>PVJL010000009.1:336845-978426 GCA_004026885.1 Lyroderma lyra
GGATTGCTGGGTCAAATGGTAGCTCCATTCCCAATTTTCTGAGGAACCTCCACACTGCCTTCCACAGTGGTTGTACCAGTTTGCACTCCCACCAGCAGTGTACCAGAGTTCCTTTTTCTCCACATCCTCTCCAGCACTTGTTATTCCTTGTCTTGTTGATAACAGCCATTCTCACAGGTGTGAGGTGGTATCTCATTGTATAAACCTCATTTCTTATAAATGCTTTTTTTCAAAAACACTTTAGCAATTCATTTTTCTGGTTTTTTTTTTACTTTGGCTTTAATTGTTTTCAACTTTGGCTTTAATATTTTTTTTTAACATTTTAGATTAACTGGCAATAAAATTGGCTTTTTGTATACAGATCTGTGAATTTTAAAACATGAACAGGTTTTGTGTACAGTTTAATGTTAAAATTTAGAAAGCTCTATCACCCTTTAAATTTCAATATTCTATTTGTAGTCACACCTGACTCTGAACCCCTGTGTGTATGTGTGTGTTGCGTGTGTGTGTACACACATATACACAAGGCCAGACAATAAAGTTTGTGAACTCATCCAAGAAGAAGTGCTACCTACCTCATTACTGAATATTCACTACGTTCACCTTCAAAGTATTCCCCTTGGAAAGCTATGCACTGACACCAGTGTCTAGTCTACCCTTCAAAGCAATTTTGGAGCTCTTTCTTAGGAATGGCCATCAGAGGTGTCGCTTGTATTATCCTTGATGTCCTGAATGTTATAAAAATGTCTTCCTTTCAATATTTCCTTTATCTTCGGTTAAAGAAAAAAGTCATTTGGGACCAGATCAGGTGAGTAAGGAGGGTGCTCCAATACAGTTACTTGTTTACTGGCTAAAAACTCCCTCACAGACAGTGCGGTGTGAGCTGGTACATTGTCATGATGCAAGAGCCAGGAATTGTTGGCAAAAAGATTAGGTCATTTTCATGTAACTTTTTCATGCAGACTTTTCAGCATTTCCAAACAGTAAACTTGGTTGACTGTCCAGTTGGTATAAATTCATATTGAAAATTCCCTCTGATATCAAAAATAGTTAGCAAGATTGCTTTAATTCTTGATTTTGGACTGATGGAACTTTTTTGGTCATGGAGAACTGGCTGACTTCCATTGTGTACTTTGACACTTTGTTTCACGGTTGTATTGGTACAGCCATGTTTCATAACTAGTCATAACACTGCTCAAAACTTCGTCTTGCCTCTCCAAAAGGCCTTGGCAAACTTCGACTCTCCTTTGCTTTCATTCATCGGTGAGCTGCTTTGGGACCATTTTTTCACACGTTTCTCATGCCAAGATTTTCAGTTAAGAATTTCCTAATTGTTTCTCTATTGATGTTTAGTTGGTTTGCTATGCTTCTCAAAGTGATCTGATGATTTTGACGCACAATTAGATGAATGTTTGCAATGTTGTTGTCAGTTCTACTTGTTGCTAGTCGCCCTGACCTCTCTCTTCATCAGTGACACTTTCTCTCCCCTCAGAAAAAACATTTAATCCATATTTGTACACTGCCTTTTTCTTCATGGCGTTATCCCCATACACTTGGACTGACGTGTCCCTTTTTTTGCTTCCACTCTTGCCAAGTTTAACAAGAAATTTAATGTTTGTTTGTTGTTCTAATTCAAGCTCCAACATTCTTGCAATGCACACAAAAATACATGGCAGCAATAATGAATGCCACTCAACTAGATACCGCCACATGTTGACACGATCATAGCTGGAAGATACAGATATACCAAGGTTATAAAACCTCACCAAGTTGTTTATACTGTGCTGCCAATGTAAACACGTGGTGGCAAGTTCACAAACTTAATTGTCAGTCCTCATATATATACATATATATATATAAAACATATAACATTACATATATATTACAAGTATTATATATTATACATAACATATATTACATTCACATTATAGTTATCTATTTAGCTATTGTGTTCCTTATAATTTATGGCAATTATGAATACAGCCACTATAAACATTTGTGTACAGATTTTTGTATGAGCGTAATTTTTTTTTCTCCCAGGTTAATACCTAAGAGTGGGATTGCATGTTTATGTTGTAAGTACATGTTCATATAAGAAATGTTGAAACTGTTTCCCAGAGTAGCTTTACCACTTTTAAGTCCTTTCTATCATTCCATCCTTTTCAAAGGTGTTTGTCTAACTTGTTGGAACATTTTTATAAAGCATTTTAAAACATGCTTTAAAATTTTTGTCAGATAATTCTAACATCTGCATAATACCAGTTTTTATCTGTTTCCTTTTTCTATGCTAGTTGAGATTTTTCTTATTTCTTTATGTGCTGATTAATTTTGGATTTTATCCTACACATTTTAATTATCAATAGATTCTGAGTCTTCTATAAATCTTATAGAAAATATTGACATTTCAGTTTTAGTAGGTAATAGAGTCAGTTAAGTTCAGGATTCAAGTTCCAGCCAGCTCTCTGTGAATTGAATTTCCTGTCATTCAATTTTCAAAGGCTTTTCAGTGTTGTTTTGATTTGCCTCACTTATTTGCCACCTAGTGGCCAATCTAGGAATGAGTGGTGCTCTGTCCAATAGTTCTGTTTTCAATATCTGTGTGTGATATTGAGGATCAGATCCATCCATGCATGTGTACTTGGGGTGAGACCAAGAGTTCTTAGAACTTTCCTGTCATCTCCCACTTTTGTTTTGGTTCACTTATTGGGAAGTTGGGGCTTTAGTCATCATGGCGTCCTGTGCAGTTTGTTCCCATGGTCGTGCCCATGTCAATGGATAGGTGGTGGGAGTATCAAGAGAAAATAAAAGCATTGAGGATTTGCCCCACCCTCTGGAACCACTGTTCTTCCAATCAGAGTTTTTGCTCACAGTTTTTTCTCCTGTGTGCTCCTGTTTTTGCTACCTTCCTCTGCTACCACAGAAATCCTTGAGGCCCAGCACATGAGAGAATGAAGAAAATGGTGCCTCAAAATTTGTTCTCCTTTTCCCTGTTTCTGAAATAGCTGTGACATACATTCTATCCAGGTTTTGTAGCTACATTTAGTGGGACAGACAACCTGGAGTGTATTTACTCCCTCATACCCAAACTGAAGCCCCTTATATAGTGTTGAATAATTAATGGAAAGAATAGAGGTAGATCCTTGACTTTGTGGAATCTGAAGATCATAGAATTTGCAGGCCCTCTTTATGAAAAAGAATACAGGTTGTGACTACAAAATTAGGCACAGTAATGGGGCTGTGAAAATAAAGGCCCCTGAAGCATAAGCTTCATTGGCTTTCATTAAAAACCTGCCTATGAGGAAAAGATAAAATTAAATAAATACTGATTATGGATTAGGCACTATGCAGGGTGTTTTTAATCCATGTTTTTATTTAATATAAAAATTAAAATGTAATCTATCTTATCCCCATTTTACAGATTAAGAATAGTTAACTCATGCAGACAAAGATGGTTTTATAACTCAAATACTCATAATTCTAAAGCACATGGTGTTCTATTATTCATAGTATTTTATGAAACAAAAAAATTAGAGATTAGGAAAGACAGTGTAGGCCCATGGTTAAGACCATAGACTTGGAAATCAGATGGCTGGAGTTCAAACATGGCTCTCCCATTGATTATGTGTGAGCTCAAGAATGGTTCCTTAACCTTTCCTTACCTCTACATGTCTATAAAATGGGATAATAGAACCTACTTCATAGGGTTGTTGTAAGGATTAAATGGTTAATATAAAGTATTTATAATAGTTTGTGGCATATAGCAAGTGCTTTTTATTCATCATATACATGTGTGCATTTAGATAATTTAAATCAAACTTTATTTGCTGTCTTTGCAGAGTTACATTTTGAGTTACAAAGACAGGTTACAAGGAAAGGGAATTTTCACTTACTTACATTTACATTATTGCAGAGTTGGAATACAAACTGAGGAGACATGACCATTGGTAAAATAGGCTATATGTTATTTAATCAATAATACTAGAAAAATTTTAAAACGTTTAATGATGTTAATCTGTTTAACAAGCAAAGCTAAAAGAAATGGTCTATTTGGTAGATTGGATTATCTGGACTATTACAAATTAGATGTTTTATGGAAGTGCCCACAAAACACAAAGAAGTTAAAGTAGTTCAACAAAAAGAAAATCATACCTCTTTCTAGAAATAGTTATTCTTAAACACTCCCAGGTTCTTCTAAGATAGAGACAGTACTAGTATCAGTCTGTATTAGTTATCTGTTGAAGTATTATATAACAAATTGAGATGAAACTTTAAAAAATCAGCATTTATTATCTTGCAGTTTCTGTGAGTCAGGAATTTGGGAGTGGCTTAGCAGGGTGATTCTGACTGCAATCAGGGTGTTGGCGTGGGCTACCTGTGTGTGAAGCCTTGACTGGAGCTGGAGAGTAACTTCAAGGTGGTCCACTCACATGACTGGCAAGACTGCCTGGCTGGCTGTGGGGCTCACAGGGTGCCTCCCCAGTTTACCTTACAATATTACTCTAACCGTTAAATTAGATTATTCCAGTGAAACTTCTGGAAGCTAGCAGTTACCTCATGCAATACCTGTTTGATTAGTGTGTTTTTCATTGATGGTCCTGGTCAGTAGAAATAAGTTTCTCATTTCCCAAATGGAGAGGAAGGTTTATGTGTCTCTATAGAAATGAAACTTAGGTATCAAATGCTAATAGCAATTAGAATTTGAGGCAAGAATATTGATAAATGCTATAAGCAACCATTTTGATCCACAATGAATTCCTTCAATTTTATTATCACCAGCACATGATCACTGAGGAAGAATAATGTATTTCAAGTTTGATACCTACACTTTTTTGTGTGTTATTGAATATCATTTTACCTTTTCTACTCACTCTAAGGATAAACAGTTTCAAAATAATTTTTTCTAAGTAGACTATTTTTACTGTTAATAGTGATATAAGTATGGCTTATTTTGAAGAGGATACTTATTAAGTTATTTAGAAAATGGTACGTACCAAGAATGTACAATAGTTCTATTTATTGTGGAAAAGAAAGGGAAAAGAACTGTTTTTCTTTAAATGGTAATATAAATATTTGGCCACTGGGGGGCTCCATATCATAAAAAATTAAAGCTATAAGTTGTCACTAACAATTTTTAACAGTACAGAAAGATATTAAAGGACTTCATGTTTTCTAGTAAAGACATTGAATGAAATATTTGCTGATTATAAATGAAAATTGTGTGCATGTGCAAATAAAGTATATTTAACCAGGTATTTGCTTCCTTCTTTTTCTTATATTGGAAAGAAAATAAAACATTACCCACCTTCTTCATAAATAAAATATCTCCCAACTCAAATGAAAAAAAAAAGTATTTTTTTCACTGAAGCCCCTCAGTAAACAAAGAGTTTGAGAGAGATCAAGTATCTATTTCTTATCTGTCCTATATGTACTATTTTTATATGAGAAAACTTTGTTTTACAGTTCATTGAGATTATTTCTATTTAGTTTAACAAAATCTGCAGTTATTGTAGTAAATGCTATGACATAATTAATAAAACTCACAGAACATTAGTATATTTTTTAAACTGAACTAAAACAAAAGTAGATGGGCATCAAATAGTTGACAATCATTGATATTTAGAGTCTTTCTTTGGTCCAGATGTGTAGTTTACATTGTTTTTATCTAAAACTGAGCTTCAGGGCTTGTTTTTTCCAATATTAAAGTAAAATAGGAAGTTATAAAGTTGAGAAATTAGGAACTCTTGTAACAAGCATTAGTACCTGAGGGGAGCATCTTTTTGTATAGAAACTACAGTATTCCTCAAAAATAGCATTTTTAATTCCTTGATCTTTCCTACTTCAAAAAAGTGTTTTGATTTCTTCATAATTGTGATGCATTTACTTTTTAAATGTTGATCTGAGCTCGGGGAGACTTGCAATTTCTAGGATAGTTAAACATTATTTTTTCCCTGATAAGATGTGGGTTTCTTTGTACTGAGCTGACAAAGCTGAGGCTGTGGGCGTTGGGTAATCTGAGTAGTTAAATTCCCCAGTTATTCATTAGCTTTGCCCCTTAGCACCTCCTCTTCACAAAGGAAGCTGTAATGCAAACTAAATGCTTAATAAAGAGAAAGCAAACCAAAACCAAAAGGAAACAAAGGAAAAAACTAACAACTTTTATAGCTGTTCATTTAAAAACTATCCAGGGTCTATAACTATATCTATTTCTGCATATAAGGACCCACTATTAATATAGGGACAAAGATACAAAAACATCATGAAACATAGTAAGTAGTCCCTAACTTGGTACTAATTATACACATGATGTCAAGCAGCATTATAGAATGACTTTTTAGAATTTAAGCCACTGTCAAATAAATTAGGAAGTCTCACAATGGTTTATCCTTTCTCATTACCACTTACCCAGTCCACCACCTATTCACACTGCTTATTAGTAATAGTATGTTAAAGACAGTAGCCAAGGCCATTAACTTTGAGACGTGGGGTACTTTTTTTTTCTTTCTACAAACACACCATTTAGTGTCTAATGTGTTCCACCTCTTTAATAGCCATTGTAACATACAACATTAAATAGTTGTAGCCTGCTCTGGGCAAATGGAGAAATTCTGCCCTTCTCCTGGCAGCCACAGATGCCTCCTTAAATTTAGTCAGCTGGAGTACAAAACGCGTTTGTAGCCAAAAGATAATGGGAGAGGACATAGGAAACAGCATGACAAACACTGCAGCATCTCCTCTTCAGTACAACATGAATTTAAAGACAGCTCTACTTGTACTGAGAAACTTCCTTTCAGTATCTCTTTGACATAGATCCATTTTTATGTGTGGCATAAACCAGAAGGGTGCCTGTCAGGTACAGTCTTGATAAAAAAGAAATTAAGTCTAACCAGTCTGATTCAGTATTACCTGTGACCATTTTAACCCTGTGCTTTAACCATCTGAGTCCCTCAGCCACACATGGATTAGCAGTTCTTAACACTTAATTTCTATCAGTTCAGTCCTTGTATCCATAGTTGTTCTCATCCTTGGATGCAGTTTAGAATCACTCGGGTGCTTTTAGTACTAAGGGTGCCTGAAAGTAACCCTACAGATTATTCTCATGTAAGTGGTTTTAGGGTACAAAATACCTGGGAATCTGCATTTTAAAAGTGTCTCAGGTGATTATGTTTGGGTTGAGAGTAATTGATTCAATAGGAAGTTTCATTTGTGGAAAATTTTTAAGGCCCCTACAAGTTCCAAGTAGTTAAACAAATGTCTCAGTAAATACATGACTCTATATTTGAATATGTTCTTAACCTACCCCTACTTCACCCTGGTAGAAAAAACCAAAACTGATATTATTTTGGTTGGTGACATTGCCTAAATTATTTTGAACTGAAGTATTTATATTTCTGGGGTGAGGAATGGGGAGAATTTTGTTAGATTTTCAGATAGGGTTTGCCTTTTCCTCATGAATATGTCATTTCTGTTGCCCACTGAAGCAGTTAGCTTATCTTTCATTTTTAAACCAGTTCTAACAGAAAATAGAATATGATATGGCCAAGGGAACATAATTCAGTGAGTGAAATATGCTTTAGCTTATAGAGATCCTTTGAAATGTGTAGAATTGTTAACATAAGGAAAAGTCATGGAAGAACAACGTGTATGCTACAGGCAGGCTGTGGGGTGCTATAGAGAGAAAGAACATCAGAAAGCTGGCCCCCACAACTGCTCACACCAACTCTTGAAGAATACTCAACAGTGTCAGTCCTCGGTAAGGGGGATGATCCCTTATGCTTCTTTCCTAACTCTTCTCACAATAGTGATGGAACTGTCCATAGGCAGGCTATGAAGGTTATCTGAGAGTTCAGACTTTGAGCCCCTGTACTCCCCATTCTTCTTAGGTGAGGACCCTGGATGACATCTCTCAACAACAGGTTTAACCTGTGTGTGTTTGGATGACTCACAGATTCTGCTATCTGCTCAGCTTTTTTCTGGTTCATTCCTTTGTTGTCTTCATGTACACAAGATCACAAACCAGGTCTCCGGACAACTGGAGCCAACTGTTTAGCAGTCTCCTTGCCCCTAGCCACCAGGGTACTCAACTTTTCCATGAGGGTAGGGTGGTGTCACCGTGTCACTGCCTAGGCCTGTAAGCCCTTGGGCATATGCTCAACCCCCATTTAACTTAGCACATATGACTTTTGCCTAATCACATCTCCCTTATGAAGTGCCCCAGGCAGGCAGTGATAGTAATCGATTTGGATGAAAACAGTGAAGGTATTTGAGTTAAAAGAGAAAAAAAAAAAAAATCACCGTAGAATGTCTGTGCAGTGAGAGAAGATGAAGTAGGAAAAAAATAAAAATTTCAAACAAGTCCCCTGGTTTAGGTATCTATAAGATATTAAAGAAGCATTGTGTTTAATACAAAGTATAAATCCTATTCTTGCATATTTGGGCTAAAACCCTTCTCCTTGCCTAGAATTAGCTTTAAAAAAAAAAAACTAAGAAAACAAAAACTAGTAACTTAAGACAAGTTTTGTGGTTTTGTTTTTAAAGACATTGTCTTTTTTAGTAGGGGTCTTCTTGCTTATACATATTACCAATGTGTGTGTTCTTCTTGCTATTTGTGGGTTATCTATAGCAACCTGGTGACATTTCAATGTCATGTTCATTTTTCTTAGCTACCAAAGACTCTTTAAATTCTCTGTAGTTGCTACCTTTCTGACCTGTACCTAAGAAATGTAAAATTTACTTTTAACTACAAGAAACATCACTAGTTTTATAAAATTTTAGATATTTAAAAACTTTTCAAGTTATTCCAAAGTAATTAAAAATGGTTTTCAGAATATTTAATCTAGTTCTGTTAGCACTAGCAATCAAGAGCTGGCTGACATGTTCCCACTAGGACCCTTCCGTGGGTCTTAGAAATGCTTGTTTCTACTTGTCTGGTAATAAATACACTTCAGTTTTTGCCAAGTGTCTAGGTATATCTGCCTCAAATATTTTATTTGAGGTTTATTTTTATTGAGGGAATATGATTTGTAAAGTTAGAGTTGTGGGAGTTTTGTTTTTTGCTTTTATGTTAGATGTTTGGGATAACCTACAAATAATGGTTCACACAAAAATGTGTGGTCACAAAAAGAGCTCGCTCACCTGTGGGTATCAAAGTTGTTTTCTCTACAGTGGAATTTTAACTAAAAGGGAATGTCCTCTGGCGGGGGAACAACCACACATGAAGTCTATTATAAGATTTGTTAATTCTACAAGATACCATGATCTTCAATTCCAGCGTGCATTTACCACTCCCCAAGTTCAGCTGAAAACATGCTGAAAGGCAAATTTCTTAAGGTAATGAAATAAAAATGTAGACCTAGGTCTGTAAGACACAAATTAGAAAATAAAATCCCTAGTTAGATGTGAGTACCTGACAAATCTTTAATGATCTTACAATTAGTAGCCTAGCTTTTTGGGGTGTTCCTAAAATAATGATTAAAAAGTAGATAGAGAGGTTTTGTGGTTGAATGATTTACCCATCTGATAATTTTTTTTCTAGAGATATTTCTCTTATTTTTATTCTAGAGATATTTCTCTTATTTGTCAAGCTGATGAACATAATTGTAGCTATTGTTGCCCCTGTCTTCTTACTATATAGAATAGGGAAAAAAGCTTGTTATGTCAATTACTGTAACAATTTTTTATAGATTTAGATGCCCATAAAGCCTTTTGGATTTCAAACAACAGTTCTATGAAAATAGATAATATTACTGTTTGTTTTGAATTCCTGTTTTAACCCAGTTTCAATTCAGTGTAACAATGTGAGCATATGCTCAGTAGGTTTCCTTTGATATATTAGTGAACGAGCACATTTGGCACTTGAGGAAAAGGGAATAAAGCTGTTGTTGCTGGACACCATGACTGCTGGGCACAATGGAGTCCAAGCCTCCTAGCCTCCAACTCTCAGTTGTTTGGATTTCACGAAGCTAGAGAATTTGAAATATTTGGATCTTAGACTCTTAGAGATCAGCCCTCAGTGCCCTGCGTGAATCTCTACACAGTAACTCCTAAAGTTTTTGCTTGAACACGACCGTTGAGGGAGAAGCGTCCAAGGAACTCACTTCAATTTTTTTTATAGATCTGGTGGTTACAAAGTGTTTCCTGGTACTGAGCACCCCAAATTGCCTCCTAGAAACATATGTTAATTGATTCCAATTTTAAACTCTGAAATCACCATATACAACTACATCTGATACCTCTTCCTCAAAAGACCCCAAAGGTTATGAAAACACTTCTTCTTTTAATGAGTAGCATTTTCATTTCCTTCAACCGTTCTGCGCCCAACAGGGTTGTTTAGCCTGTCCGTAATCTTTCAGTGATCTGATCTAGAGTAACTTTGAGTTCTTTCTGATCTCACCTGGTACAAACAGCACCAGGTAAAGTGGGCTCTCATCCCCCTTTTCTGGACATTGTAGTTCTAAGTCCGATTTCTTTTTGCGTCCTTCACACTGCTGACTCATAGTGCAGTATGTCATTTTACGTGCTTTCAGTTAAGTAGGCATCTCATATTCTCCACTTTCAGACTTTTATTCACCCCAATTGATACTACTAAGTTTTGACTAGAGATGTTACCTTTCAGTGATAAAAACAGATAAAGATGACGGTGTTTACATATAAATCTGTGGGTATGCTTTCATGTTACCTACTTATATTACTCCACAGTTGGGGATTTTTTACTTAGATATAATGCCTGTTAGCCTACAAATTTTATTCCCCAATTAATATTGTAACTCTTCTCAGTCATGTAAAAACAGGTTTTAATGTGGAGGATGGTGGCGTAAAATGGGCCAGTATCTGTGGTGGGGGGTGAAGAGTATTTGGGGGGGATGAGAAGATTTATGAAGAAAGTTTGAAGATACCAAACCTTAGCTTTAATTTTGCTTAGAACTAATTCTATAGTGCTTTTCTTCTCATTTTAATCTTCATGTCACACATGAGCTAACAGCTCTGTGTGTTTGTTGAGACTCTGGTGAGTAGTTGTGTTCATGGCACAGAAACTGTTGCTTGGAACCTTATGCAGTGAAATCTAGATGGCTTGCAGCTGCTTTGTCATCCCTGGAAAATATACCACACGGTATGTTGGATATTGTCAGGTTTATATCAGAAATATCAACTCTTCCTAGCTTCCTACCATCTTTTTTTTTTACCAAGAGTTTGGTGACTCAAATTCAAGATGGTGGTGAATGTGGGGTGGGCAGAGAGTTGAATCTTCAACTTTGTTTTGTTTTGAGAAAAAAAAAAACAACAACATAGCTCAGAAAATGACTAGAAGAAAAGTATTATTTCACTTCTCATAATGGAACTTCAAGAGAGATTTCCCTCTTAATAGCATTTTTGCCCTCCTCTATCTTTGTTTCTCTAATGTACCATTCTCAGTTCTATATAAAATTAGCACACATTCAAAATACAGAGTAAACATATTTAAATGGTTGCTTTGGAGGCAGGAAAGGGAATGGAAACTGAGTTTGGGATAAAGGGAAGCTAATTAGTTCATTGAAATTATCTTGTCAGCGGTGGTGTTAAACTGTGTTGTGGATTGTACTATTAATATAAACAAATAGACTTGAATTCAAGTCTATTCAAGTCTATGTGTTAGAATATATCTTGAAGAGTCCCCAAAATTCATTATGTGAAACTTTTATTGTTGACCAGATTCATTGACGACTATGAACTACATACCAGAATCAGAATCCAAGATGTTACTGTCACTGTTCACTCCCAAAGTAGAATAATTGAAGTTCAGATTTAAGTGTGTTCTGGAAGCAGGGTTTGATGTTTCCAAGACACTATAAAAGCTTTGTTGAAATAGTTATGTCCTTGTTGACATAGCTATATCCCAGGTCTGAATTTACATTTAAATGATATTTTTTCTTTGTGTCCATCTTACCTCCAAAGTAAGAAACAAGTACTTGTGATTTTAAATTATAGTACGCACTCTCTGGAATCTCAGTAACTATAAAACTCAGTCCTTAGAGGTAGAGGTTTTTGGTTGGGTGTGTATGTTCATCTATGAACATATCACATATGTTATGTTTAACATTTATGAAAGAGGCCTGGGTCAGATAAGCTGATATGAGAAATTTAGTGAAGAAAATATTTTCCAGTATATTGTGTGATAACAATTCTTGGGGGTTTTCTTTACTGTTACTGTAACAGTAACTCAAGTTACAAAGATTACCTTTAAAATACACACACACACACACACACACAGAGAGAGAGAGAGAGAGAGAGAGAGAATAGTTTATTTGTTATATTTACTTGGTTTTTATTCTTCAAAAATGAGTTATGTTTTTCCAGAAATATTTATGTTAACTTTCACCAAAGCAAACTATTACATTCCCAAATATTCCATTTTTTTCCATCCTTTCTCCTAAATTTAAGAAAAAATAAAATTTCAGGCATGGAGAATGAATTGTGTGTCACTATTCACTTCAAGTATAAGAGCATTCATAATAAATTTGAAGACCATGGAAATGCCCTTAGAATTAGTTTTAGGAGTCAGATTAACATTAGCCAGTTTTTCAGTGTTTTTGTTGAAACCTGAAACTTCTCTTTATAGGAAACATAAATTGAAAGAGAATTTGATGTTGCAGGAGTACAGATTAAAAATGTAAACATCTTATTAAATGTCATGATGTGTCACAAATTTTCAATACATTTGTTGAAATTAGGACATGAAATAAGGTAAATCAGTACTCTGATTTATTTCTTTTGGAGGTATGTATATGGTTCAGTACTTTCATGTTCTTTTTCTCTTACTACAACAAAATTGTAAACCATTCTTGCTTTCTTTTCTCTTCTCACTTCAGGAACTAGTAATAATATAGCATAACATATCTGTTGTTTGTTTTGTGTGCTATGCCCTGATTCAGGTTTCATACCCATCCCTTACCTAACTGCAGAGTCCAGAAAGATGGAATAACCTGATTGGCTGAGCCTGGGTGATAACTTCCATCCCTGAAGCTAGGGTAGATTTAAGTCAGTCCCACTCAAGGTACGTGGACTGTGAACAAGAAAGAATATTTTCCCCTAAATCAGCATTTTAACCAGAAAATGGGAGATACATAGATATTAGGCAGGCAAAAACATATGTGATATGTCTTTTATTATCTAAGAAGAGCCAGTACAAGTGCTCCTCAGTTTAATATGGTGTTATGTCCCAATAATCATACCTTGAAAATATCCTAAGTTGAAAATGCATTTCATACACCTAACCTGCTGAACACCATAGCTTAGCCTAGCCTACCTTAAACATGCTCAGAACACAACGTACAAAAAACTGCTGGCAACACAGCACACTGTAGTGTATCAGTTATGGTCGCGTGGCTGACTGGGAGCTGCTCTGTTGGGTATTGTCCCAGGTTGCTCACAAACCAACTGAATGCCATTTGTCCAGTCACTTAACTTTTTGGGGTCTTTGTTTCAGCTATGGAAATGTGATTAGACTTCCCTGTTTCTCTCTCAGGAAAGTTTCTTGGATCTTTGTGATTTAAAATAGCTACTTACTGTATGGTATTATTTGTCTCAGGAATACCAGGTTTATGAATAAGTAACTTCAAAAGGGAGCACTTTTGTGTGTCATCCTTGCGTAGGAGCCATGCTAATCTTCTCTGTAGTGTTCCAGTTTTAGTATATGTGCTGCCGTAGCGAGCACAGAAGGGAGCACTTTTGAGTAGACTCCTTTATGCCTTCATAGAGGAATATTCTTGCAGTGGACATATCTGGCACAAGAGTCTGCCTGCTGCTAAGCTATTTGCTAATAATACTTTAGACACACCTGAAAGGGATAAGGACTCTTTCTGGACAGTACAGTTATTTTTTATTATTAACATAGTATAAATTTTAGTAGAAGTATGCTTTTTAATAACATTACAAAAAGTTATGTTTATAAAGAAGCTGTGGTACATTTACATAGTGGAGTATTACTCAGCCATAAAGAAGAATAAAGTCTTACCTTTTGCAACAACATGGATGGAACTAGAAGATACCATGCTAAGTAAAATTAGTGAGATTGAGAAAGACAAACATCTTTTGATCTCTCTTACATATGGAAGCTAAAGAACAGAATAAATGAACAATCAAAATAGAAAAAAAATTAAATTAAACAATGTGAAGATCATCATGCTAAGTGAAATAAGCCAGATCGAAAAAACCAAGAACTACGTGATTCCACACATATGTGAAACATAAATTGAACGCAACAAAGAAACAAATCTCATGGACACAGTCTTTGTGAAGGTAATGGAGGAGGGAGGTGGAGGAAAAAGGACAGGGACACAAATATAGGTAATGGAAAGGGAACTGACTCTAGGTGATGAACACATAATACAACATGTAGAAGATGTAATGTAGAATCGTACACCTGGGACCTATGTAACTTTTACTAATCAATGTCACCCCAAAAAATTTAACAAAAAAATGAAAAAAATAATAAATTGTTATTTGTGCAACTTCAAAGGGAAGACTAGTGTCCTTTACTTCTCAGGACAGAGTATTTTCCATTTAAAATAATATAAATTTCTAATTAATTAATTCCTTTTTTTTATCAAATAACTTTAGACTAACTTGTGTAAGTAAGAGGGTTTTCTGTATAATCATGAATTATTGCTGATGTGAAAGCAGCTAAAAGTACTTTCTTACTTCAGAGGACAAGGTGGTCCTGAGGTTTCTCCAGTGGGTTTCATTTGCAGAACCCCTCCCTGAATGTACAGGTTAATTCCTTAACCATGTAGGCCAGGGTTTACGTGCGCTAACTCAAGTAACACGTAGGTGAGTTATCTGTAGGGCTGGACTATGCTAAGCTTCTGTTTTCCAGTTCGGTGCTCTAGCTTGATGGGGCTAATGAATCTTTCCAAAGTACCCGGTGGTTCCTTATCAGCATTCCTGATGTAGCTACAGGCAAACATGTTTTTATACTCTTCCTGGAATTGAAACTCCTTCTTCCTTAAATGCGCAGTTTCTCTAACTATGAAGGTCAAAAGCACGTTTATATAGTTAACAGGAACATAAAGGAGGATATTCAGGGCCTCCCTCCTAAGTCATCTGACTCGACTAATACCTACTAATTTTTCACCTCTACTTAGGGAAATTGCAGGAATTCATGACTGAACTGTGGTCCCTGAAATAACAATCTTATGGCAAATGAGCATTGTAATAAAATAGCCATATTATCAGGTTAGCTAATGCACCTTGAAATTGGGAGGAGTAAAAAGTGGTTTCTCAGATTGTCAGAATTAAACATATGTTAAAACCACCTGAACTAAACCAGAATCTACAGTGAAACACCATTGAAACTGGCAATTCACTTAGCATCCAAATGCTGAAAATATTCAAGGCAAACTTCAGTGTGTTTATTAAATGATTTTCTGCCACTTAGTTTAAACTCTAGTGAGACTACTAGCATTTATTGAGTGCTTACTATATGCCAAGGCTTTGTATTTATAATGTCCTCTAATAATTTATGGCAGTTATTAGAGGTGTAGCAATTATTGTCTCTATTTTGCAGAGGTGGAATGGAGGCTCAGTGAGTCTCTGGAATTGGCCCACAAATGCAGGGTACAAATAGTGAATGTGGGGTTTGGCCCTAGGTCAGTATGCTTTGCAGAACACCATGCTGTTAATTGTACTCTGCTGTTTATGAAGCTGTGGACTGAAAAAAAAGAGCAAATTGCATTACTTTCTCATTTGCCCACATTGTTCCATTTTCTGATGTGAACCCTGCACTTCAGCCAGATTTGCCTTGCGTCCCTTCTAGCATGCCTCCTGGTATCAACCCTTGGCTTACCCTGCGTCTGTGCCCATAACACCCTCCTTCGTCCTCTCTGCACATCCCAAATTGCTACCTGTGCTTTAGGTTCCAGCTTCGTTCATTTCCTACATAAAGATTCCCTTGTACATTCTAACTTTTTCTGAATTCTTTCCTTACCATTTTGATATTATACATTTGTCTGTGATCAAGTAATGTGTGTATGTGATTGCCCAACTAGATCATCAGCTTCCAGAGAACAGCAATACTTATAATTCTTTTTGCAGTGTTAATACATAGTAGGGCATTAATTTCTCCAACTGCATTATAAAGTGGGGATTGGAATGCATATTGTTGGAAAAAATGGAGGAAGCCAGTAGAAGATTTAGTGAAAGAGTGGATATTAAGACTGTTATTTCTGACTTGTTTTGGCTCTCAGAGGTCATGTTTCTCCTAGATTAGAAATGCAACCTCTTTCCAAGCATAAACCCAACTGAAAATTCTAATTTTAAAGTTTGCTTTCTCAGGTGCTCCATTTTGTTTCCTTCAGGTTTAAAGTATGAGTATTCTGTTTTCGGGAGGATGAGGAAAAAATCAATTTCTCTTTCTAGCAGTTTAGCTATTTTTGTTGTTGTTTCTGGCCCCATAAATAAAGAAGCATCTGTACCATGCATTGTATCATGCCCAGCATTTTTTTTATTTGAATGCAATTGTTCCTTAGCAAATAATTGCAGTCCAGAATGACTTTTATTGAGCTTGATTGAATTAGGGTTATGTATGAAAATGAGTTGGTTAAAGCTTAATCTATTACCCAGAGAATTGATGAAAACATCAGAAAAGCAGTCATTCATGGGAATTAAATATTCTTCCATGTAAGTGGGCAACATGGTTGCCTTGGAGTTCCTTTTGCACTGACTAGGTATTTGTGACATCAGGGTGCAAAACACATAATGTTGACATAGAAGGGGATTTTTTCCATGATGTGCCTTTGAATGTTATTCTGAACATTAACACTAATTGGAAGTCTGTCTCATTGTAAGAAGTGCCATCTCACCTTTTTAGTATCATAAACATTTCAAAACATAGCATCCCCAGAAGCAATGTGTAAACTGTGCCAGAAAGCCAGTTGCTTTGGGATATTTCGTTGGTTCCTTAGGCCAAATATTTAAGATACGTTTTTTTAGGTGCCAAGTCACATGCCCTATTTGTGGTACAAGGCAAATAATAGATCTTTAATAGATAGATATTCCACCTGCCATGATCAAGTTTCTCAGAGGGAATCGTGAGCTGTCCCAGCTCAGTCCTGGCTGGGTACATCCGGTAGGAGGCAGCACCATGGGTGGGAGGTAGAGACCTTATGAAGGGAAAAGGAACAGGTTCTTAATGAGTCAGTGGGAGCTAAATCAGGGGGAGTCAGGAATCCAATGCCCTGTGTGTATGAAAGTAAGAGCTGAGAGGAAGCCAAAGTGGGACCTGGAGAACACAGACAAGCATGGGACAGCTCGGATGAAAATCAACCCTAGCTTTGGTCTAAGGGCACACTCAAATCACCATTTTGCTGGGTTATAGTCACACTACAGGCATTTCCCCCTGCTTGCCCACCTGCCCTTTTGACACGTCACACAGCTATCCATTTCCATCAAATCAGAACACTTTGTGAAGTCCTTGTAATTTAAACACAGAACAGCTTATCCTGAAACTGCCTTTCTGATGCTACTCATGTGGGCATTTGTAATAGCCAGATAAAATCTGGAGTCTCCAAGTTTGGCTATCAAAGGGATTCTGTCTTAGACAGTCTTCAGCCTTAAAATCGACTGTGTGTGGCTGATTCCCTGGCTTCTCTCTCCTAGTAAGTTAAGTCCAACACTCTTTGTTATCCTAAGAGTTTTAAGACTCATACTGACCATAGCACAGCCAATTTCCTTTCTTTCCCTCCTCATTCATCACATGTGATAAATTACTGAACAATAATCAAAATAAGGTATAGTTATGGTCCAGTTTTGGGGTATACGTGTGTCTGATTGTAGACACAAATAATCTATAAAAGTCCCTGAAGATCATTGAGAGTTCATTGTTGGTCCTAAAAGAGGTTCTATATATAGAATATATTAACATATTTAATCTCCCAAATAGTATGTGCTCACTTCTTAAACTAAAAAATAAACAAATCTTTAAGCCAAAATGAGTATTAAACCCATTCCATCAAAACTAATGGTGGAAACTTCTCTCCCAATTTTGGCATTACAAATCATATTGAATTTTTAGCTTATAACAACTTATTTACCTGACATTTATAGTTATTTTTTACTTCACATTTTGTACTCACTTATTTTACAGTATTTATTTTAATGGTTATTCTCAATACTAGCTTTTATGTAATATATGAAGAAAAAAAACATGTATGTGATTTTCTTGCAACAGCATTTTTAATAATGTTAGTTGCCTATTTTATAATAGTTGCCTCTTGTAAGAATAAACTTTTGCACTATTATTTAGCCAGTGTTTGGAATTGCGCAATCCTTAGTGAAAACATAGTAAATTAATTTGAAAGTAGTCATGTGTCTTTTGTAGTTTGCTTCAAAGATCTGAATTTATTCTTTCATCCATACCTTTGTTTTAAAAAATATTGATGAATGAGTAGTATCTTATATGAAGCTACATGAGACCATTTAATATTTTATTCATTCTTTCCAGCTATTGTTTTCTTCAGTAACACTAGGTGACAACTGAATCATCGAAGTCTAGATAGGATTACTCAAATGAATCATTACACATTTTTTATATTTAATGTGTAAGAGCCTGTTCTTATATATCATAGTGACTGATTAGGGTAAAATAAATTTCAGCCAAGCCATAAAATGACTAATTGTATTGATAAAGCTAGTAAGTGATACCCTATTTCTAGAGTGTGTTATAGCCTACTGAATCATAAAGAAATATATTGTCATACTCTTCAGGGAGCTAGGAAATTGTCTTTATTATTTGAATGTGAATTTAGTATTACTGAAGCACCCTAGAAACTAAATGAATGTCTCACAGAGAAACTGAAATAACTTAACTCTTTAAAATGGTACAATTTAGGTATATGTTTATACTTGCAGTATAATGTAAGCTGTTTCATTTAATTTGTGAGGACACCCTTTTACCCACTTATATTTACTGCTTCACTTGTAACTAGAAAGTAATTTTTCATTAACAGTTTTTTTCTATTTATATCTCTCCCATGCCTTATTTTTTTTTAAACTATGTTGCTTCACTCATTATCTTTAAAACATTTAAAAGTTAAATTGTAAGATATTAATGTCTGAACCATAGCTTGTCTGGTTGGGTTGGGCTAGTCATTTAAAATAACTTGGATTTAGTCAGGATACCAGTTACATCATGTTTTTTCAAGGAATTTGCCTGTAATTCTACACCTGATTTTAGCCAAAAAGCTGAGAAATGATGGCCCATAATTGTCTCTGTAACTGTAATCTCAGAATTGCCATTGAATAATTTTAGTGACTGTCTTTTTATTAATGTTAACAAAAACATTTTAGGTCACTTTCTCTAAATAGTATTAAAAGAGGGATTTTTTAAAAATTGCCTAATTTTGGTGGTGTGACTGTTAAGTCATTTTGGGGGGATTATTTTGTTAAAGGACAGTAAGTGTTTGTTTTTTCTGAAAAGCCTTCATGGCTCACGATTTTAACTATTTTGCTATGGGTCTTTCACAGAATCCTGCTGCATCACAGAAGCTGGAAATTCTGATGTTCCATTGAAATCACAATGGATAGTCTTGACTTGACCGGTAAGAACAGCACTGCAGGTGCATCTTACTTACCTTGAAGCAGGGAAGCAGTCAAGGACTTTGTGCCATCAGAGCTGGTCTCATCTTTTCCCCATCTGATGGATTCACCTTCCATATTGATCAGGGAAGTGTGATAATTGTGTATTTTTTGTGTGTTTTTTTATACTTTTTGAAGTGACATTTTAGTGTCCATCAAGTAAGTTAAATTTTCCTTTAAAATCATGAATTTATAAAAATTATTTCAAAATCTCTGTTTCTCCACAGTAGTGTACTGTTGTGATGAATGGTCAATTTATTCAAGTCCTGAATATCTAAAGCTTTCATAACTAAGTAAATTTTGCATTGGTCATTCCCCAAAAGCTATTTTTTTTACTGTCTTTGGCTTTAATTGAAAAATGAATCAACATCAAAACATTATAGAAGGATTTCTTTTTACCTGTTAATAGAGGCATGTATAGCAGGATCATGAAAATTTTTAATATCAAAACTGTATAATGAAGAAAAAGTTGAGATTGTGACAAATTATATCAGACTCTGGAACTTACAGATGCTACAGCTGCCCTCTTGTACATAGTTATTTTCAAAGTTGTTGCTTTAGGGAAAAAATTTTTAATGGTTTATAACATGGCAATAATAACTTAAGATTAATTTTAATAACGGTTACTTAAATGCATTGAGTTTTCTCAATCTGATAATAAAATGTGATTTCTCTACTGATGCCTAAACACTTTATTTTGAATTGGTGATTTATAACCCTGAGGAATTTTATGTAAATTAAAATGAACAAATATAGAAAATATGGTTTAGTTACAACTTTCAGGACATGAACTTATTCTTTGCTAATTTGAATAATTAAAAATTAATCTTAAATCTTTTCTGTTTTTAAATGTTTTTGTTAGTTTATTAAATCTGTCTAGAATATCTGTGTCTATCTTCTTATTTTAGTGACTATATGACAATGTTGCTTTTATGATATGAGCACAAATATAAGGCCTCTGAACCATTCTCCTCTGAATGTCATTGACTAGGATTATACACATAGTAAAAATGTATGTAATTTATCTTGAATGTGTATTTGCTGGGATTTTTAATACCCAACAGAACCTTGAGATTTTGAGAACATTGGGGTTTAGTTATCATTTTTCATCATTCCTGTGCAATTTTTTAAGGCAAAATTAAGTTAGAAAAGCACATTCTGGATTTAAGAATTGCCAGTTAGCATACAGTTGATTATGGTCTTACTGGGTTAGCAGAGTAAACTATAGAACATTTGAATGCCGATACTGAAGTTTCAAATATATTCTCCATTGTTAATCAGAAAGGGAGTTGAGCGTAGTTAAGTTTTAAAGAAAGTTAAATTTGTGGCAGTATTCTGAATTAGTTAAATATGGATACATATATAAAAAGTAAAACAGGATACTATCTGACCTGTTCAGAAAATTAAATTGTTAATCAGCATTAGTATGACACTCTTGACTTTTTAACTAGTCATGTGATCTGTGATTTCTGAATGTTAATCAGATTATTTAAAAAAATTTTTGACTACCCACAGAAATTGATAGAGATTTAAATTGCTGATAAAATTTAATAAGCTCAATTAAAATTGATTGACACTCTATGTTTCTAGCTCACATATATGTTCATCTTAAATACATTATTAACTAAGAAATGAAAAAAGATGCTATGCAAAACCAGGAGTCATTTAGGAAACAAATTGTGGAAAATATTTTGTGGCAAAAGGATGCCAGGGTTCAGTAAATCTAGAAGTCATGTTATATTAGCTATTCAGGTTAGGCAAATTTATATTTGATTATCCAAGGAGTTCCCAAATCTTAGTGGTTTATAGCAGTTCATTTCTCACTCACGTTCTTATTGCTGATGAGTCTGCTACCACTTGACCCCATGTCCTCTTCATTCCTGGGCCAAAGCTGAAAAGCAACCTCTCTGGGCTGTGCAAGTCTTGAGGCAGAAGGAGAAAGGAATGGTGGTGGAATGATGGCTCTTAAACTGCTTCTTGAAAGTGGCACATGTCAGTTCCCTCTCATGTCCTTGGCCAAAACATGCCACATGGCCATCTGTCATATTATGGGGTAGGGGTGGCCTTTTAAGTAGAGTCGGGTAGGGAAAGGCTGATAGGCAGGCACAGTGCATCTTTTCAGTAAAATATCTGCATAATCACATTTATAGCTCTTACAGAGAGACAGAATACAGGTAGTATATTAAGCTTCCAAGAAGTCCCATACTAAATGTATCTTTCTAACATGTAAAATTATTTGACCATGAATCCTTTTGTTGTTGTTCATGGAACACAGTGAACTATGATACCCTATCTGTGACAAGTTTTAAGGAATGAGGAATTAATACAATTCAAAAGTCTTTTGTATTATTACATTTTTCAATTACAGTTGACATTCAGTATTGTATTAGTTTCAGGTGTACAGCATAGGGGTTAGACATTTATATAACTATTACCTACCTGACAGCATACATGGTTATTATAATATTATTGACTGTATTCTCTATGCTGTTCTTTACATTCCCCATGACTGTTTTGTAACTGTCAATTTGTACTTGTAATTCCTTCACTTTTTCACTTCGCCTCCCAATCCCCATCTCATGTGGCAATCACTGGTTTGTTCTCTGAGTGTGTTTCTGTTTTGTTTGTTCATTTATTTTGTTTTCTAGATTTCACATGTAAGTGAATGGTATTTGTTTTTCTCTGACTTATTTCATTTAGTGTAATACCCTCTAAGTTCATCCATGTTGTCACAAATGGTAAAATTTCATTCTTTTTTATGACTAACTAATATTATATTATATACACAAAGGCTGTCCATAAAGAATCCAGCCATAAATTCCTCTATTTTTCGTATTACATGGCTGGATACTTTCTGGACAGCCCTCGTATGTACCTTATCTTCTTTATCCAATTGTCTGCTGGTGGACACTTCAGTTGTTTCCTTTTCTTGGCTATGATAAATAATGCTACAGTGAACATAAGGGATACATGTGTCTTTTGGAATTAGTGTTTTGGATTTCTTCAGATAAATACCCAGAAGTGGAATTTCTGTGTCATAAGGTAGTTGTGCTTTTAGTTTTTTTATGTTCACAGTGTCTGCACCAATTTGCAATCCCACTAACAGTGTACAAGAGTTCCCTTTTTTTCATATCCTCCTCAACACTTGTTATTTGTTGATTTATTGGTAATGGCCATTCTGGCAGGTGTGAAGTGATCTTTCATTGTGGTTTTAATTTTCATTTCTCCGATGATTAGTGATGTTGAGCATCTTTTTATATGTCTGTTGGCTATGTGTATGTCCTCTTTGGAGAAATGTTTATTCAAGCCCTTTGCCCATTTTTTAATTGGGTTATTTAATTTTTTGGTGTTAACTTGTATGTGTTCTTTATATATTTTGGATATTAACCACTTCTCGGATGTATCTTTGGCAAATATCTTCTCGAATTCAGTAGGTTGTCTGTTTTGTTGATGGTTTCCTTTGCTGTGCAAAAACATTTTAGTTTTATGCAGTCCTGTTTATTTTTTCATTTGTTCTGCTTGCCTGAGGAGACCTGTCTAAAAATCTAGTACTAAGATCAATGTCAAAGGGTTTACTGCCTATGTAAGAATTTCTTGATGTTCTGAACATAAGCAGTTTTGCCACCATGCAGTGAGGGTTTCTAGTATATACATATAATGACTTACATTATGGTTTTTGTAAGTACTTTCAATATGAATGAAAACAATGAGCATTTCTATTTAAAGATTTTTTGTTACTCCTATCCAATGACGGTTAAATTATTTAGACCAAGTTTGTCCAACCTGTGGCCTGAGGGCTGCCTGTGGCCCAGGACATTTTTGAATGCTGCCCAAAACAAATTCATAAACTTTCTTAAAACATTATGAGATTTTATTGTGACCCTGTTTTTAGCTCATCAGCTAGAGTTAGAGTATTTTATGTGTGGCCAAAGACAAGCCGAAAGGTTGGACATCCCTGATTTAGACTCTTCAGAGGACTTCCTTATAGACATTGTCCCCTTGTATTCTTAGAATCAAGCACAGCATGGTAATATTTCTTAAGGTCAAAGCTTTATGTATGCTTTTTTTCTAAAATGGCAATTTTATTTATTTAATTTAGAATTATACATATATAAAAATAATATTTTGGGTGAATTATTCTTCAAGCTGGTCCAATCTCTTTTCTTTTATAAATGGATCATCTTTGTAACTATTAGTTGCTCATTTAGCTGAATTATTGGTAGAGGAAAACTACCTCAAAAATGTAAGATCTTTATTTTTAGAGATTATATAGTCTGCTTGGACTGCCATAGGAAAATACCACAGACTGGTGGCTTAAACAACAGATACTTTTTCTCAGTTCTGGAGGCTGAAAGTTCATGGTCAAGGTGTGGGCAAATTCTGTTTTTGGCCAGGGTCCTCACATGGCCTTTTCTCTGCATGAGAGAACCAGGTTCTGGTGTCTCTTCCTCTTCTAATAAGGATACTAGTTCTATCAGATAATGGCCTCACCCTAATGGCCTTACTTAACCTTTAACTACTTACAGGGTCTCTAAATAGACATACTTACGTTGGGGTTTGGGACTTTGACATACGAATTTGAGGGCAACCAAATCAGTCCATGACCAAGGTAATTGTTTTTCTGTACCAAAGAGGGAAGTGAAAGTTAAAGTGCTCTCTATAATTGTTTAATCTGTAAACAAGAAAACCTGGTTTATTATAGTCATCTAAGATTCTAAAAATATTTTTGGATCTTGGAGGTGGGAGACATCTGAAATTACTGAATTTGTATTTCTTCCACTTTGAAGTCACTGTGCCTGAGAATTAGTTTCTTATAAGTGAGGGAACAAGTCTAAAAACTTGAAACCAGAGTGTTTTATATAATGGAGGTATTACATCACTGTAAAAATTAATTTTCATGTGTATTCACTGTGACCTATGAATAGAATATATTTGAAAATAAGGTTAAGGAATAAGAGAATTACTCGAGTTAGATCTGTTTCTGCTTGCTATAATCAAGCCAATTCACATTTTTCAAAGCAGTATTCTTTTACTTTGTGAATCATTTATGAATTCAAACAGAATTTTGGTAAACAGAAATGAAAGATTGTGTTTGAAAAAAAATGCCAGCAGAATTCAAGGAGTCCTAAATCTGTTATATCTACCTGTTTATTGTCCTGCCTCCCTCCCTTCCTTATTTTCCCCTTCTTTCCCTTCTTTGTTCGGAAAGCAGCTCTTAAGTTAGGTAGTAGTTGCTTGGATTGCTCAGTAGTTTAAATGTAATTTATTGAATGTGTAGAACTTTCTTTCTACTTTACAGTAGCAAATTGGTTGATGGATGTTTAGGATTAGTGATGGGTAAATAGTGCATTTACCTGTTGGATATTGATGTGGGTTCAACTTAACTCTTAGCTTTATCTTTGAACATTTTTTTTTAAATGTGTGTGTGTTCTATCACTAGAATAATTTCAGTTTCTGGTGATTTGATGCCTATGTAAAAGAAAATATAATCAAAAGGAAATTGAACTTTTGAGACTTAAACACTTTTGTGTAAAAATAATTTTAAATTGATTTGTAAAATTTGTCATTTCACCTTGTATGTTTATAGAGTAAAGGATAAGCTATTGAGCAGTGATCTAGTTTTGTGAATGTCAGTTTAATTGGTTGACATGTTTAACTTTTTCATCTGCCCTTGATTTTAGTTTCCCTAAAAAGCTATATACAAAATGACTCACACCTACAGCTTATATATAATATATTTTAGCAGTGTATTTTTTCTAAACAGTAGGATCAATCTACTGATTTCTGAAAACTTTACTAGTTAAGGATGGTATAAATTAATTCAGGCATGACTTCATGCTTTAATACTACTCTTCAAAGGTGGTGAATAAATTAAGTATTTTTATTTTGAAGTCTGTATTCCCTCTGATCTATATTATAGAGAAGTGTGTTCCCCCAGGAAATTAAATGAATCTAATGGGGCAACATTTCTCATAACAGTTCTCTCAGAATTCCCATGCATGTTAGTGTAAAATATGTACTGCATTTACTGGATATTCTATATATAGACATATGAGTATTATATATATATATGAGTGTATGCATATAGTTTTTATATGACCTCTTCAAGAAGTTAAGGAACTTAAGTTTACACTAGAGGATATGTTCTTCATGGCTGTATCTCCAAAACTTAGAAGCAGTATCTGGAAGTTGCTTAGTAAACATGTGCTGAATTACTATTACAGGATTTCACAACTCATTAATCCTGCATTCCATTGAATTTGGTGTGAATAAGCATCTCCTAGTCAACCTGGAAGTAATTATTTTACCCATTCTGAGTTCAGGCAGAGAATTGTTCTTCAAAAATAAAAGTTTCTCTGTGCCTTTGAGTTTGCAGTTAAGTCCCATAATCAGTAAATGTTAGGGGGTTTAAACACTTTAAATGAGCAGCATAAAATTTCTGGTTACCTGTTGGCTCATTTGTAGTGTATACTGAGTTAGTAAGGGTTTTTTACAACATGTAAGCCTTCTGCCAAGTGCTTCTCCAGCACTCTGTCAGTACCCTATGAGTGGAATACATGTGAATGTTGTGAGATTTAAAGTAGGCAAATTAGTTCATGCTGGGCTTTAAGAGATGCTATATTGTACCTGGATTCATTTAATGAATACCAGAAAAGGTTGACCAACGTACTTTTAGGTATTTCATTCTGTCAGGGTGGGGTGGGCGGGTATTTTTAGGATATTTCTGTATTCAAATTGATACTATAAAGATGATAGATAAGAATATTGTGTTTTGGTTTTATATTGACTTTTATAACCTGCTTAGTTTAGTTTGCAATTGTTCTGCCTCTGCCGAGGTTATATTACTCTTCTTAAAAAGCAGATTAATATGTAATTATTTCAGTGTTTCTTAATATTTACTATAAGACCATTTATTACCAAGTGTCTCTTCATGGCAGAAGTACTGCACTTCAGGTAATGTGTTAAGGTACTAAAGCTATTACCACAGGCACTTACCGTGCATAGGCTTCTTGAGTGAGCCAGCCAGATGGAAAGGAACTGGCTTCTAAAAGAGGCTTAAATACTAAAAAGCTCTCTCTGATGTGATGAGCCCCATCCTAAGCATTTTCAGTTAGGCCACACTAATTACAATGAAGAATTGTCGGATTAGAGAGATGGTGAAACCTACAAAATGTGAGGTGTATCCATGTGCAGAGTAGTCTATGCCCATCTACCCATCCAGGCACCACTGAGTGAACCTGTACATTAAACTCTGAACCATGCCTTCAGGATAGTTTTTGAATAACTAGTTATGTCTTCAGCATAGTTAGAGTTTATCAAGTCAGTTAAGGGTATTATATTATAAAAGACACAATAGAGAAAAGCTTGAAATCAGGAGCCACTGTCAGTCCCCTTATTAGATATGAAACATCTTTCTATTGCGTTTATTTTGTCCTGCCATTTGATGAAGCATGCAGCTAGCTCATCTTTCAGTTCATTTGGTGAAGTGAACACTTAAAGAAAATGATAAAAGTTTTCAGGTTTGAAAATTTAGTTGTTCCTGTTAAAATGATGGGTGTTGCCTTTATTATTCACTGAGACTTTTCACTTTTTAGAGAACAGATAAATCTTTCTAATAAGGCCATTATATCTTATTAATGATAAAAGTGCCCTACTTATATCTCTTTGTATGAATTTTTACTTAATCATCAAAATCATAGAATTTTATACTGATCATTTCTATTGTAATAAAGTATTTCATACATTGAGTTTATAATTTGCCCGTGGAAAAAATTTTTTAGAACTTTTACTTTGTAATGCTTATAAACACTCTTATTTTTACCTCTAGATAGTCAGCTGCATACTGTTGCTTCCTTGAAATAAATATGGGTAGGCAGAAACTTAAAAGTTCCTTGTAGAACACATTTAAATGGATTACCTTTTTTATTTTTATTTTTATTTTTATTTTTTGAGTTGTTGCTTAATCTCAGAAGCATGGGCTATGGAATCAGATGGACTCAAGACAAGACAAAAATCTAACTCAGGTGTTTACTCTGGTTGGGACACGGGAAGGCTACTTAGCTTCATTGTGTAATGGAGGAATACCAACCATGTAAGATTGTTATGAGGATTAAAAGTGCTGGAGGGTGCAATGCTAACCCAGCACATAGCAGGGCTATTAAGAAATGCGTTTGTTCTCGAAATGGACAGTAGGTCAAAAGTAGCATTTGACGTTTTTGCTGCTTAACTGTTCCTTGAAATTGAATTTGAAGCACGTTATCGTCTCCACTTACAAGGAAAACCTTCAAGTTGCACATCTTAGTTACACTGGAATTTGAATTGAGTTGAATTCAGGGTGGACTTGCTTTAAATCATTAGAATATAATAACATTTACTCTTTATATTGTTAGATATCTTAAAAGTATTTTCTACACAGTCATAGTGATAGAAGTTTGATTTTAATTATACTCCCCTTATTAATTTTGCAAGTTTATTAAAACCCAATCAAAGCTCAAATATATGAAAATATTAGGAAGTAAGCCATCTATCATTCAGTGGATTATAGTTATTTTAGAAATATTATTGCTTCATACTATTGGTATTAACAAAATTATTATCCCAAATAAATTATTTAAGCATAACAGTAAATTTTGTAATTACATAATTTTCTTTAAAGACTATAATTATTTTAACAAAACAGAGAACTGTATTATGAATCCTTAATGAATTTTATAGTATGAGATCTATTTTCATAATTGATCATCTCAACCTGATAGCTATAAATTTTTTAAAAAATTTAAACAGCTAATTCAGTCATGACCTTGCTCTGCTAGTTTATCAATATACTAGGAAAAAAATTGTTTCTTCATTTTAGGTCAGTGGTTTAGCATTTCACAATTAATTGATTCAAGAGAAGAAAGTACTTTTCTACATCTGCTGAAAATGCTACATAAATAATTTCTAATAATCTTCATTTGAATCTTCATTTCAAACAACTTTGTTTTTTGTCCTTAGTATCACTAACTTTTATTTGCAATATCTCTCTACAATGTACCTAAACTTCTTTTGAAGATATTTTAGTAACCTTTATGAGAATACCTTGTTCCTTCTAAAAGCCACTCTCCAGGTTAGCCTGTGTGTATTTGTGGTTTTATAATTATTTTGCCTTTTCCTAGTTGAACATGTGAACATTTTAGCTATAACAAGCATGGATTATATAGGCTTTAGTTATGTACTTTTTCAGTTATTGGTTTTTATTGAAATTCTAAATCATTTTTACCCACCTGTAGAAGTGTTTGCACTTTTTGTTCAGCTCTGTTGTATTCCTTTTTAGAACTTGAACTTCCTATAGTAATCTCATTGGAAAAAATGTTTTATTTACAGATAAAGGAATCTACTTTATGTTCCTCTATTTGTTTATCTAATACATGTTTACTGAAACTATATGTGAGACATTTTAGGCACTATCAGGGTCATGATATAATAGAAGGCAAAACCTAATTAGGCAGAGAAAGGAAAGATAGACGAATGTCAATTCAACTGTCATTAAGAGTTCTGAGGAAGATTTTAAATCCCAGGTAGAAATATCAAGGAAAACTACACAGAGGGGAAAATACAGAAGTCTGGAGAAGGTGAATAGATCCTTTTTGCCATGTGGATGAGATATATGTAAGGGTAAAATGGGAAATTGGTAGAAAGCCAGATGTCAGAAGGCCCTAAGTGTCAGGGTGAGTTTACAGTTTTTTCCTCACTAAAGTTAGATGAACCACTGGAAATTTTTGAGTATGATATAAATTATATAAATGGGATGGATTGGAAGGGAAAAGATGCATTGGAAAGATTAATTATGGAGACTTTAGGTATTCTAGATAAGAAGAAATCTATTCTTCTAATAGAATTTGAGAGTTGTAAATGGCACCACTATGAGAGAGACATTATGAAGGTATTTGGATGGAAGTAACAAACTCAGAAAACTAAGTAAGTCTTTTCTGAACTCTCAGGGCAAAAATTATTAGATACTCAGTTTTAATGA
The DNA here is from genome assembly GCA_004026885.1 of Lyroderma lyra. NCBI lineage: Eukaryota > Metazoa > Chordata > Mammalia > Chiroptera > Megadermatidae > Lyroderma > Lyroderma lyra. The sequence goes on from PVJL010000009.1 coordinate 366,463, forward strand.
TTCCTTCATTAAAGATTTTCTCAAATGCTTTACACTTACTAAAATTTAGCCTGTGTATGTTTTTGTCTGTGAGTTTTAGAGATTATAAATCTAGCTTTCACTGTTTCTCAAAGAATACGAATACTGTCCTACCATCTGAACCAAATTACTAATCTATAGAATTTGGAAATAGACTGAACTTGTGTGGGGGTTCATAAGAGGGACAAAAGCAGTGGTAGAGGGTGTTGAAAAGGAAGTAAAAAGTCAGGTTTACATGTATATGTAAGTGTTCATGTAACACTACATCTGAAGTAGAAAAATAGTAATAGAAACTGATTTGTGGGAGTGGTAAAATTTGGGATGGATTGGGTTTGAAACGCAGAAAGGATGTCCATATGATTTTATATAGGATATGGTAAATTTGAGATGAGTTTGGAAAAGATTCAGGCTGAAGATAATGTTTAAAACTATAGACACCAACTGCCTTAAAAAAGTGTTTGGGTTAGATGATCCCAGGAGTCCTTTGGAAAAAGTGGTTTTTGTATAGTGGTCAAGGCAGGAGCCATGTTGTATAATGTTTCCAATATTCTCCTTTCCATTGCCAAGATTTTGATTCTCCTTTTAGCTGAAATTATATGTTGAGCCACTGTTTTCGTGGAGTAATCTATAATGATTTACAAACCCTCTCCCTGGAAGCATAAAATTCATCATTTTAAGTGTAGTTTTAATACTCTGTTATTTAAATATGTTACCTTAGACTGTTGCAAATCAAAACTTATCCAGGTACTAATATAATTTCCTCAAATGCACTGACATGACTTTCTTTAAAATATTATTAAAAAGCATTTTCTAAATGTCTCACCTGTAGGATTTATATTTATTACAATTGGCATTACAGAGGAAAGATTAATGAATTCCCTGTTATTGCCAGCTCTTTTTTACACTAAGTATAGTCAAAATTTAAATAAGGCCTACTGTCTTAATGAAGATCTTTTAGAAAGCTCATTGGATTAGTAGGATCACCTGCATACATGCAATTTTTAGGTTAGAATCAGATACATAATCACTTCTGTTTCCATGTACAGAGAATAGTTTTAACAATATACAAGACTCACCCTATATAGTAATAATGGTTATGATAGATGCAGTTGTTATTATTTGCATTTTATGTGCTAATATTTCTGTGTGTATGTGTTCGTATTTTTTTTCTAATCTTCACAATGACTCTTTGATGTACATATTATTCTTATTTTATGCATGAAAGGATGGAGACTCAGAACATTATAAATTGACTGAGTTTCTTGGCTAATTAAAAACAAAGCAAGTATTCAAATCAGCTCTTTCTTATTTCATAGACCACGTTCTTGACCTGGCCCAGGCAGTTTTATAATGTGTTTGAAATTTGAGCTTTAACACCCTTGGTGACAACTACTCACTCCAGTTTGGAGGCTCTGTGCCTCATTATTCTCTTATCCTTTTTCTCCAGCAGGGAACTAACTATAGGTCTCTTCCATTTGCTTGAACATATTACCATTTGGCCTTGTTGACTGTCAGACACTTTTCTGTATGTTCCATACTGTTATATACAAGTATATATTTAATCTTGGTGCCAACTCTATGGAAGGTAGATGTATGAGTATTTCTACCTAACATTTTGTTATGAAACTTTCAAACACATATCATTACACATTCATACACTCACCACCTAGATTCAGCCACTAATACCTTGCTATACTTATTTCATATCTGTAATCCATCCATCCTCATTTCATTTTTTGATGCATTTGAAAGTAAGTAATAGACATCAGTATACTTGCTATAAATACTTTAGCATGTATATTAGTTATTGGCTGGAGTTCAGTATTTATGTACAAGTTTTTTCTTTGATGTAAAATTTACATTTAGTGTAATACACAATCTTAAATGAGTATTCTCTGAGTTTTGATAAATGTATACACCTGTGTAAGCCAAATACCTATCAAGATAATAAAACATTATTATTGGTAGGTATCTCCTTTTATTCCCCTTTTGTAGATGAGGAAACTGAAGCACACAGAGGTTAAATAATCTGCGTAAGGTCACACTGTTAGTAAGTGACAGAGCTGGAATTCAAACTCCGGCAGGTGGCTGCAGTATTTGTGCTCCTAACCACACCAGTGTACTGCTTATGGATTGTCCTCATATGTTCAGGTATCCTTTTACGTTCATGTGTACAAATGTAAATGTTTATTTTTAACACAAACGTGTAGACACAGAAGTAATGCACTTGGGTTTAGTGAGAGTAGAAATGCTGTTCTAGAAATGCATTGGTTCCTTGCAAGAGGTTTATGGCAAGAGAAACTAAGAGCAAAGAAGTTCCCTTCATTGAAATACTAGGGTGAATCTCTGTATGTTAACTGTTGTAACTGGCATTCTTCATTAATGTTTCCACATATACAGTGACAATTTCCTAATGATGACACTGAGGTTCAGGAAAATGCAAAACTGCCACTTGAAAAATTAAGGGTAAAGGATGTTCATTCTAATTCTTTATTAAGCATATTTTGTCCTATTATAATTACTAGAAAAGTGTTCTTCTACGTACGGTATATATAGTATCACTCACTCTGATACCTCATTCTCCAAAATCCTAGAATTAACCAATTTGGGATTTATAGTTAGGAAACTTATAAAATTTTTAACAAACTGAATGGAATTTTTGGCATAAAATATGAAAAAAGATTCGAATAGATTGTATTAAATTTTATTTCTTGTTTGCATTACTTTTTTGGGGAAAGGGGTTAGCTCCCTGGCTGGGAATCGAACCTAGTCACCGAAGCCTAAGCCACTACACCACAGGGGAACCCAGGGAACCCCCTTGTTTGTAATACTTAAGTGGAACTTCCCTATGAAAAGAAATTGTGTCTTTTTCTTGTGTTGTGTTCATACTACAAACCATACCTTAAAAGGTGACCAGTATTAACTGTTTACTACTCAAATGATGAAAAAGCATCCATCATATATATATTTTTTTGAATCTTAAGTTTTGCTCAAAAAGCAATTTTAAAATAAAGAGAATTTAGTTAGTACATACTAGCCAGTCACTAGAGGGCAGAGTAGTACTATACTCTAGGCCTTATTTGAAAATTTCTGGTTTGAAAATTGCTGAACATGGAAAAATATATCAATGCACACTTAAATAAAATTTCTTCGTATTCTTATCTTGTCTTGCTGTGAATCCAACAACATGCTTACACTTGTATCAAAAGGGCTTTTCTGGCAATTGCATTGTTTGCTTCCAAAAGGGCATGATTATTTAGAAGAGTGTAAGTATTCCTCAAGAGAAAATACTGATGTTCACAAAGATTGGTACCTTATATCATTTTTTCTATAAGTACAACCCTGAAATTGAATTGCAGAATAGACTTTAGGTGTGATATTATAATGAGAGAACAAATTTGAGAGAAATTTATTAGTATTTATACCTAAGCGTTATTGAAAAGTAGAACATCTTTTGATCTTTCAGCTGAAATTTGTTTAATCACTAAGACTGAAATTACAAAATTGTAAAAGCAATTAACTCTAGCTCCTTTTTTAAATGTTAAAATTTTGTCAAGTGGATGTTCACTTAATTTCATTTCTGTTTAAAAATATCTATCATTCTGATGTATTTTTGTCCCAATTTATCTTTTCTGATTTTTGAAATAAATGAAGCCCTGAGGTAAAGTATCCTAATGAATAAAGTATCCTAATGAGTAGTTCAGTATCCCAAAAGATAGAAACTTTTATCTTGAATGTGTAATTTTCATTTTATTTTATAAGACAGTTTGGATTTATATATGATTCATTTCTAATAGAGACAATGTAGGATATCAGAAATGCACTGGATTTTGGAATCAGAAAATTTGGAGCACCAATTATTATGTACTTACTTGTCACATTACCTTTCTGAAGTAACCATTTTCTAAATTGGAGAATTGGAAAAATATTTCCTTATTTATAGCTGTGTTGTTTTGAGGATTGTTTATGTCCATGTATATGTATCTCCAAAGATGAGACCCTGTAAGATGACTTCTAATAAATAAGTTCAGAAAATCCTTAGAAATAACTTTGGAATGGTTGATTATATCATTAATTTAGTAGCGTGAGGGCACCTATTATTACATGAGAAAATACTACCAAAAATGTGGTTTCCAAAGCCAAGCTCAGGTTGCTGATTTCCTCCTTGTCTTTGAGTGTCTCTGGCTGCTTAATCTCTCTGTAACTCCTGACTCTCTTGCTCTTGTCATTCTTTATTCTGTTTTCTATTTACTTCCATGTTCCCTCTCTCTGTGTTTCTCCTGACTGCCTTTGGTCTCTCTCTGTGTTTTTCTTGTCCCAGGCACCCTCAGGAAGACCCCACGCCTCTAGCAGTACCTGGTATCATCTCCAGCATGTTTATAGATGTGGAGGATTCCCTGGGATATTGAGAAATACCAGAGGCGAATTGTTCCACTGTAGTAAGTCAATCGGCATTTATTAAGTGACTACTGTTTACAGAGCACAGTGGTGCTTTGGGGGAAGAAGTTAAGGCATAGGTCAGAAGAAATACCATATTTTGCCGTGTATAATGTTTTGCTCCCATGTGTAATGCACACCCACATTTTTGGCCCAGTTCAGGAAAAAAAACTTTCATTTTAATTTTTTAATTCAAATTTTTATTTGTTTATATTTAGGTAGTTGTTTTTGTATTATAAAGGAATTTTAGCATTTATTTTTTAACATATGGTACAAGAAATTTCATGTATAATTTTTTTTATAAAATAAAAAATGATTATTGTATTCCAGGGTATTATTTTGCATATTAATGTCATTATTGATTTCTAAAGTTACATGTTTAACTCATAAGAACAAATAAAAGAATTAAAAACATTTATATAGATACAGAATTAGTACTACCCATGTATAATGTGCACTCTTACTTTTCCCTCACAGGTTTAGGCAAAAATTGCGCATTATACACAGCAAAATACATAAACTCATAAACTCTTCTCAGTGGTTCTTATAGAATGGTCACACATACGGGGTACAATGAAAACAACAAAAACAAAACACTGATAATTATATAAATAGGTTATGGTTTTTATGTGTGCTGAAGAGGCACAGAGTTAATAGAGAAAACCAGGTGATATTAATCAGGTTTCTTGCATGAGTTTAAAATTAGGTTTTGATGTATGATTGGAAGAGATCCGGAAAGAGAGTTGGAGTAATTACTCTGGGGCTTGAGAAGCCTATTGGCTTGTCTCAGTGACACCCTGATGTGAAAGTAGTGAAATGAGAGTGCTAAATTTCAACCTACCAACAACTGATTTTCCTCAAACTTCCAGTCTTAGAGAAATTCAAGTTATGAAAAGAACTACAGTCACGTTGAAGTCTCCATAAACATAATTCATTGTCTGTTGCCAGTTTAGAATTTACAGAGTTTAAGGATAAATTATGAATATGAAGTAATAAAAGATGTACTATAAGATGACATTAATACAAACTATTATAGTATGATCTATAGATGCATTTTAAATGCTGAGATGAATTAAAATAGTAAAATGTAGTATAACAAATTAGTTTTGTGTTGGAAATTTATTTTTACTGTTGCATTTTAGGCAATCCTACCTGCATGGTTTTCAGAGTTGGACATGGTTTTAATCCCACCTCTGCTAGCTTTGTAATGTTGATCAATATACATAACAACACTGGATTCCACTTTTCTTATATGTAAACTAAGGATGAAAATATTTATCTTAGAGTTGTGTGAATTAAATAATTTTCTGAAGCCCTGATTGCATTCTAGGTACTTGTTACTTGCAGATACTTAAAAGGTACCTTTAAAATAGTTTGTTAAATACAGTGTTATTTCTGAGAGCTCCTTAAAAAAAGAGGTAGTAACTCCATAATATTTAGAAAGTGCTGTGTATATACAAGGCATATTTATAAGATGAGAATAAGATACCAAGAGGAACATTAACATGAATAGCTAAGTACCTACCACCAGCTTAGGATATAGAATGATTCCTGGCCCTGATTCCATCTCCTCTCCTTAACCCCCACCACAATCCTGAAGTTTGAGTGAATTGCTTTCTTGTTTTTCCTTATATTTTTTTCACATATTTATGTATCTCTTACATTAAATTTTGTTTGTTTTTCAATTATAGTTGACATATAATAATATATTAGTTACAGCTGTAGCACACAGTAATTCAATGTTTACATACCTTACAAAGTGATCATCACAATAAGTCTAGTAACCATCTGCCACTGTACAAAGCTATTATGACATTATTGACTATATTCCCTATGCTGTACATTACATCCCTGTGACTTATTTCATAACTGGAAGTTTGTGCTGCTTTATCCCCTTCCCCTTTTTTCCCCATCTCCTCACCTTCCTTCCTTCTGGCAACAATCAGTTTATTTTCTGTATCTACAAGTTTGTTTCTGTTTTGTTTGTTTGTTTGTTTTTAGCTTCCACATATAAATGAAATCATATGGTATTTGTCTTTCTCTGTCCTACTTATTTCACTTAACATAATACTCTCCAGGTACATCTATGCTATTGTAAATGGCAAGATTTCATTACTTTTTATGGCTGAGTAATAATCCATTATGTGTGTGTATATCTCACATCTTCCTTATCCACTCATGTATTGTTAGACACCTAGGTTGTTTCCATATCTTGGCTATTGTAAACAATACTGCAGTGAACATAGGAGTACATATGTTTTTTGAATTAGTGTTTTCATTTTCTTCAGATAAATACTCAGAAGTGGAAATGCGGGTCATAAGGTAGTTTTGTTTTCAAATTTTTGAGGAACCTCCATACTGCTTTCCATACTGGCTGCACTAGTTTACGACTTCACCAACCGTGTACAAGGGTTTCCTTTTCTTCACAGCCTTGCCAACATTTGTTATCTTTTGATGGTAGCTGTTCTGACACGTATGAGGTATTATCTCATTATGGTGTTAATTTTTTATTTCCCTGATTGATTAGTGATGTTGAGCATCTTTTCATGTGTCTGTTGGCCATATCTATATGTCTTCTCTGAGGAAATATCTATTCAGGTCCTCTGCCCATTTTTTATTGGATTTCCTTTTTTTTTTTAATGTTGAGTTGTATGAGTTCTTTATGTATTTTGGATATCAACCCATAATTGGATTTATCATTTGCAAATAATCTTCTTGCATTCAGATTGCCTTTTTGTTTTGTTGATGATTTCCTTTGCTGTGCAAAAGCATTTTAGTTTGATGTAGTCCCATTTGTTTATTTTTGCTTTTAAGTTGCCTTTGCTAAGATGTATTCAAAAAATATTGCTAAGAGTGATGTCAAAGAATTTACTGCCTATGTTTTATTCTAGGATTTCTGTGGTTTCACTTCTTACATTTAAGTCTTTAGTCCATTTTGAGTTTATTTTTGTATATGGTACAAGAAAGTGGTGAACTTTAATTTTTTTGCATGTTATCTGTCTAGTTTTCCCAACACTATTAGTGAAGAGGACACTGCCTTTTTACCATTTATATTTTGATTCATTTGTCCTAGATTAATTTACCATGTAAGAATGGGTTTATTTTCTAGGCTCTTTATTCTATTTCATTGATCTTTGTGTCTTTTTCTTCTCCAGCATCGTACTGTTTGGATTACTATGGTTTTTTTAGTACATTTTCAAACCAGGAACTATGATACCGCCAACTTTTTTTTTATATTTCAATATTGCTTTGGCTATCCAGAGTCTTTTGTGGTTCTATATAAATTTTAAGATTATCTTTTCTAGTTCTGTGAAAATTTCTATTAATATTTTGATAGGGATTGTATTGAATCTAGATATTGCTTTGGGTAGTATGGACATTTTAGTATTAATTATTTCAATCTATGAATATGGATTTATTTGTGTCCCTCCATTTATTTGTGTTTTTTTCAATTTCTTTCATCAATGTCTTACAGTTTTCAAAGTACAGAATTTTTACCTCCTTGGTTAAATTTATTTCTAGGTTTTTTTTATGCAATTGTAAATGGGATTGTTTTCTTAATTTCTCTTTCTGATAGTTCACTAGCATATAGAAATGCAATAGATTTCTAAATATTAATTTGCATCTTGTAATTTTATTGAGTTCATGTATTAGTTCTAATAGTTTTGGGTGGAATCTTTAGGTTTTCTGTATATACTGTCATCTGCAAATAGTTACAATTTTACTTCTATTCAATTTGGATACCCTTTATTTATTTTTCTTATCTGATTGGTATGGCTAGGACTTACAATACTGTGTTGAGTAACAGTAGTAAGAATGGGCATTCTTGTCTTGTTATTGATCTTAGAGGGAAAGCTTTCAGTTTTTCAGCATTGGGTTTGATGTTAGCTATGAGTTTGTCAACTATGGCCTTTACTATGTTAAGGTATGTTCTTTCTATACCCATTTTGTTGAGAGTTTTTTTTTTTTATCGTAAATGAATGTTGAATGTTGTCAAATGCTTTTTCTGTATCTATTTGAGATTATATGATTTTCATCCTTAATTTTGCCTATGTGGTGTACCACATTGATTGATTTGCAGATATTGAACTATCCTTGCATCCCTAGAATAATCCCACTTGATCATGGGAAACTCTTATCTCTCTTTCTGAATGATAGCTTTTTTGGGTAGTATATTCTTGACAATAGATTTTCCTTTTCATATATTGTGCCATTCCATTTTTGGCCTGCAATTTTCTGCTGAAAAATCAGCTGATAGTCTTAGGGGGAAATCCCTTGTATGTAACTAGCTGCTTTTCTCTTGTGGCTTTTAAGATTCTGTCTTTACCTTTAACATTTGTCATTTTAGTTATGATGTGTCTTGATGTGGTTCTCTTTGGGTTCATATTATTTGTAACTTACTTTGCTTATTGGACTTGGATGTCTATTCTCTTTATCAGCATAGGGAATTTTTCAACCATTTCTTCTTTGAATAGGTTTTTCTGTCCCATTCTCTCTGCTTCTGGGACCCCTGTGATTCAAGTGTTGATATGCTTGAATTTTGTCCTAGAGGTCCCTTAAACTGTGCTCATTTTTAAAATTCTTGTTTCTTTTTGCTGTTCTGATCGGTGATGTTCACTACATTGTGTTACAGCTCCCTGACTTGTTCTTATGTACCTTCTAATCTGCTGTTGATTTCTTCTAGTGTATTTTTCACTTCAGTTATTGTGTTACTCAAATCTGATTGGTTCTTTTTTATATATTTTCGATCTTTGTTGAAATTCTCATTGTGTTCATCAGTTCTTCCCCTGAGTTTATTGAGCGTCTTTATAACACTGTTTTGAACTCTTTATCTGGTAGATTTTTTAAAAAATCTGTTTCATTTAGTTCTTTTTTCTTGGGTTTGGTTTTTCCCCCTATTCTTTCATTTGGAATACATTTCTCTGTCCTCTCCTTTTGACTGTCTATCTCTATGTTTGTTTATATGAATTAGGTGAAACAAGCCTCTCCCAGTCTTGAAGGAGCAGCCTTGTATAGGACCCTCCTTTTTGTAGACTGCATGTGTGGGGGTCTTTCTTGGGCCAGTTGGAGCTGGAGCTCCAGTGAGTGTGGGCTGCAGAAAGATCTGGAGACAAAGTGCACGGACAGGCAGGTTGAAGCTGGAGCAGGTTCGGGCTGTCGGGCGTCCTGAGTAGGGGGAGCCTTGCTAGGGCTGCCTTGACAGAGTGGCTAGGACTGTAGTTGGGACTGGCTCAGGGTGCGGTAGTCCCGGGGCTAGGCTACACTGAGGCTGCCTTGGCAGGCTTGCTGGAGCTGTAGTTGATGTGGACGTGGCCGGTGAGGAGTCTTAGGAGCTCGCCTCATGGAGGCCCTGATCTAAAGCTGGAGCGTGTATGGACTTTGGGCAGTCCCAGGTCATGCCGCGCTGGACTGCCTTAGCAGGCTGGTTGAAACTGTAGTTGGAGCGGGATCAGGCTCCTGGGAGTCCAGAGGACAATCGGCACTGTAGTCCGGAGTGGCGTATGAAGTGGGCGTGGTCTGTGGGAAGTCTCAGGGACAAGACGCATTGGGGCGGGAGCTGGAGTTGAAGTGGGCGTGGACTGTCGGGATTCCGGGGGTCAGGCTGTGTCTGGAAAGGGCGCAGGTCGCGGGGACTCCCACTGGCAAACTGCGGACCTGGTATGAGCCTGGGGGCTGGGGTGCACTGGGGCGCCTTTGGAGGGTTGGCGAGAGTGTCTGGATCCTGCGATCAAATTGGAGGGTGAGGGTGAGTGTGAGCGCAACAAATGGCGTTCTTCCGTGCCTCCACCACCATAGCGAAGAGCCTCCGCAGTTGTCCTGTTTGGCACATACTCCTGGATTTGTAAATCGGTTTCCTCACGTACATTCTGGCTGACCTTTAAACCACTTTTATCGCTATGTGCGGGGCCCTTCTGTGATCCCTTCCTGCTGCTGGTCAGTGCGTTTGGGGGTGGGGTTCCCAAGTTAAATATCTTCGACTCGCGTATCCTCTTGCCAGTTTCTTTGCGGACTCTGGTTTGTTGAGCTGAAGCTGTTCAGTTAGTCCTCATTTCTTCTTCGGGGGAATTGCTTTGTTTGTCGGTGTAGAGTCGATTGTTCCTACGAGGAGGTAAGTTCTTTCTGCACCACCATCTTGTACCTAGAAAATCTTAACATTATGTTTGATGAAGTTATCCTTATTTATACTTGTAATTCAGTTACGATCACAATTGTATCCCACTGTATGAAAATACCGTAGGTTATTTACCCACTTTCTTTTAATGGCATTTTAGGTTGTTTATAGTTTTTGTGTTATTAGAAATGAAGCTGCAGAGGAAATGTTCTTGAGATGCCTGTAAATACCTCTTTATGTACGTTAGTTTTTGAAGACCTTTTATGTTCAGGAGTAGAACTGCTGGATCCAAGGATATGCCCAACTTCAAATTCTACAAGATGATGGCAAATGGATTTCCATAAACTTGCATTTTATACCCTCTCTATATCTCTTATATTCTTTAAAATTACTAGATTTTGTTTAAAGAATTTTGTAAGTCGTCTGTAACACCGTCTTAACAATAACCCTGACAACTTCTTTTTCTTTTAAATTAGTTTTATCCTTTCCAGCAGCTGCTTTTATCTCTCTCAGTTTTCCAGTTGTCACTTGCACCTTTTCTAAAACCCGGTAAAGTGCAGACATCCTGAAATAGCTGGGTCTGTTTGCTAAGTTTTTTCTTCCAAGAAAACCACATTATAATATAATGTTCCCATGTTAAATGAAAATTATAAACTGTTCCTGACTTCTAAAGACATTTTGGGCAGGGAAATGTACATTGTTTACTGATTTTTTTTCCTTATTCAAGTTAAAGAAGCGTGGCCCACAGATGGCTGTTTGTAAGCTGCAATGACTTACTCAGCTTGTGGTTTGTTCTGCATTGTGTAAGTCCCAGGGGCTTGAATAAATGACTCAACTTGTATTTGCCACTCTTTTCCCTTTTCTGTGCTTTACCCACTTGTGTTTTCCTCAGAAAAATTGTTCTTTTAGTATCTGATAATACTTAGTGATTCCAGTTTTCTTATCACAATTCTTTCTAACCTGTAATCTGTAGTTGGTGATCCATAATTGTAGTTGATTTCAGTATTTTACCTATTAACAAACTTGTTGTTACCACTACTGGCCACATTTATTTTCTGAGGTTTTCCAGGGAGTTATACCAGGAGTACTTAGTACTTACTATTCAGTAGATGTTTCTTAAATGAAGAAAGGAGAGATGTAAATGCAGTAAGCACTGAAATGCCTTTTGCCTGCTCAGCAATAATAATGTTCCTAAAAGCAAGGGGCAAAATGCATGTAAACAGTTGTGAGTAACTTTGTAAATCATAAGCAAGTCATTTCTTCTTGAGTTTCACTCTGGTTTTTTTGAAAAATAAGAGTGGCAGAGCTTCTGTAAGGTTCTTCTTAATTACAATAGTTTTTATTCTATCTTCAATTGAAATGACAAAGCATTTTTCACTGGATGTCTGGGCACCATTACCAAAGCCTGAATCTATCTTCCTCACTGGGTTTTTAACCCATAACTGTGTCACAGTGACCTGCCAGTTATTTCCTCTCATAACTCCAGCAAGTAGGTCATACTTCAAACTTCCTTTCTTCTCTGTTATTTAGGGTTGATTTGTTCTACAGAAAGAAATATTTATCTTTTTTTTTTTTTTTTTTTTTTTTTTTTTTTGGAGAAAGTATGGTGAATGCCTTTGGCTTCTTAATTTCATTTACCAGCCATTGTTTAGGGTAAAACCTTTTTTCACTGCTGCCCAAGTTAGCCCAGTATCTTTTCTGACACGCTAGTTACCATCTTTGAGTTGGTGTTGGTTTTTATGGTTGGGTCTTTCCTTCAGTGCGTCTGTCTTTGTCTGGTGCTCAAGGCAAGTTGCCCATTCTTTTCTCCTGTGGTTTTCCTGTTAGGGACTTCTCAGCTGTAGGTATTGTGGTGACTGAGGGCCTGAGTTCCTTCCCTTGCTATTTTCCCTCAGTCTTCCCATAAGAGGATTCCATCTTAAGAGGATTAGTACTGCAACCACTTTTAAGGAACAACCTGACTGGATTCTCACATGACTGATATTTCCTAAATGTGTTTTTTTTTTGTTGTTCAGAATTTATTCTGTGAGTGCCTCTGAACTCTGGATCAAGGGCAAAAGTCACCAGGAAACAGGCCACAGAAAGCAAAGGACAAAAACTTTCTTAACTTTCTGTGAATTGTTAACACTGCCCAATCACTCTTGAGGGTCCTGGCCAGAGAGAGCTGTGTACCAAGTGTATTTTGCCATGTTTATGTGCTCCTGTGTCTAATGCACACCCCATGTATTTGGCCCAAATTTCCAGAGAAAAATTCTTTCATTTTAATTTTGTAGTTCAAATTTTTATTTGTTTATACTTTTTTGTATTATAAAGGAATTTTAGCATTTATTTTTTTAACGTAACTCATGTATGGAATATAAAACTGAAAGCAACAAAGAAAGAAAAGCTCATGGGCATAGTCAATAGTTTAGTGGTTACCTGAGGGTAAGGGGGAAGTTGGGTTGGAGGAGGGAAGGAGAGGGACTCAAATATATGATGATGGAAGAACTGACTCTGGGTGATGAATACACAATATAACACATAGACGACGTATTGTAGAATTGTACACCTGGAACCTATGTTTTACTAATCAGTATCACCCCAATAAATTTAACAATAAAAACAACCTGATTATCATATTCTAGGAAATTATTTTGCATATGAATATCATTATTTATTTCTAGAGTTACACTTTTAACTCATACACATAAATAAAATAATTAAAAACATGAATATAGATACGGAATTAGTATTACCCATGTATAATGCATATCCTTATTTTTCCCTCACAAATCTGGGCAAAAGAAATGTGCATTATTTGATCTTGAACCAAGAATAGGTAGGCTCTTTCTGACTTACATTAACAGACACAAAATAATTAATTTCATCATGATCTTACGGACATGCTTTGTGAAAATTCCATCTTAAATCTGACAAATTTTAGGCTAAGAAAAGAATAAAGCAAGAGAAGACTTTTGTAACCAAAAACATGAAAAAAGGGGAAAACTTGAACGAAGCATTTATTTTTAATAATTAATTCTAAATCAAATTTAGAATTTTAAAAATCTTTGCATTTTCATAATGTTAAATTACTTTTTACTGAGAGGCTGGCTATTAACCTGACTCCTTCAGCCTTAATACAGACAAAAAAACCTGAGATTTACTGGGCTGTGCAGCCATTAAGAACAAGAAGCTAGACTATCTTTGATAATTCACCCCTCCTAACTGCTTACTTGATAAAACAAAAATGTATTATGCCAAATGTTGTATTCCCAAAAGAAGCAGTTAATACCATCCTATCTCTAGAGGAACAGATAACTTTTTGTTCCTCAGGAATGTAAGGAGAAAAATATCCTTTTATACTTACAAGGGAAAGATAGGAGAAATTACCTAACATGAAAACTTTATTGATAAAAGAATGCTCACACTAATCAGTCTTACAATTTATCTTTGATTAATGTAAAAGGCTTGACCTGTGAAGTATTCACATTAATATTTTAAATTATTAGTGATAAAAGTCTCCTTTGTAATACTAATTCACTTGGTATTTTATTAATTTAGACAGGCTTGAAAATGCTTCACAATACCTACACCACTCATTAAGTATTCTTACTTTCGTTTAATGTCTTTTGAAAGAAAACCATATATTCCCTAATGATTAAGTTGCAGCAAATATTAAAAATAAACTAAACTGTTAGGTTAATAAATTGAGTCATCCTTAAATATGATAGAAAACTTATAATGTAAATGAATATAAAGCATATAGACATATGATATAAAATTTTCCTCCAGAGGGAGCTAGGAAATGCATTTATTACAGATTCTGTGTTAAATGGGCTTAACTTAGAAATTTTTAAATACTGACTTAAGAATATATTTTGAACTACATATTTAAGTTTTACTCATGTTTTAAATCTGTTACACATCAGAGTTAGTAGTATAAGTATTATATTAATAAAAGTAAGCTGAAAGTTGACCATTAGATAGTCACATAATTATATAAAATACAGATTTATCTAGATTATTAAAAGAATCTTATTAAAGTAGTTCTGAATAACTTCATTTACATTTAGGTACTCCTGGAGTAACAACATTTATTTTGTCTGGGAGTTTATGTCTGGATAAGAAAACAGGAAAATGTTCAAATGGGTCTGTGATTTTGAGGAAGAAGTAGTGAGCAATGAATCTCTCACTGAAGTTAATTTCCTAGTAGTATCTACATTGCCATTCATTATCTAGCTTCTAAATCCACATTACTAAATGGCTGACTAGGTTTTATTAAATTTTAAAAAAATCAATCAGTGAGACTTTTTAATCAAAACAATAGAACAGAAAGTATAGCAGCTGTGCTTTAATATTGATAGTTCTTTTGAGAAATTGGGACTCCTGAGAAGCTCACCTCGACATGTAATATTATTAAAGATCACTAAATACTGTTTTGTTCTGTATCTTTGCCAAACTATTTCCTCCCACCAAATCTTACTCAGAATCTGAACTTCTCCTTTGTACTTAGCCAGTGGACACTTTACTCCCCTTACCCTGTGCTAGCCAACCAAGCACTGTGCTTCTTTTGAATGATGACATAATTACCATTAGGTTAAGGTCTCTTTTGAGCTTAGAGGACACTTAGCTGCAGCTTTCCTCCATTTGTAATTATTTGCTGTTCACTTACCCTTTACACTGGGGAGATGGCAGCATTGCTGCTTTCTGTGAGTCTCAAACTGCCCTGTAAATACAGAGTTTGCATGATCGTCAGTTAGTAACTTGCCAGCTACTAAGAACCACTCTGGACCAAGGAAGCTTGGTGCCCTGAAACTCTTGAGTCAAAGAACTTGTAGATCTCAGTGCCAGGGCAAGGGCGAGTCTGATTTTCACTGAATGGAGTCATCCAGTCAGCTACTCTCTCTCGGGATTAAAGCTCATCAAGGCAGCCTTTCTTTTGCTATTGAGACAGTTAATAAGAGTGTTTAAATGACTGCTTACAATTTCTTCTGAATTATTTCCTTGATCCTCAAAGGAAAACATTGAATCTTCAACTCATGATTTACCCGACAAGGGATATATCTCAATATTGTTCATAAGATGAAAAATAATTGTAATTATATGAGAACAGTCCAGAAAGTATCCGGCTGGGTAATATGAAAAATAGGGGCATTTGTGGCTGGATTTTTTCTGGACAGCCCTCGTGTGTGTGTGTGTGTGTGTGTGTGTTGTTTGGTGAGAAACGATGAATGCTTCACCAAAGAAAATCAGTCCAAAGAATGAAATGGACAAGGCCAGAAGCATATGGAGAATGAAGTCCCAAAAGACTGTTAGGAACTATAAAATTGAGTGCAGTAGTATAATACTGTTCACCCATTTTATTAGATTCTTATGGGACTGCAAGCTGATTGTCTTCTTCAGAGGCTATTGCCATGAATATTAGGGAGAGAAAGAGTGTTGATAAGTCTCTGGCATAACTAAACAGTCACAATGGAATAGTAGTAAAAGGATAAATTTTATTGTATTTGGAAATCCAGGTTAATTTTATGACTTTTCTGAGATCCTTTTCCTGAAAATCATATATCTTCAAAGTTTCTACTTGTAACTGTTCTTCCTTGATAGGTACAGAAAGAGTAATGTGGTTGGGAAAAAGTCCTAAACACCAAATTATGACCATTGAACACACTCATTAGAACCATTGAATTGGAAATGCTACCTCCTGCATGACAGCTGTCGGTTGAAAATGTAGTCTTATACCTGGGGTGCTGCATTGAGAATTAGAGCAGATGTCTTAAAGTCACTTGTGTGAGACCTGAAGGATCTCTTCACCTTAGCTCCTCACATGTAAAACAAGTGTATTATTTTACTTACTCTTATGTAACTCTTAGCACAGGCTATTTGAGAAAGATTGTTCTCATTCTGAAATCACAATTTGAAAAGTAAGCATTAGGAGGATTTGACCTATTAGTAGAAAGGTTCTGGCTACTTTATAGACCTATGATGCTGAGTGATAAAAGTTAAAGGAGTCCTAGGATAATATGACTGCAGTTTTCAAGCATAGTTGAATATGGCGTTTAATGGAATGAACATAAGTTGCAAATGTTTTGTAGTCCAGGTAGAAGCTTCATGGAAGGTTTATAATGTTTTTGAATCTGTATGGTCTATCACCATTTCCTCAAGATAGCATCACCTACATACAGTATAAAGTGTGAATTATTTAAAGGTTGAAGTTTGGGATGGTGTAAAAAAGCAGCAGGCACAGAGGAAGAATATATGGACTGTGGTATTTTTTATTATTATTAAGTGCCATAGTCTGTTGGGATATGGTATGGTGAATTAATGAAACCTTTTCAGGAGAATATTATGATCTTATAATAAATTTTCTCATAGGTCTAAATGCCTTCTTAGGTCTTATATACTCAATATATTCTTATATTCTTGTTTTGTCATTTGTTTGTTTGTTTGTTTGTTTTTGCAAGGTGCCTAGCAAGGCAGTAGATGCTTGGTGCATTTATTTTGAATGTTGAATGACTTTTGGTTATTTTAATAAAATGAATTTAATGACATGAATTTTAATGAAGTCAATTTTAATGAAATGAAACTTTCATGCTTTGTGTAAAAAGTCAATAATTTGCTTTGTTGTTTTTAAAAAAATATTGAATGAATGAGCTTCAGTTGCCTTCAGAAATGTTACCGTTTAGATTTTTTTAATGATGAATGAAAATGAAAAATTAACCCCATCGATGACTTTGTATTAGTCTAGGACCCTGAGCAGATTTCTTAATTGGGACCTAAATTTATTTTTCTTTCAATGAGAGAGTTAAATTGGATAATCTTTAAAATTTGTTCTTAGCTCTATAAATCTATAATTTAGAATGAAGAACAAAGTAGAAGTTCAAAATAAGTATGAGTGTTCCTAAATCAGAGTTAGATTAAGTTAATAAGAGAAAGAGTTCCACATTCACTAAGTTTTTAGCAAAATTTTGATTAGGAAAAACAAGAGGACATGTTGGTAGAGAAAACATTCCTTACAGTAGAAATGATACAAGGAATTGTATAGTAGCAAAACTTTGTGTGAGATATAATGGCAGTGAGATCTGTTTGATTAAAACGGTTTGTCTTAGGGTAAGATAGTGAGTTTTCATATCCTGTACCTAAAACTCAATTTCTGATAAAGTGGCCATTTGAAATCTGTTTTTAATAAAGGTTTATTCTACATTTTTTTAAACCTCAACATTTTGGCTTCAGTATACCCCTGTCCCCTACCCCTCCAAACCACAGGAATCATATTATTCATTTCCTTTTCAACTGAGTTGTATAGTTTTCTCACAAAATTAAGAAGAGCACAGCCAAAGTTTAAAAATTGTCAGGATGTTGGAGAATGAGAATAACACTGATGAAGAAAAAAGTGTGTCTCCTTTATAATGAGATATTCCTTTTTACAAATTGTTTTTGATAGAACAAATTATTAATAAAACCCATTAAAATTATTTTCTTAGAAATATCTCTTATTCAGGATAACATTTGTCTCCTATAAACTCTTTCAACAATTAATGTAACATTACATAATAGAATTATTAAAAAATTAAGAAGCCTGTTTGTTAGAATACATTTTCTAATATCTAAACATATATTCTTTATTTGATAGTTTCTTTTTATCTGAAAGACTTATAGAACGGTTTGTATAAAAGAGGAGCTGTCTTCAGTGACAGCTTTCAAGTATGTATTTTGAAGGACAAAACGAACTGCTTTTTAAAGATTGTTACGACTGCAGAATGTAAAGTTGTTATCCCTTTCAGAAAAAATGCATACAGATTTACATATGATATAGTTCAACCAAAAACATTAGTAATACTCATGATGATACATTTTTCAAGGGAAAAGAGCCTATAAGTAAATCATGCATTAATGCCTTAAAAGTTGGAAGTAAGTGTTAGAGGGGCCTGAAAATGAGGCATTCACATGTAAATATCCTTGACAGTTCTCACACTGTGTAAGTACTATTTAAAACGGTGCCTATCGATTCTACTTGATTCTTTTAATAAGTACGAGTAATACTTTTGATCCAGAAAGGTGTATGTGAATGTTCTTTCACATACGCATACAGTGTAACTCTAAGTCATTGTCTCACTACCCTCCTAATTTTTTACAGTTTATTCCAAGCTTTTAATAATAATGTAAAAAGCTCTCCTTTGTAATGATTTTAAAGTTGTATCATTTTTTGAAGTTTCAGACTGGAAACATTTTGCACTAGTAATAACTTTAGGACTCTTGACATTTAGCTGAATGACTGATCCCAGTGTGTTTAGCTGCCAAGTAAAAGGAAGACATTGAGGCCTGTGATGCATAGAATGGCTTTGACTCACTCCGGTCCCCTGGCAGCGGTTGCAGCCGGACAGCAGCAATACCAAATCCCTGCACTTACAAGTTTGAAAGCTGCTTTTCTTAGGCTCCCACAGCAGTTTGTATAGAGGAGGAGCCAAGTAAGATGTCTACAGAGACCTTTCTCAAAAGCAATTCACTTATAACCAACAAAGAACCCCTTTTAGATTTGGTCGTATCACTCCACTCCACAGACTTCTGTTAAAGCCTTTGCTGGAGAAGTAATGTTAGAGACAGGCCTGGTAAGTTTTGTTGTGTTGGAATCTGTTGTAGAGTGTTTTCAAGAAATATAGCCTTAGAATAATTTAGAGCTGGAGGGGCCTCTTCAAGGCCATGTGGAGAGTTCCAGAGATTCAGAGGTTAGGTGAGTTAGCCAAGACATGCTCCACTGAAAGTCAGTATTTAAATCCAAGTTTTGAGACTTTGACTTATATGTGTATATACTCTATCAGAAATATGGTCCTATGAGTGAGTAATAAGAAATAAATAGCAAAATAACAACAAAAAGGACATTTGTAACTCTAGCTTAAAAGTTAAATAGGTGTCATTGCTTCACACCTAACAGGAAGACACAGATAAAAATTTCCAACCTTGGAAATTGCAATTGATTCAGAGCTGAAAGAATGTATGGTGTGTATATACTTGCTCTGCAAGATAATGAGAGAGAAAAGATGGAGGTTTTGAGGGAAATAAAAGGTTTTATTCTCAAATGCTAAAGGTTAGCCTGTGAACGTCTTCTTATTGGCCATCACTTTTTGAGTGCCTGTTGAGAAAATGGTGCCTCCTCAGCTAACACAAGCTTAAAGACAATACAGACTTTTTGGTGGGAAGCAGAAATGGCTTCTTCTGCCTTCTCAGTACATAATAATGGTTCCCACTTAGTAACTGCTGGGTCGGTTCCCTGGTCTCTCTGTCCCCTTGTTGAATTCACTGATGTAAATTACCCCACAGAAGCTGCTTTGCCCCTGTCTTGCTGTGTTTTCTTTGATGATTGTGAAGCAGCTAACACTTTAAATATCTTAGTTGCCTTTAATGCACACCTGGACAGCATTACCATATGGACCTTTTAGATTAAAAATGCAAATATAGGGAGTTCCCTGATGGTGTAGTGGCTTAAGGCTTCGGCGCTGGCACTGTCAGTGCTGCAGCCTCGGTTCGATTCCCAGTCGGGGAGCTACCCACATAGCAAAAAGCAAGAAAAAAAAAAATGCAAATGTAGTAGTACCCTAATAGGAATTTAATGGAAACATTTCATTTCTTTTCGGAAAAGAATAAAAAGGCAGTATGATATAGTGGGAAGAGTTCTAATTTTGTGGTTGAGAGACCTGGTTCTTAACTCTTCATTTGATTAACTTGAACTAACCTTTGACCCTGTGAATCTCAGTTTTCTCATCTGTAATTTGTAGGACACAGTGACTTCCTGGATTTGCAATCCTTGTCAGTCCCATAAAATGGGCATTTCATTTGTAGAAGAGTAGCTCCTTAAGCAGAAAATATCCTATAAATATGACACTCAAGAAAAGCTATAAAGCATGCAAAATTTTCCCAAGGAAGCCAATTACAACAAAATATTGAGTCTGTAACTAGGAAGATTTAGGTAGATATAAATTTCATCTGATTAGTCTAGGCCTAAATTTTATCTAAATTATCACAGTCTAACACTGTAAGTATCAGCCTTTTACTTTGCCTTGATTGTATTTTTTCCACATTAATTCTTTTCATTAATTTCAATTTAATTGGCTGTAACTTGTGAGATTGCCACCTCTAACGGTAACAGAGGGCCTTTGCAGCTTGCATGGACATGGTACCACCTTAAAGGTTTTGCTGGTAACCCTACTGATTTCTAAATATTAGATGTAGCTTATTTAGATCAAGTGAATTTGTTTTCATGTAGCATAGAGCAATGGTATCAGTAATTACTCTCCTGATATAGTGATGCTAATGTTTTAAGTCCTGGACCACTCAGGAGATAATTGGGCTTTTTCTTATTCTCTTTCTGGTGGTAGCAGAGGTTCATCTTCAGATTTAAAATCAATACTACTAGTCAGAGGTGTGTTTTTAAAAATAGTATGTTGTCTACCAGGTCAGATTGGTAGTTGGTGAGGAAATGCTATTAGGGCTAGCTGTTTCCTCATACAGAGCAGCTGTCCATTTATTTTTATTGAGATATATTTGACATATAAAATTATATTTCAAGTGTACAACATAGTGATTCTGTATATGTATATATTGCAAAATGCTGACCACAATAAATTTAGTTAACATCCATCACAACACATAGAAATTTTTTTTCTTACGATGAGAACTTTTGAAGTCTACTCTTACCGCTTCTCGGCCGTGTAAAGTCTACTCTTGAACCAACTTTCAAATACATAATGCAGTAGCATTAACTACAGCCACTATGCTGTGCATTACATCTCCAGACTTACTTATTTTGTAACTGAATGTTTGTACTTTTTGACTACTTAGAGTGTAACAGCATTTAAGTGTAAGCAGAGAAACTTTATAAAAACATCCACTAGGTGGCACTTTATAATTGTGTTTAGAATCAACCCTGCAGCATTCTTGACTGGAGGGTATAATTTTAACAGAAAATGTCTTTCTCTGAGGGTTGGTTGTTCATGAATATCTGGATTCATAGAAACTTTAAAAAGAATTTTAAGTTGAAAATTTTCTATCAGAAATTTCTTGTATTGCCCACTCATTGGAAGGAAGGTTTCTACATCTCTGACATCCTCAAACGTATGACGCTAGTAACCTTTATTAGTAACGTTGGGAAGTCTGCTTTCCTAACCACTTTAAATTCTTAATTTTATAAAAATACAGCAAGTATAGAAAAAAACAGATGCTCTATTAAAATGCCCATCAATTAGAAAATAATTATCTGTTTTCTGACATTGTGCTTATAACAGATAGGTTATATATATTTAGTGTAGTTCCAAGATTCTTTTTTAAGTTAAGATTCTAAGAATCACTGTTACGGTCCTGTGGAACATTTTTAGTTTTTGAGTCCTTTTTCCAAATAGTTAATTATTAGCCTGCTAATAATCCTATTCTTAATAGTACATACAAGTTTATGAATGATTTGGTTACTCTGTTTAGCCAGTTAGTATTTAAAAAAAACTTACTGTTTATGAAAGCTTACCCCAGTGTTTTCTTATATATTTTTTTGGATTATTTGTATTTTACGTTAAAATTACAAAATAAAGTTACCCAAAAGAAGGAAAATACATTCATAATCCTGTCATAGATAATGTTGAGAGCATTTAATGTTCATTCTTACAGGTTTTTTTTCCTTGTCTCTGCATATGCAAGTACATATTTATCATGTCTTTTTATAAAAAAGAGTTTTTATATCCCATGTAACCTGTCTCTTTTTTTAAACAGTTTAATCTCAAACATGTATTCATGTCAATGAAAGCATATTCATAGAATTCTTATTACTATAAATTACTTCTTTTTAACCAGTCTTTCCACTGTTTATATTTAGTCTTCCCCCATTTTTTTCTACCCAAAGAATTTTAAAATGCAGAGGTGTTCCTTTACTTGTAATACTTACTAATGATCACTGGATTAAGCAGTATAGATCAAACTATTACAGTATCTGTTTGTTTATAAAGTTCTCAATAATGTTGAATAAATTTGTTACTTTTTGGCTCTATGAGGTTAAGTGATTTATAGTTAATTGTTTATTTCAAGTTGATTTGAATGTTTATATTCCATAATTAATGATAATTATGATAATACCAATAGCAGGCCCTCATATACATTTAGTCTATTTAAGGTACATATAAACTTACTGTATGCAAGGCAGTAGTCTAAGCAGTTTATATATATGTAATCAAGTTGGTTTAATCCTCACAATGTGGTAGATACTATTATTATCCTCCTTTTAAGGGTGCTAGGGCACAGAGAGGTTAAGTTACTCTGAAATTTCTTTCAAAGCTATATTTAAGCGCTTCATTAAAAAAAGGACTGTAGATTTATATGGTTCATTTTAAAATGGTATCAGTGCCATCAGATTTTCTCATTGAATATGATACTACAAGTTGTAAAGTTCATAATATAAATGACAGTTATGCTGGATAGCAAGTATCTTATTTTGTGAAGATGACACAAAAGAAACATAATTTTTCACTCATACAGAGTTTGTAATCCATGATAGTAAGTTTTAATGTATATTATCTGAAATTTGGGCTTGTAGTGTTTTCTGGGCTTGATTCAGGGCAGGCAGTGTCCGGACCAGGCTACTCTGAAACGCAGAAGCTGCATGGCTCCCCAGCTGCAGATACAGTTATTTAGTGAACATTTATTAAGTACTGAATATATGGCATGTACAGTAATGGCACTGGCCATATAAATATAAATAAAATGTAACATTTTTAAGAAACGCTGATGTGCCACCAGCAGCAATGAAAAGATCCCCAAAGAAACAGCCTTCTGTGATAGCGCTTGGTTACTTGCTTTAGGATTGTGCCTGTATAAAATGAAAAATATAAAACAAACTAATAAATGAACAAAAACAAGGAGGTATTAGTTCAGTCCAGATTTTCTCTTTCCTCTGAAGTTGTCCTGAGAGGAATTTGTAAAAGCCCCTCTCACCTTGATGGCACATGCCTAAAATTCCTCCGTGACTCAGGCATTAAAGATTACTTTTTGCCAAAACCATTTTCTAAAATGAGTGTTAATTTATTATGTTACCTGATGCCCCTTCTTTCATTGGAAGAGCCCTGGCTTTGACAGTCTGGGAGAAATCAGAACTGGCATCTTAAAGCAGAACGTCTGGGAGCAGTGAACTGCTCCAGTGAGAAAGTCGAGTCTGAGTCCTGGGGATCAAGGAAGGCTGGGAGGAAAAAGCACATTGCAGAACATAATTCAAGATTTCAGATGCTTCCTGCTGAGCCCATAAGTATTACTGTGGCCGGAAGGTGGTCAGACACTGACAAGTGAGTCCTGTTTTGGAAGGATGGAAGGCCGAAGAGGCCAAACCTTGCTCACTGGCCACATAGGGCTGTTTGATTCTTAGGTCTGGCAAAGTTGTTTGCAGAACAGAGTTGGAGGGTGGCATAAATGAACACCTCTGGCTTCCCTGTTTTAACTAGAGCTCCCCCTGAGTAGATTCATTTACCATCTCAAGGAGTGTTTCTTCCCAAGGCAAAACATGCTGAAATCCAAATGGGATTTCAGAAGCCCAAGATTTCCAAGGAGACCAAGGAGTACAAGTGGCAGTAGACATGCAAAAGGCAAAGGGGAAGTGGTTTCCAAGTAAAATGAGAATGTTGATGGACTTGACTCTGGTGACAGAGCCAAATTATGAAAGTATTTGGACGTGCCATACCTGACAGAAAGAGGCTGGGTTTTCGGTCAGAAACCACTGAGACCACTATTTATGTAGTATTTATAGGAGACCACTGTAATTCTATTCAAATACTAGGTCTTGCTATTACCAGCTTTTAAAAGGCCTCTTCAGGTGTTGACAGGTTCTGAGGGACCTGCTGCACAGGTAGATAAGGGAAGTACTCATGTTCACCTTCTGCACTAAGTGATTATTTCTTATAATTAAAGGAAGTGCAGATTTACAATTCCAGATAACCTTTCATTAATTAATTGAACAATTTGGATCTTTGTTCCTCTTCTGAAACTTTTACAATTGCACCTCATGGTTTAGCAATGTCTTACTCTTCATTGCTTGGTTAACCAGAAGACCTTAAACGGGCAAAAATAATATTTCCAACTGGGTTTTGGAGTGAGCATCTTATGTTTGTTGTACTATGGTAGACTGGCACAGAGTGTATAACAGCAATTCACTCCCTTACTGTGATGCTTTTTTAAAATAACTGAATGGTGGAAGCATATGGTAATGTGAATAAATGATTCTTTAAGACTTGTCTTAACAAGGTTAAACCAATTTAGATATTAACTCATATGTAGTAACCAACACAAATAGACATGGAAATATTAACAGACATAGAAGCTTTATTACATGAGGATTATAAGTGATCAGAGTTCACAGAAAATATTCAAGCTAAGGATCCCGTAACAATACAGTGTAGATGAGCTTTGCATATTACTGCAAATGCAAGGAGTGGGGAGTGAGGTGATGGTGGTGTTAGTTAATGTAGTCATTGAGGGGAAAGCCCTATGAAGCTTATTTTTTAAGGGGTTTTAATTCTTTAAAATGTGAGTATTTATATATAGGGTTTATTTAGAGCAGTGATTCTCAATTAGGGGGTCATACCACACCCCAGGGAATGTTTAGAAATTTGTGAAACATTATTTATCTCAGTGATAGGAGGATGCTACCACCTAGAATTCGGGATGGGGTGAAAGGATATAGAAGGAGCTGAGATGTGCGCATATGTTGACTCGGTAGTGAGTGAAATAGTATTGCCTAGGAAAGAATTGTCCCACTCAAATGCCAAAAGCATCCTCACTAAGAAATGCATATTTAGAATATAGGATATTCCTGTAAGTTAAGCTGAACCAAATAAATAATTGGAAGTTTCTGGTCTTAGAACTTTGAGGATGCATGCCACATACATAAAGAACAAAGAAGTTTGTACTGTAATCCTATAGAAATTCTGAAGATTTCTACACTTAACATTTTTTTTTGAGGTAAATTATGTTGTGGACAGTTTTACTCAGTTGCTTAACTGAAGGTAAATTTTATTTCCCAGTCTCAGAGTAAAACTAGCAGCAGGGGAGCTGTAGATATAAATTCCCAGAATCTAACACCTGCTGGCTAGAAAAGTCAGTCTAGAACTCTAGATCATGAAGAAGGCTACACATAAAGCATGTTCCCGTCAGCAGCTACGGATAATGTAATCAAAGACTTTCTTTATAACGGTGCAGTGTAATGAAGTCCAAACAGTAATTTGTAGTCAGAGAGAATCAAATTTTATAAATATAGTACAGATAAAACTATAAGATGTTCCTCTTTTTTAAAAGACAGATGGTGAATAAATTCTTGAAGACGTTAGTAACATGCATATGGGTAAGTGGGGCCGAAGAAAGGAAAAAAGACTTAAGTTTTAGGAAGCCTTTCTTAAGAAACATTTACTAGTTTGCTTTTAGTGTTTTATGTTACTGAGATTACAGTGGTTTCTTGAGCCACTTCTGAAATTTGTCTCCAAGTTTAGTTATTGCAAGTATAGTTCATTCATTTATTGCATGCATTTGTTTGTAATACAAGTATGTATGCTTCAGTCAAGTGTGAAAGGCAAACCTACAAATATGAAAATTTCTATCCAAGGTAATAATTTCACTGTGTCTGTGTGAATAAAATTGTATGGGGCCCAGGGAACACTCTAGTCTAGTTAATCAACTCTGGCCTTTGACACAGTGTGGAAATCACTGAAGATCCCTGGAAATAAGATAGAACAATGTTTCTACTCTCCCTAGAGCCAGAGCGTTGACTGATAACCTAGGATGACTCTGGTATAGACAGACAACTGAATTTGTAAATGTACCCTTAATTAGCATATGGCATGTTGAGAGTCTGCTTTATTTCTATGTATATAGTCAAGTTTATGCTTCACTTCTTAATACTCAAACTATAAAACTTCACAGTAATTGAATTACAGATTGAAAGTTTATTTGCTATAGTTGCAGTCATTATACGTATACTGAAGCAGTTAATTTTGAGCAAGTGTGAAAAGATGTCACATGGTCACAGACAGGATCAGACAGAGAAAATGACTTTCCCCTACAGCACATTGATTTAGTACCTCAGAAGCCTGCTACTTTGTTCTGTATTAAATTATATTTTAAATATTTGATTTTAAAATAACTTACTGACTTTCTTGCTTACCTAATAATACATGTCAAAAACACTAAAGAGCATGAAGACAAAAATGGGAATCTCCCTCAATGCAATTTTTACTCCATATCCATTGTAAACTTTTTGGGGTTTATCCTTCCACTGTTTTCTCTAGGCATAGATACACTTTTACAGTTTTTCTTCTAAATCAGAATCATGAAGTATAAATGTTTTGTATGTGCATTTAAGGATTTTTTTTTTTTTTGCTTATTGATTTTACAGTCTTAATTCCTATGCCCTTTCTTGTTGGAGTTTTCTTCCTATTTTATATTCTGTTTGAATTTCACAAAGATGGTAAGGGTCATATGGTGGGGAATTGTACATTTTAGAAATCTAAGTTGTTCATGTGTTCCCTATATATTTGTAAAATCACTGCCATTTGATAAATGAGGGAGGCAAAGTTTTCTTTTTCAAGGAGAATAAAATACCTATTTTGTTAGAGAGGAAAAACTTCAGGGTATTATAAGGATTTATTTATGATAGCATTTGCCTGATGCTGAACAGATATACTGACACTTTTGATTATCATTCTTTAATTATGCTTCCTAAGACTTTACTGCAGATGCTGTGTGTTACTGTGTTCACATGCTTAGGTGGTTAATGCTCCTTTTCAAAGTTGAGCTGTCAGGTTATCAGTCAGTCAAGAATGTAGTGAGTGCTGACTTTATGGATGAGTTTCAGAAGTTAAATTGGCTTTTAGGGTCATGTTCAAACAAAACCATATTTTATGAGAGCGTGGAATACTTAACTCTCCAAGTGCAAATAGCAGTTGTCTAATATCTATCAATGTATTAGCTCTACATTGACAGAGAGAGAGAGAGAGAGAGAGAGAGAGAGACTGACTGAGAGAGACTGAGACTGAGGCTGACTGTGTACACACATTCATGTGTTAACTTTAAAAGCATAGTTATTTTCCATGGAAGGTGTTTTTCTTTCCTTATTGCCCAGAAAGATTCTCTTGTTGTAATGGGGACTTTTAATGTAGGATTGCAAATCTTCCTTAATGTTCAGTTAGACATTACTGTTTCTCTGAACTAGCTGAGCTTTAAGGACTATTAGTAGTTATCAAAGATAAGAGCTTCCCCCATAATTTTACCATGTTAATATCTCATTTCATCTTTGTATTAAAAGGTCCACAAGAAGTTTGACGACTATATTTTTTAATAAATGATAAAATTCTCTGGTATTTATTTTCCCTAATTATTTAAAATATACCATGGAAACACTAGGGATATTTTTATTGTTTTAAAATAGGCTTATTTCATTATTGAAGCTATGTACTATCATTAGACTTTTTTGCTATAATAGAAAATGTGAAAAGTTGAGAATAGATTTTTTTTAATATAAAACTTACACTCTGTTTAGGTTTAGGCACTCATAATTTTTCTCATAGTTGCATACTGCTGAAGTAATAGCTCCTGTCCAAGGAGATGCTGAATGAGTCTCCAGGGTTGTCTGACATCACACAGAAGGAATTGAGAGTTCTGCCAAGTGGTCAGATGGATGCTTACTAGGACAGGTTCTCATATTATCATAGCAGGCAGAAATATCCCAGGCAGCAGCAGAGGCAGAACATAAGTAGCTACTTTTAGTCTGACAACTAAAAGCTAATAACTCACATGGTTGAATTTCAGAGAACATTTTTCTCATAGTTGAGAGTGGGTGCCTAACTGAACCATCAATGTCAGCTATCAACAGTGAGAAAAATGCTTTTCTAAGATCAAAGACAGATATTGTATTTGGAATTTGTTCAAGAATAGTAACTTTGCAATTATAAATATACTTTGAACTGCAGTATTTTGTTATCTGTCTTCAGCAGAGAACTGCTTGTTGATAGACCACTTCCAGCCTTTCATCTTTTTTTCGGACTATGGACAAAGGGAATAAAAAAAGGCAGCTCCGTAGTAATAATAATCCTTTTTTTATGAGATGTTTTAAAACATGTGCAAATGAATTATATACTTTAGAAAATAAAGTTGGCTCTTGTAGAAATGCAGTTCTAATTTTGTGATGGCTTTTAGATAACTTCCTGCCAGATCAGAGGTAAACAGCATAACCTGTAGGGAAACTGGAGGATGGAAAAATAGGAATTTATAAGCTTTAGGAGCCAGGACCTTATAAAGGCCAACAGGAGGCTGCCAGCATGGAGAAGCAAGTTTTAAGAAACAAGAAAGGGTTCTGACAGGAGACAATATCCAACAGAGTAAAGACACTAATTTGTCAGCATGGCAAGTTCTTGTTCTTGAAATCAGCCCAAAGCTACCTGGATCTGCTTAACCAGGGGGTATTTAATCAGGTGCTTGCTGAGAGGAATGTTGAGGATGCTAATTTGGGGCCACATTAGGTTAGTTGCAAAATCGGAACTTGAATAACCTAACCTAAATGAAATTAAAGGAAGTAAAGGGGGAAAATCTCCCCCAGGATTGAAACTCATCAAAATTTGCTAAAAATTACATGTGAAAGACACACCATTCTTTTTCTTTCTCTGCCTTCATTTTTCTTCATCAGCTCTCGCCAGCGATGCATCTGTAAAGAGGGTAATGCAGGTTATCCTGCCATGAGTAATGGACCCTGATTTCCACTTCTCTGATTGCTTACTGTCTGCTGTAAGTACTGCCTTACTGAAATTCTCCCTCTGTACTAGAGTGTTTTGACTAAGGTTGTGTTTCAGCAAAAAGTCCCCATAACCACAGATTCCTTCATTTAACTTTTCTGATTTTTGTCTTTACTGATGTTCACTTAAAATTCTCCGTGTAGGTTTTTGCTCTCCTACATTCTGTGGCCACATGGTCGTTGTTGTTGGTGGTGGTGGTGGTGGTGGTGGTGTCGTTGTTGTTGTTGTTGTTGGTGGTGGTGGTGGTGGTGGTGGTGGTGGTGGTGGTGGTGGTGTCGTTGGTGTTGGTGTTGGTGGTGGTGGTGGTGGTGGTGTTGTTGGTGGTGGTGGTGTCGTTGTTGGTGTTGTTGTTGTTGGTGGTGGTGGTGGTGGTAGTGGTGTTGGTATGTACTTTTCTTTGAGATACTTTATTCTATCAAATAGCAAGGAACCTTGAGAATTATACATTACCCTCAAAATAGATAGTTTCTTGCCTGCTCCCTTCTGTGGTGCCTTCTCTCATTAGGATGCTAGAATAAAATGGCCATTTAGAAATTTTTCCCATGCTTATCTGGTTCATTTCAGAGGCTGGAAGTGAAAGAAAAACTGCAAGTTATTTCTGTTATCTTATTGTAAATGTTGCAGTTTTGAATTCTAAAAAATAGCAGTTTACCCATTTGTCTTACTAATTATGCAACTTCAGGGCTATCTCAGGTTTGTAATTTAGTAAAAAATAAAAATAACAACAACAACCATAACAATAATTACCATTTGCTCAAAAGGGACTCAAACTTTATACCAACTCAGATGATAAGAACATTAAGTTTTAAACTTAACCTCTTGTGGACTTAGTTTTACAGATCTTTAAATTGATGTGTTTGAACTCTGATTTCTAAGGTCCTTTTCAATTCTAAGATTATGCAGTTTTATTACTTGACCAAAATTCATAATTTCTATATGTAGAAATAAGCATGAGCAACTTTCTGGTTTGCCTTTCTTCATTAGCAATTGTAAAGTCCAATGTTAATATAAAAACAACTGTTTTTGCTCCCTACCCCTCTTTTTAATATGTTCAGAAGAATTCCATTGTTTTTGGTGTTAGGTGTCTGGGCAGTAATTTCTGACTGCAGTATATTTGGGAAGCATTCCCGTTAGGCCTTGGGAAGTACAGTTACGGAATTCTAAAAGTGAGCCCTAGTGGTAGTGTCTCAGATGCTCTTGTATTTATGAATGAAGTAGTTAGGGTTCCATATAGCTGTTTGGTAGTAGTGATACCTTCTATATAAATCTCAAGAATTTTATAAAGTTTGTGTAACATGGACTCCAATATATTTAGGGCATACTAACTAAAGCAAATTGGGGTTATCAAAGTGAATAAAAACCATTACTTGAATTCTCCAGTGGCTTTTGTAATTCAGGTATCTGGGTACCAGGGATGTCTTACTATTACAATACTACCTATTCCCTAATAGTTTGGACCACATTTGTTGCACACCATTACATGCTGTCTAGTTCCCAAATTGTTTCACTATTATATTTCACCAGCAGGTCCTTTATTGGTACAACTCATCATTTATATGTGCCATCTCTCTTAATCCTAGTCCATTAATTAATCTTCAAAAGGTTGATTAGGGATCAGGAGGTCTCCATAGAGGAACTATGTGAGAGCTGTAGGGGGAATTTGCCTACCTCTCAAATATAGATTGGGTAGACATCAAATCCAGACAGCTAAGAGAACTCAGCAAGTGGAATTCTTTGACTCAATGAGCCTTACCTTCCAGTTTGGGAAATGTCATAACGGGATATAAATAAGGTATATGACATTTGCTGTTAGAATGTGGTTTTTGATGTGTATCAATGACAGGTTTTATTTGTTGTTTTCTAAAATTAGGCTCATCAAGCATACTTTATTCCAACCACTTGGTTCTTTTTCAAATTCTCACCCAAACTTACTTTTATTCTCTAATAGTATGCTATTACATATTTTAAAATCCAGTAAATACTTGCACATATGTGAGGACCTTTTTTTTTATTAAATATGTTCTGAATTTTTGCGTGTACTTAAAAACATTTGCAGTAAACACTGAAAATTGTGTGCTGCTCTGGACTTATATGGCAGATTTGTTAAGTGCTCTTCCCTTACATGTTGTGTTGCTTATGACAGTGACAAGCTTTCATGATATCTGTTAAATTGTAACTTGTCTAATTGTGTTCAATGTAGAATGCTGAGTTTACTTGAGAAATCATATTTGTTCCACCCTGCTTCTCAGAATAATTAGATGAAGATGCAGGTGCTCTACATCAGTAAAGAATATTTATTTTGAAAGACATAGCATTCATGGGCTGTCAGTCACCACAACTTTAGAGAGCACTTTAGGAGCTTCAACATCAACATTTACAAAATGCAAAGTGAAGAAAAGTGTGCTCAGTCACACATACATAGGCTTTCTTGTTCTCCAAGACCCTCCCTTCCCCAATGTATTTAGTATGGCTAAATCTATATGATGGACTAGTTTGAAATATGAATGGAAATTTGAAAATCTTCTAGCTAAAGTAAATACTGAGAGACTAATTAAATGCTAAAAAGGCTTGTAAAATGGGATTACTTTTCCTTCCAAAATAATGTATTGATTAAAAATTAAAGTCAGTGATAAATGGAAGAGAGTACTTTGTTTTGAGATGAATACCCAAGTCTTTAGGCTGTGTCCCTGGTTTGCCCCTTAATGGCCTGGGAAAGGTTATGTGTCTCTGAGGCTCCTCTTATTCAGCTGTAAAAAAGGACATGAGTATACCCACTTCCAGGATTGTGTAATGTTAAATAAATTAATTTATTCAATAAAGGCTTTGTAAGTTATGAAATGGTACACAATTGAGAAGTGGCAATTAAGATAGTCCAGGTTTTAACAGCAGTACTTATTTTTCTTATTAGGAAATATGTTTAAAACTTATTAGTGAACTATACTCTTTCTATATCATAAATAGCTTTATTATAAAAAATTAAAACAATTTTTTTTATCAAAATAACTTCCATCTTTGAAAAAAGAAAGTGAAAGAAAAAATAGATGGGCATATGGCTAGCACTCTAGCCTCTGCTGTTGATTATGTATTTTGCCCACTCTGTTAGCTGTGACAAATCACTGTGTATGTAAGTGAGAGCATCCCTCCTCCTTGACATTGTGTAAATGTGGAAGGACTTGATTATAGATACTCATTGCAAAAGACTAGAGATTCCAGATAGAAAGGAACCGAATTAATGAGAAATGATCATAGCAAAATTAAGAATCTTGCTTAGAGGAAAAATGATACTAAATTTGAAAATTTCTGGGGTAACTCAATGCGCTGTACTTGGATGATGGCTTCTCCTAAAATCAATTTAACGCCATGCCTTAATGATATAGAAGAGCTTTTTAAGTGATTTTCCAGATTTATATAGTTTATAATTCTTTATAGAGGTGCTTTTGTTTTCTTTATACTATAAAGTATTATATACTTTTATATTTAAATAGGATGTAAAAATTCAGCCAGCAGAGAAAACAGGTTTATGTAAATTAGGGTATAAGAAAAATATTCCCAAGATGCCTCAGTAAACGGGTCTTGTGGGTAATACCCCTTCTCATACTGCGTATTGAGAGAAAAACAAGGAAGGATGAATGAATTAGGGTCACATGAAAATATCTAGCTATTTATATTCTTTCTTTGGTAGTTTTTAAAAAGGAAAAAAGGACAAACAAGTAATATACAAATAGGTACTTGGTTTTTGGTTAGTTCTATAAAGTGAAGAACTTTTTAAAATAAATACCATAAATTTAATACATTTAGTAAATAAAAATTTACAGGTTTTCAGTAATTGGCACTGTGGGTAGAGCACATTCAGCCCAAACACTTGAGAAGAATAGAATACCTGAAAGGAAAATGCTAGGAAGGGTTAATGATCTGAACACGGCACTGTTCTGACACTGGATGAGCAAATAAAGCACTTTGGTATCTTGTGTATTAAATCAGAAAATGGGGATATAGTTAAGAAAAGATGTTTCACTGAATATGAAGCAAATGTAAAACAAACGATTTTCTGCTTAACTCTTGTTAAATAGAAAATATAAATGTATCATAGCATCCTATGCATTCTAATTAATTTCCATGACAAATGTGCAGTCTGATATAAGATCATTAAATTCATTCATTTTTCAACCACTATTTATTAAAATACCTATTACATTCCAGTATTCAAGGTAGGATTCTAACCATTTGGGAGTATAAAGGTGAGCAACATTCTACCTACGTGTAATATGTAATCTAGTAAATGATGAGTTAATGCTAGTGTGCCACAGTGTAAAGCAGTAGGTATTGCAGAAGCTAGGGTAAGGTACTTCAATAAATACTATAACTAATAAAACAAGAAATATTGATTCTTTGGGGAAAATAAAGTTTTTTGTTTTGCAACCATTAAAACTGTGAGATTTTTGCTTTAAATGAACTAAATTTAACTAACAAATTATTTGTCATATTTTTAGATTAAAAAAACAGTAGTATGGGAAAAAAGATTCCAACAGGAAATATCATAGATTGTTGATTTTTAACTAAGCCATTGTTTGGAGCTTTTTTTTTTTCTTTAATTAGAGATCAGAATGGTGGAAGACATCCATACCTTTGTATTTAGACTTAAACCTGTATCGTATAAATGAAGAAAAGATTCTTTTTTAAACTTTGACCATTTAGATGAAGTTTAATAGATTTACTTTTAGAAATGTGTGTAATCACTCTTAAAATTTTAAGTATATAACATTTACCGAATGTAAAGTATGTAACATTTGCCGTATGTAAACTCCTAAAATTTAAAGTATATAAATTTATTGTATGTAAACTGGTACTCAGAAGAGTAAACAATCAGTTCAATAATAGGTATAGGAGGAAAGGGAATTGATAACTATTTCCCGTGTGAGATCAAAATTATTTCCAATTGCCAGGTGCTCTGGTTTCATAGTTTGAGTAAGCTATTTGAGTGGATGCCAGTAATTGCTGGATGGAGGGCCCCAGAGCAGGGGAGAGAAGAAGAGCAGAGAAGGAAATAGACCATGTCATTGTGTGCTACTGAGTATAGGGTGGTGTGGGGATACATAGAAAGCACCTCTTTCAGGCTACAAAGGTCAACAGGGGCTTGAGCTTGAGGTGAGATCCAAGCTAAGCCCTGAAAGCAAGGGTCAGAGTTCCACTGTGAGGGGATGATAGTGCAGATTCTGTGAGGTCAGAGTCCATTGCAAGTTCCAAATGACAGCATGTGGCTTAGTGTGGGTAGAGCTTTAAGAATGAAAATGGAACAGAGAAATGTGAGCCGTGAAAGTAAACATGGACCAAGTTAGGAAGAGTCTTGTGTGATCCATGAAGAAGTTTGGACTTTTTCAAGAATACATTGAAGAACTTTAAAGAGATTCATTCAGGAGAAGGGCATGAGCAGGTGTTTGTAATGAGCAGAATTGAAGTCAGCATAGCTACAGGTAAGAAACCAGATAGCTGAACCAGTGTGGTGGGATGGAGAGCAGTGGACCATGTGTTGCAAGTAGAAGTTATAAGAGACAGAATTTGGCGAGAGATTAAATATAAGGACAAGAAAAGAAGCCACTTGCAATGATTTGAATTCATGGTGAGAAAATAGAAGGGAGATGTGTATGCTTTCACAATATTTATGTGAAGGGAATGCTACTGGTCCAAAGTCCAGGTGCCTAATGCTTCGAAACATCAGAGTTTGGAGTAACAAAAGGTTTTATTGAGACAGTTCCCACCAAGTATTCGGGAGACCTGATCTTCAAATCAATCTGAAGAAAGTTCCCCTCGACATTCAGGCTGCTTTTATGGCAAAGATGGGAGGGGCAAGAGGTGATTGACAACTGCAGGCATCTGGGTGCCAGCAGAGATCCAAACAAGATTCTGCTAGTTGATGTGAGTCCTTTCATGAGCTTCCTGCAAATCTTTGATAAACAATACATTCTTCCCTTATCTGCTCAGGAGAGACACTGTGGTCAGGGTCTGTTTTTATATAACTCAAGAGGCAAACAAAATTCCTCTGAGGATTGGCGTGTCTATGTGCAAGACTAAGCAGAAGCGATTAGCCTGGAGGCCATGGGAACAAAGCAGGCTTAAACAAGAGTCTTTAGAGGCCAAGCTTTGACTCTGTTATAGAAAGGAATATCCACTTCCTGTACACACCTGGTGCTGGCATGCTCACCAGGGATATAGTAGAGGCACAGGCCAGATGCAGACAAAGGATATTTTGTCTGAGATGCTAGAAATCAAAGATGTAAGTGTGAATCATAGAGCTTTCTAGGATTCATCCTGGGGTTTAGAACCAAGAAAATTACGAATCAAGTTTGAAGTGCAGGGTGGAGCTTGTGAACAATGTTAGTCCCAGGCAGGCCAGCTCTTGGCTGCTATCAGTGTGGCTTGGAATTAGATAGTCTCCTGGCTTGAGGGCTAGGATCATGTTGTACATTTAAAAAAAAAAAATAGTAATAAAATAAAAAAAGAGGATTACCTAAAGGAGGAGAAGCATTCAGAGAGGACTTTGGATTTGAGGCTTTGTGTAGACTAAAGGAGAAGGTATTAACTAGAAGAAACTGTCCACAGTTTATCATTAGTTCATGAAAGAAAGAAACTGGACTAATGGCCTAGGATAGCAGGAAAGGAGATTAGAAGCACAGATTGGGAGAGAAAGGAGTTAATCTTGAATCTTTGCCTTTGAGAGAAAACAAAAGAAACAAGTTTTGGAATTAGTAGGCGAAGGTGGGACTTGCAGAGAGTCCACATCTGAAGAGCTCCTTATTAACCAGGACATGGAGTCATTTTCTTAGAATGACTGGGATTGTGGTGGGAAGGACAGTATAGAGAAGTGATTCAAAGTTCAGGCTCTGGGGACAGAAGATCTAGGTTTGAATCCTGGCTCCGCAACATGTTGGCAGACATGGATATTGTATAATTTACAGACATAATGCGTAGTCATCAGGTGATCCATAAATATGTATTCACCTGCATTGACAATAAATGAGGAGACACCATGAGCTTGTCTTCTTGTGCTTCAGCTTCTTTCCAGTGTGATACTTATATCCTACCCATGTGACAAATGCATGGAATTTACCTTTGTTAATTTGTAAAACAGGCAAACTATATATAAAACTATTATATAATTATTTCAGTAAAAATTATTGTCCTCATTCATCATCATCAATAGGGGTTGAGGGGGAAATGAAAATTTTTAATGGCCACTGTGGAGCTGGGTGAGACTGAATAAGACAAGTAAAAATGATTTCCGACTAGCACTGAAGGCCAACCAGGGACTGGAACCGTTTTGTAGTGGTGTCAGACCACAGGAGCAGCCAGCAAGCTGGGGATAGACCTAGAGAAGAAAAATGATTGTATGAGTTCAGAGTTTGGGTTTATCAGCAGACCAATTATGAAGGGAAAAGAGAGCTAGTGAGCCGAAGGTGGTACTGTGATATCCTCTTTTGAGAGAATAATGAGAGTCATTGACAAGTAACCCGAAAAGGGAATAAAGCTACCAAAACATGTTTTTAGACTAGTACTGACAGCTTTGTTTAGAGGTGACTTAGATGCCATTAGATTTGTCACATCACCATGCCAATTTGTTTGTTTTCTCTCCTCTTCCCTCCTGAGCAGCCCTTCTTAGGTTCTTACTTTTCTTCCCTGCATATTTTCTTTTCAAGCCTTATATCTCTTCTGCCTTCTAGTAGAGAAAAAGCATAATAAGGAAGCCGAGAAGTAGTTTCTATATTCACTTCCTCACATACTCTGAGCAACTAGCACAGTGATGTTTGCTGTGACAGATCCAGAAAAAAGCATCTGGCATATTCATTACCCTCAAGGGTCTCTGTGGGAGGAATTCACATGAAGTCACTGTGCACATATTGTACAGAAAAATGATAATTGTTACACAATCAAGTATTGAAAAATATGGCACAGCCATTAAATGTGGGTGGTCAGAAAAGGCCCTTAGGAAGGAAAGACACAAGAGCTGGGGCAAATAAAGACAGCTTTTTAGAAATGGAGTTCAGAAAGGCTTACATAGCAAGTGAGAATGGGGTTTGGGGTATGGTGTGTAGGCCTGGGAGGACGGAGGAAGGACAGCATGTAGCAGCATCAGGGCGGGGTGGTGAACAGGATGGAAACCAGCCTGCTGGCGGGAGAGCAGAGGCGGGCGGTGAGCTGAATGAGAGCTAAGGCTGGACACTTAATTCCCACAGTGCATAGCTCACCAGGTAATCAATAAGTATGTGTTCCACTGCACTGAGACTAAATGAGGAAGAGACTACCCTGAACTTGTATTCTTGTGCTTCAGGTTCTTTTCAATGTGATAATTATGTCCTAACCATGCAATAAATGCTTGGGAAAAAAAATACAAAACCTTCATTAATTTAAAAACTAAAAGAGGCAAAATGTATAATGCTAGGCCTGTTGTATAGGAATTTGGTGACTTTCTGATTAAGAA
Source organism: Lyroderma lyra (assembly GCA_004026885.1). Lineage (NCBI taxonomy): Eukaryota > Metazoa > Chordata > Mammalia > Chiroptera > Megadermatidae > Lyroderma > Lyroderma lyra. The sequence continues at coordinate 404,279 of PVJL010000009.1, forward strand.
TGTAAACACCACCATAAAATTATAGAAAAACAGAAAGGTCCTTGTGTTGGAGGTTGGGGGTGGGTACGGTGGGAAACATGTCGTAGCCTGTTACTGAATTTTCTGTATAAATATCTATTCCTCTCTAAGCCACCCACTTTGGTCCCTTATCTCTTTCAGGGTAGCTGTTGTCTCCATCTGTAGCCTAAGGCAGCACACATTTTGAAAACCATGTTAAGCTCTCCCAAGGCTAAATGTCAGGGAGTATACATATTGGGGATTGTAAAATATCTATTCCTTCATGAGGTACAGTGACTGCCAGTACAGCTGAGCCCTTCTTTGAATAGTACCTTATTAGTATTCATGAAGAACATGTAGATAACATCCTGACAGAGTTAAAGTTCCAACTTGAAGAGCCACTACTTCTCAATAAGGAGTGTATTTAAAGATACTTTGCTTGATGGAGTGACTGAATTGCTTCCAGAAATGAGAGTATTACTTTATTGAAAGAGATGTTTTCATTTACTGTGTCTTCAGTTTAGAATTGTCATTAGAATTACAATAAATAATATTAATTAGCGCTTGTAGGACTTCTGTCTTCAAAGAGTTTGGAGTTAAATTATCTACAATAATTTAACTGTTGCTTGAAGTCATCAGAGATGTGCACCTGCTTTTCTCCCATGAACCCAGAAAATATTCTCTTTCTAGCCCCTCAGTGCTCTCTATGGGTGTTTTCATGGCCCATACACTATCTGCTCTGTGGAAAACACCTGGCGAGTCAACAGAAGACTTTCTATTAGAGTTCCTTGTCCTAGGTAAGCGTTTGGGCTCTTGAGGTAGGCTTCCTGGTTCTAGTGCCAGCCTCTCATCTGCTGTTGTTGACCCTAGGAAACTCACCCTCAGCTTCTTCACCTAGGATTCATACTAGTATGTGCCTCAAATACTAGTGGGGATTAAATGAGATAATGAATATTAAGTACATAGCGAGTAGTATTTAATAAATATTAGTTGTGTATTGGTAGTGTTTTAAAAAGTATTAGGAACACACCATTCTGGGAAGTTGTTGTAAGTTGTTAAGTGTTAGGTGAGGAAATTATAAGACAATAAATACCCTTTTCAGGGATTGCTATGTACCTGACTCAGTGCTAACTAAGCACTGGAACAAGAAAGGAAGGAACTGTGGCACCTCCCCTCCAGAAGTTAACAGCCTTGTTGGTTAGGGGGGGTAATAGATAACGCTAACTATAAAACACTATGGAAAGTGCCTGACCTAACCAGGTCAACATGATCAAAGCTCAGGAGCAGTGAGTGATGGATTTTGAGTTAAGGGCTTTACAGGAAACTTTAGAGAGGAGGGGATGTGAGACCTGAGCCTTGGACAATGAGAAGAACTTTGACAGATAACAGGAGAATTTTAGGGTGAGCAGGGCTTCAGAGTTGGGGTTTTTGCCAGCTTCTATATCAGCAGAAAGATGGAGAGCAAGGACTTGAAAGCAACGGGACTCTCTTAGAAGACTTTAAGTAGGTCAGTCTAATTTGTGTGGAAGCTCTAGAGATACTACTTCGTCTTCGTGTCTTTGGGCTGATTTTTCCTCTTCTCTGTAGACACATAAAAGCTCTGAAGCTTTGCAGTCTTAGTTAGACCCAGGAGAGGCCTTACTTTGGTTGGAATGTGTGGTTGTCTAACAGTGACATTTCATGGGCCTCTGTTACCTTCCCCTGTCTCATTTTGTTTGAATTTCCATTAATATGATTTGGATGGGATTTTATTGGACATTTAGGAAACAGTTTAAATTCTAAAATACCCCTGTGACACAGTTAAATTCACAGTGTTTTAAAGACTGAAGTGTACTGATTGTCTGAGTTATAAAAAAAGATCTGATTCACAGAACTTATGACTGTGCCAGGGCACTGCTTCTGACTATATATCACTCAGACAAGAAAAGGAAACTTTCCATTTTTCTTTTTCAGTTTCTGAGGCTAGAGGTTATATCATCTGGGCAGCATACAGACCACTGTTAAATGGGAGACAACTGTGCTCTCCTGAACATCACCTTAGGGCCTAAGACTTAAGCTGAGTTTCAGCGATCAGATGCTGCCAGTTAAACACCTACAAAGCTTGTGGGTCAAGGGAGGATTTACTAACATTGAATGAGAACTTTCTGTGTGCCAGCCTTTGTGCTGGGTATTAAATAAAAAGTGTTCTCACAGTACAGCTATTATTAAATTTTAACATATGAGGAAAGATCAGCAGGATTAGTAATTTCACAACAAGTCGTGAGTGATAGAGGCAACATTCTAAAGGAGGCCTGTCAAGGCTCCAGTTTTCATTTTTCTTCTTTTCGTTAAAGGTGGTGTTTGTTTTGTATTGATTCTTCTTTAATACTTCTCTATTTCATGTCTACTGTATTCTAGGCACTATGCTATGGCTTGTCAACCTTATTTCTCCCAAAGCCTAGGTGATTCTCACACACCACATGCCACTTGGGCCTGCCTATCAGTTATATACAATTTTCGGCCCCCCTTTTCCCACTCAGGGAAGAATATCTGAATTGAAGGGGATAAGAGAGATGGGGGTTAATTTTCAAGTCATTCCAGTGTACAAAAAGAGTGCATTATCACCATAATTCCACACAGACAGGTTCAGTGGCTTCTTGTGACAACCCTCACAACTAATCTTGATGATCTCACGAGCCAGGATGCTTCAACTTTTGGGTCATCCAGAAAAAGCCCTAGTGATGGAGTTAGGGTGTACCCAAATAATTGTTGTTTAAGGTTAAATGTGGTAAGTGTCATTCACAATGCAAGTATATTTTTGGGAAAGGGTAGATTAATGTTGGGAGTATCAGAAGAAACACAGTATCTGTAGTGGCATGTTAGCTTAACAGAAATAATTAGAGCAGTAGGGGGATTAATATGATTATTATAAGCCCAAAAGCCACGTATACCATCCACTAATTTGATTCTTAACAGTCTATTTTCTGTCTGAATATTGAAATTATACATATATACACAAACACATGCACTTAAACACATTTACACATAAATGAAAAAGCATAATCAAAATCCTCGAGGCAAAACGATGTATTTTTCTCCAAGCACTGGCGGTCACTTTGGCCTTTCCAGTTGATAACAGCTGCTTGACTTACAGTTTCCCATTGATTCTGTTACTCTTTGAAAAATGTGTTATCTCATAAAATATTGGACCTCCAGTATGGGTTTAATTACCACTCAAGCAGCTCATCCTGAAGTGATTAATAAGCCACAAAAATAACCATTTCCTCTTCTCCCTATATAGCATTGGTATTTTTGGAAATTTGTTTTCCTGTGCCAAGTTTTATTTGCAGATAGAATGGGAATTATTAAATGGTCTATCATCAGTTCACAAGAAACCTTTGTCCCTTTATTAAGAGCACACCAGCTAACTAATTCCATTTAGAGTTTTCAATAACTTTTTGTACTCTTGAGGCAGCCACACAAATCATGTAATTGCTTCCGACATTCAGCAGAAGTTTCCTGCTAAGAAAACCACAGGAGCATGGTTTTCTTTTCTCTCCTTCTCCCTTTTCTTTGACTAGACATGGCTTTTAATAAATTAATGAGAATTTTTATCAAAATTAATATTTGGCAAATATTTTATCAAAATGAGGATTTCTTATTGCCCCCCAAGGAATTATTTGAATGTCCATGAATAGTGGAATGATTGAACAAATTGTGATACATTCTTATTTTCGAATATTGCATAGTTGTTACCACATGAGAATTCTCCAAGGTTTATTGACTTAGAAGATCATGATAGATGCAACTTAAAAATATTAATGGCTATTATTACCTGATATATTTGTATATGAAAATGGTACAGAATGATACAGTCCTTAGGATATTACAATTGGAAAAGATAGGTAGATAGAGGGGAGATGTTAATAAAACAGTAGAGAATTCAGAAATAGACTCATATACATGTGGTAATTTAAAATAGGATAAAAGTGCATTTCAAAGGAATGGAGGAAATTTGGATTATTTACCGTTGGTTAGGTATTTTGGGGAAAAAAAGAAAAACATCACTTCCTTACTTCTTTTACCAAAATGAATTTAGGATCACATATTTAAAATTTCTAAAATAATGAAGTTATGCAAGTTCTAGAAGGGAATTTATATATATATATTTATAGTTATATATATATATATATATATATATATATATATGTGTGTGTGTGACGCACACACACACATATATATATATATTTAATTTGAAGAGAGGAAGACTTAAGCATAACCCCAAATGGAGAAATGATTAAGGAAGAAGGATAAATTTTCTTATACCATATTGTTTTGAAGCCTTGAGAGCTGGATAAATCTTGAAACTATTATGTTCATGGACCCCATTTTTAGCAACACGGCATTAAAAGTTTATTGGTAACACTTAGCAAGCATTTGTACCAAGACAAACTTGAACTGACCAAAAAGGCCTCTACCCTGTGATGTCAGTAACTGTGTTTGTGTTTGTAATTGTCAGCATGAACCATTTAAGTTGATGATGTTTAACTTTATTATTTGAATTTTTGCATGAATATGTATTAATATAAACAATAATTTGTATGTTAATGGTACTTCAAATGAATGAATAAATTAAAATAAACAAATTTTGATAAAGTATATAAGAAATTGACATGTGTAATTTACCTCTGGGCTTTGGGACTGAGCATGATGAAGTAGGTAAACCTCATTTTATGCTGTTTTCACCTTTATAATATGTATTGTTTTTATCATTGAGAAAAGCTTTCTTTTTTTAAGTCATTGGAAAGTAATTTAGAATTTGAAGCTTCTAAAGGATTTTATCACATTCATAGTCTGGCTATTGTTTAGCTATTTCAGCCAATCTCTCATTAGAGGAGAAAAAAACACAAAGTAAGGAATAAAACTTTGTGACTGAATTGCGGTGCATAGGTAATGGAGAGGCACTAGGGTATTTTTGATTTGTGTGTCACAGATAGGCACTTCGCTGCTCATCTTGCTGAGTACAGTGATGCACTGCATCCTTGGAGGCAGCAAACAGCTAGTTTTTGAAAAATGTGTGTCATCTTATGAAATTGTTTTAATTTAAATCCAAAACATTTGATCCTTAGAAAGTATTAATTTTCCTTAATAATACTCCAATCTCAGATTATCATACTGTAGAATGCAAAATGCATGTAAATTATTATAATAAAATAGCCATCAGAAAAGGTACCGAGGGCCACCTGTGTGAGCACCTTTGCTCCCCTGGGAGGTATCTTTCACACTTGCCTGATGGAAAGAAACACTACCTGAATAAATATGAACCAGGTAATGGTAACTTGTAATCATCCTAACACTTTATTTGGGTTTTAAGTTCTGAAGTTACAGATTTTATGAGCTCACTTTATCTCACTAAAATGAATAATTATATACTTAGAATTCTTACTGAATCCAATAGATGCCTGAGTTAGCAGATACTTTAGTCATTAAAACTATAATCCAATTAAAGCTAAGGAAGTTAAATAAACTAATTTTAGTCAAATTTACTTTGATTTCTCTGATTTCTCCTTTTTTTTTTTCTATTCCACAGGTCACAGTAATGAAAGGCAGTAATAGAAATAAAGATCTTTCAGCCGAAGGAGAAGGGGCTGGAAAACGACCAAAACGGAAGTGTCTTCAGTGGCATCCATTGCTAGCCAAGAAACCTCTTGACTTTTCAGAAGAGGAGGAAGACGAAGACGAGGAGGAGGATATTGACAAGGTAATGCCTCCATTTGTTACAGAAGTGCTCCATTTATTTGAGCATTTATTTTAGAGACTTCAGTGAACACATTTGGTGTGAAAGATGCATTTCTAAAAGTCTGTGCGATTTGAATCCTATTGAGCTACTTAATCTACATGTTTATGCCAAATATTGATGTGCCACTCCTCTGTTTCATAAAGGCAGGGAATTTCTATGCTCAGTGCTTTGTCTGCATCACCTAGAACAGTGCCCGGCCCATGTCAGGTGCTCAGTACAGTTACTGAAAGAGAAAGAAGAAAACTATTGAATCCTCTTGTCTTTTCAGCCCACATTTGCTGATCTTGTCCACATCCGTAGTCTGAAATCCTTTATGTTGATGCCTCAGTTTGTTTTCTCAGCTGAGATTTGGCTGAGATCCACTTCAACTTCAGCCTGCTCAATACTGATTATCTCCCTCTGGATCTCATTTCCCTCACTTGAGAAAAAGTATTCTCTGTTGGTGTATGAAAGCATCTTGCCACAAACACTAGAAACATTCTTCCTTTATCAACCTTTAAATCTTATATACCAATCACTTTTGGTTCTACCCCATAAATACTGTCTTCGTTCACATTTACCCATTCTCATTAGTACTGCGTTGATTCAGCCCTGTCCTTTTTCTCCCTTAAACTGCTGGAATAAACTTATAACTAGCTGTGAATGCTTCTATTTGTGCTATTATAATTCATGCTCTATACTGCTGGTAACAGGAGTTATCTTAAAATACAAGTCTAACAATGTCTTTCCCCTGCTCAAAACCGCTTATGGCTCTCCATTGCATCAAGTTGTGGTTTCCACATCCTGGTCTGATACTAGTATTGATTTGTTAAAAGTATTACTCAGCTTCTTTGAAAGAAAAATAAGTCCAGGTAGAGAGTTTTTCATTTTTATTCAATTGTATTTATTTATGCACATATTTATTTCTTTATTCGTTTTTTGGTTAATTTACTGAAATAATTGTAACATTAGATAGTACTTCATTTTGCTGTGTATAATGCTCACTTTTTTGCCCAAGTTTGTGAGAGACAAATAAGGATGCACATTATAGATGGATAGTAGTAATTCCATATAAATGTAAATCTATATAAATGTTTTAATTCTTTTATTTATGTTTCTGAGTTAAAAATGTAACTCTAATTTAAAAATTTATAATATTTTTTTTCCTGAAATATTTGAGCCAAAAACGTGGGTGCGTGTTATACACGGCAAAATATGGTAGTTAAAAACTTTTTTTAATGTTAGTACTTAGCAAATAAAAAGTTGACTGTCTGTGTTGGTCCCCCTAAAGTTATTTTATTGATCCATACAATCTGAAACCTCTCATTTACAGGGTTAAATGCATGGTTTTTTAAATGGCACAGTGCACTCTTCATAAACTGTGGTTCCTACCTTCTATGACCTCATGTTCCAGATCCATGTTCTAATCTTTTACATACCAGTGCCAGTGAACGGCATATTTGAATAAACCATCAAGCCTTAATCTGTTAGTTTCCCATATCTCCCCATTGACTACCCGACATGTTCTAATTCATCTTTCAAAATTTAGCCCCGCCAGCACCTCTCCTAGGGAGACTTTTGTGTGCTTCTGCCCATCTATTAGTGCTTCATTATTGCTTTGGTTCCTTGCTGCAGTCAGCATACTCCTATTTAATTTATTTGCTTATAAATCTTTCTCCCCTCCCAAAACAGTGAGCTCCTGGGGCTAAGATCTTATGTTATTTATCTCTTTTTGCAGCTCCTGGCTTAAGCTTTATAATTTAGTAACTGCATCAAAAGTTATTCTTTTCGAAGGGAAATGTAATTACTTGCTCAACCTACATAATATATTTTTTATGCCTGGTTTTTCCATAGTTTCTTAGTCGGTTTCTGAATGCTAAATAAATATTCCTGGGAAATGGAAATCATTGTTAACGATTGTATACATAATGAGAAAAATAAATCTGTAGACTTCACCTCAATAATAATCCCTAATGTATTTCCAAATCAGGTAGCTATGACTTTTAAGTTTGTTCTGTATGTGTTTGAAGATAATTAATGGTTGATTAATTGCATTTGCAATACTTAATTTAAACTTAAAAGACTTTTAAAAAATACCAAATTGCATTAAGCTAGTGATTTATCCTAGAGTATCTTGTCTATAACAATTACCCAATAAACATGATATAAAAGAACATAGTTGCCTTATAGTAGTGATTCTCAAAGTGTGATCCTCAAACCAGTAGTGTCGGCATCACCTGGGAACTTATTAGGAATACAAATTCTCAAGTCCTGCTCCAGACCTAAAGAATAGGAAGCTCTGGGAATGGATCCTAACAATCTGTACTTTTAACAAGACCTCCAGGGATTCCAATGCCCACCCAAGAACTACTGCCCTACTATATAATGCAAACTGACAACAACCTTGATCCTTCTTGATTTTAACTATGAGACAAAAAATTAAGGAAATGGTTTTACTAAGCAGTCTGGACTTCAGGTCACAGTTGCACTATTTCCACAAAATATCATAGAGTCATATTTTAACATTAAAAGATACTTGACAATCCTAGTATATTCTGAGAGTCTGTGATCAGAAATGTACTTTAAGAAATTCAGTCTTCAGCTATCTACAGGAAGTATTGTAAGGGATTAAAAGCTGGGAGACTAGGCCATAGGACTAGGGCAGCAGCAATGAGAATTACACACATGGAATGGACAGAGCTTTGCAGAAGTCCTTCAAGACCTGGAATTGAATGAAATGCTCAGGAAGAGAGAGGATTCAGAACAGATTTTGAAGGTGTAAGTCTAGATACGTTTATTCCTCTCACCATAGCATTTCAGTAGACAAGAAAGCTTGGTATTTACAAGCTTGAAAATTTACTATGTAATTCTTTCTTCAAATAATATTAACTGTCTCTTGATTTTCACAGTAGGAGGCTCTACTTGTGATGTGCACAAAACATTGAGTAGTGTACGTTAGATTTTTATTATTACTTTTATGTTAAACAGTTTCATATTATTAGCTATAAAAAAGCACTTTACAAAGAGGACAACTTTCAATATTCATATATTTTATGTGATGTTGTTGTTAATCTTGAGACCCATGTACCACAGGATGGGTTTGTTCATTCATTCAGCAGTTAGGTAAGGACTAATGTTACACCAGACATTGAGCTAGGTGATGTGATTGTAAAAGTAAATAAGAGAGCTTTTGTGCTCACAGAACTCACTGTTTATGAGAGAAAAAAACATAATCAATTATAATACAATGTAATATATGCTGTAATGGAGAGATGCATAGGTTGCTATAGAAACCAAGCAGAATACATCATAAATTGGTTAACAACCACTAACAGTGCTTGATTTAAAAAAAATCATTTTTCTCAGTTTGTAAGTTTTTAAAATGGAGCTAAGAACTACAATTTGAAAACTAAGACTAATTGTTGAAGCTGAATTGTCCAAGTTGTGTTAAACATCTGACTTTTGTTTTTGTTGGTAATAGGTTCAACTTCTTGCGGCTGATGGCCTAGAGCAAGATGTTGGTGAGATTGAAGATGATGAATCACCAGAACAGCGAGCCCGGAGACCAATGAATGCATTTCTCTTATTCTGCAAACGCCATCGCTCCGTTGTACGTCAGGAACACCCCAAGCTTGATAACCGAGGTGCTACCAAGATATTAGCTGATTGGTGGGCTGTTCTTGATCCAAAGGAAAAGCAGAAATACACAGATATGGCCAAGGAGGTAGGTTCCAAAGACAAGGTTTTACAATGTGAGCAACCATTTTTGTAACCCGCATTCAGCAAATATGGAGTCCCTGCTGAAGGCCTAGCAGCAGGGTGGTGAATCCCAAATCAGGTATTAAGTGAAAACATAAGAGCTTTGTTCCTATTTCTGAGTTCCAAGTTCACTTTCAAACACGGGTGGAGTACCAAGAGCAATCTATTACCAAGAAACTTTTTCTCATTGTGTATACTCCACTTACTAATACAGGGGATTGATATGAATGATGATTTATTTATTATGAATGGTGGTTTGGGGGTTTATTTAGTAATTTTTTAGGAACCCACCTTCTGCTGTCTAGTTGTGTCATGGGAAGGAGTCTTGATCTAGTTCTAATGCTAAATAGTTTTGTGTCAGTCACTCTCAACTGCCTTTTTTTAAAATGTTACCAGAATGAGAAAGTTGTTCAAACATTTGTATCCATTGTAGCTCTAACATTTTTGATTGTGTAATAAACACAATTTATCAGGACATATAATTTGACTTGTTTCTGTTTAGTTGATAGTGCAGCATGAATATTTAAAAACAGTAAATGAATGAATGGCAGTGGAACAGGATATACTATGATATCTGAATGCATGTAAACACTCTGCAGCTAGTAGTTGGTGAGAAGCATTGCCATATAGGAAAACTATTTGGGGAGGTGAGACATTAATCAATTCCAAAATGATAGCAGTAACTAAATTTATTCAAAAGTTGTATCCTAGTCTGTTTCTACATTAATCTGAAATGTGAGTTCCTTACACATTTAAAATGTATTGTGTAATGGATTCATCAAGTAAGGGAAAAGCAAAGCAATTTCATTGTGGTTAAACCTGAAAGAACTAATTCTAGTATTATTTCTTCAGTGTTGCAACTTTTAACCAATCTTGATTAATGAAAACCCCTGCCACCCGAACATTTAGTTAAGTGCTGTGAAAAGATAAACCAACAGAGCACAAAATACAGAGTTCCCAGTGATACATGTTATTACACATCTTAGTATGTGAAAATATAAGTATTTTAATTGGTGTGATTTTATTGACTTGCTTAACAAGCTAACATGGAACATAAAAATTTTTTATTCACTGTTCGGGGAAATTTGAATACATAGTAAATAATTAGCCTAGTTGCTATGTAATTAATGCTCACATAAGTCTTTAGAAATCAACTACTGTTAAAGACAGTATTTCTAACTATGAAGGGTGTCTGAAAAATTTAAAATTCCAATAACCTACATAATTTTAAATATGTAAATAGATTTCCACTAGCATAACAGTAATTAACAGTAAAACTTTCCCATTAAATAGCCTTAGATCTTTTCATAGTCATGCTTGTATGATATTAATAAAATAAACAATTATCTGAAACCTCATAGGGAATTGTATTAGCTTCCTGGAATTAAACACTTGAGTTTGTTTTGAATTGCTGTTTTTGGATAACATGCAGCCTTTCCCAGGTATAATGTTTGCCTTTTCTTAAATACTGCTAATTTACAAACCCAGTAGGTGGCCACTTTTAAGAAGAGGACATATTATTTTCATACAAAAAATCCCTTACTAATTACTTAATTAGGTTCACAGTGTTTGCCATTGTGGTGCTGTAATGAAATCTGTTCAGGTGGTCCCCTGCAGTCTACTATAAGTGGAGACCATAACTGGATCTTCACCTTGCAACTAGTCTTGTTTATGGTTGTGCTTGTTTCTAGTTACCTTGTTTCTAGAGCAAAATGTGTAGAATATTCAGGTACTTTCAAAACCATCATACATTTCCTGACCAAGGAACCAACCAAAAAAAAATCATTATACAATTGGTTTCTATAGTAGTTATAAGTGATACTTGTTTCAACTTATTAACTAAATGCTCTCGAAATTATATTAAAGCACAAGTAATTGTGCTGATGTTTTTGTGTTAATATTGTAGCCTTAATTGGGATGCCAGTTTAATACACAAAATCTCATTGTCTTCAGTGTACCAGGTATTGTGGTAGTTGCTAGTGATAAATATGTTCTCAGGTCCTCAAGGTCCCCTTAGGCAATCATTTTTAAAAGTGTTTCATAAGTCTAATGTTTTAATCTAAAACGCCCAATTTAAAATGTGTTCTCTATTAGAAACAAGACATTCTTACAACATAGTTCAAGTGTCAATGTAAATGCTTACATTATATTCACAAATATCTATTCTGTCATTAAAGGAGTGAGAAATACTTAATTTTTGTTTTTAAAAGAAACATATTCTAAAGCAGCAGTGAATAATAACACCACTTTAGAGAGGTTATGATTTACCTGCTAAAACTTTCTTTGACCCTTTTATTGCTCCTGATTATCTTCTTTTAGTGCATCTGATGAGAGGAAGTAAGTGTTCTGCGATTTGTTTTCAGTTTCTTAAATTATTGCCCAGTACTAATTTGCATTGTAGAAAAAAATGATTGAATGAGGATTTCATGTTCTCTGATGAATTTCATCAGAGCAATCATTGATTATAAGTAATTTAAACATACTATCCTGAGGATATAACTTGGGTTGCTTTCTTAAATTCAGCAGTGGGCATGGCAGTGCAGTGCTGTGGCTATTCACGGGTTCTGAGTTCTGACTGTGACTACCTGTTAGGAGACTCAAAAACAATATTACTTTTCCTTTTAAAATCTTTATGTATGTTCTCTTACAAATACAGGAATCTAAGTCTGCATTATGACCTAAGATGTTGTTGGAACCTTCCATTTTTAACTTAAATTAATGATCACAATTAATTAACTGACTGTCAATTTAGAGAACCATGTATCTTGACATTCAGGTAGAGCAGAGTCTGTGCAAAGAAGAGGGCAGGATCTGGAAAGTTAAGACAGTTTTGAATGACCTTTATAATACCTTTAACCTTTTGTGTAAAATGAGAGTCATGAGGCAGAATGCAAGCATTTATTGATTGATTGGTTCATCCTGAGCTGGATGTTTTACGTAAGCACAAGCTTGTAAAGTCAGTTATGATTATCCCCATTCTTCAGAGCAGGGGTCTCAGGCTCTTTAGAGTTAGACTTGACCATTCATACATTTGGGGAGCTGGGATACTCCTGCCTATTTGACTTTAGTGCCCTTTTAATATAGTGCCCTGCTAACTTTAGGTGCCTGAGAGATAAGTAGATTTGAGTAAGAATGCTCAAAAATAGGGGAACGGCAGTCTGTTCTAAGCTGGGGGTTTTAGGTAGGGGTATTTTCAGAAGAAACTTAAAGAAGTTGATAGAAGCTGACCTGGGCTTTTGTATAGGATTCCAAGAGAAAGGCAGAGGATGAGAGCAGGTTTGGAAAAGTAAGAATAAGTTGAAGAACAAGAAAGTTTGTTTTACCCGGAGCCTAGGATGTGTGTAGGAAAGTAACAGGAAGAGATGATGTTAAGGAAAAATCATGAGAGACCAGGCTGAAAGTTTGGAGGTTCAGTTGTGTGCTAATAAAATGCCTATGGAACTCAGTGCAATAAAATGTAATTTGAAGGTAAATTATAATAGCCTTTTGTAAAAGTTGGTATCATTTATTGTCATTACTGTAGGAAAAATGATCATCACCACAAAAATTCCATGGATTTTTTAGTGATTAGTTCTTCCTTCATATTTCTTCAAGATAAAATTAACCACTTATTGGGGGCTTATTTATTTACAACTGGGATACTTTTTATAAGTACCATTTATTACCTTGCTTTGGTTTAATCAGAAATGGATTCTCCTCCAAAGAAGATGTACTCTCATTTTCTCATGTATTAATAATAGTGGAGAATTTTTGTTAGCTGTCATGTATCATGCTTAACAGAATCTGTATTCTTACAAAGCTTGCTCTGGCACCCTGTGTACTACACGTAGAGTAGCACCTCATTTGTCTAGCATCCTTGAGAAATAGATGTTACACAGAAGTGATTTTTAGATAAATAAAACTTTACTGTTCCTTTAAACATTTTTTTATTTTATATATTTATCCTGGAAATTTTATTTAAAATTGTTTATATACTTTCTTAAAGTATTAAGAATGCCTTTTGAATTTTTTTGGAAATTTCAACCCATTATTTACAAAAAAATAATTATTTTATAATCTGGAATTTGGTGAGAACTTTGTGAACATTTAAGTTATAATCACATTTTTGTCTGTGTATTAAATGATTCTCCACTATTTTGTTCTTTGGAATTTCCTCTTTGCTTTCATGGGTCTTTATTTTGAATCTATCCTCTACTGTCAATTGACATTTCTCTCCTCTCAGCTACTTTTGTAAGTGTTTATCTTTGAAATGATAACAGTTTTTGAATATTGCTCTACTTTGTCCAGGGTTCTTTTATAAACATTTAACTTATTTAATGCTCAGATTAATCCTATAAGGTAGATACTATTTTGCAAAAGCTAAAGAGAAGGACACAGAAGCCCAGGAAAGTTAAGTGACTTAGCCAGGGAAGCAAGTTAGTAGAGCTGGGGTTCTCATATTTGACCTTCTCCCTTCTCAAGTCTTCCTGAGTTTCCACATCTGGAAAATGGCAGTAAAGATACCTGTCTTCCCAGGGTCAAAGTCAGATGCAAAAAAGGCAGTATATGAGATCAGACAATTAATTTCACAAACTCATCCTAGAAAAAGTTCCACGTATCTCATTGCTGACTATTGCTACTGTCACCTTTGAAGTATGCCCCTTGGGAAGTTATGTACTGATTCCAGCAACTAGTCCCCACCCCCCAAAGCAATTTTGGAACTCTCTTTTTGAAATGGCCATCAAAGCTGTCATACCCAAAATCTGACAGTTAAGTTCACAAACTTGCTACTGTGCACTTATGTTGGCAGCACTGTACAAACAACTCATAAGGTGTCATAACCTTGGCTCATGGTGGCAAGTTCATGAATTTAGTGATACTCAGCAGTGGAGTTTGTAGCACTTATTGTAGGATGAGTTCGCAAAATTGATTGTCCGACCTCACATGTGCAAGCATTCTGTAAAATTTAAAATGCTGTGCAAAAACGTTATTTTTATTGTTATTCCTGACAAGCAACCTATGTTTGTTTATATCTGATACTTCTCTACCTGGTGATCATTTACTGTTTGTATTAGGAACTGTGAATACAATGAAGGTCTAGTAAAATGCAAACTTACTCTTTAAAACACAAGAATCAACAAAACTAAATGTACCATTTGCCCATTTTGGCAGATACTGTCTAATATGATTACTAGCCCCTAACAAGATAGATTTTCAATCAAGTGAACTAACTACAAGATTTCAGAAATATCAGTCCATTTGCTAATTATTAGTAAACACTAGCATTTAATTATTCAAATAAAATTATAAGGACTTTAGTTAAGATATGAATTTATCTATTAATATACTTTCAGAAATGCAAATATTTATGCACCCAGATCCCTATTTACTTTCTAAAATGTCACGAATTGCATTTTAAAAGAAATTCTGAAATTTTGATTTTTTTAGTACAAATTGATTAAATTGACTTTTCTCCTAATTACCCAAATTAGGAAGAAAAATTGTCCTTCAAAAATTTTTTATGTATGAAAATGGAGTACTCTTGCCACTAATCCTTATAGACAATTTAGGTAACAGTATTTGTAGCTAATTCCCTTGCATTGAGTTTTCCCTTTATTACTTTTCCACAGTAAAACAACTAAGCAGTTCCCTGGTCACTTATTCAAGTCACTTTTTGAAATGTGTAATTTTTATTGGAGTGGCTTTATTATGAAGGTTTTGCAGGTTAATGTATAACTTAAAATATTTTTGTTCTGTCAAAACCATAAACTTAATTCACTGTTATGTTTATTAAAGAAAGTTTAATTTTTCTTCTATTAAAAATACCTAGTGACAAGAATTCAGATCAAGTAGTGCTATTAAGATAGTGCATTTATTATCTAAATGATACATTTTTTAATTTTTGTGAGGGAAAGTCCTAGGACTAAGGAAATACAGGTTAGTGCCACTATTTAACTATCTTCCTTTCTTCTTTCACCCTTGTGTGGTGTGCTTTCTCCTTGCCACTAAGGAGAGGCACGACTGTCTCGATTTATTAGGTTAAGTGTTCACTTAGCTCCCTGCAGAGTTATAAAATTAAAAAATGTGTTATATCTCTTTTGAAAATATCAGATCAGAGGTTCCCTGGTGGTCTCGTGGCTAGGCTTTGGTGCTCTCAACGCCGCAGCCTAGGTTCAATTCCCAGCCAGGGAACTAACCCCCCACCACACACACACACACACACACACACACACACACACACACGCACATCAAAAAAAAAGAAAACAAAAGAAAATATTAGATCATTTCCTGTGTGATCTCTCCTCCGAATTTATGGTAGCTTTTATTTTATGGTAATATTTCACATATTTGTACCAGGATTAGCTGTCTTTTTTTGTATAGACATTTCTAGGGCCCCTTATTACTAAGCCTCACTAGGGTTACCATTCTCTTTCACTTTGTTGAGAAGATCTAGACAATAATATTAGCTAGAAAATTGTCTGGACTTTTATATAACACACCCCACTCCTAATTAAAACAAACAATTGGAGAACAGTTGTATAGTATATCTCTCATCATTAATATTAAGGTGTATTTTAAGACCAAATTTCTATTCTTATAAATGACCTGGAAAAATAATGTGGAGACCTAGTTTTTAAAAGGTTAACATAAAAATGTATTGTCTTTTGGTATAAAATAATGCCATTATCATGTATAAAGCAGACAAAATACTGTGACAAACAGTATGCATTTAATACCCTTAGTGAATAACAGTGACTATTATTGCTAATGAAATGGATGGTGGTTGGGTTTGGAGAGAAGAAAGCCAGTGTTCACTGAGCACCTTGTACAAGTCAGTAACTGTGTCTGTAAAGTAGATTCACTTAGGTTATCTGATTGGTTGTAAATGTGCAGAAAAAATTGGAAGCCATGAAGTGAATTTTTATTTTAATGGGAGATTTTTGGAAACCAGTATTTTAGCAACAAGTTAGTTATAAGACAGGACCAGTAACAGTGATTAATGTTCTTAGAAGATAACTGAGCTTCCCCTCCTACTCCCAACATGAACAGCCCTGCCCTAAGGATCCAGATGGGTGAGGCCTATCACTTTACTTTGGTCCTTTCAATCCTGTGATAATGGATTTTTCCCCACACAGTTGATAAGTGTGCTAATAATTTTCAATCAGCTATTTGCTTTTATGCTATATCCATACAGTCTTCCCTCATTTCTCCCTTTTTCAGCCTTCTGGGTAATCCCTTTTTTAAATAACCTCAGCACAACAAATAATTAAGCCTTTCTGTTGTCTAATAGCTGAATCAGAGGACACAATTGATGAGGTGCCCATTTCCAAGAACAGACATCCTCACACCTGAGGCTCTTCCTGCCTCTGCCCTCACTTAGTGTTCATACATTATTTGTGTTCACCTGTGTGTCTTTACATGCATTTACAGCATCTCCATCTAAGCTTTAATCTCCTTAAAATACAAGGCTGTATGTTATTCTTTTCTTTATCTCCCACATTCTTCACTCTTTTGCTGAGTGTACACTTAATTGAGCTAATGAATATTGTCTTGGGATTGATTATTTACATTGAGGTTAAGATTTTGCAAGATTAATACTGTGATACAATGACAGCATTTTGACCCTCATAATGATTTCTCAGTTATCATTTTCCATAAAGCCCCTCATACTCCTTTTTCTTGCCCTTTGTTCTTCACCGCATTGGTAGCTTCCCCTTTTACAGACTCCTTGTTCATGCCTGAGCCAGGGAAGGACTTATGGACCATATGTAAAAAGAAATAATATGTTTGTGTGGCTAATTGTGGATTGTAAATAGTTTGAAAGCAGAGATTTTAATTCAGGCTCTTTTCATCCCAGTATATAACCAGTGTCTGTCATCTAGTCCACGCTCACAGAGTACTGAAATGGAGGTGGGTGGGTAGAATATATGCAACAGAAAGAGAAATGATTATCACTTCAGCACAGTTCCACATCATAAGTTAGCTTAAGCTGGCCTTTATTAGTATCATCAGTGCTTTAAAAGTAATTGATGCTGGTAATAATTCATTTATAAGGATGATAGTATTATCATTTTCACTACATGTATTGATTTTCACCAAAGCAAATACTAAATGATTCTTAGCAAAGGATGTGATATCTTACTGGGAAAGAACTTACCTAGCAGATAACATTGGAGGGGAGGAAGGGGACACCTAAAAAGAAGAAAGCTGAGTGCTAGTGACCTCTGTCCTGCGTCTTTCACAACTGGAACTTCTTTTAAAAGCTGCCATTTTTTTTCTCATAACAAATATGTTAATTAATCTGTTTGAAAGTCTTTTGTCACTTTATAGAGTGGTGACCTTTGTCCAAATGACTGTTCATCTGACAAACCCAGGCCTGTGTGCCTTTTACTGGAACACAATATGATGCATGTGTCTGCTACTTCCATTTTCACCTCACCCTACCATTTGTCACTTCCCACCTCCAGACAGCAGGCAAGACTATTTGTCTGCCTCAGCTTAATAAGTAAACCCCCCATGCACAGGTAGGGTAAGGCATCTCTTCTGTCACATTTAATACCTTCACATACATTCTGCTGAGTGATTCTAGTTTGGCTCTGGCCTTGTGTCCCATTTTAATTATTTTTGTAAGAAAAGTAGAACTGTACCTTAAGAGTTTTTATGCTTACTTTCCTTCTGCATGTACCCATGTATCAATATGCAGATGCTTTTAGTAAAAAAGGAAAAGGTTATTCAGAAAATTTGAATTAAGGTAATTGTGGAATAATTCTAAGCCATTGTCTACTAACATTATATTATCTACAGTACAATTTTCATTTCAGTGATTTAAAGTGAAATGCTGGGAAAGTTTCTTATTTGGATTATATATACTTTTTTTACACCAAGGATAAAGGAACTATTTTTTCCTATGGGGGTAAATAATAGGCTATTTAGAACTTATATTAAGTTAGTTAATTTTAAATACAAAATGGTTGTTTAAAAGACAAGCTTATGGGATAGAAAGAATTGTACTAATTTAAGAGTATCGACCAGTAATGACATATATAATTGAAGAATACAAGGAAAATACAACTTTTGGCAATATATAATGAATAGCAATAATATTTTTTATTTAATTTTATTGTCAGGAAAGGGAGAAGTAGTAGCAGAGTTGGGAGAAAGGGCTATAAGACAAAGCCAACAGAAGGAAAACAATTGTCAGTAAAGGCTGAAACCTCCAAGCAAAGACAAAGTTTGTGATGGATTAATTGCAGCATCACATTACAGCTCTCAACACGTTCACGTTGGTGATCATGTGCTCATTATAAAACCCTGAGATGCTGACTGGTACAGTTACATTTTATAGATGGAGGAATTGAGGCTGAGAAAAGTTAAACAACTTGCTTAATGTCCACAGCTGGCTAATAACCCAGGTCACCAGACCCTGTACCCAGTACTCTTTCCTCTATATGGCCCTGCAACTTAAAATAACTGAAGAGTTGTGCATCATTTTGCCCTACCTTGTTCCCCTACTGTTCTCAATCTTGGTTCATTTATCCCACAGCTGATTACTTTGTTCTGTTAAGTTTGCCTGCATTTGCCTTACTAGTGCATCAAAGCACAGATTTAATTTTTAATGTACTTATTAACAAGGCAGTGAACAGAACCTAGTTACTGGCCTTGGTCTTACCTACCTGATACCTACATACTTTGAAATAGGTGCCTGTATGCACCACTATCTACAATGACCCCAGGCATTTTAGTATGTTCTTATTCTATGGAGATGAAGGCTGAGACCTGGAGTCCTTACATTCTCCATTCTTGGTCTCCATCCTTGGTCACTGTAGCTCCAAGTGGAAGTGCCAGGCTTTGAACTCTGGTTTTTCTGTCTTCAAAGTCTTTGACTCTTTCTATGACAGATAACTTCCTCTCTCCACCAAAGTCTGAAGGTTTTCAGTTGCTAAAAAGAATTCAGAGTTAAAAGATAAAAAATTTACTGCCTCTGTACCGTCATCTTACAAATAAACTTTTAGTAAGTAAATTCATGTGCTTTCTGTAAACCTGTGCTGAGATTGTCATTCTTCTACAAGGAAAGCCACTGAAATTATTGAAAGTATTTTTTTTTACCCATTATCTAAATGGTTAGGATGACATGAAGGCTATTAGAACTTTTTCAGTCTGTGTGTTAATTAAAATCTGTTCTCTATTCTTTATTTATAGTATAAAGATGCATTTATGAAAGCAAATCCTGGCTACAAATGGTGTCCTACCACAAACAAGCCTGTGAAATCTCCAACACCCTCTGTCAATCCACGAAAGAAACTATGGGCCTTCCCATCTGACTCTTCAAGAGACTTGCCAAGCCCCAAGAAAACAAAGACTGAAGAAACGCCTCAGCTTAACTTTGGAATGGCTGGTGAGTGAAACACTATTTCTACCGATTCTTTAAAGACAAGGCAGTACACTGAGGCAATACTTGTATCAAATAACACAGAAAGAAAGTGAGAGAAAAGCAAAATATATGACTAATAGAAAATAATGGCAAATATGTGTGTGTGTGTGTGTGTGTGTGTAGCATATCTTAAAGCTTTGGAGCATGGCATACATAGAGTAAAGTATATATATAATTAAAGAAAGGAGGTATAGACCAAGTGGTAGAGTCATTATACATGTATGTGAGTTCCTAACATTGACATTAATGAAAAAGTGGACAGCAATGTGGAGAATGTCAGGAGCTCAGGGAATTTTATAATGTAACAAAACAGCTTACACTCACACACACACTATTAAGCTATCCCAGTAAATACCTTAGTTATCATGGATACTTTAAAAAACACAATTATGTAGATCATCTGAGGATCTGAATCATTGAGGGCAGGAATATGAACAACTCAGTCACAAATCTGAGATGGACCTGACATCTCTTTCTTAGAGGGAATTCCCATCTTACCCCTTCTCCTGCCCCAATTCCTATATGGGTGGAGCAAATTTAAAATTCCATAACAAATGGGACCTTTAATACTCTTTGAGTGATAAGCAATGCTAAAGCATTTATAGCCATAAAATGAAGTACTTATATTCACCCCATAAATGGCTCTTGTCTTCTCCATTATTGCAATGCATTGATCAAGAGAGGAATTTTCCAGGATGAAATCGAGAGACTGGGCAGGGTGGAAGCAGTGAAGTTGACATTGAGCTATAGGGTTCCTATTTCATTATTACAAGCAAATTTTCTTCAAAATGAAAGCCTCAAATCATAATACAGAAAGCTTGGGAAAGGGAGTTGAACAATACTGTGATAACATTTCATTTTTTTTAAATGTCCAGTAGGCCTCATGAGACATTTAATAGTTCAGAGTATGATTCATAGTATAAAAAAGTATGTATCATTGTCGTATATAAACGTAAGAAATATACTCTAATATAATAATGGCATTCTGGGAGAACAAAGTCTTCGGTTGTTATGTAGGTGTCTGTAGTATAATTCTAGGTAAGCTTCCAAAATGATGCTTCTATGTGTCCCAAAAGAATCAAAACAGATCTATCCTTGTCTTAGTTGTTATTATACTTTGTACAATTTAGCTTCAAACCACTTACTAGTAGTTTTGATGAGCTCTCTGGACTTCCCAGATTATTAGTTGGAATGTTTTATAAAATATTTTGTTATCAAGACCAAAAAAGAGTATATGGACAACTGGCCTCTAACTGAATTTCTTTGGTTATCATTTATCTTCCATTGCTTTTTCTCCCAATTCTAAATCTAAGTCAGTCTGTGTAGGTTTTCTGCATAGAATAGCTCTTTGCAAATAAAAAATAATTACAGATTAACTACAAAAAGCTATGAAAGATGTCTTCTTGTAGCACTGTGTCTGACAGTTTACTAATCTCCCTTTTATATCTACAAATTGAAAATGGGACCTAGACTTCAACCAAGATATTTACAGGTCCAATTTTTAAAAAGCGTGTTCTTTAAAGCAAAATACAGGAAAGAAAAAAACACCTTTCTTGCATTTATTTCATTGTATAAGGGTGTGTTATGGATGTTGGAAATCTAGGATCAGAGCCTTTATTAAGTTAGTATAACATTGGTCTGCTATTTCCAGTTAGGTCCCTTTGTAATACAATGAAAGCCATTTAATTTGCCCTTAATTAAAACACAATGCCTAGCTGTTTGAATCTAGGGGCTACTGTAGGGCTTGTAGAGGCCAGTTTAAGTTTTTCAATGTAGAATCTTGTTTTCTGTTTCGTTCTTTCCCAGTAGTCCTTGTCATGTGACTCTTTGCTGTTTTGAATAACCTCAAAGTATGCAGATTAATAATTTCCAAGAAAGGAAAGCTGTGTAGAATTTAATTTACTATAAGTCCTCCTTATCCCTTTATATATTTCTTATATTTCTAATTAGCATTGTATAAATATAAATTAATTAAAGGATGATGTCATTTCTTAATCTGTGTTTTAGTATTTATACTGAAAATTCCTTGCAAAGTCACATAGGTATATAACTTTAATAAAATTATTGTATAGGTATGTTCCTATTTCACTTTATTTATAATTTGAACTAAAATGTTTTTATCTTTATTGAAAAACAATCATCCAATCCTCCCGATCTCTAACATGACAGCTGCACAAAGAACCAAGTTAAACTTGCTTTCTGCTAAATTTGTTTCCCCCTCCTGGTTTTTATTTTTAAGTAGATATATGAGTATCTATTTTAACAGCCTAAATTGTCTTAACTTTAACATTTAATTAAGGATGAGATCTTAACAACAACAGAGAGTCTTGTTTCATCAAATCAGTGTGTTCTTATATATTCCGTGTGTGTGTCTCCTATTTGACTACCTTTTAACATTGAGCTATTTCTTGACCACCTGATAATTTTGCGACGTAGTTTCCTCTCTAATAAATTCTTCCTTTTTGTAACCACCTCGTATTCTTTTTTCAATTTTTTAAATGAATTTGACATAAGATGTGGTCAGAGTTGCTTTGTAAGTCCTCAAGATATATACAAAGATATACTGAAGGAAGTACCCTTAAACAAAAATAAAAAAAGAAAAAGAAATTCCTAAATGTCTTAGGCAACAATATGCCTGATCTTCATTTTTAATTGTAGAGAGATTCCTAAATTTAAAAAAAATTGATTTTGAGGCCTTATATGCACTAGGATAGGCACTGAATTAGACATTTTTCATGTTATTTAATTGCAACTCTGAAATTTAATTTGTTTAAGACCATCTTAAAGGATATAGGTTATTTATTGTCTATAATATTTTCTTTGTTTAGCTATGACCCTGGGTCATAGGGGACCAATTTGCTGTTTTTATTTTGTCTTTCTCTTTCTGTTGATTATTGAAAGAATGAAAGCAAAGACCTTCAGCAATGTAAAAAGGGGTTATGTTAAATCTTAGTGGTATTTCAAGGAAGGGACTGACTATCCTCCTAAGATTTAACATGTCAAAAAGACATCATTCTTTAATTTACATTTGTTTTTGAACATTTTAAAGAAAAATTATTTGATCAAAGGGTACTACGGTTTGGAGGCCCATTGTAAAATTTCTTTGTTCTCTGGTAGCCTGATTCTTTTTATGAGCACTGATTTCACAATCTCAGACTTCCTAGAAGACAAGCATAACCACTCTTTTATTTTAAAAAAAAAAAATCTATTTAAAATCTCCATGCAGTAAGAAAAGAAGCATCACATTAGGAGGTAATTCATTTTATAAACAGCTATGGTATTGAAGAACATACTGTGTTCGAATGGTGAGACAACAGTGGTATTTAAAAGGCTGACAAACGTATGAGTGAGTATTAAGCACATCTGTGCCAGGTTATTACTACACACAGAGTTTCGAAAAGTTTTCTATAAAAAAATTGTATGTCATTCTGTTGGATTTCTAATTACTAGTCTTTGTGAATATTATTTTTTTGACTCTGTGTGGATTATGTGTACTTTATGGTTGTAAATTGATTATTTATTTGTTTTTTACTTATTTAGATCCTACTCAAATGGGAGGCCTGAGCATGCTGCTTTTAGCTGGAGAACATGCTCTTGGCACATCAGAGGTAAGCTAGTTTCTCGTTCCTCTTCACTCTCCTCATGCTGGAGGTTGAGAACACAGACATTTGTGTTCTGTTCATACTAGTAGTTCTACAGTTTCACTGTTCACAGCTCATGAACAAACTTTACTGTTTTCATTAAGATCTGTATGTGCAATATATTGTACCTTAAAGGTAACTGAAGTGGTGTAAATCAGCCCAAGGGGACACAGACACAAATTAAGTGCAGATATTGAGGTTCCATGAGCTAGCAGTAAGAAATGCAATCAATGTACAGACAATTAGCATTTGCCATGACTGTGTAAATGGGTCTAGCCTGTGATTCATTCAGATCTGTTCATAATGTTTCTACTTTTGGTATGTTCCCATGTGGACTTAGTAGTGAAAAAATGAGAGATAAAAAAGTGTGAACTATTGGTCTCTTTGGTACCTGAATAAATCCAAACTCCTATTTTAGAAAATCAGGCAACATGGCATTCCAAGATTGATTTGTTCTTTAAAATAGAAAATGAGAAAGACCCAGGCCCTCATGACCTTGGTTTCATGATCTTTTATTTCCTTATATAGTTCTTGGTCTGCTTTTGCTAAACATTTTTAGGAATGGTTTTGATGGGCAGGTAGTAGCAGTTAACCATGCAGAGTTTGCATTTGTGGAATTCTTCTATTTTCCAGACCCATTTAACAGAGACCAGATAAATTAACCTGCAGGTCATGTTATTTTACCTTCAGGTATTTGAAAAGGAAAATTTTTCATCTCCAAGCAGAGTCACTATTTAGGGCAAAATTGCAGTCAGCTCAATTTTATTGTCGGATACACACACACACACACACACACACACATATGCTGTCTGGAAAAATTCCAGTTGTATATGCCTCTGTTTTTCATGTTACGTGGCTGGATACTTTCTGGACAGCCTTTGTGTGTATATATGTGTGTGTATGTATATACATATATATGTGTGTGTATATATATATATTTTTTAAATCATGGGTGTGCCATACACATACAGATTATAGTTGAAGCCTATTTAAATAGTTATTGTAGAAGATACTATATAAGATATTTATATCACAAAAGGTCTTATATATAATTTACATTTGGATTATGTATTAGTTGACCAATTGTTCAATTTAACTTAATTATTTGATTCCATTCAGTTCAGTGGAGAGATAAGTATGTAAGTTGGTGGACCAGTAGTTATTACATATGTACTAATCTTAAGCTGAAAAATGTGTCACTGTGTGCTTTTGCGTCCATCATTCAGAATGTTTGAACTTCCTAATATAATAGCATTCTTGGTCATCATTTCATTTTCTAACACATGGCAGCTACCTAATAACGATCAGACTAACTCTCACTTGGGTTGTAGAGTATCCTAAGCATGTTCTCAAAGGTGAATGTTGGAATAATAATGCACACTTGACCTTTCAGCACAGTCTGACTCTTGGTTTCCAACAAGGCACTGTGTTGTGATTGTGAAAATCAGCATCATCTTTTCTAATAGATTAAGATTATATTATAATGATATTTTCTTCCTAATATCTATTAGCATTCTTTTTAACTTTCAGGAACAAATATAAACCAATAAACATGTATAGAACTTACAGATAGATGAATACGCCAGTCAAACAAAAGAATGCTTTTCTTTTTCTTTGCTTAAAGTTTGACTCCTGGGCTCTTTTTCATGAGAAATTCTCTTCCCCACTTTTAAGAACAGCAGAGCTCTGATGAAGGGGAACATTTTGAAAATTCTCAAGCTAAAGAAACAAAAAAAGCTAAATGGCTTTAAAAAGTGAACCCTATAGAAAGGAATCTGCTAAGGAAGAAGTTGCCAGCAGTTAGATCTTTAAGAACCACTTCTAAGAATACAACTTTTTAATACTTGTACTTAAAAATGATCTATTTCTTTTTGCATTGGAAAAAGAAGTATTTAATAAAGTGACAAAATACATTCAGTGCAATCATGTGATAAGGGAGGTGAGGAATGGAAATACAATATAAACTAAAGTTGTTAGTAAAAAAAGATCCTTGGGAGAGTGCCTAAATAGATGTTCTAATCTGAGGCATACCTAGAAAAAATACCATTTTGAACAACTGCTGCTTTTATTAGGAAAAATTAAACAACCATTCAAGGTCACTTTATTTCTTACCATTTTGGGTGGGATATTTGAGATATTTATCAAAATGAAATTATCTTTTCACAATGTAAATTAAAACCGGACTTATTTAAGAAAAAGAATACAACATTTTCTTCATAATCCCCACTTCTCATCTGAGAGATATTTAGGTCACTATTGAAAATAATCTTGAGATACTGAAACAATAAAGCAGTGAACATTGTATGAACTAATGCTGTGTCTAAGTCATGAATTAGTAGACTTCATTTAGCACCTGATTTTCTGTCCAAAGTCCTGTTGCAAATACGTAGACATGCCCATAGAACTTTAGGGGTTTATATATGAGGGCTGTCTGGAAAGTATCCAGCCATTTAATATGAAAAATAGAAGCATTTATGGCGAATTTTTTTCAGACAGCTCTCATACTTAGGCAGGTGATAAACCTAAGACAAATAACAGTACATATGTACTTAAATTTTTCTTAAGAAAAATTAGCAGAACAATAAGGTAGGGAGAGAGAAGTTGTATACCTCTGACATTTGAAAGTTATGGTAAAGTCTGTTTCTACTGTTAGGTAGGACCAGTCAAATAAAGTGACATTTCACAAAAATTCTGCCACGGAACAGTATAATCATAATGACTTTTAAATGCCATAACATACTTCTTATTCTGAAATATTATTCTTAAAGGCAGATTTTTCTTTGTTCTTTAATCTCAAACCTAACCACATAGAAAAAGTCCTCAAAAGTCTGTTTTTTTTAATATTAGGCAATAGATTTTTTTTAATTTTAGAAAGTAGAGAGTCTTGCTATAATTGAAATAATAAAATTCCAGATTAAAAACTTCTTTGGTCTTTACTGTTTCCTAGATCTACCAGAAGTGATCTTAGGATTTTTTGAGAGAACTTATAGGTTCTTGATCATCAGTGGACAAATAATAACAAAGTGTTTGCATTTTTACTCTTTCCCTAATCTTCTGATTAACTCTGAATCTGCCATAATAGATGCGTGGCACCATTAGGTCAATAAGCTAAACTTGGTTTTATAGTTTTAATTATGGTAACTGTGTTTCTGATAAATAAAAGGGATGAAATTTGCATTTACAATTTATTTTGGCTGTCTTGTTTTTCTCATAAATGATCAGCTCTGTATTTCCTTTATACCCAAGTATATTGAAATGCATTAAATATTTGGGATACATTTTAAAACGCAATGTTTGTCATTAAAGGAATTATGGATTGAGGAAGCAGAATAGATGGATTGAGCAAGACAGACATCAAGGAGTGATCCCTGGCTTAAAATGACTGACTAAGCTTATTTCTACTCAGACCAGGAGAAGGCTTATTAGGAAATAACCCCATAATAGTGAAGGAAACGGAAAGGAGTGTTCTCAAAGAATATGAGATTTTAACAGACCTGTTTAAATCAGATATCAAACAGAAATTGTCCAATCAATGAAATATGATAGACATGCCAGCTGAAAATATGCTAGCGGGCTGTAGAGAGCCATTTTGCTCAATAGAATTCCAGAGATTTAAGTGAACATACATGGATACACTCTTCTTTTTAATTTAAAGGAACAAGAAAGAGAACATTGAAGAAATAAAAGTAATAATGTTCACATCAAACTCTGGGAAGAGCTTAAGAGAAGGCAGTTGCATTAGGAGAGTTCAGGCCTTATGTTTCATACCAGGGAGTTATTATCTACAGATGAAAATGCAATAAATAAAGTATAAGTATTTGATCTAGAATTTCTAGAGGTAATCCCTAAGACTAAAAATCTTCTATACTGTTATATTTTCACTTTAATAAAAAGTAAAGCTAAATTAAAATTTAAAAATAAAGGCAGGGAGGGATGTAATCCAGAGTGTATGAAAGGTAAGATTATTTAATACATAGAGAACAGTTTGGATTAATATTGGAAAGGACAGCATTCAGTATTGGACCTAAGAATGGATGGTTTGGGCAATGGTGGAAAATGAGAAAAGTTAGGCAGAGTAATCATAGCTAATGAAAAGTTTTCAAGGCATCAGTATCTCTTTAGTTAAATTGACTAAAGGCAAACTTTCAAATGTTTGGCAAGTGCATTCGACCTGTGTCTCTGATTTTAGAATGCCTTATTCTTTCATTGGAACCAAGAGATAAGACAGTAAAGTTAGAATCAGGCCACTTTTTTCTTTGCTTTCCTTTCTGAAAAATGGAACTAATAATACATTCGCTTGCCTTTAACTCCCAAGACATCTGTGAAGATTAATTAAAACCTGTAAGGTATTTTTAACTATACTGAAAAGCATTCTTGTAGGTACCTGGTATTATTACCATAAGTTATTCTCGGCATTTTATACTTAGCTTGGAAGAGTATATTATATCAGGCTTATTCCTGCAGTCTACAGTATGCTTTACCAGCAGTGCATGCTTGCATACACAAGTGCACACATACACACAAGTCCTGTCCATTGAAACTTGTGCGAAATTACAACTGTAATTTACTCTGTTTTTCACCAGGTGCTCAAGGAGACAACTTGTTAATACATGGGAGAAACCAATACAAGGGAGTATGACTTTAGTACTCAGGTTCTCCTTAACCTAATTTAGGTTTAATTGAGGGTAGCTTCATTTTAGACTTTCACAGCATTTTGAAGGGCTAACTTGGATGTGATATGCTTACATTTAATTCACCTTTGTTTAAGATCATGTCCCTTTCAGAGCTTCATTTAACATCTCACATTAAATACAAATTAAATGATCACTCACATACTCTGTTACAGAAGCACACCTGGCAAAAGCCACCAGTTGTAACAGGAAAGGTTGGGTCAGGCTGAGGGTGAGGATCATATCACTGGGCCTTGGAGCCGGGATCTTTACACTTGAACTCTGAAATGAAATGCTCTACCCCCAAACTTTCTCCTCTCAGAGTAGACAACCCCACTCCTCACCCCTGTCTCAATCTTTTTTCCTTCTTTCAATTTCCCTCTTTCAGTAAAAGGCTTTAATGTATGTTAGAAACACTGGTTTTGTCTGCTCCCTCTTCCTCAGTGCTGACTTACTTCCAGACAATTACTGAGGCCTCATGAATGCCATCTCTGGTTTAATAGGGGCCCTACACCTCAGCTTATTTGTTTCTTTAACCTTCTAATTGGTCACCTACCTGCAGTCACCACCCGAAGTCACCCTGCACTGCACTCATTGAATTACCTAACTGTCTCTCATTATGACACTTCTCTGACTGAGAACTCTGGCTGGCTCCCCATTACCTTCAGCCTACTTTACAAACTTAACTAGAATGCAAATTTCTGTCAGTGGATTCATCTCCCATTTTGCTCCCAGGCATCTTAATCTTCAGCCACACTGGGAAAGTCACTGTTTCTCAAACATACAGGGCACTTGCCACCATACTTACCCTCCTGACGTTACCACATCATCTCTACAATTCTGGTGTTCCTTCTAGGTGTGTCTCAGGTGTCATGTATTTTAACTTTTTCCCAGAAAGAATGAAAGCTGCTTCTCTGTCCTTTCACAGGACTTGTAGTAGTCCATCATTATGCACTTACATTCTTCGTTACATGTGTAGCTGTCCCCTGCATGTGAATTGCAAGCAATTTAAGGGCCAAACACATTCCTTTAGTCTCATTTTATTCTCCAGCATAAAATGCATACAAGTTGACATAAGCTTCTTGAAAGCAGCAGTCTTTGTGGCTGGCACATAATAAGTATTTATTAAATATTTATTGGAGTGAGTGAGTAATAAGTAAATACTTGAATTAGTGAGGGCAGCCATGTGAAGTTCAGATACAGCCAGGGCTTACTCCTTTGTTGACTGCATGTTCCTCATAGTCTAGCTGTGGATGTCTGTGGTCCTGTGCTTTGTGAAGTAGGAACGGGCCTTTGCTAATACCTAGCTTTCCAGAGCACTTGCAGTGGTCTGGTGTGATTTTGTTTTATATCAGGGGCCTGGATCACATTCCTATATCTACAGTTTTCAGTCTGAATTGCCAGTGGGGAAAAAACATACGACTTCATCATAATTCTTAATTATACTAATCATTTCTGTGTTTATTGGGACTGATAGTTAAATCAAAGGGAAGATTGGATTTAAAGGAAGTCAAATATGTGGTTAATAAAACTGCTTTTGCAGTCCCTTTAGCTGTCTTCTTTCTTGGACGTATAGCTACACCTAGTGGCTTTATGGATTATTTCAGACTTTCTAGAAACAGCTTTTAGATGCCTTAATTTATCAAGTGCTCAGAAAGGAACTCTACGTATATACATTTTCCATGTCATTGAACCACGTTTATGTTTTGAGATTTTAGATAGAAATATGCCTAGCATGTTACCACATGTACTTCTGCCTTTTCATAAAGGTATATTTTATAATTATCTTTATCTTGACAACTTAGAATCATAGTTATAAGTATTAATTACTGCAATGAACTGATGCCTTCAGGAGAAACTTTGGGGCTATTTGCCCTACTTTAATTTATTGTAATAGACTGCAGTGCTTTGTAAAGCATTTGCATCTGTTCTTTATGGCTTTTCTCTCTTTTTTCTCTGTCATCTTGCTGCTTAGCACTGTTTTTCTCTCTCTGCCTTCTTCCTTTTTCTTACCACCATTCTTGGCCCTTTTTGATATTCTGAAATTATGGCCAAATACTCTATAAATGGCACTTCAATGGAAGTTAACTTTTCTTCTTATAATTAACATAAACTCCATTTAAGCCATAGGGTGACTTATCTCCTCACAAATGATAACTGTTTCTCATACATCATGGGATATGAAATAAGAATATTTATATAGAGTTTATGTGGTATAGCCCTTCCTTAAATGATAATATATGTAATTCGAAATCTCTTTTATAAATTTCTGTCATGTGTACAATCAACATTATTAAAGTTTTATAATTTTCATTTAATCCTTGGCTTGATTTTAAATCAAGTTTTCATTATTTACCCAGATTTCTGGGTGCTAAACATGCAGGATTTCTTCATAAACCAGGATAGTGTTGATTTTTTTCATTATTCCTAAATTGCAATATAAAGATATATTTTGTTCAAGTACTCATTTTAATAATGGAATTTCTTGTGACTTGTAATTTTGGGATTTATTGGTCATCTTTTTAGTGCATATTGTGTTTCCCTGGCTTTGAATCCTTGGGAAGCAAATAAAAACACTATTGGGCCTCTTGGCACTCAACCTGTCCACCAGTCAGGTGTCAGTAAGGGAGTCAGGCTGTGGCAGCCAGACCGCAGGTGGCACATTAATTAAGTCTTCCGCATCTTCTCTGTGGAGCTTATCACTGGAAGAAGGTAGCCATTACTCTTTCAGATCCAAAAGTGACAATTAAAATTTCAAATACTTGCTCCTGCCCAATGGCCTGTGACATTGTTAGAGAAACATATCTTCAGTGTCTAATGAAAAGAGGTTCAATGAGAAACTGTTTTCAGGAATATAACCTGAGTGACTGCCAGCTTTTTCCTTTGGATTCGACCATCTAATATAATCACCAGCAGCTATTAAAATTACATTAGAAAATGTTTAATAACAAAGGGAAATCAATGTGTTTTTTAAAAAAAGAACATTCTATAACAATAGTGCAGTGTCCCATTTTTGTTGAAAATATTATCCCCATATACAACTATAAGAATATACATGGAATATTTATTAACATTGCTTATCTTTAGGAAATAACATTGTAGATGATTTTTCTTTTTTTTTTTTTCTATTTTTAACAGTGAACTTGGATTATTTTCTTGTCAGAATTGTTATTAAAAAGTATTTTTAATTTCTTTCGGTTTTTCATTCAAAGTGAAAGGTAACTTTTCCCCTAAGACACCTTAACCATATCTTTCAGGAAAATGGGAAGGGCACACACTGATCTGGGATTTAGAAAACTTGCTGTCAACTTTCATTTAGTTCATTCAACAAATACTTGTTGAGTATCTATATTGTGCCCAGGCAGTATTTAAGGTTCTGCATTAAACAGAGCCCCTGGGAGAAATGGACAATAAAAATAAACAGATATTTATGTCTTATGGTGATCAGTGCTAAGCGCCTTGAAGATAAAAGAATGAGACGATTATTGAAAGTCGGAGACAGGAAATATCATTTACCTCTCTGGTGCTAAGTTCCTTCATCTTTAAAATGGGTTCAATCTGAGGCATAATGAAATCTTTCCTTCTGTAACATTGTGATCCTTACGATTTTTGAATTACAGTTAGCTACTTAAGTGATCAGATCACTTACATGCAGAAATAAGTTAGTTTTAATATTGAGATAAAAGAGGAAATGTGTATCCTGAGAAGAGTAATTGATTAATAGCAAAATTATTGAAAAAAATCAGTGATGTTCCTATAAATGTTCTTAATAACGATCACAGATGAAGATAGCAGAGCCTTAAATGTTTACCGCAGCATGGTAAATAGTACAAAAGAAGATATGAGGGCTGTCCAGCAAGTATCCAGCCATGTATTAATAATATGAAAAATAGAGGCATTTATGGCTGGATATTTTCCAGATAACCCTTGTATATAATATTTAAAAAATTTTCTCTTAGGTAAATACTAACCTTTTTAAGATTGGCACTTGTGTATAAACACATGAAAATCCTAGAAGACAAGAATTTAATTTTAGTTTTGTTTTCCCAAAAGTTATTTTGTATTTTCAAATCCCATTTGTATTTTCATGTAGTCTGGTGATATGAAATATTGGAGAAACATAGACCATGAAAGAAGTAGATATTCTTTGGATTTTGTGGCAGAAAGCCAAGAGATCAAATGGGCATCATTGTAGAAATTTCTTAGATGAATATTAACTTTTAAAATACATTGTCTTGCTCATCTCCTGCTATTTATGGCATTATTTGCAGTTGAATGGCCTCTTGAATAAAACTTTAGAAACTGTATCTACTTTTTTGTCACAGTATTGCTTAAAATTGGGACAATCAAAATTATTCTTTTCTCAAATAGGAACACTTCAGGTGGCATTTATCTTCTGTTATATTCCAGAAACTATTCTTGTCATGCTTCATAACATCTTTCTTTGTTTCAGGTATCCTCTAGTACTTGCAGGCCTGATGTCTCAGAATCCCCTGAATTGCGTCAGAAGTCACCATTATTTCAATTTGCTGAGGTAATATATTGCAATTTATGCTTATTGAGGAAATGGTGAATTGAGCTTAAATTTGGGCTGATGACAGTAACTTAAGCAATGAAGAACTTTTCTAAGCTCAATTAACAATATATAGGAAAAATAGAATCAAATTTTGAGAAGATATTTTAGAACTCTAGAGTCTCTTAATTAAGGAATAACTATATAAAAGCTTTTTATTAAGTCATACTAAAATATTACACTTTAGACCTCATCAATAATTTTTATTCATGGATGGGCAAGTTAAGAATAATAATTGAATCAATGTTAGAACTTAGTTACTTATCGGTGTTAAATCAGAAGACAGAATCAACTCATGGTTATTATTAGCAATGCATTTTTTTTAGTACACTTTTAATTGAAATTTTAGCATGCAGCTGTTATTTTCAAAGTCTTTGGTCTTGTGTCACACATATTGGGCTCAATATTTCTCTAACATTGGTTCAAAGAGATGATGTAGAAAAGCACATTATCCTTGCTATCAAGTGTAAAGGTTGAGACTGCTTCCCAAAATAGCTTCATTTACCCTAGAACTCAATATGGACCCATTAGCGATTAATTTTTTTGAACTTTAAAGTATGTGATCTTCCCTTGGTCATTTGAATTGTCTTTCACTAAACCTCTCACACTGTCCCCTTCCTAACGTTTTCCTATTGTATAACAGTCTTATACAAGGAGAACATATTTTTAGTTTCACATTTTTTTTCCCTATGATGATTTTCAACATTTTATTGGCAAAACTGTTTTTCACAGTGGCATACTAGGCCATTCCTTTTAAGACATTGTCTATAATGTGCATAGATGCCTTGCAGATAGCACAAGAATTATACTTGCTGACGGGGTACTCCTTACCTATCAGTTTCCTTTCTGCTTCTGTATGAGGTATGCCATGAATTCCAGTTTTGTATATTGTTCCCTCAAGAATTAATGTAATAGAGGATTCACTCCGTACTGCCTTTTCTATAGTTATAGACATGTTAAGTAATGATGGTCCCAACGTTGAATGCAGAGATATTTAACCATCAATCTCTGAACCTCTAAAGATCTAATGAAATCTCTGAAAAATTTTATGTGAAATTTTATTGTATTAACATATGTACATTTTTGTGGGTCCTACAGCATGTAGAACATTTCAAAGAGATTCTTGACCCTGTTATTTTATATAAAGGGTTCCTAATGTTATATTTGTGCAATATCTTCCTATTGACAGCATTAACTGAATATCTCCTTTATCCAATGCTAATTTGTAAAACATCCTTTTGCTTAGAAACTGGTGAAATGCTTTTCAAAAATCTAGTTAGTTTATACTACTAGTTCTATTTTGCTCACTGTCTGATTTAAGCCTTGAAGAAATATATTGTAGGTTAGGCATGTTCCCTTACATAAACTGTTTATTTTCTCTAACTTTTATAGAAGATTGGTAGGAATGAAAAGGTGATATCTGAAGTAGGACCTGCTCAGTTTATAATTCACAAACTTCAGGAAAATCCTTGTGGATTCATATTTGTAGTCTGTCACAACTTGCACATGGTGGTCTTTTGAAATGATAGGTTTCATAGTTTGACTGAGAAGAGTTCCATGATTTTAACCTCAAATATCTTACTTATTTATTCTAAAAATGCTTTTATTTATAAATATAAATATATATATATATATATATATATATCTGATTCAAAGCTTAAAGTGGAATTAAAATTTTCCTAAGGGCTTCAGCAGTGAATGAAGTCAATAATTCCATCATTCTTTCTACTAATTCTTCTTATTCCTAAACATTACTTTGATACTGCATCACCAACTGGTCTCATTGTTTTTCTAATCAACTTAATTTAATTAAGATGAAAAAATGATTTTTGTAGTTAAAGAGCTATGATTAAGATGCATTTATAACCTAATAACTATACTTTGATGCAGTTGTGAACACAGTTAATTAAAGAAAAAGACTTTTATTGGACTGAGAATGAGTCAAATTTATATTGTCCACACTTTCTGTTCTTGTGAACCACTTTTGCCCTGTATTGTAGCTGAATAGAAGCTTATTCACTTTGGAAACAAAATTAATAATTGCTCTTAAAACATCTTTGGAAAGTTTTTCCACATGGCCTCTGAGCAAACTAATGAGGTTGCCATAATTACCAACTGGAAACAAAAGGTCTACTCGAACCAAGTGTGATGTTGCAGAATCCTCTGTCCACTGTCAGACAGTGACGTGTGTGTGTGTGTGTGGGGGGGGGGGGGGGCGGCAAGAGGATACATGGTGTTATAAAAGGAAGAAATGCTGTTCATATTCAGTGACTAGTTTATTGAGTTGTAGTGCCATACCAGGCAATGTATTCTGTGACTTATTTTCTTCTCACCATAATCCTATAAAATGGGGATTATCATCATCATCATCATCAATTTACAGCTGGGAAAAAATAAGTCTTAGAAAGATTAGCTGAGCTCCCCAAGGTCATGTAGCTGGTGAGGAGCAGAGCTAAGAGTCAACCTAGGTACCCTGACACAAATTTGTATGCTTCTGCAATGGAGTATCCCAGCTGCCTCTAAGCAAAGAACAGCTTTGGGAAGGCAGTGGTATAAGGAAGAGAGAAAGTGACCAGCTTTACTTACAGCTTCCAGCTTTTAATAATATTTTAAGAAATTCATTGAAATAAGGAAATTCATCTCAACGAGTCTCAGCTACTGTTTGACACATACCTGATAATCCTTACAAGAGACATGACAAATGAGCCAAACTCAGTCTTTTTGTTCTTTCTGATCATCTGTTTTTAGAGACATGGCCTTTGTCTTCCTTTATCATTTATACTGTTTTTCTAAAAGGGATTGAGGGTGATGACTCATGTCTTAATCTTTATCACTGTCTACAGTGGAAATATGTGGCAGAATCTATTAGTTAGGTATGGGAAAATGTCCTTGTGCATTAAAAATCACTTGTTTCCTTTCAGATATCTTCAAGTACATCCCAGCCCAGTGCTCCTTCAAAACAGTGTCAGTCATCAGCCTTGTTTCAGTTTGCTGAGGTATGGTCTTCTTTTTCTTAATACTGTTGGGCTCAGAAAACTTACTGAGCTCAGGAATTACTGGAATGAAGTTTTGATAACGTACATTGAACTTTAGGCATGCTGCTTGCCATTACTGACATGATACACATAACAGAATGACTTACTGCTTTTTGCTGTCTTTGCTGTAATCATGCTCAGGTCAGGTCCATGTTTTATGCCCATTTATAACCATTCATTAGAGAGTTCATTTAGAATAAACACTTTCCAGTAATTCTTTATTTCATTTTGCCTTGTTTTTAATTAATTTTTAAAATAGGAAAACTGCTGTCAACATGAAGGCCATAGGATTCCAATTTATTAAATTTTTCCAATACTGAAATTAGATGTCATAATTCATAAATAACTCTCAATGGTGAGCGCAGTGGTGAATCTAACATGTTAAATCATCAGGGCTTAGCTTTCACTGTGGTGTAGCTTCAGCCAGTGTTTTTATTAGTGTTTAATCCTAGGCTTAGATTAGGTCAGCTCTTGTAGGATCTCAGATTTCTTTGGTTTGTCAGCAAGAGAGAGTGAGCACACACTAGAGAGCATTTTCTTGGTTGGTGTGATGAGGAGGTAAATCTGATATGCTTGCTGTTGCCACAAAAGCCCTGGCTTCTACCACATGCTCATTTCTAATGAGTGCTATATGGCACATGCTAAAATGTATATGGTTTATGTAAATAAGATGCCATCTGCCTTAGGTCTTGTCCTTCTTTCTTTTTATTAATTCCAGCAAAAAAAAATGTGTATCATAACAGCAATTTTTTTATAGGGTTGAGAGAAAATGACAAGCAGTACTGTTCTGTTTAATATTGATGTATTGAATCACTGATTCATTTGAATAAAGAGTGCTACATAAATGAAATGTAAAATGATATCTTTTTGGCAGGAGAAAACCCAACACTTCGAAAGTAAGAAAAAGTTGTTTTCAGCTCTTATATTTAAAAAAATGGTGCTTTCTTTTGGGACAGTGTGTCAAGCACTGTGACTTATGCCATTAGTTGTTTATCTGTTGGACTTCACTGCCACAGTGTTTGCTTTAGCTGTTGAAGGCTATGCTATAAAACTGGTAATAACATAAAATGTTATTTCATGAAGAACAATTTGCTTGATGAATCTGAATAAATTAAGAATTTATTATAATTTTTCATTATGATAAATAAGCTATTTTCAGTCTCTCAGGAAATAGTTTTGTTTAATATTTCCTTGCTTTTCTCCAGTTGTTGACATCCATTTATTCGGCACTAATAACTTTTTCAAGAGTTAAAAAAAAGAATTTTGGCATGATGACTAAATTTATCTTTAATCTTGACACCTGAGCCAATCTCATTCAACTTTTTAGAAACATTTTTTTCAAAACAAAATGTATTTGCCACATTTTCCATTTGATTAAATTCTGCACTGTGGCATGAATTTTAGAAAGGTTGGGGTTCATCTTTGGCACACTTGATATTTATTCATTAACTACCAAGAGTGTTGGTTAATTTAAAATGCAGTGTGGTATAACTCAGCAGGTGCAGTGCATTTCTAACACTTACCGCCGCTTAGAGCATCATTGTTATTTAAAGTGTACCCCCATCAGATTTATCAGGAGTTCCTGAGCCCTCGGCAGCTCTGAGGGGACAGTTTGATGGTGTTAAGAGCCGCCGTCTTGTGATTCTGGAGAATGAGATTCCGTGCCTCTCTTAAATAAGTTAATTTGTCCTTGCTGCTTAGTACACTTACTTCTCAAAGCACAAGAAGGATTTTTTCCAGGCAAAAAAAAGAACCTCTTCTTACTTGGGAGTTGTGCAAGGAGCCATTTCCAGATGCCACTCTTCTACTTGGTGACATTGGTCTCCTAAGGGCTTCTAATTTTTAACCATGGAACACATAGAAGATTTGAGGAAGCATAAAAAAATAGTTGATTTGGAAACTTACTAGGAGTTGTTTCAAGGCATTGTAATAGAAGAAGGCATGCATGATGGAAAAACCAAAAAGATGTTTCCCTAGAATCAGACACAATTCTCCCTCCTAGCTCAGTATGTTATTTTTTCTAGTTATAGTTTGCCTCAGTTAATAATATGAGCCCTTTTAATTCCTAAGCAAATTAAGCAAATTATTACAGACCTCATTACTAAAGTGTAATTGTTATATGTAATTATACAAGAGAAGTACATGGCTCTCTAGTCTCTTTCCTCAGCTGACTCAAGAGAACCGTAAGGTTCCATATCTTAATATCTGATAAGTTGACCTTGTTGTCATTCCAATACTGGGATGGATTATTCAAAGCTAAACAAGAGCTAATGAAATGAACTAATATAATTATATCTCCTGTAGTCAGCTATGAGCATACATATTGCAGTAGCAATAGAATAGGCTATAATTACCGTGATCATATCCCTAAAGCTCTTATAATTACTTCATAAAATATCCATCACCTTTGAGAAAACACAGACTCTTGAAATTCTTGTTCTAATTAGTCTATAGCAAAGGTTCTCGAACTTTAAAATAATGCCAGAGGTTACCCTGAAGGCTTATTCACCACAAATTGCTGAATCCCATCCCAAAGTTTCTGATTAAAAATAGTCAGGAGTTGGGCCTGACGATTTTCTATCAGAGAACCACAGTTTGAGACCACTGCTCTATAGTTTAAAATTTTTACCATATCTTGTTAAATTATCACTATTAGGTACTTCCTACTATTTCTGGGACCTCATAGGAAAAGGGTGAAAAAGGAAGATGATGGACACATAATAGAAAATTACTCAGTGGGTCACTTTATACCCCATCCCATTTTAATGGGATTCTCAGTCCTATTGTATACACTTGGAGAAAAATCAGTGTTTATGTAAATTAGAAATCAGTTTACTGTTTTAAAATGTTTAGCTTTGTGATATCATTGTAAGATGAGGTATGCAAAATTCTTAGAAACCAATATCTCTAGGGAGAGATTAGCTAGAGCTTTTCTTGGCAGTGTGTCATTTATTGTGTAATACAATTATCCTGGAAACTCGCGTTTTAAAAAAACAGCAAGCACTGGACATTTCTTTAAGTTGAAAATGTTTTTCTTTCACATTGAGTCCTAAGCTGCGAAGGACACTTTTCCTTCTTAACCAAATCTGTAAGTTTTAAAACTCATTGAAGTTAACCTATATGGACCATAAAACAATTGAATAAAGAACATTTTTGTTTGTAGGTTCCTCATGAATGCTAAAATCTAAAGGGAGAAAATATATGTGCTTTATAAGATCTAGAAAGAAATACAGAGTGCAGAATCTGTTTTCCCTCCATGTCAGCCAGTCTCCCATTCCTTGTTGTACTCATAATTCATCTAGATTCAGCTTGGCCCATCTGAAGAGCTATCACTCTGTTTCTAGGCTGTTATCCATTAAGTTGGTTAGAATGAATTTCCTATCTGCATCTTTTGTTGTTCACAGGTAGAATGACATATCCATCACTTCTTAGACCTCATTTATTGAAGATTAATGACCAAATATAATGCCAGATGGGAGCTATTGTCTTCCATTGTTTAACAAATCTGAAAGCCATGACCAGTCCATGTATTCTCTGCTCTGTGTCTGGCTCTTACACCTAGGGTATATATTTGTATTGAAAAATTACATATTTACTTTGAAGACAGAGTTAATCTAGATGATTTAGACAAATAGATTTCAGTATTAAAACTTTTCTTAAAAGATATTTACTTTACCAATATAAACACACCAAATTAAGACATTATCACAAGTGGATATAAGCAATAGGTACAGATTTAAGGCATTGGTTTTCATTGATGGAATGCTCAGTGTGGTACAGAATATTACACTTGAAGAAAATGCCATATACTCACACTGCAGCTAATCTGTATGAAAGTACTACATGCTTTACTGGAAGCATTATTTCTTTTAAGGCAAATAAGACCAATCATCTCACATCGTTTGTTTGTTCTTGAACTCACTTATTCAGTAATTCTTGGTCATTTCCTCCAAGAGTATAATGTTTATGATACCTCTTACAATTGTAGAACTTATACCATTACCTAATTTGATTTTGATCTTTACCACCTATTTCCTTGGTGTGCTCCCCTACCTCAGGCCAGCTATAAATTTAGCAGTTTAATATCCAGGGTGATAATTTTTCTTAGCACTTTCGCTGTAATTCACATACTATAACACCCACCTTGTTTATTAGAACATTGAATAATAACCAAAGGGGAGACTACAGCAGAATTAACAGATTGGCAAGCACCATCAATTCAAGAAAAATAAAAAGCAAAGCCAGGAACATAGTATGCAATATGGCCCCCCTAGTGTCCCCAACCCAGGAGTGTAGCACTCACTCCCCTCTACTAGCTGACCTGGGATTGAAAAACATATATTAAGGGGTTCCCTGATGGTGTACTGGCTAGGCTTCGGTGCTCTCCACGCCGCGGCCTGGGTTCGATTCCCAGCCCCCCCCCCCAGAAAAAAGAAAAACATATATTAACTGTACTGTTTTTACTTGAAAGCATGTATATGTTTTAAGTAGCAAAAAAAGGAGGGAACTTAATAGTGATACAACATCAGCATTTTTATAAGTAAGATATGCTTCTAATCGAAGCCATTAGAGTAGATGAAAATACAGAGAAAAAATGTATAAATAAAAAGAGAGACAGTGCTAAGGTCAAACCCTGAGAAAAACACTTGAGGCATCACCATGGAAAAGAGATCCAGCAAAGGAGAATGAACAAGGAGTTGCCTCAGAGGTAGGACCCTGCAGTCATGGAAGCCAAGAGAATTACTCCCCAGAAGGGTCAGCCATGTTGAATACTGCAGAGAAATCAAGATAAGGCCTAAGCCATAGCCATTAACATATGTCTGGTTTTCCACTCCCCAACCCCAGTGAATAAGCCAAAGACATTTTTAGGAAGCAGATCTTACCACTAAGTCATTCCATGAAAGTTTCATTGTTAGGTGATTCCATAAATGTTGGAATACTAAAATACATTGACCTGTCCCCACATATACCTTTTGGCAGACTTCCAGCAACTTTGAGCAATTAAAACACTGCCCTAAACCTAAAAATAGGTAAAAATCCTCCCTTAAGCAATGAGGAAAATTGTTCTTACTTAACATAGGTGGTTCCTTTCAAAAGGCAAGGAAGCCATTCTCAAGCCTCCGCTCAGCCAGATGGCAGATAATCCATCCGAGCCCTCAGTAGTTCTTCCTTGAGCCTCTGTGTGCCGTACACAACATTAGGCACAGGATGTGTGATATAGTAAATACATAACAGCATCAGAAGCAAAAGCAACAGCAGAGGGAGCCAGTGAAAGAACTAGAAACACAGTGCCAAGGGCTCTGCAGTGCAGCACTACCCAGCTCGTTGTCCTTCAGTATTGTATGATTATGTGACAGATTTGATATTCTACAAATTATTAAATTTCATAATTATCCTCTGACATTGCAGTTTTAAATTTCATTCCAATTTCAGTGAGTAACTAATTTTTGGAATTCTACTAAACGAGTTTATGTTTATTAGTGTTAATAATGCTAAATCCTTATTACTAATACATGCATCATTTACCTCGAGCATATGGGCTCAGCATTGTGCCAGACTCTTCACTAACATAAAATCTAATCTTCACAGCAGTAATATGGGGCAGGTATTACTGTTTCTATTTTAAAGATGAAGTAAATGAGGCTCAGATTCTTAATTATTTGCTCAAGTCCACACAACAAAAAATTAATGAAGGCGTGTCTCTGACACAAAAGCTGTGTCTTTATGTTATTCAGCCTTGGGTCAAGGGACTGGCATACATGTTCAATAATTCATTTCCTCAAGTCAGAGAGTCAGTGATTATATTAATGTGTTTGTTCTCTTAGTCTAGTGATAAGGTAAGTAATTGAATTCAGCTTGTCTAGAAAAAGTAGAAGTGGCGTATATCAGAGAAAGTTCAGCTAGAGGAAAATTTTCCAAACTTCAGAAAGATTGAGCCCTGTAAGTTGAACTTTTAAAGAAAATGTAAGTGATTAGTATGACTAGGAAAGGAATCTGTTAAAAATGATAGTACCTAGGAAGAAAACGTCCTTAAAACTCTTAAACTAGCCCCTTCCAAGTGGCTCAGGTAGCTTATTAAATACTTGCCTCTACTGAGGCCTCTTATGCAGCAGGTATTCTGGGGAGAATTCCCTCTAGCATTGTAGCATCCAGTCTCTCCTGGAGCTGACAGTTCCGTAGAATCGCCTTTGGGACTGGGGTCCCTTGTTAGGATATAGTCACAAGGTAAGATTGCCACCTAAACTGAGAGAATTCTGAATCACAAAGAATACAGAAAACCTTAGATTATAGCTAGCTAGTGATAACAGAACTTCTCCAGGAGAAGCATACTTTGTAAAGGTCCTTTATATAGGTCCTTCTCAGCTCTTTACTGAATTAGGCGAGAAATTGAAAATGAAGTTTTCATGTAAAAATTAGAAAGGATGCTGTTCATTGTAATCAGTGCCTGGCTGCTGTTTAGCCAAATTTGCAGAAATGTATGCAGTGTATATATGTTGGTGTACTACAGCATAGGCCCTTAATTGTATAATTATTTAGATTTGTGGTCTTGATTGTCAATCTTTATGTGTACTTCAGAGCATAATCTCAAAGCCAGGGCCATGTTTTATATAAAATTCTTAGTTTCCTCAGCTCCTGTCATATTGCCTAGCACACTTATATGGGATTCTCAGTAAAAATCTGTTTGACTGACTTGATGCTCTTTCCACAGAGCTTTCAAATATATTCCTTTAAAAAATTAACTAATTGCTTTGGTAAATACAAATTGACTCTAAATAGCTCTGTTTTGTTTGCCCTGTCGATGGGTTGGTATTTATATAGAAATGGAAATGCATATCTCCTTTTAAAGTTATAGAATTAAATTTAAAGCCTGGAATATAATAGCCATTGGAGTCACACCTGTTTTTTATTACTATTTTTGATATTATTTACTAAATTAGTTTCAAAATTATAATCCCAAGCATGCCACATTTAAAATTATTTAGTACTTGGGAGCAACATGTTCTCATAAACTAAGGAAAGCTCCTGAATGTGAATGAATGGGGAGCAAGGATTCTGATATCACAATTAATATTCTTTATGTGAATTGTTTTCAATATAGATTTCTTCAAGCACTTCACAGTTGGGTGGTGCTGAACCTGCAAAACGCTGTGGAAAGTCTGCACTCTTTCAACTAGCAGAGGCAAGTTTCTAAGAGTGTATTGAGATATGCTTTGCTGTCAGAGGGTAGAAATCACAAAAATCAAGTTAATCATCACAGTGTTCCTTAAACTGTACTATCTCACCTTTGATCTTAAAGCATGTTATATCTAATTTTCAACAATGAGCGGAGGGTTAACATTTCATTTAGAAGAAAGAGGTTTTGCTACTACAAGTCTTAAAGCATTGAAAAAAGTCACCAGGGAAATTACAAAATCTTCTTCACAGGTAGAATTTTAAAATAAGGTCAGTTTTGTCTCTCACAGATTTGTTAAATTAGTCCAGTCTGAACATAGAAGAATGGCCCACGTCTTTTTCATCTTTGCTGGTTCTCTTATAATATCTATAAATCCTTAGACGGCACCACTTTTAAACCAGTTTGTTTATGTTTTAATTTTGGTTTGTGTGTGTGTGTGTGTGTCTGTTTTGTTTTGTTTTGTTTTGTTTTGTTTTGTTTTGTAAAGCACTCATGACATGTTCTAATGTCTGGTTTTATAACATCTATCACTTGTACATTTGATGTGACATGGCTATAAAATTCCTTTGGCGAAGTAGAAAATGTGCTTTCAGAAAGTCTGTGAGGGCCAGAGCCTGCCTTGGTGGGGGATGGGCTGGGGAGGAAGATGCCAGAAGCAGTTGTTGCTAGGGTGGGCAGGAGCAATGACTTTCTCTGCCAAGCTGTGTCTGCTCTGCCTTTAAGGCAACATGTGGAAGAAATGGCTTTAGCACCAGGATTCTATGGTAGAAATTTTCTCTTTCAGTGAGACAAATAGGAGGTACAGAAATGGGTAACCAAAAATCTCTGATATTAAACTTTTTCTTTTCTCTCACGTGGCTGGCTTTCTTCCCCTGAGTTCCTTATGGGTTTTTTGTTTGTTTGTGTGTTTATTTGTTGGTTTGTTTTTGTGAGTGATGTGGTTCTTTCACAAATCTTAGGTTGTTTATTCAACTTAATGGGATGACCTATCATTTTCTAAATTTTATGGTAACTTGTAGCATAAAAATTTAGGAGTTTTAAATATCTTCACATAAAGCTTTTAGAGTCTAGCCAGATCCAAATTAGAAATTTAAAAATGCAAAGGCCTGAAACAGTAAAGAAGTATATAAACAGTTGAACAAACTGACTCATTGTTGTCTCATGGTAAGCTGACATGCTTCCTGTGTAAGACAAATAGAAGTCTGCAAATGACTAGAAAACTTGTGAAGATCACAAGGAATAGTTTTTAAAAGAACTGGGTGAGTCAGTGGCAAAGTACTATTCAGGCAGAACTGAAATGGTAAGGATCTGGCAACAAACAT
This sequence comes from Lyroderma lyra, assembly GCA_004026885.1. Taxonomy (NCBI): domain Eukaryota; kingdom Metazoa; phylum Chordata; class Mammalia; order Chiroptera; family Megadermatidae; genus Lyroderma; species Lyroderma lyra. Next base: position 448,619 of record PVJL010000009.1, read on the forward strand.
GCCTTTGACGTTAGAGTTGTAAACAAGACTTAGTAAACAGAGAGACTATGCAGTCATGACTTGGTCTAGTATCTTTAAGACTATATACATCATCAAGAGAATTTATTGGAAAGAAGTGATTTCTTTTTCTTATTAAACCGCTTTGTATTAGAAATGTATGGATCTTTGAGGTACTTCAATGTTGGGGGATGCTAGAGAGATGAATTTGTCTTCTCATTTCTTTCTTGGGTGTCAGTCATAAAAAAAAAAAAAAGGATTCCCTATTAAATCAGAGCTCATTAAAAAAGTACATTCTTCTCATTTGTAGGGATGTATCCCAAATATAAAGCAGATGCTATGGTTTAACAGATGTTTGAATGCTGCTATCATAATTTAAAGGGGTAAAATGACTGCAATAAGCCTATTCCAATTATAGCAAATCAGCTTATACTCAGACTTAGTTTCTTATAACATCTGAGGGAAAATATATGCTTTTGATGAAAGAGGGTCGCTAAAAATAATTTACCAAGAAAATTTTCTCACATTATTTGTATCACATGAAGATAATGCCATAATGCCTAATAGGCTGTGTTTTACAATAACATCCTAAGCCTTCTCAGTTTCTAATTAAACATAAATATGTGCACAGTGGATTAATTGACATCTCCAGAAAATCACCAGTAGAAATATGCTTCCTCAATTTTTTATTTCATTTGTATTTGATGTTTATTTTTTTAAAACAAAACATAATATTTAATTAAGTCTTATGCCTCTTTAAAAATTATAATAGGATATTGAAGAGGATGTTTTCCATTGTCCAGTATCAGTGTGGTATTGTCTAAAATATGAAGGAACAGCTTTAAATCCACACATTCCAAAGAGAAAGCTACCAAGAAACCACCTTCAATCTGGGCCAGACCCTTCTCTTGGGCTTTATAAAGATGTGGCCTAATCCAGCTCCTATCCCCTGTACCACTGCAGAGGTTTCTCTCCTCATTCCCACTCCAAACCCTGAAGTCATCAGTGAGTAGAGGATATCATAGGAGATCCAGTCATCTGGAATATTTTGGCTTTTCTCCCTGTCCTGAGAAGGAAAGGAGGGAAAGTGTGAGTTAGTTTGTCCCATTGTTTATATATTTCTTTACTGTTTCAGGCCTTTGTATTTTTATATTTCTAATTTGGGTCTGGCTAGACTTTAAAATTATGATACCAGCATTCAAACATCTGTTAAATCATAGCATCTGTTTTATATTTGGGATGCATCCCTACAAAATAGAAGAGCGTTCTTTTTTAATGAGCTCTGATTTAATTTTCATTCTTCACCCCTGCCCTCTGTCCAGCAAAGTGCCAGCAGCTCTTAGAAAAACCCTGTTAAAGATTGGGCAATGCGCTGTAAAATTGTACACCTGGAACCTATGTAACTCTTGCTAACAAATGTCACCCCAATAAGTCTAACAGTAAAAAAAAGATTGGGGTGGTCCCTACAAGAAACGTCTTCTCATTCTTTGGCGAGAAGAAAGAAATGTTTTAGATAACAGACTTATAGCTGCACTCTTCACCTATCTGAGCAGGCAAAAAGAGAACTGGAGGAAGCTGGCAGCAGGAAGAGACTTGGAAGAGCCTGCTGCACTCCCTGTTTGGGCATTGTAAGGATGCATGCATTTCCTGAGGTCAAATAGGCAAATAGAAAGTAGGTCAGCTTGATCAGGCAGAGACCCTGGTATGGTCACAGGGAGGGATCGGCAGAGGGCAGGCCTGGGACAGTTTCTCACTTTAGGAAATATGTAACAGAGACAGCTCTGCTCAGGACACACTGCTACGATCCCACAAGTGGGAGTGATGTTCAGCTGGTTTGCACCAGTACAGATGTTCTAGTACCAAATACTTCCCATTGTTAGTAGAAACACTGTGACCTAAACCCCCTGAGTACACTTGCAGCAACTTTGCCAGAATCCTGGGCTCCTGGATCCTTCCAGCAACTAGAAGGCATAGACAGGGGCCTGCAAAGCCCTGTTCCAGCCCTGAGATCACATCCCTTCTGATTGGTTAGCACCACTGCCGGTTAAATATTTAGTATATCATCCTTGCCCTTAGCATCCCCTAACAAGGTCATTCAGTTTTATGTAGGATTAATTATCAGGAAGAGACAGAAAAAAAAAGAAAGAAAGAAAGAAAGAAAGAAAGAAAGAAAGAAAGAAAGACATAATCATGGGCAGTTAGTTTTACCTTCACCATTTCTTTTCTGTCCTCTAAACAGGAAGCTTTAGGCCTTGTGAGTGAAGGGCCAGGATCCATCCCAACAACTAACCACTCACCCATCCCCAACTTTATTCCTGTGGGCTGGCATGGGAGGAGGAGTAAGTGAGGAGACCTCCCAAAGATAGGGGTTTTGTTTACAAGAAATGTCTTCTCTTTGGTGAGAAACAAGAAATATTATAGGCCTATATTTATTGCTGGGCCTTACACCTACTTGAGCAGGCAAAAAGAAAATTAGAGATATTGGCAGCAGGTACTCTCAGTTTTAGCATTGTAAGGACCCCGCCCTATTTCCCAAGACCCTGGAGCCAGAAGATGCTTTGGGCATCTGATGGGGTAGATTTTTAATAGCTGGAAGTGACCTGAAAATTCTGGGATTTCGTCCAGGTGTTTTTCAGGAATCCACTCTAGCTACAGCGAGGAAGGGAGATTTGGCATGGTGCTGCTGAGGTCAGGGAACTGAGAAAAATATAATCCTCTGTGTTTGAACTTTCATGAGGCATGTACTGTTCAGTTAATCAGTTATTTAATGGTGCGGGTACTGTAATGTATTGTGACTCCTTTCATTTTGATATTAATTAGGTCAGGTCATATGAAGTTCAGCAAAAGCAGCAAAGTACTCCCCAAGGATCATTGTATACTATACTTGTTATAGTTAGAGGATGCTCAGTAGCATCTTTACCTGTACATTTTAGGGGAGAAAAGTCTACACTTGAAGTTCTCTGGTACCTAAATTGCCTGGTATAATAAGTAGAGTAGTTTATTCATTTACTCTGACAAACACTAATTATTGTGATCTGCTCCATGCCAATATCAGTGAGGCTGCTGGAACTTCCTATATATGGACAAGCAGGTATTTTTATCATGATGGATAACCTGGGAACCGTCTTCTAAGAACAGGGATATAGGAATGCTTTACCTCCTGGTACAGTTTTGGTGTTTTGGAGTGCCACTAGGGGCTGGAGCATAAGCCTAAAAATATTACTGTTTGTTTTAGTTCTATTTTTTTCTAAAATAATTTTATGCGTCCTTTAAAATAGATTAATTTTATATAATGGCTGATTTTTATCTGAAAGTTTTATTAGCTAACCTAAAGTAATAATAACTGACATTTATTATCTATTCTGTAATAGACACTTTTCTAAGTACTTTATATGTACTCCTTGAATTCTCACACCAGTCCTGAGGCAGGTACTATTTTCATTCCTCTTTTACATATTAGGAAACAAAAGGCAGAGAGGTTTTGTGCCTTGCCTCAGGTCACATGGACAGAGTGTGTCAGGGCCTCAGTAGAAACCCAGGCAGTCTGTTTGTATAGCCTGGTCTCTTCAGTACTGAGCTATTCTGTCACCTTGTTTTAGATGAATATAAAGGACTGTGCAAGTTGCTTGTTATAGGAGTTTGCATGTTATAGAAGGCTCTATGGAAGACAACTTACTCCTACACATATGTGTACAGCTGAATAAGATGACAGATTGTTCAAGACTGCTGTCAGAAAATGGAGCTGATATTTCCTTTTTAAAAGTGTCTGTACTTTTGAAACTGCCATGATATGTTTTATACACTTAAATAAGTAAGTGCCTATTTGTGAATGTACTTTGGAAGGTACTGGGAGAGCTATAGGAGGAAAAAATGCTGTATGACTCCTGTCCTCCAGTAACTTACGCTTCGATTGCAAAGAGATGATTTAGGTGGTTTCACAGGGAACCATGCCATGAAATGACAGAACTCCAGTTGAGTGATGAGTGATGTACAAAATAAATGTGTGAAACCAGGAAAGGGAGAAATTAATATTAGTGGGAATGTTCTAGGGATGCAGCCCAGGAGAGAGAGCTTGAAGGTGGTTCCTGAAGAAGGAATTGTTTAGCAACAGAGGTTTAAACTAGCCCCCTTTGGGCCACATCCAACTTACAGAGATACTTTGTGTGGTGCACAATTAATTGACTTATATTATAGTTTACATTTGAATTAGTGCATAATATTTTTAAATTATAGACTTTGAATAAATAAAATTTTCTGATTTCTCATGAAAATGTAGAGGTTCTACAGATGCTGGACTAGCCTTCCTGCATAAGAACAGTTGGTCAGAACTAATCTGAAGCTGCCCCCTTATGGAGTGTCTGCTATGCAAATGTGACCATCCTCTCCAGAACCCTAACTCTGAGGCCAAAAGTCATTGCCAGCACCCACTTCCACTTTTATACCTGACCACCTATACACAGTAGAGATTCTGACTTATGCATAATGGAAAGATGGGGGAGATACAGCAAAGGGATAAAGGCAGGCAGATATGAGACAAATAGGTGATAAGTAAATCAGATTGGTAGGTTGGTGGGAGTGGAGGAGATTAATGGAAGATCAAGTTAAAGAGTAGCTATGAGTCAGAATTAGGAGGGTGTTCCTTGTGAAGCAGAGAAATTTCTACTTGAAAATACTAGGGAGCAATTGAAGATTTGGGGCAGGGGTATGCAGCAATGAACATAGCACTTGAAGAGACACTTGGCAGCTGTAAACAGAATGGAGTAGAAAGTCTCTGTGGACATCCAGGTGTGAGAAGACAAGAACCAGGATTGAGGAGCTGTCAGTGGGAATGGGGGGCAGAAATAGACACCAGAGAGGTTGCATGGGACTCAGTTGGATGATTGAGTTGATGTGAGAAGCAAAGTAAAAGGGGTGTCCGAGGTGACTTCAACTCAGAACCTGAGTGTGTCAGAAAAGAATGGCTTCCAGTTCAGCCCTGCCCTCGGAGTCCTGTTCAGGAAGCCTGGCTGTTTGTGACAAAGAGAAAGCCACACTAGTACCAAAGAAGAGATGAAAAGTGCAGAGCAGGAGAGAGAACTGAAGAAATTCAGTACTCACAAATGCCAGGGCTTGCCAGCTAGGTCAATAGTTGAATCTGGAAAGCAGAGACTCATGTTCCTCTGAGCATAGAAGAAAAGTAAAGACAGTTAACAGCATTGCTGAGTTTGCTCTGTAGCACTCACTGTCTGTGTTGTACTTTCCTTCTTTATCTCAATTTATGAAGTTATGTGTCAAGGTGAACTTGAAGAATGAGGATACTGGATTTCTCCAGATATACTCATTGTATAAATTTAAAAGAGCAAAATTATAGATCTGTTTGGTCCAGGGAAATTGGAAAAGTTGTCCTTAATTAACCCTATTTATTAAAAAGGATGGAGACATTTTCAGAGGTCGCAGCTCCCTAGTTTTTCCTATATTCTAACAAGCAAAAACCAGTTATAATTAAAATTAATTAGATAGATTTATTTTAGTATATCTGTAAATATCAAATCTTAAGGAAAATTATGGTTCACTTTAAGAAAAGCTGACTTATGATAAAACTACAGAAATTATATTTATGTGTGTGTATGTTTGTGGGTATACATATACACACACACATACCATTGGGAAACATCAGGAAATCCCATCGCTCCGATCACATCAGCATGCCCCACCACTAGCAGTTATAGGTGGTACTTGATTGAGGTATGACTTTAAGTTTTGTGTTGTGTCCTCATCCATTATTGATGTGCATTATCGCTTCCATCCTGTCACTGCCTCCTGAAGCCTGGAACCTCAGCGTGTAGCTCCTGCCTCAGCTTCACCTACTCTGTCAATCATGTAACTGAATTCTAATACTTCTGTTTGAGGAGGCCTTTTATTTGAAAGTGGTGTGTTTCTCTCCTTTTTATGCAGAGTTGCAAGTCATTCTTTTTTCTTTTTTTTTTTTTTTTTAGAAAACTCCTAAAACTGGTCACTTCATTCCTAATCGCATAAGTTTATTTTTAGGAGAACTGAAATATCCAAATGCACTCGGTGACTTCCTTTCGCAGCTTTAGGGGAGACTTTAGTAGATGGCCTTTTTGGAGCAAAGGCCAGCCCACCCCGTCTGGAGTCTTCAGAATTGGTATTGTTTCTGAAGAAATAGTGAGTAAAGGGAAACGTTTAAACCACCATTTCACCTGGCCCAACTGTTTCCCCAAACCAAATAGTAAACTCTTTAATATGCCCAGATTTTAGTTTTGAGAGACACTTAGACTAGTTATCTTTTATAATAAAGAAAATTGAATTTTCGTAGCAGTGATGCTGTTCTTTATTCTCTAAAACCATCAGCTGGTGTATTTTAGTGGCAGAAACATTCTGGTTTTATTTAATTATGGGGGAAATACAAATCTTGGAAAACACTGCTGAATGCCATCCTAGGGTTATGTCTACACAGTTTTGGCAGATAATAAGCCAGTACAAAATTATTGTAAACATACCTTGGCTGCAAAATATTTGTTTTGTACTAAAAAGCAGAGATTTTGAAATTGAAACTTCCTGATTAGTGTCAGTAGGTCTGTTTTCACACTGCTTGTTTTTAATCTGCCTGGCTCCTTTATAATAGACAGTGAAAGAAAGCGTATAATTAAGAGTGAAATAACATGATACATTCTGAAAATACCCATTTCTTTGTACCAGTTAAAGGCTTCTACTTCTGTAGTATTACTTCTTATCTAGTACATATGGTTTATTATTTTTCACTGGTCATTCCTCTAAATCTTTTAAAGCAGGATACATTAAAGAAATAATACCTTAACTTCTGTAGAAAGGAATACATTTTAAAATGTTTTTTAGTCAAAAGAGATAAAAACTTGACACAAATAAAGCAAGTTCCTAATAACAAACCTTAAACCTAAGGTGTGGTCTTACCCAAACTGAAAACAACAGCCTCCCTGAACCTAGGAATATAGAAAATAATCCTACCATTTTATCTCATCCCTTGAGTATTCCTGTTGCATTTTTTCTTACAAATCATTTTGAAGATGTTAGTTTTTTTATACATTCATTTAACTTGTACATCCTTAGGATCTCAGTTTGAAAAACAAAATGGTTTTTGTTCTTCTTTTGGAGATGAGTTACATTTCTCTAGCACATCATTTGGCAGTAATGTGCCATTCTGATTACACAAAGCAGTGAGAAACTTCACTGTGGTTTCTCAGTGTAATTTCAGTTGTTGTAGGGAAAATTAAAATACTGGTGATTAATTTTCACTGGTGCTTTTGAAAAGCATAACTAGGGACAGTGTGATTGCTGGTCTAGGCTGCCCAGTGGCAGCGTCATGATGAGCATTATTCTTATTATCTCGTAGAATAACTCTTTCTTGATATGAATCAGAATGCATTTTACACTTACCATTTACTTCCAAACTGATGAACCATTCACTTCATCACAATTATCTGTTGAATGCCTTCATTTTTAAGGTAGGTACTAAGATAATCTTGGAGGAGAATACAAAGGTGAATAGGATACATTTTGTACCCCCGAGTTATAGTTATAAAAAATAGAGTAGTACCTGAGGAAATAGACAATAGATATCAAATATTTATGCCCAGCACTTGATTTAGAACATTGACATTTTAACTTCTATGAATATAGCCATGGGAATTTCATCCAGAAGATGTCCTGCAGATGATTTTTTACATTCTCACTTTAAAAGGTTGTTATTCAATTTAAAATAATAATAGAAGAATAAATTGTCATTTACTAAGGCATGCTCTGTTTCAGGCCCTGATTAACAACCAACTTCTATTAAGGGCAACCTGACTAATTAATAACACATCAATTCTTTGCTTCCCACAATGCAGTTTTATGCACTTTAGTTCACACCAATTTATGTTCTTTTTGTCCACTCTGTGCTTACCTGTGCGCACATCCTAGCGTATTTACATAATATAGCGTGGGCATGCTTTCCTAAGTCCCACTGAAGTGTTGCTATCTGCACTCAAAAGTAGTTATAAGTAGATAGGCTTCTACCCAAAAGTAGAACTGAACTTAATTTCGTCTTAAATGCAAGTTGCTTCTTGAACAATAACTGATTTAAGAGCTCCTGAATCTAATTTTGTTGTTTTTTTCCAACTATAGAATCATTCAACCCTACAATGAAAAGTTAGAGCAAAACAGCTAGCCTACCAGAGCCATGATGTGTTACTAGTGATACCAACATGAATATTACTACTGCTGATAATAGCAAACATTTATTCTGTATGGCCTAGGGCCCCAGAGAGATGTTTGTCACAATACATTATTCTTGCTTGGTACTAAGAACTAATTTAAGTATTATATTAATACATATATTAATAAAACTTATTGAACCTCACAGTATTCTTAAGGCAAATACTATTAACTACCTTATGTTATAGGTTGGGAAACTGAGGCACAGAGAGATTTAGTGAAACTGTCATAATCATTCTGCAGTCCTGTGCAGTCTGCCTCTAGAATCCCTATATTTTTAGATTGCCTTTCAATATAGCATTTGCTCACTAAACTATTGACAGTAAGCAAATTCTATTTTGAAAGACTGTGGTTACCTGAGAGTAAGGGGGAGATAGGGGGAATCAAATAACCCCTATGTCCCAGGTGGTGGAAGACTGTCTTTCCTGCATTCCTGTGTCCCCTGATTTCCAGCTGAGTTTAGCCTGTGGGACACACTGGCCAGGGATTAGGGAATGGGTAGAAAAGAGAGGCCAGATGGTGCAGAGAAGGAGTGGGGGAGGGAGGGATTACAGCAAAGGCAGCATCTCTTTTGTGCATTCACCTCTCTCCAGACAGGCCCACCATGGTTCCATCATCCACTGAGGACCCAGCCCTGGACTTTAGTAACACTCATGCCCCCATTTGTACCTACTGTGGCTTTTGGCTATAGTTAATCCCCTGGGTTGCCTCACACCTCCTGTTTGGGTGTCTTAGTTCTTCATGACCTGTGTAACCAACTTATTTTCTGCATTAAATTCCCCTGCCTAGATATGCTTATGTTGTTTCTGTTTGCTTAGTTAGACCCTGAGGGATACACAAGCTATCTTCATTTTCTATTTGGTATGATTATAAAATAGGCTAAGAGAATGCTGTTGACATGCTGTATCCAGATATCCGCAAGACTTTTGACAGATAATCTTATGTCCTTGTGAACAAAATGGGGGGAATTTAGACTGGATTATAAATTATTAGATTGTAAAAAGTTTATTAATGTTCAAGTCAACCTGATGAAAGGGTTGACTTTCTAGAGGTTTGCCAGAAGGCTGTGTCCTTGACCATGTCCTACTTAACATTATTACCAAAGATTTGGACGAAGACATAAAAAGCAGCTTAATCAAATGTGTCTATATTACAAAGCTGAAAGGTAATTTAATTCAAACTTTAAAAGGATAAACTTTATAAGGAAAAATGGAAATCTTGCATCTAGGTACAAAAAATATGAAGATACATAGAATGGGAGAGGGCAAGCTTCGCACAAGCCAGAAATGTGATCTGTTTTTAAAAGGGGTGTGGGGATTTGTGTTAGGACCCCATTATAGAAGATTAGTCTCTGTCAACTGACAAATAGATCTACTTCTCACCTAGAGTATTACAGGAACTGAATTTAAGAAAGATATTGTTAAATTGAAGCATCAGTGTTTCCCAACCCTTGTAAAGCTTTATGTCATTTACAAGTTATATTCTCATACATTTGTTCACCTTTGCCTCTAGTGGAGGATGTACTATTACCCCAGTTTTCAGCCTTTATTTCCTTATATGGGATCAAGTCTAAGCGACATAGGTCACTGTATGGCCTTCCTTAAGCAAGTAAGCTATGGTGCTTGGTCATAACCCAGCTTATTATCAAAAAGCTTGTCACTTCAGAACACCATACGTGTCTAGATAAAAGGAACCCAACTTTTGAAAGGTCTGGAAGCCTTTACATATGATAAGCAGACTCTGAGGAACCTGGGACATTGTGCCAGGAGAAGAGGTTTGTGTGAACATAAAGTCTGTCTTCCAGGATTTGGAAGTCCGTCACATGCGAGAAAGAGTGGATTAATTTATGCAGCTTCAGGGAACTACTGGGTCTGAGAGGATAATAGAGTTTTTGCTCACTGTTTCAAAAATTTCAAACGGAACTGCCCTCTGTTTTTGTACAAAAAGCTGGACAACTAACTCTGAAGAATATAGTAGTGAAATAAATTCCTGCACTGGGAAGAATATTAAATTAGATATAACTTGAGGGACACCCAACTCTGAGAGTCTAATTTGTTTGTTTTGGATTTTGGTTAGTGAGATTTGTGATTTGTAGTTTTGGATTAGGAGTTACTTGTTTTAGTTTTATAGTTTCACTTCCAGGAACATAATTGTATTTCTAATAATTTAGGATTAACATACTCTTTTATTTGTGAAACAACTTTTAAGAGCCTGAAACAAGGAAGGAAAGCATGACTAGTACTCAGTGTAATTAACTTCATAAGAAATATTATGTTCGTTCCCTGAACATGTCCCCAGATTGAATATTTGCATTTGTTCCATTTCATTCCTAGCTGTAGAATCCTATCAGGAGTGATGAGGAGAATTGTTTTGAAATATATCAAAACAGAGAATAGAGTTTGCAAAGTGTTATTAGGTTTGCTAAGATGAACTTACGTGGCATGTCACTATAAAAACCAGCACCTATGTGGTAAAAGGTCCTCGAAATGACTTTTTAAAGGCCACCAGGGTGATGGTGAATGAAAAACCATAAAATTCACTTTGAGGATGCCTTTCTAGCCAGAACTAGGATAGTTTCTTTCTTCATGTTGGGATAGTTATATTCATGAAGAGCTAGGAAAATTGCAAAAGCAAAATAAAAATTATTTTTTAAAAAGAGCAGCAAATCTCCCACGAAAGTAAAACATGCAGGGAAGATGAAATGTATTAGTGTTTCAGAATTAATTTAAGATAACATTTTGCTTTGTTCTGGTTAGATTTAATAAAAAGAAGTTCTTAGTCTTCATAACTACTTACTGAAGTCTAAAAGTTAACTTACATGATTTCCTGAAAAAGGTTCTTTGTAAACCCATAATATTTCAGATCTTCCCTGTCAATAATCCTAAGGGCTATGTACTCTTGTCATGTTCATTTAAAAAACAACAACAACAACAACAACTGGTACTGTCTGTCCCCACCCCGACTCCTCCAATTTTCTGAGACTTACTACTCTCAACATAATTCTCATGGAAGAATTTGAGACACAAAGTACTTAGGGGGAAAAATGAGGTAAAAGAGCATCTGATATTTAATTCAATGTATTATCCATTTAAAAGATTGAATTTGAAAACTGTATATTACAGATGTTAATGGTCTCTGACAACTTGCCATTTAATAAAATGGTGATTTTTCTTTTCAAATGGATCAGTTTCCTACTCTTGTACTTGATTTGGAGGCTCAGCAAGTCCCGCTACTCTTTTTCCTCTAAGTTACTTAATGTAAAGTAGATAAAATTAGTAATGTTTAAGAATTCTTGTGCTACTCCACATGGTAAGTTTCTCTGTTAATGTCCTATATGTGGAATTTTGGAAGTTTAAAAACTTAACTAAATGGCTGCCAGATGTTTTTTAATATTCACAAATTTTTAGATTTTAGGAAAATATACAGTATATATATTTTATACTACACAGTTAATTCCCTCAGTGCATATTCAAATACATAGATATTCTGATATCAAAAGGATATAAATTATCATATTAATTGAGATAAATTAAAATGTTAAGCAGTTTCACATGAGTTCTGGTGAGAATTTGCAGCCAAGCAAATTTGGATGAAATCAAGTTTGTCACCAAGTAAGTTTTAAAAAACAAGTTTAGTTTTCAGAGCTTATGTGATCTTTGAGTTATCAGCATTTGTGGTCCTGTAAAGTTTTATTAACCAAAACCTTCTGTAGTCATTTAGTGAATCAAGTGGGTAGGTAGAAATTGTTGCTGTTTTTCTCATTTCCCCAAGAAAAAAGAAAGGGCAAACATCTGAATAGAGTTTGGGAGTGACTTACTGAGTACTGCCATAAGTGCATCACCTCTCTAAGACCTCACACAACCCTCTGAGACAAGTATTCTTACCACCATTTTTATTTTACAAAGGCAACAGAGGAGTGAAATGATTCCTTCTAGGTACAAAGTTAGCAAACAGCAAAAGTAAGACTCAAACTCAGACCTTTCAACTCTGGATCCTACTCTCCTTTTATCAAATCTTGTTTTCATAGGAAAAGCTTCTGATGAAGTTGGAGAATTCAGGTGTGTGCTTGTCTGGTGTTTAATGAATATGTCATAATGCCTAAAGCCTTTTATTGATTTGAGTCATTTAAGTTTGGCAGAAGTGGACTATTATTGTAAAATTTGAAATTGGTTTTGATTATTTTTAAAAGGGGTATAATTTAAAAGTTTAAGCTAATTTTGAATATGGAATAATAAATATATTTTTTGTTGTTCTCCCATTTTTGTTTTAACTGTTTAGATGTGTCTGGCATCAGAAGGGATGAAAATGGAAGAACCCAACTTAGTAAAAGCAAATGAATCAGATGGTGGAAGAATTAAAGAATTGGAGAAGGCAAGGGAAGAAAGAGAAATAAAAATGGAGAAAACCAGTGGAACCAAGTTACAAAAGGAAGCCGAGTTTGAAAAATCAGCTAAGGAAAATGCAAGAAATTCTAAGGAATTAAGAAATTTTGAAGAGGTGCAAATGGATGATGTAATGACTATGAAAATGGAAGATCCCAAAGAAACTAAAAAGGAAGAAGTAGACGAAGATCAAAAATATAGTCACTTTCCTGATTTTTCTTACTCTGCCAGCAGCAAGATAATAATAAGCGATGTTCCCAGTAGAAAGGATCACATGTGCCATCCTCATGGAATTATGTTCATTGAGGATCCTACAGCATCAAACAAACCAGAAAAGCTGAAAAAGAAAAAGAAGAAGAGCAAAATGGATCGACATGGAAGTGATAAGTCCACACCCAAGAAGACTTGCAAAAAGAGGCAATCCTCAGAGTCTGACATTGAGAGTGTCATATATACCATTGAAGCTGTAGCAAAGGGAGACTGGGGCATTGAGAAACTTGGAGAGACCCCGCGCAAGAAGGTCCGCGCATCCTCAAGTGGCAAGGGAAGTGTTTTGGATGCCAAGTCACCAAAGAAAAAAGTTAAATCAAGAGAGAAGAAAATGTCAAAGGAGAAATCCTCAGACACCACCAAAGAGTCAAGACCTCCAGATTTCATCAGTATTTCGGCCAGCAAGAACATTTCTGGTGAGGGGCCAGAGGCTATAAAAGCAGAACAGCTGACCTCCACAGAGGATGCACTACCACCCAATCTGGCAGGACAGACCAAGACTGAAGACAGTGACTGTCAAAGAAAAACAGAGATCTGTGGCTCCCGCAAGTCTGAGAGGTCTTGCAAAGGTGCTCTTTATAAAACCCTGGTGTCTGAGGGCATGCTCACCTCTCTGCGAGCCAATGTTGACAGAGGTAAGTGAATTCTGCACATCTGAAAAGAATGTAGAAACCTAGCAGAATTTCTCCTGTAGACCTATTTAAATGAACCACCATAAAGAATAACATGTTATCAAAATAATGTTTTACATTTGCACAGTTATCTGTGGTTTATAGATCATATAAATTTGTCATTTTACCTACATGTTTTCTAGCACCATTGAGGAAAGTTTGTATTCATTTTTTAGGTAGTCTTCGGTATATATATTTAAAGTAGTTCAAACTTTTATTTACTGGTAGGGACTGGCTTTGTGTTTTGAAGGATCAGTATGCATGTTTGAAGCACTTAGTCTGGTTTTTAAAACTGATGGAAAGAGTTTCCTGGATCAAGCAGATACGTTTGGCAGAATCTTGAATTGTAAGCTCCGGAAGCAAATAACTTATCTATCTCTCTCCATTAGGTAATCAGAACTATAATTGAAATGAAGGTTCTTTAAACCATAACCATATCCAGAAGCCAGCTAATGTGTATACATTTATTCCATAGAGTGTTTCATAAAAATTCATCTGTTTTAATATACAGCATCTGACTAGGGGATTACCTTTCACCAAGCTAAATTCCATCCAGAGATGTGTGAATGATAGGTCCAACAAGCCCTGAATGAAGATCCTTGGAAGTACATAGTTCTCCAGGGATGTCATTCCAATAAATCTTGGGTAATTGGAATTAGTAGTGCCCACCAGCAAAGGCCTCCCCACCTTAGGCTGATTCTCTAATGGAAAAGTTCACATTAGTCAGTCTGTCTCTAGAGTTGCACAGTTATGACAAGACACATTATCTCAGAGGTTGTAAGTCACTTTGCATATTCTACGTTTAAGGGTGGTCCATCATGAATCACTCTGAGGACTCTGAAATAGTTAGAAATAGCATCATGCCAGTGATACCTAAGGGTTCAGGTCACTTATGAAGCAAGTAAAATGATTTTCCTTCTACCCCAATATACCAAGTTTATCCTTTCTCTTGAATTTCCATAGGGAAACGAAGCTCAGGAAAAGGAAACTCTTCCGATCATGAAGGGTGTTGGAATGAAGAAAGCTGGACGTTCAACCAGAGTGGGACCAGTGGAGGCAAGAAGTTCAAGAAGACAAAGCCAAAGGAAGACTCTGTCCTTGGGTAAGTACCTGTGAGCACAGCCTGCCGCACTGCAGACCCCACATTTGGTAGGATTTTCACAACAAACATAAGTCTCTAACTGCTTATTCCTTGAGTATTCACGTAGCACATACTAGACACATGAGGGATACAAATCAGGTGTGTCACATGATTCTTGCTATTAACATGGTTATGGTCATTCACATTTTAAGTGTCAGAGTTAGGCCTGAGTCCCACCTTGTAGTGGTGTGGCATTGTAAATCCTTTAATATCATCAGAGTCCACTTTCCCATCTGACATCTGTAATGGGTATTATGTAAGTATGCTTACATTCTGCCCATTTTACGTACTGTACATACTTCACTTAGTAATCCTAAAGGCATGTACATATGTTTGTAAAATAATGAAAATGGAAGGTAAATAAAATTGGGTTTCTATCTCTAATCTTGTTTTGTTTAAACCATGTTCTATTGCTATAAGATAAAAACATTAGATTGAATATTCTCCAGGTACAGAGAATATTCAGTAATTAATTATACATTGAAATGCAGTATCAAACAATAGCATACATCAAGATAAAATCATTAAGAATTATTTTTTATGTTATGCCACAGACTCTTAATACCAATCTTAATATAAAGCATTTTGCAAGTTAAGTTAGGAGATTCAGTACTTTATATGGATGAGGAAAAGCATCTGAATATTCAGTTGTACTGTTTTGAAAATCCTTTGAGATTTCCCTTAGCCCAATTTGAAAAGAATACATTGAACAGAAATAAATGCATTTTTATATTTTCCATATTTTTTCATAAGTATGTTTAAAGGTATGCAAATTTTATGCATTGGAAATATTGTGTTTGGTTTATTCATAAATATTTGCATTTCTCTGTGAGGAATAATATATATTTTTCTTTGGATGTTACAGTACTTCAAAATCTGGCTAATTCTAAAGCTCTAGTCTAGGTCATCACAAAGTTGGGAAGGTAGAAATTATTTCTCATGATGATGATTCCTCAAAATCATTTATATCAAGATGATATATTTATAATTTTATACATTTCTTTTCTAATATTTTTTAAAGTTCAGAGTAATTCAGATTAATTTTGCTTACATTATGCTTCAACAAATGACATGAAAATCTTCACATTTATCATTGTTAAATCATACTTTCAAATGCAGAATTTCCTTAAAAAGTAATCATTGAGCATCAGGACCAGTGCTCTGTATCTCCTGGAACTATCAGTGCTCTGTGTGTCTAAACGGCAAGAGGGGATCAGGTTTCAGAATGAGTGCAGACATTATAGGTGAGGGAATAAAGCAGGCATGAAGGTTCCCCAACAGCAAGTCCTGGAATGGAAGCTTCCATTAGAAGCTGCTGAAGCTGTGAGAGGGATGTTTCCTCCAGCTATCTCTGAGGAACAGAAGTGAAACAATCTTTTCTAAATCTGTCCCTGAAAAGAGATTGCTGTGTGGGTTGTTTTTGTTTTATTGTTGTTGTTGTTTTAATCATTTCTAAGAAGCCATATGTATGTAACAGAGAGTGTGGTATTCTACAGGCTTAAATCAACAGTAAATTTCTGGTCTTGCCTCATTTCTCCGCTTTAAATAATAGCCTGCCAGAATCAGAGTATATGGGTTTGCCATGTTTAGAACATGCCAACATAGTGCATAAGCAGTGAGAAATGCCAGTTCCTGTCAGTCTTCTCTGAGATTTCTAAGTGAGCATTTTAAACCTTTTTATTGCAGAAAATGTGCTACCTGTTTAGTTAACTTAGCCAAGAAAAATTCACTCAGTATTGGCAGTTCTAGTTTTATAGACTTATCCAAGAAAATCATAGGTGATTATTCTAGCTGAAAAGAGGAAAAAGAGTCCTAAAGGACCTTAGGAATTATATCTTGCATTTTCGTATTTTTCTTTTGGTTATTCAGAATATCTGAAAAATTCACAGCTTATAGATAGCTTTCCGATATCCCTAATTAGAATCAGATAGTAACTGATTTTCCATTAATATAAACATTTTTTATCTCAGCACAAAAAGACAATTTTATATTAAGGGAAGTACATCACCCCCTCCCACCACGCTTTGCAGCTTTGCTAGAACTTAGTAATGGCCTTTTTCTGTAGCTCATTCAGATGTTTATCTGTCTTTATATGACTTTCTGCATTCCTCCAAAACTGAGGACAGTTTTAGGTGGGAGCATCTCAAGTACATCCCTTAATCAGCCTTCTCGTAAGTTGCCCTTCCCAGGATGCCTTCCATTTTCCATCTACCTGGCACAGCAGTTCTCCTGCAGCTTCTTCTATCTGTTTAGGTTGCATCTTGGTTCGTAAGCATCACCATAAGTGAAAGCCGGCAGTCAGCCTAGCAGGCATGTTACCACCGCTGTATGAGGGCCATGAACAGTCAAAAGCAGCCCAGGGATTTCCCAACTTTACCCGTGGCATTTCTGGAGTTATTTGTGTTAGTGTTAAAGCAGTGTTGCCACTCTGCCAGTGAAAACTGGCTTCATTTTTTTCACTGAGTGTTTAATCCTCATCCTGGTCAGAATGTGTTTCTAATATTCAAAATATTTATTTGCATCTTATTTGTGTGTATATGTTTTAAAGTATTGGTCAATAATTTTTTTAAACCAGTGTTACAAAATTACCAACATACCATATTACCAAAACGCTTGCCAATATAGGTACAGAATAGATGAGTCTTCAGAATTAAATACTTGTCTGGATGGAATATGCTTAATGTTTGAACTTAATGACAAATTCCCATTCCAATGGAGAGAATGGCAAATGCTGTATTTCAAAAACATTCAGACATGTTAAATAATGGTTCTACGTTTTAAGGTAATAAGATAAACTTTCATGTGAGTGCCCTAAAAAAAATGGTTTTGGTAAATCTTCTCAAGCATTTCTGAAAAGATGCTCTTTGTCCTTGCATGGAATTTATTGATAGCGCCCTAATTCTCAGGAACCCTGTTTTCCAAAGAAATATCTTAAAATATATCATTTTTCTGTTCAAATATTTATATCATGTGCTGACTGATTATACCCCTTCTCTTTTATTAGCTCCACAAAGCTGGATGAAGAATTTGAAAAAAAATTCAACAGCCTCCCTCAATATAGTCCTGTTACATTTGACCGGAAATGTGTATCTGTCCCAAGAAAGAAGAAGAAGACTGGAAACATGCCCTCAGAACTGACTAAAACCAGCAAAGGTTAGATGTGTGTTCTGCCTTCCTGCACTGTGGTCAGAATCTCAACTGAACCCTCTTCAAAGCTTCTGCAGCTCCCTTTAGATGTGTAATTGGAATTCGATTGAGGCAGTAGTGAGTTGGAATTCCAGGTTGCTTTCCAAGAGTAGCTTGGTTCCTGCCTAACATCTCTCCCTTGCTTCCTTCCTAATTCTCCTCAGGCTCTCTCCTTTGGCATCTCAACCTATGCATTTGCCCTTAAAGGTGTAGCTTTTTTGAAAGAGATAACGCCTGGTCTTTGACCTTCCACTCTCCAGAATACTAATTTGGAAATGTGGAGCTTTACTTCAGCAAAAACTTCTGGCTGAGTCTAATTCTTCTGTTCCTGTGTCTGCAACAGGTTGGACTTTGGGACTTTGAAATTGTTCTATTTACCTAATAAGCAAACTTCATTCTGTACTGGCAGTATGAACCAAATGAAAACAAAATTCCCTGTAATATTCTCACAATATTTTTTTATTGGTTTTGTTAAATTTCAAAAAATGCTGTGTTCAGCATATTCATTTTCAAGAATATCAGATTCTCCCCTGTGTATATCAGGGAAGCTTTTAAAATTTGTCAAGGGCAACACTGTGGTTCAGCGGGTGGGGGTCTTTAAAAACTGTGGATAATTTTCAATGGTCTCAACACCTGGGACTATTTGTGAGGCTCAGGGACTGGGGTCCTAAACATCCTAATGTGCTAAGGACATTCAAATACAACAAAGGATTATCCAACCCAAAATAACAACATTACTCCCTTGTCTCCTAATTTTACATTAGGTCTAAAGATTGATAGGAAAAATGTATCTCTAGTTATTTACACAGATGTGAAAATTTTCATTTGGTTACCTCTCCTGTAAAAACAGTGAATGGAGAGATGAAGAACTGGGGGTGGCTGAGCTTTTCTTTTGCTTTTAGAATCAAATTCTGAGCAGGATTTGATGGAGGAGTTTTTGTAATTACCCTTCAGAGCTGGCTGGCTGTTGTCAGCTGCTTTATATCAAATCAGATTAATTCTCTTTTTTTGTATATTTTGGATAGGTGGGTGGGTGGGTGAACGGATGGATGGATGGATGGATGGATGGCTACCATACAATATATCAGCACATAAATCTTGCTAAATTCTAGCAATCATGGATAATTATCACAGTTAAGGTAATGAAGAGATACAATTTCATAGATTTTGAAGGGAATACATAAGGTATATATCTAGGGAAATTTATACTTTCTTTTCTGAAAAAATCTAAACCTTTCTCCTTTGAGACCTAAAAAGCCCCTTTGTGCACTGGAATTGATACAACCAAGGAGGGTCACTTTGAGAGCTATATATCAAGATGGCTCTGAAAAGTTGAAGAAAATTCCCCCTTTGTGATTAAAGACAGAGGGAACTGTAAAATGATTTTAGCTTAGTTTTGCTCTGTGGTTACTAAAATTAAGTCCAGTGAATAAAGAACTAAAAAAGAAATGTTGCATCACCAACTTTGCTCATCTGGAAGAAGAAAATAGGTTGGTATCATGATCTTCTGAGACACATAGGATATAAATCTAGTAGCTTTGTTGACAGATGAGTAGCTGAGCACCTACCTGAGCATAATGGATAGATTACCAAAGAAAATGATAGTCTTTGTGCCCTAGAGATATTTAGGAATAGGCAAAGTAGTCCATGAGCCCAAAGATGCCAGGTATCTTGAGCTCTCATAATTTTTTAATTTAAAGTTGCTGATGAATACCTGACAAGCCAACAAAATGGAACTTAATTGTTGTGCAGGATGTATTCTCTTTCTCCACTCCTGTAGTTTGAGACATTCATTTTAGAGCTCTGAAGATGACTGAGTTATCTATCAGGGATTGTAATAATAGATTTATTTTTGTAAAGCTGTAAAACCTCCTGATTTTAGTATCTATTTTCATGAGACCTTCTCTTGAGTCTTAGTTGTCTATTGTATGTTTTTTTCTCTCCTAGCTAAGATTAACAATATTTCTTTTTATGTGAAATAGCTTTCTGGAGCCTTGGATTATATGTCATACATCATCTTAACTCTTCCGTTATGCCTCTCAAGCAACAAATTCACTGGTTCTCATAAAGTATTTTAGTAATTATGCAGGTGGAAAGTCTTTTCAAGACTTTAGATTTTGTTCTGCATTCCTACTCATGCAGCAAAATGCAATTAATATGAAGCAGAAATTAATATATTCTCTATTTAGCAAACTAAAGAAATAGTATTTGTGACTGATCATAATTTGGTATTAGCAGCATCAATGTACTGTCCTGCAAGTTATTAATGAAATTATACCAGCTGTGCTATAACTGCTTGATCTTTAGGGGATAGAGGCGATTATTTTCTTAGACTCTAGCCCTTTGCATCTTTACATAATGAATCCTTCTTAGCAAAAACTGTGTATGAGATTATCAGTTCATTAGTAAAAGAGCAGGTATCCATAGGAAACCTCATTTTCCTCCAACAGTTCACCATTTGTCTATATTTTATTTTGTCCTACATTTGTTATCATTCAACATTCATTATATTTCTTTCCTGCCTTATACTAGGTACTTTTTTCAATTACTCCAGGTTATATAAAATATATGAAATTTTTTGAAATGTAATTTCTAGAGGAAATGGTTATATATATATATGTGTGTGTGTGTGTGTGTGTGTGTGTGTGTGTATATATATTTATACAGTTATACATCTTATACATCTTATAGTACCTGCTTGGGTTTACACTTCTGTATTCTCAGTGGTCTCCTTATTTATATCTGTGTTTCTAAGTAGTTTCTTCCCCTTTCTCTCTGACCTCTCAACTCTCTCTACCCTGTCCCTTATGTCTATATAATAGGTATTATCAGAAACTCTGCTATATAAAAGGATGAAAATTACTAAATGCCACCATCTACAACAGGCCTCAGGCTACATTAGTAGGGGGAGCACAGTGACTT
Organism: Lyroderma lyra; assembly: GCA_004026885.1. NCBI lineage: Eukaryota > Metazoa > Chordata > Mammalia > Chiroptera > Megadermatidae > Lyroderma > Lyroderma lyra. The sequence goes on from PVJL010000009.1 coordinate 469,420, forward strand.
AGAAATAGAATTTCCCTTTGCTTCTAAGAACACGTTATCTAGTAGATTATAATCCATTTAACTCGCAGTGCAGTTCAGCTGAAGCAGCCCTTGCCTACATGTGTTCCGGTTTATCTCTCACAGTTACTTGTATATATTCAAATGAAAGCTTTAAATTATAAGTCTAAATTTAATTGTAACTTCATAAGAGATTTGTTTTGACACATTATTTTAAGTATACTGTTAATGTATGAAGCACTTTTTACAAAAGTGTCAGAGGTCAGGAGTGCTCTGCAAAATAGTAATTTTCAAATGACATACGGTCATGGAGGAAAAGTTAATTGAGTTCAATTTAGAGTGTTTAAATTATACCCCAGCTTGACCCTTGACTTCACTTTTCCTCCTTTATCTTTTCTAACTTCTCACATTGCTTCTTAGCCCATTATCAAACATACTGTTGGTTTTTCTCTTATTTTTCCAATCCATACTTAATATTTTAAGATTGGAATTTCAAATGGTTAAGGATTTGAGATTTTTAAAAGTTACAGTGGTGATAAAAGAAGCAGGTTTACAAAATTAAAGGTTCAGGACAGAATCCTCTGTTTGGGATTGAGCAGACGTGAATATACTTTCATAGTTCAAGAACTGAAATCTGATGTTAGCCAGGCCAGCCTCTGCTATCAGGAAGTTAGAACTTCCAGGGTGGGCAGAACTCTGGATTTTGTCCTGTACCTGTTTGAGAGTCTTCACTGCCACCAAACATTTTCAGGAATAAGGCGACAGCACATTTTCAGATATAAAAGGTGTACCTGATATAATCCAAGTTACTTAACAAGGCGTGCATGTCCAGTGAGGCGTGCAGTGAGGTGGCTTCTTCCCCTCCATGAATGCTGGCCTGATTGTGGCCGGTTTACTCAAAACTCATTTAGGCCAGCAGATCCACATGTCCCACAGCTAGGAGCACTTTACTGTGAATTATGTCAAAAGAATTTATTGTTTTATCAGTCATTCATTATTTATATGTCCATTACAAAAACAACAGCCTAGTTTTAGAGTAAAACTTCTGCTCTTTTTATAACTTGAAAACATGGAACTATAGAAACTGGGCATAAGCTACCACCATTGGAGTTATGCCTAACACTTTGTTTTCAATGACAGTTCTAAAGAAAAAGGTTCACTTAATTCACCTTACCTGCTGACCTTGAAGAATTATTGTACCAGACTAATACTGAACTGGCTCCTCTGTCACTACAACTTTTCACCCTCCTAAAACTGTCTATCTTTCGCAAACCATAAAGAACATTAATGTTTGGGAAGGTTATGGTTATTGTATCTATGGCACCCCTCTTATCCTCTCAGATTATTTGTCTCTTCCATATTCTTCCCAGCTGTAAAGTTGGTGTGCATAAGAGAGTGGTACCTTCAAATCCAGGCCATCCTGTCCAAAAACGTCTAAGCTAGTTTATATGCCGGCAACAAGGGGTTCTCTCATAAGCAAGTGAGGACTGATGCAAACACTCTTTCAAGAAATTTGGTAGGAAGACCAGGGATAGCCATGGGAGGGCAACTTGAAGCAGTAGTTTAGTGAAAGACGGTTACAAAGATTCTTTGCTTTCTGAATAATTCCTCCTAAAACTCTTTTCTGTGCTTTTCACTTTCTACATTCTTTTCCCTGCATGGAATCTCAATATTAATAATTAAGGAAAAAATACTAGTAAATTTCTGTACATTTCCTATTTATTACAAATTTTTACTTTATTTTCTTTAGACAAAAATATCAAACATATGTAGTATACTAGTGGGCAGAAGTCACGTTGTTCTTTTCTTGATTCTAAAATTACTGCTTTTCAGTGACTACAATTACATCTTACCTATTCCTTTAAGTTTGTCACTTTCTTTGTTGTCTGAAGTTGTTTACTTAGATTTGTTTTTATAGCTATAGTTTGAGGTAGCTAGCAGCAAAGAAGTTTACAAGTAAAAGTTTACAGTAATTCCTCTATGTATTAAGCCATTCTGAATGTTCTTCTTTATGTTAAAATTGACAAGCTCTATCTTTAGCTTTGTCCTTAAATTGTGCTTTTTTTATTTCTCTGAATATGGTTAGGTCTGGAAATATATATATTTTTCTTTTTCCCCAACCCATTCCATACATCAAATCAGTTTGCTTCTGTGAACTACTCCCTTATGCCATTGTCCTCATACACGGTGATGAATACAGAAATCATTCTCCCTATGAGTCAATTCCTTATTTTTATTACATTGTTTTCCTACAGGTAAATCATTAGGGTCCTGGTGGTCCTGAGAAGTCTCCAGATTGTTTTTCTGCTTGTTTCTGTTTCTCTTTTTTTGTGATTGCCCATGTTATCTATTGTTCAGGTGCACTAGCTGGCAGTTTCCTGGTTTATGTGAAATATGTATGAGGCAGCAATTGTAAACAGATTATGGAGAATACCTGTAACATTAGTATAATATGTACACATGATATATTTTCTTTGTATTTGTTAAATTTATTTTCTTTCCCTTTTTGCTCACTTTTTCAAAAAAAAAAAAAAAAGCTAATAAGTCATTTTCTGTATTTCCAACCCCTATCAACTAATTCAGAAGTATTTGCTATTGGTTACTAGAAGGATGGCTTGATGTAATCATCAGAAAACACTTCCACAGCTTTATGTTATCAGTAATAACAGCAAAGCTTTCATTTCTTGAGCTCTTACTTTGTGCCAGGCAGTGGTTTAGAGCTTTATTTATTTGTTGATGCAGCAAGTTTTGAGAATGAGTCATATGCTAAACACCATTCTAGACGTATAGAATATATCTGTGATTAAAAACAAAGAACCCTGCTGCTATGGAGGTTACATTATCATGGGGCTACCAGATGATAAACAAGCCTAAACAGTAAGCAAAGTATGTAACCTACTGGAAGGTGAGAAGTGCTATGAGAAAAAGAGTAAGTTTGATATGAATCGCCTAAACCTAATATATACATGTGTGTGTGTGTGTGTGTGTGTGTGTGTGTGCTGTCCGGAAAAAAATCCAGCCATAAATGCCTTTTTTTTTCATCTTACATGGCTAGATACTTTCCAGATAGCCTGTGTGTGTGTGTATATATGCACACACACACACACACACACACACACACACACACACACACACTAAGCAGTCCACTATATATATATAAATAAAACAGTCCACCCAACAATAGCAGAATATATATTCTTCTCACATGCACATGGAACAGTCTCTAGGATGTACCATATACTAGGCCCAAAAAAACCTGATAAATTTAAAAGGATTGAAATAATTCAAATTATGCTTTCTGACCACAGTGAGATGTAAATAAAACTCAACAGCTGGAAAAAAATATGAGAAATTCATAAATATGTGGAAATTAAACAACATACTCTAAATAACCAGCAAATCAAAGAAGAAATCAATAGGGAAATCAGAAAATACATTGAGATAAATAAAAATGAAAATACAACATACCAAAATTTATGAGATACAGCTAAATAATGCTTGGAAGTTTATAACTATAAATACATATTAAGAAAGATCTTAAATCAGTAACCTAACCTTCTCCCTTGAGACATTGTAAAAAGAAAAAAAGAGCAAATTAAATTTAAAGAAAGTAGAGGAGAGGAAATAATAAAGATCAGAGAGAAAATTAATGAAATGAAATAAATAGCAAGACAGTAGAGAAAATCAATACAACCAAAAGCTAGTTCTTTAAAAAGAGGAACAAATTTGAGAAATATACAGTAGAATGACCAAGAGAAAAAGAAGACTCAAAAGAAATACTATGAACAATTATATGCCAATAAATGAGATAACCTACATGAAGTAGACAATTCTTAGACACAAACTACTGAAACTGACTTAAGAAAATATAGACAATCTGAATAAACCTTTAACTAGTAAAGAGATTGAATTTAGTAATCAAAAAAATACCCAGAAAGAGAAAACCCAGGCCTAGATGGCTTCACCACTGAATTCTACCAAACATTTTAAGACATTAATACCAATTTTTCACAAACTTGTCCAAAAATTAGAAGAAAAGGGAACACTTCCCAACTTACTCTATGGTGCCAATTTTACCTTAATATCAAAACTAGACAAAGACATCACAAATATGTCACAAGAACTTTTAACAAAATACTAGTGAACTAAAACTATCAACATGTAAGCAGAATTATATACCGTGACCAAATGGAATTTTACCCCAGGAATGCAGGGTTGGTTTAACACCCAGAAAACTCAATTAATATACCATATTGTTAGAACAAGAACAACAAAATCACATGATCAGCTCAGTAGATGTAGAAAAAGCTTTTGACAAAATCTAGCACCTTTCAAGATAACACTCAACAAACTCAGAATAGAAGGGAACTTCCTCAACCTGATAAAGAGCATCTATTAAAAAAAACAAAAAACACATGACTAACATCATACTTAATGGTGAAACATTGGGTCCTTTTCCCTAAGACAGGGAAAAAGACAGGGATGTCCACTCTCACTACTTGTCTTCAACATTGTAGTAGAGGTTCTAGCCAGGGCAGTTGAGCAAGAAAAAGAAATAAAAGACATCCAGATTATGAAAAGGAAGAAGTAAAATTATCTCTGTTCACGATTACATCATCTTTTATATAAAAAACTTAAGGAATCCATTAGAAAACTTATAACTAAATGAATGAGTTCAACAAAGTTACAGGATACACGTTTATTATACAAAAACCAGTTGTATTGCTATACACTTGCAATGAATCATCTAAAAATGAACTTAGGAAAAACAATTCCATTTATAATAGCATCAAAAAGAATAAAGTACTTAGGAATAAATTTAACAAAATATGTACAACACATTGCAAGCTACACAACATTGTTGGAAGAAAGACAATCAAATGACTAAACATCCCAGGTTCATGGGTCAAAATACTTAATATTGTTAAGATTGAAACACTCCCTCGGCAGATTCAATCCGATCTCTATTAGAATCCTAGCTTACTTCTTTGTAGATACTGACAAGTGATCCTAAAGTTAATTTGAAATTGTGAATGGATTAAGAATAGCCAAAACAATCTCAATTTCAAAAATGGCTACAAAAACAGTAATCACAGCAGTGTGGCACTGGCATAAAGATAGGCATATAGGTCAGTGGACTAGAGGGTCCACAAATAAATCTGTATGTCATTGGTCAAGTTTTTCAACAAGAACGCCAAGACTGTTCAGTGGGAAAAGAATAGTGTTTCCAAAATATGCTGCTGAAACAACTGCATATCGACATTCCAAAGAATAAAATTGGGCCTTTATTTATCTCACATGATATACAAAAATTAACTCAAAATGGATCAAAGACCAAACTATAAAAGCTGAAACTATAAAACTTTTCAAAGGAAACATAGAGATAAATGTAAGTGTGAGACCAGATTTGGCAATGGATCCTTTGATGATACCAAAAATTCAAGTAACCAAAGACAAAATAGATTAATTGGACTGTGTCGAAATTTAAAACCTCTGTACTTCAAAGAACATTAATAAGGAAGTGAAAAAACATCCCACAGAATGGAAGAAAATATTTGCAAATCATAGCTGATAAGGGACTTGTATCTAGAATATACGGGTGTAAAGAACTCACACAACTCAAGAAGACAGACAAATTAAAAATGGGCAAAATATCTGAATAGTTGTTTCTCTAAAGATGACATACAAATGGCCACTAAGCACATGAAAAGGTGCTAGTGACATTATTAATCATCAGGGAAATGCAAATCCAAACCACAATGAGAGTGATACCATGTCACATCCTTATCATGACTTTAATCAAAGATGGGTAAGTGTTAGTGGAGGGTTAGTACCAGTGTTAGTGAGGATGTGAAACAGTCTGACAGTTCTTCAAAAGGTTGAACAGAGTTACCCTATGACTTAGCAATTTCACTCCTAGACGTATGTTCAAGAGAAATGAACAGACATATCCACACAAAAGTTTGTGTATGATTATTCCTAACAGGATTATAATAGCCAAAAAGTAGAAAGAACTAGATGTTTATCAACTGATAATAAGCCAAGTGAAAGAATCCAGTTTCAGTATGTGCTGCTGAAGCGAGCACTGCAAGAATCCAGATACAAAACACCCTATGTTGTATAGTTCCATTTATGTGAAATTTCAAGAATAGGCACATCCATAGAGAGAGACAGTAGATTAGTGATTGCTTAGGGATTGGGAACTACAGCTACAAGAAGGGGCAATAGCTAAAGGATATGGCATTTATTTTTGAGGTGATGAAATAGTCCAAAATTGATGATGGTTGCAAATATCTGTGAATATCAAAACCATTGAATTGTGTACATTAGACAACAGAAGCATAGAGAGTTTGCCTCCAACAGGAAGGCAGAGTGTATGAGTGCAAGTGCCATAGGTAGGTAGATGCAACAGGGGCACTTTATAGAGCTTCTATTTTTTTAAATCCTCACATCAAGCCTAGGAGGTAGGCTCTGTTATTCCCATTTAAAGATGAGGAAACAGAAGTTATACAAAATAGTTAAGTCATTTTCACATAGGAATATCAGCAAAGGATGGAAAGAACCTGCTTTGGGGAGGGCAGTGCTGTTGACATTTTTGATTAGTAACTGAAAAATCTTACTTCTGTTTTCTTTATCAGAGAGACTAAGATATGAGCTGAGGTTTCTCCCCTCTTCCCCCCTAGAAAAAAAGTTTTTTAGCCAATATTTTTCTCTTTTCAACTTCTATTTTCTTCCTAGACTATCCTCAGAAAAGGCTAAAAGGCTATCAAATGCTATCAGGCCAGCTGTTGTCCTGAAAGTGCTGTCCTTGTGAAAGTCATTTTCTTGGGAGAGATGAAATGCCCGTGCCATCTTTTCTTCATGATATTTAGGAATTTAAAGTGAAATCTTTTTCTCTATTACACACTACAGCTTCTGTGCTGCTGTTAGTTGTTGTCTGTCTCTAGTCACTAAATCTGCAGTTTCTGCTGAGGGAGTCCTGGCCCTAATGGAGGCCTCTGCCTAACACATTTGAAAGGACAATCTTGCCAGCTTTTATCCAAGCCTAACGAAGGAGGCTGAGCCTTAGTGAAATGAGTAACAGTGCCAGATGACATTTCTTGTGCCTCAGTTGCTTACTCCGCAGGTGGGAGGAGAGTATTATCTAGAAACACACAGCATTATAGAACATCGTGAATTTAAAGTATATTTATATTAATATTGTCTGTAGGTCCTTTCCAGTCTCAGAAAAAGGACTTATTCCACAAAATTGTCAACAAATATAAGCACAAAAAGGAGAAGCCTAATGTTCCAGATAAAGGTATTGGTGCCTTCCATCCTCCATCACGGTGTCTTGGCCACCTCCATCGTGAAGTCATCTTTGAGTAATGCTTTCATGCACCGCCTTGCCTTTTCTTCCCCTTGCTTGCTTCAATGTCATCGGCTCCTGATGCAGGCATATTATTTCCAGATTCTGCAGCTAATTGCAAAGAGATCTCCTTCGCTTGGATTTCAACTCAAATTCCATATTTGTCTCTATTTTCAGAGTTCCATGTGAAACCTAAAATTGCTTTTTCTCATCTATATTTTGGTGCGTTTTGCAATTTAGTCTTCTTGAGCTCTTATCCACTTATTTTCTTTGACTATTCTCGTTTTTCTCCTGTTTGGCAGCCTTCCTCCAGGACTACATTTCCCTGCCTTCTGAAACCTTACCAGTTTCAGAATCATATGAAAGTCCACGGTTTCTATACTTTCTCTGATGCATGAGGATTCTTGTCAAGGAGGATTCCACTCCTGAGTCACAAGTTCCCTCTTTTTTTTCCATCTGTATACTTCATCGTTTGTCAGAAGCTTCTTCCTACCTCCTTCAGCTACGTAACATTTCCAGAGGACACTAGAGATGTATTGCTCTGTACACTCCCTTTACTCTGAACATCTGTCTCATTGTTATGGTGTTGATGGGCCCTTGAACCTACCTCTTCAGGGCTCATCTGAAGGCTTTTTTCTTCTCTTAGTTCAGGACTCCGACTCTTCTTTCACATAAAAGAGAAATCTCCCCATTTGAGTCAGTGCAGCCCGTGTCCTGGGAGTCAGGCTTTTTTAGGCATCTTCCTGCATGTTAATGTCGTGACTACCATGAGCCTATTCATCCGATGCCCATTTGCATCCTACTTGCATGGCCAGATGTGAAGCCTTCATGTTTGCGGAATGAGGCTTTAAATGCAGCTGTCTTCCATGTGTAGACATATGTGCTTGTGTGTTCCCGTATGTAACCTTTTACCTAATTTGGGTTTTATTTTCACCCCCACTTCTGTCTCTTCATTTTGTTTTGTGTATTAATTATTTTTTCTCTGCTTCCAGTGGAAAAACATCACTCTTTAGGTAAAATGTCAGCTTTTATCATTCCCTTTATTTGATCTTCAGATTTTCTTGATTAAAATCATGGAAATTATCCAACAATGTATTTTCTAAAAGACAAATTTGTTTCTTTTTTAATCCATTTCCTGTATAGCCTAATTATCTTAGTTGATAAATGCAGTTTTAAGCATTAAATTGTTGAAATAAAATTCTGCTTTGTTTGCGTGATAATGCTTTTTATTTAAGTTGTTTTATATACTGTGTTATTTTTATAATGTATGTATTTGTAGTAGGAGCAGAGTTTCACTCTCTTTTTCTTTCATTATTTTTAGGAAGTGGGGATAAATGGCCAAACAAGCAATTCTTCTTGAATGCCATTCACCCTACAGAAGGTAAAAGAAGCAATATTCATTGTATCATTTCAGGCTGTGCGTGCTGAAAATGGCATAATTTCTATATGTTTAAAGAAGGCATACTTTATATAGGCTCAACCAACAGTATTAGACCTGAGTGTTCAGATCAGATTATTTTAAATTTTCAAATCAAAACCGATCCTGCTAAGGGTCCAGCAGTGTGTCATGTGGAGTTTAATTTGTCAAAGGGAGATTTGTAACCTTTGAGTCACATTTAATTAGATTTTTTTATAATTAAAACTACTTAGCATTGCAGTTCATGTTGTAGGCACCTGCTTATGGGCGTCAGAATAGGGCCAGCATGGGGCTGTCCTGTTTGGCTGGTCATGGGCAGGAAAGGGGTCCCTGACCGGAACCTTTCTTCTAGCCCCCATTCAGTACCTCCAAGTATGTTAAGATGGAATGCCCCTGAGGTGCATGTATAGCCCAAGAAAAGTCCTGTGTTGACTAGTATAATGTTACAGGTCTTGGGTACAGATTTTATTTCAAAATGTCTCACAATCCTATTTATTTCTGATGTTACCCAATTTTTATTAAATATTGAACCCTCAGGTGAATGCTTATTTCTGTGATGGTTAACGGGTCATCCTTCCCTTCGTCCCAGTGATTCCCTCTTTTCTAGTATAGATGTTTTTAAAGAGCCGACCATTTTTGTAGTGCTTAATTAGGAATTGATTAATTTGAAAACTAGAAGGGATCTTAGAGGTCATCCAGTTCTACGCCAAGGAGGACTTAATGAACATTCCACTTTTTAACTTCCAAATACATGCTCACTCCTTTACTGAAAAGGAGAAAAAAATTAAATAAATGCACAAATTTTTTTATTTGGTAAGCACGGTTCACATGAGCCAATGTCTCTTTTACATGGTTTACTTTTACAGCAAATGCTAGTAGTTTATCTGTTTTCTGACCAATATCACATTAACAACCTCTATGTGGAGTATTATTTCTATACTTAGCTGGCAAAGCAAAATATGAATTGCGCTGCTTTCAGCATTAAATCCTGACATCCCAAAATTGATATACATTAGCACTGTGTATTTTAAAAATTATATTCTACACAGATTTGATAAATGTCAGGCACCGATGAACTATAGGAGCGGAGAATCTAAAACAGGTATTTAGGACCACATTACTTTTTTCTTGAAATGAAACTGTCCTGAATATTTTGTTTCTTAAACAATGAAAACTCTATGTCATATAAAATGAGGTATCATAGAATGTGCAGTGTGGTAGAAAGAATGAATTAGATTGGAATTAGGAGACCTGGGTGCTAGTCTCAAGTCTGCTGCTAACGAACTTTTTTCAGTAAGACAAATTGTTTCACCCATTACACGTTTGCCCCAAGAATACTTGCTAGCGGCACTTGTGGCTGCAGCATTTATCTCAGATAATTCGTGGATTTTTTGCCACACGAAAAAATATTATTAAATACTGATCATCGTATACATTTCTGTTACATTAGGATTAGAGACAAGTTCTGTTTAGAAATAATACAAGAACACTTTTTATACAGTGAAAATCAGTCAGATTTGCTTTAGCCTCAGAGTGTGTTCATGTTAAATTAAATGAACACAGCCGTGAGCTGAATTTTTTTCTAAACAGAAAATGGGTTAACGTCACTAGGCTTCACCCTGATGTTGGTTCCAAGTGCACAGGTGATACATGTATTTAGGGGTGGGGTGAATGATGAAATGTGGTAATACACATGCACTATAAATTTCATGTTCTCTCTAACACTTGATAATTTTATTACTGTGATATGCTGAAAGTATGATTTTCTAAAGCCCTAATTTTCTGCCCTTTGTGGGGGCAGAAAAGCAAATCAATTCTTAGTCTTCTAGGCAGTCCCAGCATTTAGTTGGAAAGATAGTTATTACTGGTGATATTTAATTATAATTATTATTAATGTTTATGGAATAAAACTTTAGAGAACATACACTGAAAATTGCATGTCCTCTAGAATGCAAATTCATTTTACATGGCCAGGAAAAAAATGAATCAGTTTGAGCATAGGAAATTACCAGTAATTTAAAGTGACCTTATTTTGTTACTTATCTTCATACCATCCCCTACATTTACTTGTTCCGGCGGTAGCTTATGTGCTTTGTGAATTATCTAAGGCCTTTACTTCATCCTTCCTCTCACTAATGGCTGCGTCACTGCTTATTAAAACTTTACCTTGCAGAGTATAAATATATAAGAGCATAAAACGAAACCAAAATCAGGATAATTTTAACATGTGTGAGCCACCCTAGACAAAGGTTAGACAGTTGTTGTTTGTAGCTGATGTCTATAATAGAAATGTTGATTCAGTTGAGGGTATGCAGCTGTTAGCTGTTCTTGACTCCTGTTAAAGTGGGTGACTTGAAGTTCACTATGCTTTCTTCACACCATTCCAAATACAATTGGCTTGCAACTTGTATTTTTTCAAAATAGCAGAAATCTTTAGGTGTTTAGTAATCACATTTAAGATTTAAAATGCTAACTTAATAATTTGTTTTAAGCATTTTCCCCCATGCTTTTAAAATGCAAAATCACTAAACCATTTCTTAAAACTTTGGCACATCATAAAAAAGGATTGCCTAGAATTAAAGGCAAACTTTTCACATAACCTGAGATGACCTACCTCTGCCACTATGTTTATCTTTCCACGTTATGGTGTCATACACTTATGCTTAAGCTAGATGGAGGTCTATAATTGTAAGGATGATGATAATTAATACTTAATGTTACATTATAGTTTCCAGAGGACTTTCATGTATATTTTTTGTGAAAATGAATCTTGACAGCAACCCCAGTGAATTAAGGAGGGCTCATTAACCCCAAATACATAATAAGAAATTGAAGCCTGACCAGCATAATCAGGAAGGGAAGAAAGCAGCACTCCTTGCACTAAAGCACATTGACCACTACAGTTTCAGTGTTTCAGGTATATCTATAGATGGCCTCATTTGACTCAAATGTTGAAATTATAAATCCCATAGGTAAAAAAAGAAAATCTCAGACTAAGGATCTCCGTAAGATTAGTTTCTTTGCAATATATAAATCTAATTGCAGGGGAGAAAATCTTCATAGTTAGATTTTCAAACATAACCCACAGCACTCAGGCTAACTTGACCTCTTTTCTCAAGTTCAAAATAGTTGCTGTATAACTTCAGCAAGGTCTCCCGGGATAGCAGATAAGGTTCATTCATTTGATTCTTTTTCCTGTGTTACACTCAGCATCTGACTGCATTTTTAGCTCACAGGAGACCAACCAAAGGCAATGAGATTCCAGATTTGGCTGTAATACTTTGAGTGCAAGTTTGATTCCCCTGATTGGAATGTGAATTCATGACTGGAGCACTCTAGTGGTCTCCTGGGGAACAATACAAAAAACTTTCTCCACATTTGGGGAGCAGAGTTTGGAAAACAAGAGTCTCTTATTGCCACATTTCTAATGTTGCTCCAGGAATGAGCTCACATTATCACTCTCAGATGGTACTCTCCAAGTGTGTTATGATTATCATGGAGTATAAAAACTAGCCCTGTGGACTTGTTTTGCAGTGCTTGGGTAGGTTTGTGTGTTCAATTACAAGCCAAAAGAGAAATGACTAATTTGTTTTTAGATGACAAAACCTTTCTTTTCTCACATTTCCATTAGTTTGTCAGGGATTAAAAGAAAAAGTAGTAACTGGCTTGCTGTTTTGATACTCAACTTTGGGCTTTTTCCCCCTCTGAGCTTTTCCATTTCCTATCCCTTACCAGCAAGTCTTCATTTGCTTATGTTGCTGAACTCAGATCTGCTGTTCTGTCCCAGACAACTACTTCTTTGACCTCGCCTTCCCCAGTTCCTCTGGGAGGGTTCTGCTGGAGCACTGACCTTACAGACTGTCATCTGTCTAGGCTGTCAGACAAGACAGGATGTTCTGGGGGTAATCCCTGAGTCAACGCATGAGGTTAGGACTCACTTTTATCTCCTTTTCCAAACTCCAGCATGATCACATTACATGTCCTTTTCAAATGTAGATGATCTGCAGGGTTTGAGATTACTTCTTAATCGACATAAATTTAGAGGGGACGTGGCATCTAGAGAGGTGGCATTGCTTCCTTTTCAGGGATATGTGAAAACTTCTGTGTCCTCTTCTTTTGCCTCTTTCACTTGGTCTGCAACTTGATTCTCTCCTTTACTGTCTCCCTGTACACCAGCCTCAAGGACTTACGGTCAGTGGCATCTGTCAGCATGCCAGCCTTTGACCCCTTGGCTCTTAGGCTGCTAGTTTCTGAACTTCCCCTAGTCCCAGTCTGCTTTTAGGCCTGAACTATAAATTTTATTTGCAGTCTCATTGTAGCCATCCATGGCTTCCTTTTTTTTCTCCCCCTGTTCTTCTGCAAAAGGACTAACCATTGAATAGAAATGAAGCCATTTGAAGGCTCACTAAAAAAAAAGGTAACAGTCTTAGTCAAGAGAATAGGTCTCTTCCCTAACCTTGAGCCTCTGGAGATGACTGGAGACTTGTTTATCCCTGGTTAAAACATGGATTCCAGGCTGTGTAGCAAAATGAAAAGAAGTTTAGGGCTGAATGCCTCCTTCAGAAAAGCTAATCTAGTCCAGTCTCCATATTTACATGAAGAAACTGAGACCCATGGTCCCAAAGTTAGTAAATTAAAAAGTCATGAGTAGATTCCAGGTCTCCCTATGACTGTTATTTTTATTACCCCATGATATTTTGTTGCCCACCTGCTTGGCCCTCTTCTGGGTGTCCTTGCCTTTTCTTTGACCTCCTTGGTTCTTTCTTCCCATAATCAGTCTTCTAATGTAATACACCCTTCAACTTGGAAACTCACTTATGTGCCCTTATGGCCATAAGTTCTGGATTTAAGCAGAAAGGGGATTAATGCTTTTTCTGAAAGGGGCATCTATAGTGATCATATTGAATAAGATTCCTCCTGTAATCAAAAGGTACAACTGATAGATCTGGATAAGAAACTAGATATTTTGAAGCTTGTGAATATCCAATAGAGATTATTTAATGGTCGTTGTGAACTCAGATTTTGGCTTCTTTATACCTATAGGAGGCTTTGAATTTCAGGGCTAGTGCAGAGTCACAAAACGTCTTTGTAGTGTTTCTAACCAAATTGTATTTTATTTTGCTTTTATGTAGCTTTTATTGACGTTTAAACAAAAAAAATCTTAAAGTATATACCACCACTGACCTATGTTGTTAAAGCTAAATATCAAAGTATAAATATTGTAAGACTGTTTGACCTGGTGATAGATCCACAACTTAAAAGGACCCTTTTTCCTAGGTTTTGATGATTTGCTTGAAAAGGTATTTGGGAGCATTGCCAAATAATTGTTTGTTTTGTAATAGCTGTTATCTTAAGCCTGTCTCCACATAGCCATCTCTTATGTAATCTTGAGGTTAGGCCACGCCCCAAATCATGTTATGATTTATGCTTTAGATACTTTCAGTTGATGTAATTGAAGTCATTCCCCACTTGTTATGAAATAGGAAGCCTGGAATCAGCCTCTTGAGGGCAAAGATCTTACTAATTCTTAGCCCTCCTTTCTCATTAACAAGCTAGATTAAAAATTGTAAATAATGACTATGCAAGTATTTATACCAACAAGTCCATTATTTTCATACTCTTATCCTTGCTCTGTTCTTTTCCTGTTGTTATAGCTTTTTTTCTTCTACGTTGTATAGTTTTATTTCCAATGTCTATCTTCATATCTACCTTGTGATAAGCACCTTCAGTTACTCTCCAGGTTTTAGTTGGCTTGGAGTTTGTCATGTCAGACCTTGATTACCTGAAGCACACTCCCTTCTTCTTTGTTAAAACAAAACAAAACAAAACAAAACAAAAAAACTATTTCTATGCTTATTTTAAGAGGTAGAATGGTTATTTAAAAAATGGAAGAATGCCTCTCTTTCCTTACCAAGAGCTCTTAGTTCACTGGAATAAAAAAAGGTCCCAATCATGAACCTTGACAACGTGTATGAACTCCCAAATGCTTACTGTACTCATACCTGTGTATTCTTGTCTTACTTCGAATTTAAGGGGGATGGGGAAGGGATGAGCTCCTGAGGAAATGAGTATATAAGAAAAGGCACAAGCATTCCTAACCTGTTTGAACCCAGAAAATCGAAACGAGTCTTTAGTGACAAATGTGTCCCTTACTCTTGACATGGTGACTCTTAGGTATAAGCATGTACTAATAAATGATTTACCGATACTGCAGTTAGAATTAGGGTGCCTAAAACTAACCTTTCCAGGAGGCCTGCCAACATGTGGTACTTAGTTAAGTCATCTCACTGATAAGCACATTCACCTGCTCATAGAATTCAGCAAATAAGAGTTACATTATATGCTGGCCTCACCATGTTCATCAGATCCTTACTGAACAGTCAGTATGCATAAAAGAGGTTCCAGCCTCACTGTTTTTTCTAATCGATCCAAACTGGTGATTGAAAGCAAATGTCCCAGTGATAACTGAATTTAAGAAGCACCTACTTAATCTCAGTGTCCTCAGAAAAAGAGGAACTTCTTTTATCATCCTCTCTAGACCAGGTGGCCAAAAGGATCTCAGACAGGGACCACCTGTAGAAATTGTGGTCAGTTGGGACACAGTTTTTGCAGATTTGCATACACTATCCTCCCCACCAACCTGCCAGATCCAAACTCTTAGAAAGTGTTATTCCAATTGCCTCTTGGTTCAGTATTTTGTTAAAAGAGAGACAGAGGGGGGCATGTTAATCCTCTGTACTTAATTTATCTAAGTAAATATAAATAAATATATTTGTTTAAAAGTACGGGCAATATTTTTCCCCCATTAATACTTTGAAACTCTAAATATAAGTTCTGCATTCAGATGGGTCAGCCATTTAGAAATGTTTTCTTCTAAAAGCAATCTTGGTGCCTTGTGGTTTTGTGTGTAACTATATATATGGTTTGTCCTATTTCAGCCATATTTACAGAAGACAAAAACACCACAGAGCCTGCTTATAAGATTAAAAATGCCCCAAGCATTCCCAACACTCCAGAGCCAGCAGCAATGCAAGAACCCCTGGTGGGCAGCCAAAAGAGAAAAGCAAGGAAAACCAAGATCACACACCTGGTCAGGACAGCAGATGGCCGGGTGTCACCGGCAGGAGGTACTTTGGGTAAGAAGAGGGAGCATTAGACCAAGATAACCAGAACAAGCAGGTGACCTCATGGTCACATTGGCCAGCAAATGACTGTAAGCCAACTCTGGGTCCTCAATGAAAAATGGGTCTGTTCTGTGTGTTTGGTCACAGTAACATTTTCTCTCTGGATTTTCTTGAGAACTACTTTTCTGCAGACTTCCAAATCTACATATTCTAGTCCAGGTTTTAAAATCACAGCTCTTTTTCCAAGAGCATATCATAATTCTTAGAAAGGAAAAGTCATTTTTAGGACTGTCAGCTTCTTCCCTTTCTCAGCATGCACAGCAACAGTCTTAGTTAAGTAAATTCCCAAAGACCCTAGGCTTTTTAAAAATAACTGGATGAATAGTGTTTCTCCATGGGTCACTGTTCCAGTCACTACAAGCCAGATTATCAGGTATCTAAACCAATGAATTATCTAAACCAATGAATTACAGAAGGCACAGGAGAAAGCACCCAGCACTTCCTATAAAGCTGATTTAGGCCGCCAAAGTAGTCTGAAAATGCTTCTGGATTTCTTACCTTCTCTGGGCTAATCTTTAACTAAAATTTAAGTGAATTTCTCCATTTTCCATTGTGGCCTGTGGTCTGTTCGTTGTTCCTGGTGGCCTCCACAGCAGCAGAATCACCTGAAGGGCCCAAATTAAAGAGTGGGGTCAGAGAGTGACACTGAGCATCGCCCCTCAGATCTTGCAGTGCTGCACCAACTAAGCATTAGTGGTTTTAGCTGTTACCCCGCTGCCTTTTAGTACCTCTAGCATCTGATTCTTTTAGTACTAAAGGAGGTGTTCCTCCCCCAACCTTAATCCAGTTTCCAAAAAAAGGTCAAAGGTCCATGATGACTTCCATAAATAGAAAAAAAAAAAAGTTTAAATTAAATGAGTGTTTTTTGAGAGTGATATTTATAAGTATCTGATTTAGGTTAATCTAGTTGAGATTCATTGTTTGCTGAGATAGAATTGGAGGACAATTAGTGACCTTTGTATACTTTTCTTGTGTTTTGCATATGTAGATTGTTAGAACCATAAAGCATATTAAAGACTACCGCCTCAATTTTACCCTTTCATGTAAGAGATGAAGCTCAAAGAGATGAAATTTTGTTTTTGAATACTTTGAATAACTATGTAGATGTAGGATGAGGATGAGAATCTAGTTTTCCTGATAGTCCAGCAGGCCCTTCCTTCCTTCCCTTTCCACTCTGGGTTCTGTTCTGTGATTTTTGTTTTGTGATTTTCATTTTATAAGTGGTTAGCCTCATTTTCACTTATAGGAAAAGTGAAATATGTTAGAAAATATTCCCTTTTGTGTAGAAAAACATGATCATTTAATGCATGACACTTACTACCCTTTTCAATTTTCTATAGTTAACTATGTTTTAAAAACATGATAAAGATTCCTCTTCCTTTATGAAGGCTAAATAATAAAGTGTACTCACTTCCCACAGGTATATTTGCGTAGCATTTCAGCTCTTCATAAATACCAGAGGGCCCGTTATCTCCCCTCCAGTTGGTCTTCAAAACAAAAATGGTATTTGTAATCTCATTGGGATTGATTAATCTCATTGGGATTGGAATTGGCCATCCTTAGTGTTGGTGTCACAATATTGGATGTCCAGGTCGCCATGGTAGGGCACGCTACGGCCACAGTGGGTCTTTAAGGTCCCTCTTACAGCATCCTCAGGCCCCTTGGCAGAAGTGTCTTGGGTTTCATTTTGGCTGAAGTCCATTTTTCCTTCTCACTCCAAGACTGTCCTGTTCTCTGACCTTGAAGAAAAACACAGCTTCTCTTCCTTTCAGTTTCAGAGCACAGTACTGCCCCTAGTTGCACTTGAGCTTAATAATTAAGAGTTTTGTGACCATGGAAGCAAAGATCCTGTAAAAGCCTTAGTATTCAATGGATGACAAAAGTAAACACTAAAGAATATTCCCTCATTTCACATTGTCTAGCCCAGAGTTTTCTCTGGTGAGAACAGAGGGATCCTGTCGTGATGGATTTCCCTTTCATTACAGATGGCAGACCAAAGGAACGACTCCAGAGGCGTCTCCCTAAAGTACCTGGGGCCAGCTGCAGTGATGACTGCGTGCACAGCACCGAGGCCGGGGAGACTCGGAGCAGCACTCCGGAGATGCCAGCCGTGTCTGCGTTCTTCAGCCTGGCCGCGCTGGCGGAGGTGGCCGCCATGGAAAACGTGCACAGGTTAGTGGGACAGCCTTGCTACACTGGGGTTCGGGGGATCCAATGCAACTTCCCCCCCACTTCCATGGAACACAGATGGAGAAAGTGACATAGAGAGCTGATTCATTCTTTCTAATATGATTTGTGATATTTTTCACAGTGTATCAGTGTTCAAACGACTTGGTTCAGGATCACTTTTGTTTATGTGATGTGTTACAGAAGTATATGTGCCACATAGTGGGAAAATATAAGGGAATATACCTGGCCAAGTATTTGTTTTGAATGTATTTGTATTCTGTGGCTAGACTTCATTTCCATAAAAATCCTGGGAGAACTGAGAAAATAGTATTATTATCTAATCGTTAAGCATGAGATCTGGAGTCAGGTGTCAGACCTGGGGTTGAGTCCTAGCTTGGTCACCTGCAAACTGTAAGGTCTTGAGCGAGATCATTCACCTCTTAACCCTCCATTTTTCTTCTGTAAGAGCGGATAAGTGTCCCAGTACTAGCACGCGGTAACCTCCCCCATTGCGGATGGTGTTGCTGCCCGTGGTGGTTCCAGCAGAAGAAAACGGTGTGGTGCAGCAAGAAGAGCCCGTGGCATCTGTCATGGCAGGAAGAAAAGGCCTGGCGTTTTCTTCAGCTCTCTGTGTTTGCTACAAAATAATTTATTCCTCTAGACCTCAGTTTTCTCATGTTAACATTGAGCATAATTATATCCCCAAAGAATCACAAAGTTGTAAAAATCAGCCATGATCATAGATGTGAAAGCCTTTTGAACTCATTAAAGCCTACAGAAAGCATATTAAGTTCTCAGTGCATAATTGGGTATTCTGCTACTTAATGGATCCTTTAGGAAGGCAAAAAAGCCTTCTGTAAATTCAGATGTTTCATATTTTTATTCAGAGTGGATTACTCACAGATGAGCTATTCTCTTAGACTTTCAATCTTCAATACAAAAGAGCCTGAAACCTAGTACCACTTGTATACTCACCTCATGGGCTCCATTCTCCCGTTTCACATCCAGGTTTAGGAGGCCCTGACATAACCTTTGTTCGCTTCTTGCTCTTTACTTGTCACTTTACAGTTCTAGTGCTTCCTCACAAATAACCTCTGGTTATTTCCAGGAAGTCAAATTCTTTTTCACGTGTACACTGCCAGGGCCTAACAGCAAGTGAATGGTGACAGACATTGTTAAAATCTGCTCAAGTCTCTGCGGAAGATAACCCAAAGCCCCTTCTCCACTCATGGAGTCTTACGGTGGAGTGCAGAGGACAAGCTCATATGAATACCAAAAGAATTAAATACATGAGGGCTGTCTGGAAAAAAAATTCAGCCAGAAATGCCTCTATTTTGCATATTACATGGCTGGATACTTTCCAAATGGCCCTTGCCCCCATGAATTGTGAATGAACGAGGTAATCTAAGAACTCAGAGGGGGCTTCGTAATTCAGGGCTCAGAAAAGCCTGCCACGCAGTTCCCGCGCCGCTCCAGTTTTCCCTTCTAAACATGACTGTGGTCACACTGTTGCCCCGTTAACCAGCCTCCCATGACTTCTGGTTTGCAACAGCAGAGAGCCTCAGCTTTCCAGCTCACCACCACCCCCTTTCCTCCCTGCCCTGAGGTTATGTGAAATTGCTGGGCTGCTGTCCAGGTTAGCCAGGTGCTTGCCTTTGTACTCCTCCTTTCAGGCAGATGCTCCTCCTCCCATCTCTGCTTTGTCCTCTTTTCTCAGTCCTCCTCCTGAAGCCTCTACACTCTCCATACGCACTTTTCTTAAACCAGCTGTCACCATGGTTTGTAATTGTTAGTTAATGCTCTATCTCCTTGCAGTGTATTTTAAAAATACAGGACAGATTTTATTCACGTCCCCAGCTTCCTTAGTTCCTGTTATATCAATGGGTGAGTGAACAGATGAATGGTGAATGAATAAATGAGGTGCTCTTGAAGTATGGTTGTCTAAATTAGCAGGCATAGAAAACATGGTGTAAGTAGAGGGTCTTTCTTTCTACCTCCCCGTATTTGGAAAGAACTATATTGCTTACTAGAATTTTATTCTCAATGTGACAGATGGTTAGTTTTCCTAATATCTAGAAAGAGACCCTCCCATAGGAATCATAGTTGAACTTTAGCCCTTACCTGTTAAAGCAGAGCTACCACGCCACCCTCTACCTACCTATAGGCTAATGTAATGATACCTGATTGCACATCAATTAATTATTGCTTAGGCATCACCTAGGTTCATAATTTAGAAAGTAGTCAACAGAGGTAGGGGTAGAAATACACTACTTACATTCTTGCCACAAGAAATCTTCACATTAAGTTCAGAAACCCAATGCAGAAAGGCAATGTTATAAAATGCAGGAAATAAGAAGTTGAATAAACCTTTGCTGAGAGCCTGTTCATTTATGTGGAGTTTTATGAGGAGGAAAGTTCATTAAATTAATACTAAAATCAGTCCTGCCAGGTGGGTCCTTTTTGTCCCATTTAATCATGGCCCTGATAGTTAATGAACTTGACAAGATAGTTAATGAACTTGACAAGAGCACAGAGCCAAACTAAGTGAAGATTGGAACCCAAGTCTTTGAGCTCCAGTGTCTTTACCTTTGTTCCAATGTCTGTTTTAGCAAGCATCTATCATGTGGTGGAAAGTCAAGAAGAATCTCCTGTGACACTTCCACTGGGAACTAGAACCATCACATGGTTGCAGCCACATCGTTCTCTCCCCTCATGCTCCTGTCTCCTTTTTCCAGTGATTAAGCTGGGCTTTCACCCCAATTTCTCTCCTCCTCTCCTGTGCTCTCATTTCGTACATTGTACTCTTCATCTTTCACTTTTCTTACTATTATCTTTTTGTGTTTCTTTTTCTAAGACATTAAAATTCTTTTGGCTTTTGTAATCTTAATACATATTCAGTTTTAAAGGTAAAAATATCATTTTCATTTCATCATTCTTGAACAAAGTCAAGCATCTTGAACAGTTGGTTCTTACAGCTGCCCCCCCCACACACACATAAACAGATTAATCCAGAGGTTTGATTATAACACACATTTTGTTTTTCTGAAATCCTAATGTCTTAGGCTAAGTGATCATTGGATTCTAAAAATCTCCAAATGTCATTTATCTACATTATTTTTCTTTTCGGTACATCAAGAAAAAGGAATTGGACATGGTTATGGAGCAGGTATCATTTGAATTTTAAATAGCACCTTTTGTTATATATAATCTGAAGAAGATAGATACCATATTGAATTGCTCAAACCAATGAAAATGCTGCTTTGATACCTCTTCCTCTTGATGTGTCACATGTTTTCAGCACAGTGCTGTGCACTACGCACCACTGTAGGCCAGAGCTGTGGGTATGCATCGTGTAGGTTTGGGTGGCCTGTTGGAAAATGTCAAGGAGGTGCCCAATTCTATCTTTTTAGAATGAGAAGCTCTGTAGAAGCTACCAAGAATTTTGAAGTTTTCTTATAACCATGAAATAAGTCACATTTTGCCCTACTCATGAAACAAATGCTGAATGAAAAATGTTCCATATAGTTCCAGTTAATTTTGGCCCAGGTCACCTGGATTTTTCTCACACTCTGAAATTAATTCATTTGCTGCTTGCCTTCTTTCATACACTTTCTCTACATACACCTGTGAAATTTTTCTTAAGTTAGTAGGATTTCAGTGTTTTCTGTTCATTTATTTTTTTAGAGTCACAGCCTGCCTCTTTCTCTTCAGGGACCAATGCTTGCATTGGCCTTAAGTTTTAAATTGGGTTTATCATTATACTTAAGAAATGAACCAGGAGGTTATCAATTAGTATAGGAAAGTTTTCCCCTCAGGCTAGTGAAGGAAAAGAATGTGTCATTTTTTAAAATCAGTGGATCAAGGTGAAGATTATTGCCCCAGATTATCAGCCCTTGACTTAAACTTTCTCACTTTTAGGGAATTTCCCCAAATCTTTTGGTGCTTCAGGTTTTGTCTCTACAAAATGGAGGTGGTCACTTGGGTACAGGATATGTCACTGAGTGTGAGGGCAATTGAAGTAAGAAATACTTCTTAAAATTATATATATATATATATATATATATACACATATACATGTGTGTGTGTGTGTGTATATATATATATATACACACACACACACACATATGTATATGTATATATATACACACACACACATATATATATATAAAGAAAGCTCTAAGGACAAAGTTGATTTTAATTGAACAGCGTAAGTAAAAAGTCAGCCTATTAAACAAGATATGAAAACTATTTGTTATTCATCATCCTCTCCTGTTTCTGGTAACACACTCTAAATAAGTGATTTCTTTCTTTTTTCTTCTTCTTGCTTTATAGAGGTCAGAGGTCAACTCCGCTCACTCATGATGGACAGCCAAAAGAAATGCCACAGGCTCCTGTACTTATTTCCTGCGCTGACCAGTGAAGCGCCCTTCACTTGTAAAACATTGTGCTTTACCTACTACCCTAGCCTTGTCTTTACTGAGGGATGCTAGCGAACCCATGCGGTGGAGAATAGAGACTGCAAACAAGTGCTTGTTGTTCTACACGGCCCAGATTCACTTGAAGCAAAAGTTAACCTCCTGGGCCCATTTGTTCTTTCAGAACCCAGTGTCTTTGAGGGTGATGTTACTTGTCTGATAATGAGCAGAAATGGAATGATCCTGGAGCTTTGCTTTCTATTGAAGGCATTTGATGATAATACGTGGTAACTTGGTAAAAGGTTGCCTTTACTGTTGCTCATTCAGCATCTCTTCTACCAATCAGAGAGTGTGAAACTAGTTTCATATATTACCTAGTTATTCTTTCAAAACAAAAAAAACAAAAACTGACGCACTGCACTAGTTAATTATTAGATATTCTTAGTCTTTTTTGTACATGGAGATTTGAGTTATAAGATGGTTTATATAATAGGTTATACCTACATTTATATTGTAGAAGAATATTAAAAAGCCTGTTCCGAGACTCCCACGCAGCACGGGCAGGCAGATGTACCATTGTTAGCGGTGTATGCTCGGCCTCGTGGTCCATATATTCTGCACTTTTATATTTGCCACCAGAGTGCTGGTTTGCTGGCAAAAAAAAAAAAAAAAAGAAAAAAGAAAAAAATTTACGATTCTTACAAGTTGAATTTTTTTCTTAGCCTTGAGTGACCAAGAAGAATTTGCTTGGGGCAAATTGTGGCAAATATTTTCCCAGACAGGGGAAGAGTCCTGCAGATTACAGATTACTGATGTTTTCATGCCTTGAGGATTCTTTTATTTTTACACAAGGGTCAAAGTGACCAACGGATCGTTCATACAAACAAAAAAAAAAAAGAGAAAAATATTATTCAGAAGTGACCTTAGTATTACTTCACTATTCTGAACACATTGAAGACACTCACTTCATGTGGACATTGAGCCACAGACCTTTTCCATCTATCCCAGACTGGACGGGTAGCAATTGCTATGCACAGCCTAATGGGCACTGCAGGTTTTTAGAGCCATTTTGAGTTTGTGTTGTTAAGGAGGTATTAAGTAAATGATAAAAGGGAGGTATGCCTGACCAGAGTGGGACTGTCAGTCATAGATCCACCTGCAAGTTTCTGTTTCTTTTTTATGTTTTGTTGCTTTTGAACATAAAACCAGCCGTACATATGCCAGTACCAAGTGGATTAACTGGCTTAGAACATTCAACATATTGACTTAACCACCTGACATTCATAGTGTCTTGTTTCCTAGCAACAGATACAAAGTGATAAATCAAAATTAGAGGCTACAGATTTTACAGGGTATTTGTTCCATAGCACAAAATATTTCCCCACTCTTGCATTGCAGCACAAACTACCAAATTTCAATTATTGGATTCCAGCAATAATTTTTATTGGTTTTCAAACTGGCAGAATTTTGATAGTGTTAGTTCAGGTTTGAAGCTTTTGAATTAGATCTCTAAATGGTGACAGTTTACAAGGTTTTATCTAGCTTTCTTATTTATACTTGACTGAATTGTAATGATGCTTTTTTTTCTAATCGTAATTTGACCTAATAGCCATATAAAAAATGACTTTATTAGTACTGACTAGTTTTAGCTTTTCATGGTTGTGGATATTACTTCAGTTTCAGTGCTGGAAAATATGTACAACATACTAACAGAACTGAAGAAGAATATATAAATAGACAGGTGTTTTTTTCAAAGCAGGTGAGGAGGGCAGCACAGCATTGGAATAGTGTTCTCAAAAATACATACTCATTGTGGGTATGGAGGAAGGAGGGATTAGTATGCAAGGTTAGTCAGAGGTGAAAGCCTAACCCCATGAGCAGCCCCAGATCTCAGCATGATGTTTTTACTATGATGCTGTTTTAGTAATATTTTCTAAATCTCACAACACAAAGTGAATGTTTGGAAATCGCTGGGTCCCAGTGTTGGTGGCTGTTGGGAGTTTTTGGACCACTTGCTAGCAGTGATTTTAAAATTATTATTAGCTAAAATCCAAAAAGAAAACCAAACCAACAACAAAAATTGTATGGTGCAGAACATGCACCTTGACAATGGTACTAACTTGTTATGCTCTAGAACACATTATTAGAATAGATCTATTTTTGCCAGAGCACCCTCCTTCAGTCCTCTGATCACATTTCACTAGAGTTCCTCAAGAGATTGCTGTATATTCATGGGACCTTTTTTTAAAAAAGCAAAGCAAAAGATTACTTTTTTCTATGTGATTAATATCTTACTTGATCTGCTTTTCCTAAACCTCAGTGGCTTTTCCCTTAGACAGGGGTGGGAGTGGGGGGGGCTACCTACTGGATATGACTGTTTTCAGATACTTAAAAAAAAACCTTTTTGTAGAAATGCTTAATTTTTAAGCGGTTAGGCACTGAGAGTAGCAGAAATCCTGCAAAGCTTTATAGTCCTTTAGACACTCGCCCTGTCATTTTTCTGAGTGGAAGTCTTGATTTCAATATTAGTGCTTTTCTCATGCCCTGAATCCACTGGAAAGGGGTGACGGTATTTTCAGGTAACAACATTTGTTAGCACAAATATTTCAGACCAACATGTACTCCCCTCCATTTATCATTCTCACTTCATTTCTTTCATTCTTCTTCATTTTGGAAAATCGTATTGCTATGGTGTGTACCTTAATCTGCCAGCGAACACCATCTACACTAACATTTGTCCCATTTTCATTTCATTTCTCTCCATTTTGGAAAATCGTATTGCTATGGTGTGTACCTTAATCTGCCAGCAAACACCATCTACACTAACATTTGTCCCACAGCATCCTTAAGAGAAAAATTGTTGCACCTTATGTATATCTCAAGCAAACCAAAATATGATGCTCTTCTGCTTTGTTTTATTCTAAATCGTTGTATCATATCTTTCTGAAACCATTCTGAATTTAGTTGAAATGATCAATATTTATGCTTTTAACCTTAGTTTCTGGATTCAAACCTGTATATAAATCTTTTGAAAAAAATTGTCCTAACCCGTCTCTGTGATGCTGGAAGTGGATGATTTAGTCTCAGATGGAGACACAGTACTGTTCCAGTTTCCTTAGCCTTTTATTTATTTAGTTATTCTGGGTAATTCCTATGTAATTTTGAAGTGTGTAGAGTATATAATAGTAACTGAAGCTGCAGCTCTGAGAAGCTGAGTGAAAGAAAAATTACTGTAAGACATCCTTTTAAATTTTTATTTGTTTGGATACTGTAATGAGATCAGGAAAGGGAAAAATGTCCCACAGCCACATTGAATATACAGATTCTTACTTGCAAATTAGGTTAGTTCCCAGATCTTTAGATACAAAATGTTAACTCATTAAAGCACCTTTTACAGGATAATCGTACTGTCATAATTCTGACAGTCTTTTTTTCCACAAATATCAAATACATGTATTTAATTCTGTCAGATGAGCTTTCTAATAAGACCATCTCAAAGCCGAAATGCTGACATCATTCCCACGTTACCACTGAAACTCTAGTTCCTGCCATTAAAATTGCTGGAGAAAAAAATAAAGTGATGGAACACTAGGAACAACAAAGAGCATCTGAACTGGTCTAGTTAGTTACTTAGAATCCAGTGTGTCTAATCTTTTCATTTTTGTAGTAAATCAGATGCTACTCTGCCTACGTCATATAAAATTTTGTTTGCACTCTGCTGCAGTCTTTGGCTCATCATATGACAACGTTTGCACCTATGTAAATTCTCGAGAAAATTATAAATTGATACAGAACCAGGAGGAAGCTGAAAACTGAATGACAAGTTCTGTTTATACAGTGTGGGGGAGGGGCGGGATGGGAACTCCCAAATAGCTCTGTTCCAAGTTTGGCATTTGGCATTAATGTGAAGCAGTGGGACCATGCTGCCTGCTAAACTACTGTATGAATCCTAAGTGTTCTGGAGACCAGCAGCTGGAGGCTGGAGGCTAGCGTCTGTACACCCGAGGGAAGGGAAGAAGGACAGGAGAGGCGTGCAGTCCTCATCTATAAAGGGAAGGTCGAGGTGTATGTGATGCCGCTGAGGAGATTCAGCTTTGATTGCACTGCTCCACAGAGCCCTCAGATAAGGCCAATTCTAATGGGCTACCTCGGCTTTAAAAGTTAATTTCAGTAAGTTCTGTTTCAAAGATTTGTCTTTCTTTTTTTTTTTTTTTTTTTTGCTTCTACCTTCAGTGCCACTATTTTCCACTGCAGTGTTTTGACTTCACAAACCACCTTCTCCAGAGAGAACAATGTATTGCTGAAAATGGGCAGTAGAAGCAAATGCTGTTATTACATTTGACATATAAAGTATTCAAAGTGACTGCTACGTGGAAATTAAATTTTGACTTTCCCCACATAGGACCTTGTTTTGCACCTTATGAAAAGTGTACTAATTGTTAATTAGATGTTGCTTTTATTTATACAAGCATTCCCAAAGATTTAGATTTGGATTTTGCTTTTATTTGAGTTTTGAACTTTAAAAAATGATCTTACTTACATTGACTAATGTTATGCATATAATAAAAAAGAAATGGTGTTTAGTTCATCTTACCAGATATGTCTGGTGAAGTATTCAGGGTTTGATGGACTGCTTTGCTTTAGTTTGGAAATGATAGCTAAGTTTATTATACTCCATAATAAATGAACTTGTCCTTTTCACTGGGGACATTATCTTCCATACATTTCAGAACAAGGAAGCAGCAAATATAACTGACTCCCTCACACACCTTCATCTGTTTGTGCTATGCTTTTCTTAAAAATATATAAGTATATATTTTCTTCACGCAAAAAAAGTTTCCTCTTCTGGCCAAATTTTATTTGTGGTGGTTATGATTTATACTAAAAAAATTGAAGGAGGAAACCTTGTACTTAAAAGTTCTGTGGCCACTGCTTCCTTGTTGCAGTCAGTGGTCAAAATTGATCCTGCCCTCAAATTCATTTTTATGTACAGAAGTAGTTGTTGTGAGCGTAACTACTCCTTCCAAAGATTTCTTAATAATTTGGGCCAGAACTGGTTACTGACCTAATTCAATGCCTCCTAACCCTCCCACCCGCACCGCAAATCTTACCTCACAAGCTCTAAATCACAGAGGCACGCATGTTTCACAAACTAACACTGAGCTCTCTTTGTGGCCCCCCTAAGGGCTGACTCATGTCCCCTGACACCTCACATTAGTGCCTCGGGCTCTTAAGAGTGGCAGAACTGAGGGTAGGGAATGTTCATGATCTGGAGCTCAGCACAAGCTCAGCAGCATTTTTCTCATTTCATTAGCACTAAACAAGTCTCTTGCTCTCAGGAATTTGTCAAAAATAAAAATAAAAACCACCTGAGATTCCACATGCCAGATTATGAACTTTTCTCATAGGTTTGAATTGCTTACTTGTCATAAATGAACCATAGCTTCATTTGACCACCAGGTCTTAAGTCTGTTGACTGTTTCAGCATGATCGAATCGCTCATTTGTTTGTTTGTTTTTTTTTTTTTGCTTTCAGAAATTGGCTCGGTTCTCTTTAGAGTTGGTGTAAACATGCCATGTAATAAATGATTTCCACTTAATGGTACAACAGAATTATTGCTTTCTTAGATGTATGTGTAGTAAAAGTCAATATATACATTTATATAATTTCTTTCTTCAAAATCTTATACTTAATTTGATATTTCTAAAAATTGCACATGTAAGTCATGTGTATAACATGCTAAAGTACTTTAACTGTGATCTTAAAACTGAATAAAAATATTTAATAAAAATTTGAAATATTTTAAAAGTATTATTCAAATATATTTCTTTATGTTCACACGACTGGCCACAGAGTATGCACCTTCAATATACCATGTCCACTGAAAACAGTAGAAAAGTGAGCAATTTCAGGACGTCAGTGATGTCTCCCCTAAACTGTTGGTCTGAGAATCAGTCTGCACAGCCTCAGTTGCTTTCCCTAACATGTGGAGCAGAAATCGACCAGCCAGAAGGGAGGTGTGCCTCGCTCTGCTTCTCAGGGAGGAGGACCTGAGGCAGCCCCCTGGGAAAAGTGTCACCTGAACATCCCATCTCTCCCCGAACCATAACTTATAGAAGTGATACCACATGCATAAACCTAAGGTATAAATCAAACCTCAGATTTGCTGAATATTCTTGAACCTTAGGACATTGGCTACGGTTTTTCTTCCTTTGGAACAACACACATATATACACACACACTGTGTAAATACATCTACAGTGTTCATTAAACAGGCTTTGCCTTCAGACACACTTGGCTTCCAATTCTAGCTCCATCCATTTACCACTGGGATTTTTCACCCCTCTGAACCACACTTACCTGAATGATGTTTTGATAATACCCTCTTACACCATTACCGAGATGAAAGGAATAGATATGACAATGTGGGCAAGGGGCCTGTAGCAGACATGCTCATTAAATGGTAATTGTTGATTTTATTACATTTATTCCAACTCTAAGGTCAATATGTTTAAGTATATGGGAAAGAGATGCTAAGTATAACCCTCTTTTTAAAATAAACTTTTAAGGGATTAATGCATTAGGGATAAACTGTTTAGAAGCTATGATGGTGTGGGAAACTCAGGTTAAATTCACATAGCCAACTCATTCATATATGTAGTATTATAAGATTTTTCAATAAAATTAGTCTTCCTAATGAATGAACACTTCCTAATACTCCATACTTCCTCTGAATTACTGAAAATCAGATGTGGGGTGGTGGGCTCTATACCAATGAACATAAATTCTGTTAGAAAAAAGAAAGGTGACAGTATATATACATTATGTGTGGTTATATGGTGCTACATGTATTAGACAATTACATCTTTGGGGGTAAGACATGAAATCTCTCAAGAAAAATTAAAATGGTTTGTAAGAAGTGAGCTAAAAATTAGCATTACTGACTTCATCCCATGCATACTGAAAGAACATAAAATTAATCACAATTTGTCTTTTCACCTTTTTGAAATTATAGAATAACTGCAAAAGTAGGCTAGTGTATTTAACTCCATGTACCCATCACCCAGCTTCAACAAATGATATTTTCTCAATTCCTTTTTCATCTGTATTTTACCTATTTTCCTCCATTTCATCCCCCAAAACCAGGTATGCATATCCCAGAATCGTGATTTCATGTATAAATACCCCAGATATGCCCATTAAGAACAAATGTTTTGATAGGAACTTTTTTTATCACCTCACAATATCAAAAATTCTTGTTTCCTGTCCAATACAGAAGAAATTCATGAGCCACAAGACGAGTAGTACTGAAGATCATTTGAAATTAGAAAACACTTTAAATTGGATATTTCTGTATTCTTCTTTTCTGAAGAGATTTTTAACTTGATCAAAGAGAGCCCTTTCTTAGTGTGTGTTGTTGGTAACATTGGGAGAGGAAGTCTTTTCTCTTTTCCAAACATGATGTCTAAAAAGGACCAAGTGCTAAAACTTCTTTGGTTTTTATATGAAACTTAAGAAATTTCTGTATGTCCTTTACACTTTTTTCTCCAACCCTGTTCCCACTGTGTTTTCTTCCTCCCCCAGATTGCAAGAATGAAATCTATTTTAGAGGAGAGGAAGAGAGAAAATTTTAGATGGCCTTCAGAAGGCCGGTGCCAAAGATTTTTAAAACCTGAAATTTTGGGTTAACAGGCCAAAAATTAAAGCATAAAATGAAATCCTTTGCTGAAGAGAAAATAATAATTCCTACTTTAAGGCTCCCTCCACTTGAAGATTTTTTTACCCTAGGGGATTTTACCAAAGGTCATTGTCTCAGAGTTGTGTACTGCAGAGTCAGAAGAAAACAACGTGAGAATTCAAAGTGTCCCAGCAATGAGGATGAAAGGGAAAAAGGGAAAGTTTATACAAATAGGTCTTTAAAGTTCAATGTCCAAAAGTCAAAATGGTTTTAAAGCCAGCATGAAAATATTTTTAAGAAATATATGCAAGTAGAATGATTGTTTTTTTCTAATCTTTTCTACTATTGGGCATCGTATTTGTGATGCTTATAAAAGGCAAATAGATAAAATTCATATCTTTCAGAAATAAACATATGTAAGCACTGAAAAAATATACAAATGAGAAATATAATACTTGGCAGATACTAAAATAGGCCATGAGTTACCATCTAATTTGAATCATTTATTGAAAGACATTTAATAGAAAGTACTGATATTTTAAAAACTTTTTTCCTCCAAGGTATTATATAATCTTTGAGATAACTACTGGAGAACTTCAGATGTTTTATAAAAATAATTTTAAATTTTCATTTCCCCCATATTATATCTTGACTTGGGTATTTATAGCTGTGTATTAAAATTATAACAATATTCTGCACGAGACTTCGAAAATCTAAACCCTTTTTGTAAATAGAATATGAAGTATTTAATGCTCTGATGCTTGCTAGCCTCACATTAAAACTGTATTGTATATCAATCAAAATCAAAGCTCTATTGTTAGAATAAAATTGCCTAAAAAGTACACCTCATTCCACAGCTCTGTTTCAAAGCCCATAGAAATTATTTCACCTCCCTTGCTTTTCCAGAAAAATTCTGCTACCCATACCTCATGTCCAACAAATTTCTTACATCATGCTTCTCTAACAATCCACTCATTCAGCAAGTCTGTATTGGATGCCTGTGAATCAAGTACCAGAAAGATAACCTTCTGGGAGTGGATAGAGGGGGTTAGAGATTCTCTACTGAAATGCGATATACGTGAAGTTGGGCATGGAAATCCAAGGCTGTCAGGAAGAAGTTACATATAAACTCATGTGAAACTTGACCATCAGCATGTGGAAGACAAAAAATAATGGGTATGTGTTATTGTTCCACTTTTTAAAAGTTTTAAAGCTCTCATACAAGAGATCTTGGCCCAAGAAAAGAAGGCACTGCTAAAACAAGGCCACAGATGTCCAGGACTGACAAAATGTGATAAGAGTCTTTGGGGAAGATCCGCGATGCAAGTCAGTGCATGTGTCCTTTATGTATGTCCTGGGGCATGGAATATCTGGGCTACGTTGTTTCTGGGACTGATGTGCTGTTGATTGCCCATCAGCTACAGCCTGTCATGGCCGAGGACTATCAGAAGTCATAAGGTCAAGCAGCACGATTTGAGCATTTGGCCTTAATTGGAGAGAGAAGTTTGGTAGCCAAATAATGTAGTTCCCTTTCTTTTCCTTCCTTTGCATTATCCTTTCTTCAGTTTAGTCCCAACTCTTGCATATTGCTGAAATTTAATCTTTTCAGTCTTGATAGTTTTTCAGTGTTGGTGCACACGCACCACTTACCTATTCCCCAAAAGCTGTTTTGAATTTCTCTTTGCTTTTGTTGGTTTGTTTTACTTTTTACTCCACTAAGAATAACTAAGGTTTTTATGGCAAGCTGAATGACTCAAGAAATCCTTTGCTTCCAAGAGGAGTCTAGAGTAAAAAGGAGCTGTTGTGAAGGGTTTCTGTTTTCGATGTGTGCTCCTGCCATTTCAAGTTGGGTCTAAACTGGGCACATGAGTCTTTCTTTGCTAACCCCCAGCCTTTAAAAAGAATTTTACTTTTTAAAGAAATACCTATTCTTATCCAGGGCTATGAGGGATTACTTCCCCTTTGGGTGTATTGAAGGCAGTGTATCTACTTTATAAACTAAACCATCTCAGTATGGCCAAATCAAAACCCCCTTTTTAAAGGATCAATAGTTAAAGAAATTCTTTTAACTCCAAAATCATCTGTTTTAAGAAGCAAGATGATCTCTCCTAAGTATGCTAACTGCACTATAATATGAAAAAATTCAGAAAAACTTTATTAGAAAATTAAATATAGTTAAATTGAAGTTCATCAGGCATCTGTCTGTGGCCCCCAAAGACTGTCAAAGAGATCTGTGTTCTCAAAAGGCTTAATTGGTCTTCCTCCCGCCTACTTTGCACAGATCTTATTTTAAATGAGTGGGTCACCTGTGGAGCAGCATTTCCTGAGGACCCACTGTGTGCTAAGGACTGTGGCTGAAGCAGCAGAGGTCTTCAAACACACCTGCAAAAGTCCACTGATAAGGTGCCTGGAATTCGAACAGGCACGCATAGGGGTTGGCTGTTAAGCATGCCACAGTCCTCCCTGGGACACCATTCAAACTGGAATCAGACCAAGATTTTTTTCTTCTATATGTGGGCATTTATCCATGTGAATTACTTTTTTTGGTTTCCTTTTTCACTCCTGCCCACACATCCAATATTCCATATGCCTTCTTTTAAAAAAACAAATGGTTTTCTGGTCTGGGTGTGCACTTTTCTCTTCCGAGTTGCCTTTGTGTGACATTCTAGCCTGCCACCACCACCACCACCTGCTCCTCTCAGCCAAAGATCTATTTTAGGGAGAATGTGTCCCAGCTTTTGAGCCTACTGCAGGGAGCAGCCCAGTAATTGGTAGTGACAAGATGAACTGAGTCACGAATTAACTGATGAATAATATTTCCTGGGGAAGAGCAGGCCTTCACCCACAGTCAAAGACAAGACAGAACTAACCATGTGGCCACACTGCACAGCAGGTGGGATTCCGGAAGACACCCCAGTCACAGAGCAGGAAACCATTTTTTTCTCCAGTGGTTCACCTCTCCCTGGCTGCCATCACAGACACAGAACAGCACAGGATTCCGAGATTAAACTGTACAGATGAGCAGTGCAATCCACAGTTCTTGGTCTCTTTATTTTCTTCCTAGTCAATTGTATATTAAAGTTAAAACTTTTTAACTTGAATGTTAACCTCATTTTAGCTTGAACCATTTATCTTCAAAATGTACCATCTACGTGCACAGTTCTCAGTTTGAAAATCAGCAGGGTGATCCGTTTCATGCAAACAGTGACTGACCTTTTTGTGTCCTCTGGGTACAAAATAAAAGCTAAGAAATGAGCCCTTCTCCCATCATCTTTACCTCTGTTTTAAAAATAACACTAGCATTTTGCAGCACTTATGTAGAACTTATTACCCAAGATGCTTAAATAGAATTATATGTGTTTCAAATTCACTCAACAGCCTGATCCACCTTTTCCAGTTTTAAAAAGAATTCATTTTTCCCCCAACTTGCCCATGAGTTGCCAGTTTAACTGAGCAGTCTCTGCTACAAGGTTGCATTC
Source organism: Lyroderma lyra (assembly GCA_004026885.1). Lineage (NCBI taxonomy): Eukaryota > Metazoa > Chordata > Mammalia > Chiroptera > Megadermatidae > Lyroderma > Lyroderma lyra. The sequence goes on from PVJL010000009.1 coordinate 503,107, forward strand.
ACCTAATTATGTTCATTTCCACAGAGCCTCCTTTGCATCTGTACCAGGTAAGCGTGACTCAGTTTATAAATCATTTGAAGGGAGTCTCCTCTCAATCTCTTTGCATATCTTATACCTGAGCTGGGGACCTAGTTCTCACATCCATCAGGGTCTGCTTCCTTCCCAGATCAATAGGCACACCATCGCCCTGCAACAAGGACTCCAGGGATGCAGAGAGAGACAAAGGAGCTATCAAACGGCCTGAGTTCATTTGTGCTTTCCACCAGGCTATGATTATCAGCCACAGTATATTTTCCTGAGATGGCTGAGACCCATTCTATTTCAAATGACTTCAAAAGGACAATGCTGTCATTGCATACTTGAGGAAATTGCCAGCTGTACAGAGGAAGAGAAGCGACATTCTGAAATGTGATAGTGAAACATAACTGTAAAATAAAAAGCAACTTAAATGTATTACTGGACAAAAACCATTAGCTCAATGAACATAAATAACCTTACTAAGGAAGGGTTCTGTTTCCAGATAACTTCTTAGTTTGGTGGAAATTTCTCTCTTACTGGAAGGCCTTTGAGTGTCATTAAAGGTTTTTGTGAGTAAAATATGTTATCAAAGAGTCAGAGTTTTTTCACTTCTGTAAACAACTCCAATGGAATGACTGTGAGATTTTTGCAGACAGGGAAACCAGTAACAACCGGTATAACCATAACCAGGCAATTTTGCTTTCCAAAATAATGTCAGCTCTTGATTATTCCTCTCAGATTATCCTCATACATGCCGCCAAATTCCTATTGACATTACCCACAGCGTTAACCACTTCAATAAATTCTCATACAGAGGGTGCCAAAAAAATGTATACACATTTTAAGAAAGGAAAGAGCTGTTTTAAAATCGTAATACTCTATACCAACAACAAACAATGAATAAAAATCACGTTTGACTTCTGCAATTACAAGAGGTGCCCAAAGCAGTTACCATCACTGTTTATGTAATGCACAGGTAATAGTGCTTAAAATACGTTTACATTTTTTTGGCACCCTGCTGTTGTTAATGCTGTCTTTAATCTCATTCAGCAAGAACTAGAAGAAAGGGGCCTTTAATTAAATCTCTAGGCTCAGGGAAAATGTAAAGCTCAGAGACCCAATACTGCCTGTGTCTACTAAGCTTGTCCAACCCACAGCCCACGGGCCCCATGTGGCCCAGGACGACTTTGAGTGTGGCCCAACACAAATTCATAAACTTTCTTAAAACATCAGATTTTTTGTGACTTTTTCTTTTTAGTTCATCAGCTACCATTAATGTTAGTATATTTTATGTATGACCCAATACAATTCTTCTTCCAGTGTGGCCCAGGGAAGCCAAAAGATGGACTACCCCTGGCTAGACGACGTCGTTGGGATTTTCCATAGAGCCATTATCATCATGATTCCTTTGTCACACCAGTAATACACAGATAGAGTTCGTGCAGCTTCCCCACGTGCTGTGAGTCTCCAGGTGTGGCTTCCTCCTCTGGAGAGGCAAGACTATAGAGTAAAATGGTGATTAACAACGCCTAATAAACGTGTTCGCAAGCAAGTCAAAATGCAGGATGTCAGTTTATAGAGAGAGGTGAAGTCACACATTTATTTTGATGTTGGTCATTACTCTTTGTTTTGGGGATTTTTTTTTCCTAAAGAAGAATTGAGTTTTCAGGACCATCACTTTGGACTCTGAATAAAACATTTTGAAATCTCTTCTGAAAGTAGCTGCTCCGCAGTGGGACATGCACCCAAAGGTGGCTGCCCCATGTGGATGGAGGATGTGGGGTGAGGATGGCCAGATGTGGGATCTCTGAAAACCAGAATCCTCTCTACTGTGAATGTTCAGCCCAGCGCAAGCAGAAAAAGGATGTCCCCAGGAGTCAGAGGGCCATGTTGGGAGGAAGGCGAACCATTTTGCACAGTCCTGTAGCACCCAGCCAGCACAGTGCCAGCATATAACAGATGACCAAACAGCTCACTGACTGGAGCAGACCTTGTCCCCCAGCTCACCCCAAACCCCTGTGTGACCTGAACCAAATCAACACACCTCTTTGTTTCCATATCTCTAATTGACTGTATTTCTTATGCTATGCTTTACATCCCCATGACTATTTTGTAACTACCAATTGGTACACCTTAATCCCTTCACCCTTTTTCATCCACTCCCAACCCCCCTTCCATTTGACAACCGTCAAAATGTTCTCTGTATCTATAAGTTAGTTTCTGTTTTGTTTGTTTGTTTTGTTTTTTAGATTCCAAATATAAGTGAAATCATATGGTATTTGTCTTTCTCTGTCTGACTTACTTTACTCGGTGTAATATTCTCTAGGTCCATCCATGTTGTTACACATGGCAAGATTTCATTCATTTTTATGACCGAGTAAATTCCATTGTATGTATGTACGACCTCTTCTTTATCCATTCACCTAATGACATACCCCTAGGTTGCTTTTGTATCTTGGCTATTATAAATAATGTTGCAACGAACATGTAGAGGCATATGTCTTTTCAAATTAGTGTTTTGAAATTCTTTGGATAAACACTCAGAAATGGAATTACTAAATTCTTTGTCTCTCGTCATAACCTTTGTTTTAAAGTCTATTTTGTCTGGTATAAGTTATTGCTACCACAACTTTTTGTTTCTATTTTTATGAAACATCTTTTTCCATCCCTTTATTTTCAGTTTGTCTGTTTCTATCTGAAGTAAGTCTCTTGTAGGCAGCGTTTGTAAGGGTCTTGATTTCTTATTCATTCAGTCATCCTTGTCTTTTGATTGGAGCATTTAATCCATTTACATTTAAAGTAATTATTTATAGATATGCATTTATTGCCATTTTATTATTCGTATATTTTATCTTTTTATTTTCTTTTTCTTAAAGAAATTCCTTTAACCTTTCTTACAGTACAGGTTTGTTGGTGATAATTCCTTTAGCTTTTTCTTTTCTGGGTAGCTCTTTATCTGTATCTTCGATTCTAAACGATAGGTTTGGTAGGTAGAGTAATTTTGGTTGTAAATACTTACTTTTTATCACTTTGAATATTTTCTGCCAATCTCTTCTGGCCTGCAAAGTTTCTTTGAGAAATCAGCTGGCCGTCTTATGGAAGTTCCCTTATAAGTAACTAACTGCTTTTCTCTTTCTGCTTTTAAGATTCTCTCTTTTGTCTTTAACCTTTGCATTTTCATTATAATGTATCTTGGTGTGGGCCTCTTTGGGTTTGTCTTGCTTGGGACTCTGCACTTCTTGAGCTTGTATGTCTATTTCTTTTGCCACATTAGAGAACTTTTTTTGCCATTATTTCTTCAAATAGGTTTTCAATTCCTTGCTCCCTCTCTTCTCCTCCTGGTATTCCTGTGATGCAAATGTTGTTATGCTTGGTGTTATTCCAGAGGCCCCTTAAACTGTCCTGATTTTTATGGCTTATTTTTTCTTTCTACTGTTCTGATTGGGTGTTTGCTGCTGCCTTACGTTTCAAAATGCTGATTTAATCTGCTGCTTCATCTGATCTACTGTTAGTTCCCTCTAATGTAGTCTTCATTTCAGTTATTATATTCTTCATTTATGAATGGTTCTTTTTATGTTTTCTTTTTGTTTGTTTGTTTGTTTTCTATCTCTTTGTTAAAGTTCTTTCTGAGATCATTGAGCATGCTTATAACCAGTATTTTCAACTCTGCATCTGATAGGTTGTTTGCCTTGATTTTGTTTAGTTCTTTTTCTGAAGCTTTAGTTTTTTTCTTTCATTTGGAACATGTTTGTCTCCTTATTTTGGCTGCCTCTCTGTGTTTGTTTCTATGTACTAGGTAGAGTTCCTATGTCCCCCAGTCTTAATTGAGTGCCCTTATGTAGTAGGTGTTCTGTGGAGCCCAGCAGTGCAATCTCCCTCGTCACTTGAGCTGGGTGATTCAGGTATGTCCCTTGTGTGGGTTGTGTCTGCCCTCTATTGTAGTAGAGACTTGATTGCTGTTGGCACATCAATGGTACTGGCAAACTGAGGCAAGATGCTGCTTGTTAGGGTTTGTGAAACTCAGGTTATTCTAAGGCATCAACAAAGCTGGAGTACCAGATGAAACATTTTTTAATAAATTTGACTTATAATATTTTATTAGTTAAGTATCAAAAGGAAATAGATGGCACAATCAAATTGGGAAAATTTGAGTTTAATAAGGGAACTATTTACAAAGCTGTAGGGAAACCACAAAAGATAGTACAGGGCTAGTAAAAGTGGGCCTTGTAAACTCCACCTTCCCATGACCAAAGGGTCTAGGTCCTGGAAAGGTAACTTGAACTTGGGGAGATATGGAGACAGGTGGAGAGAGCAAGTGAGAGAGAGCCACAGTCAACCCAAAGTGATACCTCCCTCTTGTCTTCCTGCTCTGTTCCCCATTGGCCAACCCAAATGGAAACCAAGAACAAGAGAACTTGTTGTAATAATCAGTTCGTTTAGTCTCCTAGGACACAGAGCAGAACAGAGAAAAGCAAGAGTGAATGAAACAGGACAGCAAATGCAAGATACCTGGCATAGAATATTTATGTATTTATTGACAGTGCCAACATAGTCTTAACTTATTTTACATCTTGGAATATTATTTTGAAATATATGGTGAGGGAGAAATCACAATTTTTTCATGCTCTAAGCCTCCCAATTTGTTGTGTCTGACCCAAAAAGTAAGGTGTTATAATTTGGTACTTTTCAGTCAGCTCCAGCCCGGAATGTCAAAAGCTCCTGAGGAGGGACCATATGTTTTGTTCGGCTGAGTACACTGGGCTCTGACCTTGACAGGAGCTGGGCTGTCAGCCCAAAAGGGGCAGAGCTGCAACCTGCTGATCAGGCCACACATACGCCCTGCCATCAGCTCTCCATGTCTGTCCAGTGATGACAATATACTTCAAGCCTGTCAGGTGTAGAGATGCATACTTCAGAAGGCAAGCTGTCCCACTAGAGGGGGAATAAAAACAGAGTTAACACACAGTCAATTTAGGAAAAAAATTGGGGTCAGTACATACTACCTTGATGAATTTTTCCAGGGGAAAAATGTTTGTGGTTATTTAATAATGTTTCTAGCTCTCACTAGCTCTCGGAAGTTAAAAGTAATAGTGCATCTTCATCTGTACTCAGTACCAAAACAAGGTATTTGTTATTGAAATATGTGAATTAAATGTGCCTTATGTTTCTAGAGTATTAATGCTCTTGACATTGTTTCATAGCTGCCCTCTTCAGGGATTTGGAAGCTGTCTTCAATATTAGTCAACAAACCTTAGAAAAAATTTGAATGGGACTAAGGACTGTGTGAGCCACTCAAAGGAGCCCTTGAATTGGAGAACAGAGAAGATTAAGTCCAGTGGTAGGGATAACAAGGAAGGCAGCGATCTTAGAGTTAAATTGGCTATTCTCTTTCTGCTCCTGGTAATTTCACTTTAGAGGGTACGCACCCACTTCCCGAGGCCCCAACTTGAAGAGAGACGTGACTCTTTTCCAAAGTGAAGCACTCCCTTTCCCTTCCAGCTGAGCCTTTACCTTGAATTCCTAGACAACTCATCCCTAGACTGTTGACACTGACCTCACACACTTGGCTCCACTTTCCTTTGCTTAACCTGGCTCCTAAATTCAGAAACAGTGTCCCAGTGTCTTGAAAGGGCAGGTAATTCCCCAGCAAGGAGCTGAGCCACTGAGCAGGTGACAGGTGGCAGAAATGCCTGTGTTTGTGCTATCCTCTATGTCTGTAGTGTCCCCATTTCACTCCCTTTTGTTCGTATGCAGGGGTGCTCCACGTGCTGGGATGAATGCCCCACTATTTTTCTTATTCTGACCACATAGTCTTCTGAGCTGTTTCTGTCTCAAGAGCCTAGGTGTCAAGAGTGCTTCATCTAATGGGCCCCATGCAGGCTAAGAAAAAAATCAGAGCATGCACTGGGAGCTAGATGTTTTTCTCAGTGACCTGGCCTGAGCTGGGGTGACTGGTTTGAAGGAAGGGACAACATGCAGTGTTATCCAGAGGCTCGGGTGACACAGCATGGTGGAAAGAAAGGTTATGAGGGTCTGTGGTGGGCACAGATGGAACCAGAGACAGGTCAGGAATATTAAAAGTCTCCACCCTGCCTTTTCCTGCTCCCCCACCCCCAGTCTTCATGCACTATTCTGTGCAAGGAAGGGGAGAATCTACCTGTTATTGCAATTTGAGACCTGGGACCAGTGGGGAGGTCAGCCTGTCCCTTCAAGAATATGTGCATGGCAACAATAACCCCAGGGCCCAGAGCAGGAAGCAAATGCCATTGTGATGCTAGGATTTGGATATATCACTGTCACTCCCTAGTGGGCCATTATCATCTAACTCAACTCCATCATCATCTAATTCAACTCCACAAAGAGGGAGACACAGGCTGAAAAGTCAGCCCTGCTCCCAGTCCCCTCTTCCTTTAATACTCCCTAAGGGATCCTAGCACTCAGTTTCTCAGCCTTGGAAGTCCCCAGGGACCCAAGAGCAAATTCTCACCTCTCTTGTGCTACTACTTCTGGAGGAGTACCACTTTCACACACATTGGTGCTATTCCCAAAGCCATTGATAACCTGAACCCTGAATCTGGAGGTGTGATATCAAGGCTCGTTGTCCTTGACCCTCAGCAGTGATCCATTGGTTGACCCCTCTGCCTTCTCAGTCTTCTCTCCTTCAACATTTGTGACCTCCAAGCTGCCTGCTCCTCCCCCATTCCTGGCTAAGCCTGCTTTGTCACCTTCACTGGTTCCACTAGGTTATTGAGGCCTTTCTGTTACCAGCTCCTTCTACCAAATCAGTGCCCAAGGCTGCTGCATAACAATCTCTTTCCTTGATTAGAGCATCTTAATTATGCCCTAGGAATTTGCTTAAACAGATTAATCACTCCCAAGGACAAATTTAGAAGCTGTGCTTGCTGAGGGATCTGCTCTGAATATACCCTAGGAAATTCTGATTACACCTGCCTGTTGGGCCTTGGGTGCATCAGGGACTTGGGTGCTGCCCCTGCATGCTTCTCTTTGCTCCTCCAGGCCAGCAGAGCAGGCTCCAAAATGGAGTGAACACACGGTTGTGAATGTGGCTGGAGATAGAAGGCTGGGTCTGATGCTCTCTCTCCCTTCTAGAGTACTGTCTGCACTCTGACCCAGTGGATTTATGGACTCCTCCTCAATAAAATTAAAGTCTTTGTCCACATATCTGTGGCAGCTCGGACCCATAGTGGTTCTCATTAGAATACCTCGCTTTTAAGAACTACTCACATTGCCACATCACCTCAGACCAACTTAACCAGAATCTCCAGGAGGCAGCATCTTTATTTTGAAAAAGCAACTGAAAGAACCCACCAGATGTGGTGAAGACCCACAGCAAACTCTGAGCACTATGAGATGGTTTACTTCTGTGCACATAAATGTGGGGTGCCAACCCCCAGCCTCTTGGTCCTGAGCGCAGGTCTGGTACTAATGGAAGAGAGCCATCTGCAAGCTGGAGAACCAGGAATGTTGGTGGTCTAATCGGTCTGAGTTGGAGGCCCTAAACACCAGGAGCACTATGTACAAGGGCAGGGAAGATGAAAGTCCCCGCTCCAGCGAAGAGCAAATTTGCTCTTCCTCTACCTTGTTGTTCTATGCAGGCCCCCAGTGCATTGGTGAAGGCGATCTTCTTTACTCAGTCTGCTGATTCGAATACTAATCTCCTCCAGAACACCTTCATGGACACATCCAGAAAAAAATGCAGTACCAGTATCCGGGCATCCCTTAGGCCAAACTGACACATAAAATTAACCTACATGCATGCCCTTAAACCATACTTAATCTGCAATTAAAGACAATAACAAGATCATAATTCTGCCTAACATAACTACTATCCTGTGTATAACCAAAAATGATGTACTAAGCCCTTCCTCAGCAAAGTATATAAAGTCCTTAATGTTTACCCCTCTTCTGATAATCCAAACTTGATTACTATAATGTAAAATTAATAATATTTAAGTACTGATATACAATTGATAAAGCTTATGTTACATGAGATGAGAATAAGAGAAAAAACAAAGATATATGTTTAATATATGAATTTATACACACAAATGTATTTATAACAAAATTAAAAGTTAAGACCTATGGTGATTATGGTCCTCATTTCTGTAATGGTCATGTGGTTATAGCTGATATTTGTAACTTCCTCTCCTACTATCCATTCTGTATTCCCTTTGCTTTCAGCAAGCACCTCAGCTTGTCATTGTTCTTTACCTGGTGGGGTGAACCACACCTTCCTTCTTGAAGTCACTGGGTCTACTACATTAGTAGTCCTGATTAGATTGGCTTGTTGTCGTTTTTCCATTGACCTTAATCACAAGGCATGGAAATCTAAGTGACACTCAAAGGGTCTCCTGTATTCCAGACATACTCTCCCTCACCTCCACTATGGAGTAATAATCCAATTCCCACTTGGTAGTCTGGAATCATCCCAGCCAGCACATAAATCCTTGTTTTGCCTGTTGATTGAGAGTCATAAGAAGCCCAAAGTGGCTGGGAGGAATTCTTAACTTACAGTTCAATTTAATTATTATGTCTCCTGGCAGAAGCATTGCTCCCTTGGGAACTAAGCCCTCTGGGCCAGTAGAGCATAAAGAAATGGGAACAGGAAACAAAAATATTGCTAGTGAGTCACTAGGGATAACAGTGAGTGGTACCACTCCCATTTCTACCCCTTAATTTCTGGACCATAAATCCTATCAGGGGAACAGCACCATTGACACTAATTCAGCACATATACAGACTTCTGGGGTCCTGGTTCTAGTCCTGCAAGGTATTTCCATCTAACTGCCACGGTACCTGACTCTTCAAAAGTCCATTCCACTGCTCCACCAAGCTAGTTGTTTCAGGGTGGTGGGGAACACGATAAGACAAGTAAATTCCATGAGCATGAGCCCATTGCCACATTTCTTTTGCTGTGCTGTGAGTTCCTTGATTAGAAACAACGCTGTGTATAGTAACTGTGGCAATGGATGAATTTTGTGAGTCCACAATGGTAGCTTTGGCAAAAGCATTGTGTACAAGGAAGGCAAATTGGTGTCCAGAGTGTGTGTCTACTCCAGTAAGGACAAAATGCTGCCCCTTCCAAGACGGAAGAGCCTCAACGTAATCAGCCTGCCACCAGTTAGCGAGCTGATCACCCCAGAGAATGGTGCTATGTCAGGGACGTGGTGCTGGTCTCTTCTGCTCAAGGGTTATAGCCATGGTTATAGCCAGGTCAGCCTTGTTGAGTGGAAGGTCATACTGCTCAGCGCATGCATAACCTCCATTGCTGTCACCACAGTGGCTTTGTTCATGAGTTTGTTACATTATGACAGGGGTGGCTGGGGTAAGAGGCTGACTGGTATCCACAAAACAGCTTGTTCTATCCACTTGATTATTAAAATCCTCCTCTGCTAAGATTACCATTTATCAAGAATTTACATAGAACACAAATATCTTCATGTCTTTTGCTCATTCAGAGAGATCTAGCCACATACCTCTTTCCCAAATTTCTTTATTACCCATTTGTCCATCATGTTCTCTCTAAGGCTCTGACCATCTAGCCAAACCATTGGCCATAGCCTATTAATTGGTATGTTTGGCCATTTCTCCTTCCAAGCAAAGTGAACAACCAGGTACACTGCCTGAAGTTCTGCCCACTGAGAAGATTTCCCTTCACTACTGACTGTCCTTCAGGGATGTCTGTCAAGGCTATCGTGCCACACATGTCCACTTCAGGTGGTGCCTGTATGTCATGCAAAACCATCTGTAAACCAAGCCCAAGTCTTCTCTTCCTCTGTCAACTGAAAGTAGGAAACTCCTCATGAGACCACCAGGGCAAACTGGGAGAGAGAAGCCAATATAATAGGCACCTGATCATGGGCACTTGGGTGACTTCTTCATGTAATTTACTTGTGACTTCAGAGCCTGTTCACATCTGATCACTTTCACTTGATGACAGATTGTTGTTATACATTCCCAACTTCATGGCTTGGTGGGTCAGATAATACCCAATCCATGGTAGGTAACTCAGGTCACATGGCACCTTGGTGATTCATAGTCAGGTGTTCACTCTGTATTAAGGCCCAGTAACAGGCCAAGAGCTGCTTCTTAAAAGGAGAGGAGTCTTCTGCAGGTGATGACAAAGCCTTGCGTCACAATCCTAAAGGCCTGCAGTGCAATTCACCTACAATGGTCCGCAAATGTTCTAAACAGAAACGTTCTCTATCTATCACTGACACATAAAGCACCATTGTATCTCCTGGGTCGTATGGCCTAAGTGGTGGGACAGCTTATGCAACAGACCAGAACTGTTACGGAATCTTCTTTTATTTGGGGGGCCACACTCAAAACTAGCAGCTTTTCAGGTCACTGGATAAGATACCCAAATATGTTGCCTCCAAAATCCCAAGAGACCTACTGGGTATTGTGCCTCCTTCTTAGTTGTAGGAGGGGTCAGATGCAACAGCTTTTCTTTCCTTTTGAAGTAATATTTAAACATGCCTCATACCACTAGATCCTTGGAAATGTCACTGAGGCAGAAGGCCACTGAATTTTAATCAGATTTATATCCCACCCTCTGACATGCAAATATCTTACCAGTAAGTCTAAAATAGTTGCTATTTATCACTTACTCAGTCTAAGTAGCATAATGTCATCAACGTAATGGACCAGTCTGATAGTTTGTGGGAAGGAAAGGCTACTGAGGTCCCTGAGAACTAAAGGACGACATAGGGCTTAGGTAAGACAGTGAAGGTGTGTTGCTGGCCTTGCCAGTGGAAAGCAAACTGCTTCTGGTGGGCCTTAGGGACAGGAATGGAGAAAAAGGCGTTTCCCAGATCAGTATGGCATACCAGGCACCGGCACTGTGTTAATTTGCTTAAGCAATGAAATTACATCTGGTACAGTAGCTGCCATTGGAGTTTGTCACCTGGGAAGTTTAAAATAATCCATAGCAATTCTCCACCATACATCTATCTCCGCACAGAACCCATAGGAGAGTTGAAAGGGGATGTGGTGGGAATCACCCCCCCTGAATCTTTCACGTCTTTGATGGTGGCACTAATCTCTGGAATCCCTCCAGGACTGTGGTATAACTTTTAGTTCACTGTTTTCCTGGGTAGAGACAGTTCTAACAGCTTCCTGGTGGCCTTTCCCAATATAATACGCCTTACACCCCAGGTCGAGGAACCAATGTGAGGATTCTGCCAGGTGCTAAGTGTGCTTATTCCAATTAGGCATTCTGAAACTGGTGAAATAACCACAAGATGATTTCAGGACCTACTGTGAGGTGGACCTGAGCTTAAATTCACTTGGTTACCTGATTCTCCTCCGCAGGGTCGTAGTGACATGTTGAGTCTCCTGGAATCAGTGTCAATTCAGAGCCAGTGTCGAAGTCTCAGAAAAGTCTAATTATTTCCTTTCCCCAATGTCACCCTGGTAAAAGGCCATAGGTTTCTTTCTGGAAGGCTGGGAGAAAGATTAAGAGTATAAAATTTGTGGTAGTGAACTTGAGAGGCTTCCTCTCCAAGGACCTGGCTTCCCCTTCATTCAAGAGGTTCTGGGTCTGTAAACTTCCTCAAATCTGAGAGTGGATTGAGGGGCTGTGACTTCCTGTTTTCATGGTTTGAATTAAACTTTAGTTCACTTGACCTAGAACTTCTGTCTATACAGATGAAATAAGAATCTAGTAGATTCCTATCTGTTTTACCTCTAGGTATACCATGAGTAACTAGCCAACACCACAGGTTTCTGCGAGGCAGACTATTCCGATCGCTGCTCTGATTCTGCTGTCCATCCCAGTAGCCATGCCTGCCTTGGCATTCACACTTAAGTGCCACCACTTGGCCCCTTCCTCCCTGGGACGCAATGATTCCCATTGCTTTTAGATTGTCCAATTGAGTGACCGCAGTTCCTACTGTGAGGTCTAGCCTACAGAGAAGAGCATTCATGGAGCTCTTCAAGGACACCAGGGGTTCCCCTCACAAATTTATTGTTCAATGTATTGGTGCAAGTTATGTCTTCTGGACCCTTTCAGTGTGGGTGAGTAGGTCTTACACAATAAATCCACTTTAACACTCTAATCTTTCTAAGCCTCTGAATCCCTCCTCTGCATTAAACCAAGGGAGGTCAGGCATTTCTAGTTCAGTCATGGTGGGCCATCTTTTGGTCCTTGTTTCAGCCAAGTAACAAAACAAACTGTTAGAGCTTTTCTAATTCCCCAAGCTGCAACATTACATGTTAAGTCTCTGCTTACAGAGCATATATCAATAAATTCAATCTGATCTAATATTACGTTCCAGCCACCATTGTCCCACACTCTCAGTATCCATTCCCATGCATGTTCCCTGGATTTCTGTCTGTATAAATTAAAAGAACTCAAGTAGTTTTCTTTGAATGTAACTCATGGGTCACATTTAGTAACTCCTCTTTAGGGGCCTACTGGTACTTGAGTCTAATAATAGGCCTAAAGCAAAAGAGGAGTGGTTGGGGTGGGTCCTAAAGAGATTCAGCATTGTCTGGCATGGCAGCTGCCTCGGGAGAGGCCACTACCATCTTCTCAGGCACCACAAAGTTAATCCCCTCAGACTGAGGTAGAGGGGCTGTTTCTATTGGGTTGGGGAGGCCAATTTCACTGGGGGTGGGGAGACCTCTTTTACTGGCACAGAAGAATCATGATTTAGGGGCTAAATGTCCCCAGCTTCATCAGGATCTTCTCACACATCACCATCCCAATTTACAGAATACCATTCTTTTCCAATCAATGCCCTCATTTTAACAGTAGACACTCTGCCAGCCTGAGAGAGTAACCTGTGTTGGCCAATCACACCATGATGTGCTGGGAATTTCAGCAATTGTAGCCCTGGGGCTCTAGAAGGTAAGTGTCTCCTTTAGAGCACAATAGAAGCTTTCAGATTATTTATGCTGCACTTGTGTTGGAAATTTGAATCCCTGAGTACATCCTTTTCTTTTACCACTTTGTCCAGCAACATTAAGAGCAACCAACCGTCATTACATTCCTTAGTTTTCCCCGAATGTTTGAAAGTATCCTGCAGAGAGTCACTAAGGACATTGCTTCTTATAAGTAAGGGGTTGATTGGGAGTATCCAGTGCAGATAATTTGCATATCCCCATAGACAGTTCACAACATGGACGATCAGTCCTCTCTTTACTACTGGAAATGTAGCCATTAAGATTTAAATCTAATCAAATTAGAGAGATTATTCCAGAAACTCCAGAACCAATTAAAAAAAAAAAAAACTCAGCCTTAAAATTTTGCTTTTCTGTAACCACTCCCAGTACAAAAATATACATTAGTCAGAGTTCTCCTGAGAAACAGAATCAATAGGATATAGATATAGATAGATGATAGATAGATGATATAGATATAGATATAGATATAGATATGAGGATGCTTATTACACCAAATGACTCACACAATTATGCAGACCAAGAACTCCCATGATCTTTCCTCTATAAAGTGGAGAACCAGGAAAGCTAGTAGAGTGGTTCAGTCTGAGTCTGAAAGCCTGAAGAAGCAGATGGTGTAAGTTTGAGTCCAAAACCCTAAGAATCTGGGACCAGTGGTGTAAGTCTCTATGAGAGTCCAAAGAACAGAGAATGAGGAGTACCAGTGTCTGAGGGCAGGAGAAGACAGGTGTCCCAACTCAAGCAAAGAGAACAAATTTGCCCATCCTCTACCTTTTTCTTCCATTCAAGGGCTCAATACATTGGTGAGGGCAATCTTCTCTATCCAGTCTGCTAATCTGCATGCTAACCTCTTCAGAAACACCCTCACAGACCCATCCAGAAATAATGTTTTATCATCTATTTGATCTTCCCTTAGCCCAGTTGAGTTGACAGGTAAAATCAACCATTGCACCTAGCCAAAAAGACTCAACCTGATACAAATCAATTACAGTTCCTTTGCCAGTACTCTCACTGTGTAAGAAAAACCAGAAATTAAAATGTGTTTTCAGGGTTTATAATCATATTAGAACCAGATTAGTATATTATTTGAAGATTGTCTTTTGGAGAATTTTTAATAGATTGGGAGAGAACCAAAAATAAACAAAGCTAATAATTCCAAAGAGTGAATTCCAAAAGCAAATATAAATAATATGCTTTTCAGGTCATCACTGTCCTGATTGAACCATGTTTTACCTTTAAATCTTATTATATAAGGAACTGCTAACATACCATGGTTTAACAAGGTAATGGAGAGAATATGGTGAGTGCAGAGCAGGAGCACTCAGTGTGGGCTGGGCGCAAGGCGTGTAGTTCTGTTTGGCTGGGCATGCATGGTGTCTGCCAGGGGAACAGTGAGACAAATGGGCAGGACAGTGCATTCCTGAACTGTGCCAACAAGTACGCTCCTGACTCTGAAGGCCAGGAGACTCATTTTATTATGTAAGATGAGTAGTAGAGAAAGAATTTATAAACAGATCTGTAAGAAAGTAAGATTGGAAGCAGAGAAACTAATCAGGAACATGTTTAATCAAAGAAGTGAAAAAAATGCAAAATATTTAGCCATTCGTTAGTGTTGTACTTAAAGCAGTCTTATCTTTAGGGGGAAAATATATATGAAATTGAAGTTTTTAACTAAGACATATTTTTGGCACTATATGTAATGGAAGACCACATTAGAAAAAAATTTACATTCCTAGATGAGATAATTTTCTTTTTCTGATGTTGCTTTTATAGACAGTAAATTGGTAAAGATATTTGACTTTTCACTTCACATCAATAAATACTTTTTGCACATCTCAATATGGGTGACGTTCTGGGAAATATTGGACTAAATTAAAGGCGAGATCTCTGCCATTAAAAAAACCCCATCACATTCTAAAGGGGGAGGCCCGGGAAGCCAGGCAAACAGTTCACCATATAGAGAATGCTGGCATGGGAAGACAATAAATTCAATAGTAACAAGAAATTCTGAAAGATCATTAAGTAACTGATTAAAATATGGCATCAAGGGGAGGGGGTGGGAGAGGAGGGAGGGGAAGCTAAATATAAGGTGATGGAAAGAGAACTCAAAAAAATAAAATAAAATAAAATAGAAAAAAAAAATGGCATCATGGAAAGGCAGGAAGAGAACAGAAATTTGAATGAGATGATCTGGGCTCAAGCCACAGTTTCACCAGTTCTAGGCTGGCCTTGTCAACTCCAGGTTCTGTGGTGTTTTTCAACCTTAACTTCCTCTTTCGTAAATTGAAATGAAAATTTGTGGGCCATTGACTCATGGTGTTACAATTTTGTACTTACGCAACTTATTTTTTCATTCCCAGTCGAAAACTTTACATTAATCTCAGTAAAGTTTTATCTTGGTTACAATTTTCAAATATGCAAAAGGTTAGTGTATTTGTGGAGGGGTTAGTCACAGTTCATGTGACCAGGGGCCAGAAGCCAGACAGATACGGGCAACAGAAAGAGATAAAGGGCCAGTATGAAAATGTCATTTTCTAACCTTCAAAATAAAAATAGGATGCATCCTCTGTGTCAGGAGGGGTTGGGTTTTATGTCACTGGAGGTGTTTAGAGAGGGTCATAGTAAAGATAATTCAAGCATCAGATGATTTTTTTCCAGACAGAAAGTAGAATTAAAAATGGCACTAAATTAAATCGCATTAACATGCAATGAGAGTACAAGGCAGGAGGCAGCCTTCTGGTTGAAGCCTAATGAGAAGGTTTCAATTTAGGAGGCATTTACAGCAGTGAGCTGACTTTAAATCTAATACATTTTATTTCTTACTCTTTTCTGAGATAATTACATTTTAAATAATTCTTAAATTTTATATTACTGCGTGTAAATATAAGGCTTCCTTTCTTTTTGAAGGAAGTGATTTCTGTGGTTATTTAAGCCTAAACTGCCTGCTGAAGGTAAGCTTAAAAATACTAAATAATTAAAAATTACATTTCTATTGATATCTAGGTCTATGACGTCTGCCAATTAAGTTCACAAACTTGCCACCGTGCGTTTACGTTGGCAGCACTGTACAGACAACTCGGTGAGGTGTCATAACCTTGGTGTATCTGTGTCTCATAGCTGTGTTCATGTTGATGTGTGTTGGTGTCTTGCTGAGTGGCATTCATTATTGTTGTTGTGTGTTTTTGTGTGCCATCGCAAGAATATCAGAGCTTAAATTAGAGCAACGAAAAAACATTAAATTTCTTGTTAAACTTGGCAAGAGTGGAAATGAAATCAGGGACATGTTAGTCCAAGTTTATGGGGATAATGCCATGAAGGAAACAGCAGTGTACAAATGGATTAAATGTTTTCCTGAAGGGAGAGAAAGTGTCAATGATGAAGAAAGGGGAAGATGTCCAGTAACAAGTAGAACTAAAAACAATTGCAAAAATTTGTCAAATTGTGCATCAGAATCATCAACTGACTATAAGAAGCACAGGAGACCAAGTAAACATCGATGGAGAAACAGGAAAATCTTGGCCTGAGAAAAGTGTGAGAAAAAATGGTCCTAAAGGAGCTCACCCATGAACAAAAGCAAAGGAGAGTCAAAGTTCGTCAATAGTTTTTGGGGAGGCAAGATGATGTTTTGGGCTGTGTTACCACTGGTGCTGAAACATGGATGTACCAATACAACCATGAAACAAACCATCGACGTGCACCATGGAAGTCAGCCAACTCTCTATGACCAAAAATTTCCATCAGTCCAGATCAAGAATCAAAATGATGTTGCTAACTTTTTGATATCAGAGAAATTGTTCATTATGAATTTGTATCAAGTGGACAGTCAACCAAGTTTACTATTTGGAAGTGCTGAAAAGGCTGCATGAAAAAGTTAGATGAAAATGACGTGAACTTTTCACCACCAACTCATGGCTCTTGCATCAGGACAATGCACCAGCTCACACAGCACTGTCTGTGAGGGAGATTTTAGCCAGTACACAAATAGCTGTAGTGGAGCACCCTCCCTACTCACCTGATCTAGCCTGCCATGACTCTTTTCTGTACCTGAAGATAAAGAAAATATTGAAAGGAAGATATTTTGATAACATTCAGGACATCAAGGGTGATATGACCACAGCTCTGATGGCCATTCCAGTAAAGGAGTTCCAAAATTTGTTTGAAGGGTGGACTAGGTGCTGGTGTCAGTGCATAGTTGGTGACTGTAGTGATATTCAGCGATGAGGTATGTAGCACTTTTTCTAGGATGAATTCGTGAACTTAATTGTCATACATCATACACACACATACACACACACATACAAGGGCTGTCTGGAAAGTATCCAGACATGTAATATGAAAAATAGAAGCATCTATGGCTGTACATTTTCTGGACAACCCTCGTAACACCCACACCCACACAAACATGTATATAAATATATACGAATATAGATAGATAGATAGATAGATAGATATCTGAACTATAGGGAAATTTATATAAATCTTTTATTTTTTAATACATTTAATTATCAAAAATTTAGTAAGGGAAATTAATTGTAGATAACTTAAGCTATAAAATTAACTCAGATCAGTATTTTTCCACATGCCTATTAACAGCCTTTTAAATAGCCACTCCTGAGGATGGTTTTGAAAAAATTGTTGGAAATGATGTATTGTATTCAATCTGAAGGCTTGATGAAGTGGAAGCATTTATTGCTTTGTCATAATTATGTATTTATGTTATGAATGTTCTTAACAACACTCACTTGGAATATTTATTCCAATGACTCTTAACTAGGTAAAAGTTCATATAAAATATTACCTACCTGAAATCCCAAATTCAATGATCTGGTCTAAAATACTCTCTCTCCAGACAGGGTTTTAGTAGGTCTGACCCTGCAGTTGAGTGTTGAGTCCTCTGGCCAGTCATTTTTGTCACTGTCACCTGCATCCTAACCATGAGAAGCAGGACCATGCATGTGTCATGCTGAATCCAGGGAAAAGGCCACCCTATCCTCATCATTCACCATGGCCTCAGCTAACTATACTGACTGGTTTTCTTCAGAGGTACCTCTGGGGTATAGGAAGCAGCTTCTCTATTAATAGAAGTTTTATGGATTTCTCTGTTGCAGCAATTTCTCCATTTTTTATGCCTCTGAAGTCACAAAGCACTACATCCCAGTGAATCTCAATCCTGGATTCATATTTCAATCTCTGAATGCTTTTAAAATATACAAATGCTGCTACTTAAAACAGGGGTTCTTGAACTTCAGCATTAGATCTGGAGAGCTTGTTAAACACAAATGGCTGGGCTCCAGGCCCACCTCAGCTCTAGAGTTACGATTCAGTATGTAAGTCTGGGGTGGACCTGAGAATTTGTGTTTCTAACAAGTTTGTAGGCAATGCAGAAGTTTCCGGTCCAGGAACCACACTTTGAGAACCATGACCTAGAGATGTGGAATTAATTGGTCTTAGATGGAACCTGGGCATTTATTTTAAAAAGCTCCCCTGGTGCTTCTAATGTGCGATAAGGGTTGAGAATTATTAGTAAATCTGGTGGACTTCTTTCTTAGAAACATGCATTTTTAAATTTCTATATCAAGGTTAAGTGTGATGTGGAAAATCTTATGCTAAATACACAGGCAGCATTGTACCAACTGCTAAATGTTGAGTGGGACCTAATTTTAAATGCACTTATTGATTTAACTATTATACCAACAATAGCTCTAGCTGTTAACGCATATAGTACTTGTAAGACTATGAATATCTTCTTAAAATAATTCTTACTGCATACTTAAAAACAACAAAAACAACACTCAATTGGACTCCCAAATATCTTCCCATTTGTTCTCCTCAGCCCTCAAGTCATTAAGGTCCCTATTTGAGGCTAAGAAAATGTTGAACAAACATGGAGAATATAACAAAAAAAAAAATGTGTTACCAACTATAACATGAAAGAGATAATAAAACCGTTTAGATAAAATAGGTTCATTTCAAATTATGCCATCACTAAAGAACTTTTAAAACCTTGATTTAGAATTAAATCTTAGAATTAAATGTTGTTATCATGTATCAACTGAATCAATAAAAACAAAAAAGCAAAAATGATAAGGAAAAAAACATATTTGCATGGATAAATCATTGCAACTGAGTATTGAGTAGATATTTAAAGACCATGGGGTGTTTTTCTACATACTTGTCCTGGAACTCTAGGCCAGAGCTTGCTTTGGGTCTGACAAAACTTTTTATCAGAAGGCTGAAACATTCTACTTGGCATATAGCTTTGCCTGTCAGGGATCATTGGGGTTCTCGGGTGTGGGGGGGGGGACTAATTTGTAATTTTATACAATAGGCATGTATTCTGAAGGAAATTCTTTAAGATCAATCAATATGATTAAAAATATGGGTAAAGGGAACTTCCAAATATTAAATGGTGTTTGACTTGTATTGTATGAATGTTTTTGAAAAACAAAACTAAAAACCTAAAGTAAGCAGCTATGTCCCTAGTGGAAGCTTTATTTCTATTTGCCATTATGGAAGGGTTCCTTCAGATAGAACATAATAGCTAATGTTTGCACAGCACTTTACAGATTCAAGGCACTTCTATATAGACATTGCTCAGAGGATCTAGGCTTAATAAAAATATATTGCTTTTTAGAAAAACTATCCTGAGAAAGGAAAGTAGAAAATAATTTGCCTGCTTTTGTTCAGTGATGTTTAGCCATGATCGATGGGTGTTTGGTACCAGCTGAACTGGAGGTGGCGGGAAAGCCACAGGTTACCGTGGGGATGGAAGTGGAAGGAATAAAATTGTTTGGAGGTTGTCGAAGAAACTCAAAAAGAGTTTGGAGACTGCTAAAAAGGAAGGATAAGATTCATTCAAGTTGAGTTGGCAAACTGAAAATGTGGCCAGGCAAAAACCCAGATGTGTTCCAAAGAAGAAATAAAATGTAAAAGTTTTTATAGTGAAAAATACATTGTTGAGAATTATCAATCCTGCATTCTTAGCTGGAGGATTGGTCTAGGACATTATCAGTCAGGTGACAAGCAGTCAGGATAATGACAGCCAGGTGGCCTGGAAGATGGGTGCCGAGAGGTCTGGTCAGGGCCAGTGGACTAGATAATGGATGTCAGGTGAATGTCTACGTGAGTCCTCCAGGGGTAATCAGAAGGTTATCTGGAGGTCCAGATGTGTATCTAGGCGTTGATGCAGGACTAGAAAGTTCAAAAAAGTTAAAGTTTCCAGGCTAGTTAGAACAAGAATGGAGTCTTTCCTCATGCCTCAACCTTCATACTGTTTAATCATTTTAGCAGCTTGATGCAAATGACTCCGTTTTATACATTCCCTATCTTCACCCTTTCCCCAGAAGTCAAGTGCTGATGGGAGCCCACTGCGCTGGGGCCGGCTGTCTGGGGGCTGCTCGGCTGCAGAGACGGATGCGTCTGGAGGTTACTGGTGATCAGCCTAAACGAATGCAGAATCGGGGCTGAATCCCAGCAGACTGTCCTCTGCCAGAAAGGAGTCTAAAGCCAGACAGATGAAAGTGGGTATGAGTTTCAAGATTATGGACAACATAACCAGAAGAGGGTCAAGACAGAGAAAACAAACACAAAAGAAAGCAAAATAAAACAGGGGGATTGAGAGGAGGAGAGGACAGAGAGTAAGGACACGGATGGCATGTGGGCACAAAGAACTCAACTCGGCGCCGGGAGGCCAGGCCAGACCCTGCGGCTGCTCCCCAATCCTGCAGCATTTCCCTTATCATGCTCAGCGTCTGCCTCAGTTTGGAGGATGCAATGCCACAGTTGCAAGTTTGAAATTTTCCACTGGTTTTTGTTTGATTTTATCAATGAAAACATTCTTGGCTAACAGTTTCTCTTCAGTAGGAATCTGTTGCATACTTACATATGTTTTTTTTAAAATCAGAACAGGCCATCATCTCAGATTATCAGAATATACTGAAGTCATAGCAACTCATAAAATTCAGAAAAGTTTTTTTTTTCCATAGTTTTTCCGGGGTGGAAAGATGGAACTAGGTTCATTTATATTCTTTTCCATTGCCATAGAAAATAAAAGAAAGCCCACACGGTTCTGAAAGTACATCCTTAATCCCCTTCCTTACTAACCTGCAAAGGGTATCAATTCCCTTCTTCCTACACACACAGTAACGAGCCCCAGGCAGGAGCCCTTCCCGCCCTCATGCTTATGCACCGAGGAAGCTTACCCGGCCTGGCCCGCCCCACGTGACTCGCAGCACCCCCCAACTCCGCGCTCCATCCACGGGCAAAAGCAGTACGATGCTGTTTCCTACTTGTAAGCCCCGTGCCTTTCACTTTCTGACTCGCATTTGTTGTCTGTCTTGGCCCCGTCTGATTTAATAAATACGTACTCAGTGACACCTGCCCTGCATCGCGCAGCCGCAGCCGCAGCCGCAGCCGCACGCAGTCGCAGACGGGACGGACGTGGCGTTCACACGCGCGGGCTGAAAGGCCTCCGCGCGCCGTGTCACTAGTATTCCCACCCCAGCATCTTCGTGACCGCTGCATCTCGGTAATGGAGGGGTCAGTGCTTGCAGGACTGACAGGTGTGGCTGCGTCTTGGCAGCCGTGTTCTCAGTGTGGGTGATCTCTGTGTGTTCTCCTTGAGTGGGGCTTAGAGGAACCTCCCAGAGGTTCTGAGAGCAAGGCCAATGCCAACACCGGTCTTGTACTTGGATCTAATCCTGTTACTGTCAGCAACTGAACAGGTAAGAATGGAGTGTGGGAAGTGAGAGGAGCCAGTGAGAGTGAGGCAGCCTCATCCGGGCCCCGGAAATGGATCGCCCCAATTGCAGAACAAGGGCTGGGAGCGGGCCTGGCTGCCAGCTGAGCTTCCTGGAGGTTGGGGCTGGAGTCGGGCAGGAGGGGCACAGGCTCAGGGTTCGGGGCTAAGCCAGGCCCAGCCGTACAGAGGCAAACGGGCCGTGATTTGGTAAACGGGCCGTGATGCAGTAAAGCAGACTGGCATCCTGGTAGGTGAACTGAGCATGCCAGTGGGAACCGGGGCAGGTCATGGGCTGGAAGCCTGTGCAGGTGTGCAGGCCCCTGAGGTCAGTTTAATGCTCTGCTCTCCTGGTCTTGAAACTCTCAATAACAAGGGCCCTGACAATTTCATTTTGCACTGGGCCAGTCCTGAATGGTGGTATGGGGCCTGGGCAAGGGAGGGTAGGGTGACATTCCTTCTCAGGTGACATGACCCCAAACATCAATTTAGGGCTGGAGGCAAAACGCCATCTCACTCTACAATCTCTTTCACTCTCTGTCTCCCCACCCTGCTTGAGGGTTTCTTCAGAGCCGTCTTTCCTTCCAGAACTTAGAATTTTTATTCTTTTCTTCTTTATTGCTCATTCTCTTTTTCCCTTAAGAGGCAAGGAGTTTGTCTACCTTGTTCATTTCACTCCCCCCCGTTCCAACGACAGTGCTTAGCTCATATAAATGCGTGCTGCATAAATGGTTAATGCCAAGCTTGGGGCATGCTTAAGTCTGTAGGACCCTAGAGGAGTTGCCAGACTGCAGAGGGATCCAGGCCGAGCTCAGGAGGAAACTCGGGCTCGTACGTGAGTCTCGGCAGCGTGGCCCAGAGGATGAACAGCTCTGTCTCAGGAAAGGAGGAACCTGATCCTAGGTGAGATTTGTGCAAGATCAGTGCTTTCCTGCACCCCACCGCCAGCCCTCTGGGATTGGGGAGGCTGGATGGAATGCAGCAGGTGAATAGCCAAGTAAACCCAAAACAAGCAAAGATAGCCTAAGTAAATTGAGGATTGCCGACACTCACTTTTTTGACTGCCTTAGAGTAAATTGGCAAGTGATACGTTTGTGTTCTAAAAGTGAAATGGAAATGTAAACCAGTTATGCTCAATTGTTCTCACTCCTGGAAAACTAGTGGCAGCTTCCAAAGTTTCACAAAAGCAGCTATTGATAGCAATTGCCTATGGGGCTTGATTTAAGACCCTACTCATGATGTCATCCTGCAACATTTTAGGACTGTCATAAAACTATTAATAGCTTTTGTCAATGCATTTCTCATTATGTGCAAATGCTCTATGCTCATGAGACTCTGTATCCATGGCCACAAATGCCGCCTGACCCTGTAGTATGCCTTGGACCCACGGTGACAGCTCTGATCCTTTGGAACTAGTGAAATATTCTGAAATAAAACAGTCTTTCCTCTTCTTATCTGATTGTCTCCAAAGTCTTTCCTCATCTCTGGATTTTCCCCCACCTTACCTTCTCCTGACTTGCACGATGGACAAACTGAGGTGCTGTAGCTCAGTTTGTGGCTCAATAAATGATGAGTTTGTATCATTATTAAGACATGATAAATGGGAAGGCATGGGGCATATAGTAATTATGTTGATTTCTGATTAGCCTGAATGAAATGTTTGAGATACTAGTTAAACTAGACTTTAATACTGGCAAACCTGCTGCTGTCCTGTTATTGTCACTCCTCCTGGTCTCAGTTTAGATAGATGTGACTTTCTGCTTATCAGTCACACACCTCCAAATCAGAGGACATGTAAACTGGCCAAAGGACAAGCAACAATTGGGTTTACCATTTAGGCAGGATGTGAGTTTCACTTAATAAGAAGGAAGTTATTGTTTAAGGTGTTTGATCCTTCCTTCCCTATAACATAGTGGTTAAGTCCAAGGTCTCTGAAGGTAGTATGCCTGGGTTCAAATCCTGACACTTCAGCAAATTATTTAACTTCTCTGTGCCTCTGTTTCCCTATCTGAAAAATTAATCCCTGCCTTATTGGTGAGGATTAAATGATTTGGTCATCTTAATCAGTTTGGGCTGCTGTAACAAAAATACCTTAGACTGGGAAGTTTAAAGAACATTTGTCTCTCAGAGCTCTGGAACCAGGTAAGTCCAAGATCAAGTCATTAGCAGATTCCATGTCTGGTACGAGCTCACTTTCTGGTTCATAGATGATTGTGTTATCCTTGTACCTTCACATGAAAGAAGGGGCGAGGGAACTCACTGAGGTCTCTTTGTAAGGGCATTCATCCTAATCACCTACCGCTCAAAGGCCCCATTGCTTAATACTATCACACTGGGGATTAGGTTTCAGTGTATGAATTCTACAGGACACAAACATTCAGTCTACAGCCATGATACATATAAAACGCTTAGAATGGGGTTTGGTGTGCTTTAAGAATTCAGTATCTTGACTGTTGTCCTTTTATTATTCTTAGAACCACCTTTGTCAGCCCATCTCTTGTAATAGAAAATCAATTCCTAGTCTTGTTTACTCTCTCTCTGTTTCTACTCACTGATCCTGAGGCAAGGGTGTGGGCTCTAGTATGGCATTTCTTAATTATTAATCCATTATTTAATCAATTAGTAAAGATCTCACAGTTTACACAAAGGCATAGCATGCACACTTTTTTTGTGCAAGGAATGAACTGAGGTTGACTGACCTCTAGAGGCTTGGCCTGATGCTTGGGTCATATCCCTGCCTCTTGGGCACAGGCTCTTCAGTGTGGTGACCTAATGTAACATGTGACAAGCAAAAAGAGATGGATCATCACTATGGAGTGCATCATTTATGATGTTCACTAGGGTTCCCTAGAGTCACATCAAGTTTAGGGCTCCCTAGAAAGAATAGGAACCAATTGAAACCTGTTATCAGAGTGGAGCATCTCTTTCCAAGGCACCTTATAGCAAGGCATACCTCCAAGTCATGTAATCTGCAAAACAGAGATAATTACACCTGCCTGCTCTGTGTCACACAGCGACAATATGACGATTAATTAAATCATGCCTGCCAAGAACACTGAGCTCCTTTGAGATAAATGCTCTACAAATGCAATCTTAGATTATTATTCAGAATTCCATTCTGTAAATGTCAGGACAGACCTTCGGCTTATGAGACCAGACACATCTGCACGGTTGAAATTCCCCCAGGGGATGGCAAGCCTGTCTGGAAAATTTCTGATCACTAAACTAACACATTACTAGAGACCCTCTGCTGTACACAATCACACACAACTGTACAGATGCTTTCTTAACTGTTCTCAGTCGCATACCAAGCAACTGCATTTAGAGTCATGGCTTCAGTAATAATTACATTGCTCCCCTCCAGAAGCAAGTATTCTCTATGGTTCTGACTTAATTCAGCTGATTCCACTTCATGTGACTTTGTCCTCATGTAGAATGACCAACCACGTCAGTCTACCCAGAATGCTAAATGTTAAAACTGGGATAGTTTGGGAAAACTGATCGGGTTGGTCACCCTAACATGCCTAAATGGTAATGATACTAAAGTGCTTTGGGAATGGGGAATTTATGTTTGAGTCTTGGTGACCTGTTCTGTAAAATGTTAGGTTTTGATCTGATAATAAGAAATTATTTTGTACAAGGCACAGTTCTAAATACTTTATGCTTAATACTCATCGTAACTCTTGAAGGAAGGCACTATCATATCCATTTAACAGATGAGACACTTGGAGATAAAGGAATTAGCTTAAGATTACACAGCTATGGGAGTTCCCTGGTGGTGTAGTGGCTTAAGGCTTCGGCACTCGTGCTGTCAGCGCTGCGGCCTGGGTTCGATTCCCAGTCAGGGAGCTACCCACATACCAAAAAGCAAAAAAAAAAAAA
The DNA here is from genome assembly GCA_004026885.1 of Lyroderma lyra. Taxonomy (NCBI): domain Eukaryota; kingdom Metazoa; phylum Chordata; class Mammalia; order Chiroptera; family Megadermatidae; genus Lyroderma; species Lyroderma lyra. The sequence continues at coordinate 528,674 of PVJL010000009.1, forward strand.
AAAAAAAAAAGATTACACAGCTAGTAAATCAGTAAGGCTGGGTTCCAACCCAGGTGACAAGGTACAAGGCCCATGCTCTTAAGCACTGACAATACCGGCTCTCTAGATCTTCCAAAGTGCAGAGTTGATGATTTTCCTACAAAAGGAAGCCATTTTTTTCTTTATTTCTATCTGACTATTGTGGCAACTCACACTAAACATACAAACACAGGTACATGTCTTCTCTATTTCTCCAGTTTAAATACAAACCAGTTTAGGACCCCCTATGCCAGATGGTCAGCAAATCTCCCCCTCCCTTTTGAGTGCTTCCGCCCGCCCCCACTGAATTGTTCCAGGCTACAGTCTGCACAGGACACATGAGGAGTCACCCACATCTAATGTAAGTGTTCTGGAAATCCTCTGCCACTCTTACTGCCACTACTTTGTGCTTCTGCCTGTAAGCTCTGCTAATAGCTGGCCCCATAGACTGAGCCATCACTGGCCTTACTCCACTCCCTGAGATAGACCAGACAGTTTCTCGGTGCCAGGAATGACAAGAGAAGACATTCTGTGCTTGACTTGCTGAAGTCCTAGCTCTCCATGTCAGGCATCTGCCCCTTATGGATGCAGACTTTTTCCTCATCTCTTCCCCAAAGACTCATGTATCTTAGAATCTGGTTGTTTTCCCCTTTTTAAACCTTAAATCAATCAGTCAGTCAATAAACCCTGCTGGTTACAAATTCATTTCAGTGCAATTGAGTTATCTGCTCACAGTCCTAAGGACAGTGGTCTTAGCTCTGCTGCCATAACAACATACCATAGGCTGAGTGGCTTAAACAACAGAGGTTTATTTTTGTGCAGATCTGGAGGTCTGTGATCAGGGTGCCAGCAGGGTTGGATGATGGAGAGAGCTCTCTTCCTGGCTTGCAGAAAGTCACCTTCTTGCTGCATCCTCACATGGTGGAGAGAGAGGTCTGGTGTCTCTTCCACTTTTTATAAGATCATTAACCCCACCACAAGGGCCCACCCCTTGTGAACTCACTAACCCTAATTATCTCTAAAGGCTCCATCTCCAAATACTATCATACTGGGGGTTAGTGCTTCAACATATGAGTTTGGGGGAGGTAGGGGGGAGGGGTGGACAGAACACTGTTTAGTCCGGTGGTTCTCAACCTTCCTAATGCCATGACCCTTTAATACAGTTCCTCATGTTGTAGTAACCCCCACCCATAAAATTATTGGTAACTGCTCTCTGCACATGTGTGACTAGTGCACATAAATACATGTCCGCATAAATACATGTTTTCCGATGGTCTTAGGCAACCCCTAAGGTGAAAGGATCATTCAACCCCCAAAGGGGTTGCGACCCACAGGTTGAGAACTGCTGGTTTAGTCTATAGCCACAGCTAACTGATTATCTTCTAAAGGTGATTTCATCCCCTTATCATGCCCAAGCCAAAATGACTTTCTGAGCTGTTCCCTGTTTTTGCAGAAAAGGAACAAGAAATGACTTAAATCTCCAGGACAGCATCTCACTCTACCTGTTGAAAATAACAAAAAATGATGACCTATCTTACCTAGTTTAGGACTCAATGACTTAAGAATTGTAATTTCAAGTGGCTGTGGCATATACCCACATATACCCTTGATTTTGAATTCATAATTAAGGTTAAAGTGACTCATTCAAAACCAAAGCATTATTTTTTTTCCAGTCTATAATTAGCCATCACCATTAGCTAGATGTCAGTTCTTGTTCACACCCCGTTTAGTGCTTTAGGATATACAGAAGTACTCACACGAATCACAGAGCACAAAACAGATACCATATGAAGCAGAGTGGGATATGATTGGATTATTGAGCTAGGAGGATTGGACCATCTGGACAAGTGGTCTCTGATTACCTGAAAACTGACTGATTAGAGGTGTTCTATACATCATAAAATTTCAAAGATGCTTCTAGCATCTGCCTTAATTTTTGTTTGTTTGTTTTCATTGCCATGCCCTACCCACGCCCACTACTCAAGCTTTGGTTTCGTAAAAAGGCAATACCTTTAAAAGCTTGAAGTCTTTTTCTGGTACCACGCCATCTCCCTCAAAATACCATTAAGAGCTTGTTTGCTCAAAAGATTTTTAAAAAAAGTCAATTGTGGCATCTCTTGATAGAGGTGACCTGGTGCTAATCCTATCCCCTCTGCTTCTGATTGGGTATCTCTGTCAGAGAAGTGTTGCGAGAATTAAAAGGATGATTAAAAAGATGATGTATATAAAGCATTTAGCCTGGTGTCATATGCAATGAATATTAGTTGATTTTATTTTTGTTCTCTGGTAGGACAAAGTTATATTTTTCTTTTGCATGACATAAGAATAGGCAGATGAATGAACATTTGTTGAATGAAGATTATCTAGACCAGTGGTTCCCAGAATTTTGGATTTCAAGGCCCATTAAAACTTTAAAAAAGAAATTGGAATTGATATAGGACTGTTTACTTCTTATTTTTCTTAGCTAAGGCATGGGGAAATTAATTTCCAGCTACTAGCAACAATATGGTGCTACAAACAAAGGGAGCTGTATTACAGCTATGATCTATAATTAAAATAGAACACACTTAACTTACAGAGAAACATGACATATCACTCTTATTTTTCTCATTTTGCTGAGGAATGGTGTTCGCATGGTGGTCTGGCACAGGGACATCGCCAGCATTCAGAAACCACTAATCCAGCCCAAATCTTCGCCTTCAGAAACCAACTGAGCCAAATGTTTGTCGCTCCTAATTTTAGGGATGAAAATTCACAGTTCTCCTGGCAGCTTGTTTTAAAGTTTAATCATGCTTAAGTTATATCTGAGCCACCAGAGGACTGAATCAAACCAGTGAAGAAAAAGCAGGCTGACCTGCCTGCCTTCTGAGAGGGCTGCCTTCTGGGGTGTTTGCATTTATAATAAAATCTCATGGTCATTCAGATTTGAAGACAAGACCCACACAGAGCAAGCACTCCCTACATTAAAAAAATTAAAGTAAGCAGCATGTGACTCTCACTGAAGGCTTTTTGGCCATGCTCTTCCCCTTTTCTCTAGGAACATACAATTACGTGCCACATAATGGTATTTGGGTCAATGACGGACCGTGTGTACAGTGATGGCCCATTATAAGATAATGGTGGAGCTGCATAATTCCTATTGCCTAGTGACCTTGTAGCCATGGTAAAATCAGATAGCAAGGCATTACTCAACGCGTTTGTGATGATGCTGGTGGAAAATCTGTGGTGCTGCCAGTCGCACAAAAGCACAATATAACATTTGCAGGTAATACTCGAGAATGAGAATAAATGATTGTTACTGGTTTATGTATTTACCATACTTTTTATGATCATTTTACTCTATATTTATTAAAAACAAATGGAAGATTTCTACTTATTAAAAAAAAATAGTTTGCTGCAAAACAGTATGTGTGTTATGCTGACAACAGCATCACACAGCTGATGTTTACACATCTCTTGATTGTATCATTTTCTCTTGTGCTTGATTTAATCTCATGTTGTTTTATACAGTAACATGCTGTATAGGTTTATAGCCTTGGAGGACTAGGCTACACCATGTAGCCTAGGTGTGTAGTAGGCTACATCTTCTAGGTTTGGGTAAGTACACTCTGTGATGTTTGCAAAATGACAGGAAATTGCCTAGTGATGCATTTCTCAGAACGTATCCTTGTTACTAAACGGTGCATGACTGTATAAGTATTCTGGAAGTAATTGGAATCAACACAATTCATCCTTCTTTCAAGCTATGAGATTTTTCTTTTCCAAAAAAGGGAAGATACATTTTATTAAGAGAGTCACATAATTTGCAGAGCTCATTTGGTGAATGTAGAAATGATATATTAAAAATCTATACATGTCTACTTTGATATTTTACCTTTTTAAAGCTTTTTTATTATTAAAAGTTTCAGGTAGATAAAACAGCATAATGATGAGTCATTTATACACCTCACCAAGTGATAACTCCAAGTCTACTACACATGTGACACTTTACATAGCTCTTACAGTACTATTGACTAAATGTTATACTCTACCTCCAGTGACTTGTATACATTTTAGAATTACAGTTGACATTCAATATTATTTTATTTTAGTTTCAGGTGTATAGTGAAGTGAGCAGTCATTTATCTAATTTATGAAGTGCTCCCCCCATAAGTCTAGTGCCCATCTGTCACCATACATAATTTCTACAACATTATTGACTGTATGCCCCATACTGTATTTCACATCACCGTGACTACTTCGGGACTATCAATTTATACTTTGTAAATCCCTTCATGTTTCTTATCCATCCCCACCCCCACTCCTCTAGCAACCATCAATTTGTTCTCTGTATCTATGAGCCTATTTCTATTTTGTTTCATTTGTTCATTTGTTCTTTAGATTTCACATACAAGTATAAGTGAGATAATGTGGTATTTGTCTTTCTTGGTTTGACTTATTTCACTTAGTATATTAACCTCTAGGTCCAATAATGTTGTTGCAAATGGTAAGATTTCATTCCTTTTTTAAGGCACAGTAATACTCCATTGTATGAACGTACTACAATTTCCTTATTCAGTCATCTCTTGATGGGCATTTCAGTTGTTTCCATGTCTTGGCTATTGTGAATAGCACTGCAGTAAACATAGGGATGAATATGTTTTTTCAAATTAGTGTTTTGAATTTCTTTCGATAAATACATAGGACTGGTATTGCTGGGTCATAAGGTAGCTCTATTTTTAATTTTTTGAGAAACCTCCATACTATTTTCCACAGTGGCTGCACCAATTTGCAGTCCCACCAACAGTGTACAAAGGTTTCGTTTTCTCCACATCCTTCCCAACACTCGTTGTTGGTCAATTTATTGATGAGAGCCATTCTGACAGGAGTGAGGTGGTATCTCCTTGTGGTTTTTATTTGCATTTTTCTGATAATTAATGATGTTCAGCATCTTTTTATATGCCTATTGACCATCTGTATATCCTCTTTGGAGAAATGTCTATTCATGTCTTCTGACCATTTTTTTAATTGGATGAGATTTTTTTTTTTTTGGTGTTGACTTGTATGAATTTTTTCTAAATTTCGAATATTAACCCCTATCCAGATGTATTAATGGCAAATACCCTCTCCCATTCAGTAGTATTTCTTTTTATTTTGTTGATGGTTTTCTTTGCTGTGAAAAAACTTTTTAATTTGATGTAGTCCTATTTGTTTATTTGATCTTTTGTTTTCCTTGCCTGAAGAGTTCTACCAGTAAAAATATTAGTAAGGGTAATGTCTGAGAACTTAATTTCTATATTCGCTTCTAAGGGTTTTATGGTTTCGGGTCTTACATTTAAGTCTTTAATCCATTTTGAGTTTATTCTTTTATATAGAAGAAGGTGGTCCAGTTTTATTTTCTTTTTTGTATGTATCTGTCTGGTTTTCCTAACACCACTTACTGAAGACACCGTCTTTATCCCAATGTAAATTTGTGCTTTCTTTGTCATAGATTAACTGACCATAAAAACATAAATTTATTTTTGGACTCTATTTCATTCCATTGATCTCTGTGTCCATTTTTATGCCAATACCATGCTCTTTTAATTACTACGGCCTTGTAGAATAATTTGACGTCTGGTAACATGATACCTCCAGCTTTGTTCTTCTTTCTCAGTATTACCATGGTGATTCTAGGTTATTTTAGGGTTCCATATAAATTTTAGGATTATTTGTCCTAGCTCTATGAAAAGTGCCATTGGTATTTTGATAGGGAATGAATTGAATCTATAGTTCGCTTTGGGTAGTATGGACATTTTCACTGTATTAATTCTTCCTATCCATGAGTATGGTATAAGTCTCTATTTATTTATATCTTCTTTAATTTCTTTTTCAATGTCTTACAATTTTCTGACAACAGGTCTTTTATTTCTTTGGTTAAATTATTCCTAGGTATTGTATTTTATTTTGATGTAATTGTAAATGGAATTGTTCTCTTAATTTCTCTTTCTACTAGCTTGCTATTGGCCTATAAAAATGCAACCAATTTCTGAGTATTAATTTTGTATCCTGCTACTTTATTAAATCCATTTATTAGTTCCAATAGTTTTTAGTGGAATCTTTGGGGTTCTCTCTATATAGTATCATGTCATCTGCAAGTAATGACAGTTTTACTTCTTCCTTTCTCATTTTGATTCCTTTTATTTCTTTTTCTTGTCTGACTTCTTGCTAGAACTTTCAGTACTATTTTAAATAAAGGTGATGGAAGTGAGCATCCTTGTCTTGTTTTTAATTTCAAGGAGAAGGCTTTTAGCCTCATCGAGTGTGTTAGTTATGCATTGTCATATATGGCCTTTATTATGTTGAGATATGTTCCCTCTGTTCCCGCTTTGCTGAGAGTTTTTATCATAAATGGATGTTGAATTTGGCAAATGCTTTTTCTATATTTATTGATCTGATCACACATTTTATTTTTTATTTTGTTTATGTGTGTGTCATAGTAATTGATTTGTGGATATTAAACCTAACTTGCATACCAGGAATGAATCCCACTCGATTGTGGTGTATGATCTTTCCCATATATTGCTGAATTCGGTTTGCTAATATTTTGTTGAGGATTTTTGCATCTATGTTCATTCGGGATATAAAACTATAGTTTTCTTTTTGTCTTTTCTTTTTGTAATGTCTTTGTTTGGTATTGGAATCAGGGTAATGGTGGTCTCATAAAATGACTTTAGGAGCTTTCCTCCTCTTGGATATTTTGGAATAGTTTGAGGAGAATAGGTGTTAAGATCATGAGATCTTGAATCAGAGTAAGTGTGAAATGAAAGCCAACTCACTGCCAAGGCCCGGTATACCTCTACATGAGATCCGAACAGCCATTTGAGCCACTGGATATATTCAAATGTTCATCCAAATTTCTGGGCCTCATAAAAAGTTTTCATAGTTACAGTAGTTATAAAAAATGAATTAGTGCAAGAATCTTAAGTTCATTGCTATTCAGAAATGTTCAGTAACCTCGAAAGGTCTATATTCTGTTTGGGGAAGGGTGAAGTAGGGTAGGAAGATAAATTTTATTGGTTGAATTCATGTTACAAATATGCCTCACAATGGGGCTGACTTTTCTTTATCTTTTTGGAACAAAATTGCAATGCTGATTATCCATCACTTTTTGTTTCTTTTAAGTTGGGTCTCTACAAGGTATCGTGTTACTGATGTGCTTTATTATGTGCATCCACTTGGTGTCTACTGATAGCTGTAGAATGCTTAGAAAATTAAGCAAAACATAAGTTTAATTTCAAATAAATTTGTGAGCCAATCAAAAGATATATTTGATTGAAAACTCTTCTTAGTATAACAAATACATATTTTGAAATGAATGTTGAGATAAGGCTTTCTGACATCTGTGTATTTTTATCATGTTTTACAATTAACCTCTGTTCAGTCTTTACCTAAGGTGACAACTGTTCTATGCCGTCACATCAGGATAAATGATCTAACAACAGAATAGAATATTTGAAAGTTTGATTATCCCAGGAAACTTCAAAATATGGGCCCACCGTATCTGAATATAAGAAGAAAATAAATTCACCAACTATCAAACTGTGGTTTCAATTATAAGGATACTAATTTACATATTTCCATTTTTTTTAAAACCTAACTCAAGATGAATCTAATAAATCTTTATACATAGAGACAGACTCATATACTCTTTGTATAAACAAGAGAATTACCAAAACACACCTTCTTTTGTTACTAAATGTTATTAGTACATTAAACATTTCTATGTTTTAATGAAGTTCTGAATTAATAAAGGTTTATGTTAAAATAAAAAGTGCTCCCAAGAATCACGCAGATAGCTGAAAACAGGAAATATGTCAGCTTTATTCAATGCACACCATTTGAAATGAAAGTATCTTTCCTTGGAGAGGAAGTATGCTTTGGGGAAGGCAAAAACACATTGTTGTACAGGGGAATTCTCTTTACCCAGTGATGCTGTGCAATAAATTCTGAAAACTAAAATTACGCTGTAAACACAAATTCCCTCTATGTTATGTGGATGTTCTGAATAAAGGTCTAATAGTACCCTTTGGCCCTCTCTCTCAAAAAAATAAAGAATTAAAAAAAGAAAATAAACAGAGAAGGGTCAAATGCTACAAGAATTCACTCAGACTCTTACCAAAAGAAAGATATATCCCTGTTAAAATAGAAATAGAATTGTCTCTAGTGGGCTTTCACAATCCAGGGCCCCTGCTTTTAGCAAACTCAAGAAACCAGGACATTACTAGGTTTATGTACTATCAAGGGATTATCTTTTGAATACAAAACACAGCCTGAACTGCATGAAGGACATTTGAGAAGGCCACAGAGACACTGAGCAGGGAGAATAATAGTAACATGTAAATGAAACCTTTATGGAAGCGTTGGGAAAGAGAGGCCCAGTGGGGATAGCACTTTCTGGGAAATGTTTAAATTATAACCCTCACAGGTACAACTACCTGCGTATGTATGGACCAAACTGCATAACGCTGTCAGTCTTTGCTGATGTATTACAGCATTCCGTGCTATTTATAATCAACAGAATTACTAATGCTGCAATCATGTACATTTGGTGATAGTAATTATGACAGAATAAGTAGCAGTCAGAATGCCTTCCTTCGGTTATTGATGTTAATGGCAAACACAGTCAAGGAAGGTTTTGGGGGGTGGGGGAAAGCCATCCAATAGGGCAGAACCTGCAAGTTGTTTGCCAAGAGAAAGATTTTACATACTATTTAAAAATAGATTTCTTGAAGAACTGGGATTTCAAAATGCAGCTGGGGTAAAAAAGGTGAGGGGAGTAAAAGTTAGAATCTGGTATGTCCTGTACTACTTACCTTCAATAGTCAAATGAAACTTTCCTCTAGCCAAAACATAAAAAATAAAAATAAAGTAGACCTCCTGAAATATGTCAGAAAGTTACACTGCCTCTTTAAATGATTAAAGAATAGTTCATTTATTTTTAAAAATAGTCGCATATGTGTTGATATAAATTATACATGCAGCCATATGCTCACTAGGTCCCCTCATAGAAAGGCTGTGGCTTATCCAAATTTGGTGCTGACACCGTCTTTGCATGGTCCCCTCTCTATGGAGAGCAGACGGCTGTCCCACCCAAGTGCCTGCATATAGAGTTCCTTTGGTACTGCTCCAGGCAGTTAGTTCTACATTTCTTACCACTGATGCTGGGTGAAAAATAAGACCCAGAGACTTTACTACCTATAATTAAGAGTTCCACTGCTGCTATGACATAAAGATTGAGCTGTTTGAGAAACAGACATTTTATCTGGTGGTTGGTTTTATTTCCTTGTGGCTCAAATTATGAGTAAATGTTTTCCTTACTTTTTCCTTTTCCCATAAGTAGTCTTTTCAGCAGCAAAATGACTCCTCATTTTTAATAACTACCGAGCAATAAAGTGAGATGTCTATTTGGGAGACAGTGGGTGTACATTACAGTTATTCCATTCACCATGATTTCAGGATAACAAAAAGCAGGGGTTTCCAGAGCCTCAGGAGGGGGTGGTTTAAAGACTACAGGAAGTTAGCTCAGTGCTTTGCTTCCTGATGGAAGAGCCGGCTTCAAGATAGCTCTGGGATTGAATAGGCACAGGCAAATAAAATACAATCAATCCCTTTACAGTTAGGAAGTCTGCTAAACAGAGCACGAGTTTGAGCTGTTTTTATAAGTCCACGCCCTTTGACTCAGCCACGTACATATCTAAGAACTGATCCAAAGGAAATAAGTAGATTGAGGGCAGAGATACACATTCAAGGACATCCTGTGCATCATTGCTTGTAATAGTCCCCATTTTGGTTCAGAGTCTGAGAGCAGGTAGTTTATTTCCAAGATGATCATGAGCAGCAAGAGGGAAAGAGTAGGGACGGAAGAAGAAAAAAGCAAATGTAATGAAGCAGATGCTTTGGGCTACTGGGGCTCAACTTCACTGCACCCCAATGGGTCTCATTCAAAAGGCCTACTGCAGTTTTCCTCCCGAAGGACAGGAGGCTGGACCATTTATTCCCATTGGTTGCAAGTTGCCTGGGGGAGGGGGGACAACACCTTTTCATTTACGTCCACGCTCTTTGAGCATTGGGAAAGTTTCTGGGCTTGAGCTGAGGCTGTCAGCACAAAGCAAGTCAGAGTTCTCATGACACTTCATAGCAGTTGTGGATGCAGCCAGAGGTAGGCCAAGGAGCAGGGCCCTGGGAACCAGAGACATCACTCTACCCAAAGTGCAAATACCCAAAGTGCCCACTAATGGGATACTATTTAAATAAACTGTTATGGAGTCATACAATGGCATATTTTGCAGTCACTAACCATTATGATGTCTGTACTTATTTGCTGACGTAATTGGCATTTGCTAACAAAGACAACAAATTGCAAAGTGTTGTATATACTCTGAATATGTATTTTTTAAACTGTAACTATACAGATATTATCCAAGTTATGGGACACAAAATGGACACAAAGTTGTTTCGTGCCAATTTTCCATAAAGTGCATAATTAAATTTTAGAGACGTGGTTATTTTCTCGTTCAGTGTGCAACACAAAGTAGCCCAGTGCAAAAGTAAAATTGGGAAGTGAAAGTCTACGCTCCCAGCAGCTACTCCACCCCTTTCAGTTGTTACCTGGTAGGATCTCGGGGAGTCAGCCATGCTTATTTGTATTGTTTGTGTCATTCGCCTTCACTGCATTTTAATTGCGAGTGCAGACTGGTGATAAGGGAGAAGCCACAAGTCTATTTGAAAGCATGAAAGGAAATCACAGCATCCCTAGTACAAAGTTTGTGACTAGTCATGGGTGGTTCAATAGTTTTAAAGATCTTGCCTTTTTAAAAATCATTTTAAAAGAAAATGGTAACACTGCTAGTGCTGATATAAAAGCAGTAGAAGCAAATCTAAAGCATTTCAATGTGTATAAAATGTGATTTACTCAAGACCTTTGAAAACTGATGATTGCATAAATTGGAAGAGGCCTGTATTCCCTAGGAAAAGTGGTTTTCTTTGCATGGTGGAATTTCAAATTACATTCCTTTGTTGGCTTTTATTTTTCTAATCTATCTCCCAAAATTATGTTAGCTGAGTCACAAAGCATGATGATGAAAGAGACAGGGGGAAAGACAGGACGTCTTCTTAATCACTTGCAGTCTTCGTGGGGAATGGCCATTAATAACCACTCGCAGAGGCAGTTCCACAATGTCTGTATGGGGATCTGTTGGGAGGATCAGGCTGCAATGATATTTCCTAGCACTTTAGAAAAGATAGAGACAATATCAATTCCAATTGTCTTCGTGTCACAAATGAGGGAGAGATGGCTTATAGAGGTGAGGGCCAAAGTGTCCCCTCCCTGACTTTCACCAATCCTTGACATTGTTTCTGGCCACCTTAAAAAGTGACCCTCCAAGTGTCAAGAGTCTGGGCTGGGATCTCACCTACTTTCCCAATAGTACGAAACCAGCTTCCCACCTTCACAGAAGGTCAAGGCCAGATGACCTGGACCGCGGCTGGAGGCCCTTTCTGAAGAGACTTCCCTACTTCTGCCTGCAACACCGGCCAGTTCAGCTCTTCCAGCCAGTGCTTTCCCACCGTGAGCAACCCTGTCTACGTGGCTTTCATAAATCTATCTTCTCTAACTCACGTGAGCTTGTTGATTGTGGGCCCTTGTGCAACATAGTACCTACCTAGTTTCTTTAAAATAAAAAAATTATTTCCTAATTATTTTTAAATAATGCTATTTTTTAAGTGCCATATATTTTTCAAATGAGTGTGTGTACCCTGGCTGAATGCAGCTATAATAAATTCTGTAAATTGAAGTGAATAAATATTTAAACTTTTCCTTCCATTAAAAAAAAAATGGAAGAAGGTTGGTGGCCCCTGAGCAGAACAGAGACATTCATTTAAATTCCATGCATTTTAATGAAAGAAATGGTTCAGGTGTCCTCCATGCCTTCAAAGCAATGATTTCCAGCTTGAGTTTTCAACACCCCATGGTATCGCCAATTATCCCAAGGGAGGCCCAAGGACTGCCACGGCCTTGTGTTCGGCTCATCACGTTCATTGATTTAATAGGGCCACCTGGACATTTTTCAAAGACAGTAATTGAAAATGCAGCCTGTCAAGTGAGCAGAAGTTGGGGGGATTGGAGTGGGCAAGGAGGGAGCCGAGGAGGGGGACAGTCTGCTCATCAGCCTCTGCAGCAGGGTACCTTGCACGCTGGCGCCAAGCACGCCGATCCAGGGGCACAAGACACGTGCTTCCTTCCTGCTGCTGACCGGCCTCAGAGGAAGGCTCCGACCTGGGAGGAAGGCCAGAGGCAACGCGACAGAACTGCGCTGCTGCTTGCCCTGAACCTGTAAGTTCAAGACCATCTTACAGGGACAACGTGCTGTTTTCTTTTTCTTATTATCTGAAATCTTTTTTTTTTTTTTTTGATTAGATGGACTGTCTCCAACTCAACTAATCCAGATCTATTTATACTCAGGTATTACTATTGTTGATAGGAATGAGATAGTCAGAGGGATATTAACTTCTATAAAACATTAATGAATGTTTTCACCCTGTGTCAGTGTTTTCCACTACTGCCTCCATCCTTTCAGATATCTAGACAATTCTGGGCTCATTACACAGGGGAGGGTGTGACTCAAACCTTGCCAAGCTCCCAGGGGACAAGGAGCCCAAAGGGAACCATTTAAATTGCAAATAGGATCGCATCATTCTCTTTCTTGAAATCAGTCAACAGCTCCCATTACCTTTAGATGAAAAGTCCAAATTGCTCCTAGTGGTAGCACTTCAGGCCCTCCCAAATGCGGTCCTTGATTTCTTGCAGGCCTCCTGTCTCATGGCTTTCACACAGCACAGGCCACGCAAAGAGTTAAGGTTGCCATCATGGCTTGCAATGCTCTTCCATTCCCTTTCTCTGGTTAATTACTATTTATTCTTTAAGACCGACGTAAGCCTCAAGTTCTCCAGAAAACCTGTTCAGGCACTGTAGTCTGGATGTGTTGCGCACCGATTGAAACTTTGCTTTCTAAGCTGTATCATCATTTTCTGTGCCCCAGCCCCCCTCCAGGCTTGGTGATCAGCCCTACATTTAATAGGTGGTTTTCATGAAGTTTTATAGCATAATGATTAAAAGCATGAGCCCTGGAATAAGATCTCCTGGGTTAGTATTTCATCTCTGCCACTTGTGGGCTTTGAGAGCTTGAGAAAAGTTATTTACCCTCTCCTTCCTCATTGTATTTATTTATAACATTAAATAAATAGTAGTACCCACATGTTCTGATAATTAAATGAGATGGTACAATGAACTGCCTACACAGTGTAGAGGAGTCATTAGCTTGTTCATGAATTTGCTAACTTTTCACTGTTTTTACCCCCCTCTGGAATATAAAGGAACTTGCCTAGTTTGTGCACTGTTATACCCCAAGCACTTAGAACACTATCTAGAAGCCCAGTGTGTACGTGTAGACTATTTGGTGAATGGACATATCAATGAGGACATGTGAGTTACTCGTAGTGCATTCAAGCCACGGCAGATCCTTTAGTTTCCTACAGAAATGGAAATACCATTGTCTCTTAGCATGATCCCTAGACATATTAGATACCCAACCAATATCAATGCCTTGTTTTTCCTGTTGTCAGCCATCATCTCTTGCCTGAGAAAGAGACCTTTCGGCAATATCTGCTTTGCATTTGAGTGACAGTGACAAATGTAAGTACAAATATTAGTAAGCACAATCTCTCAGAAGAGCACATATAGACTCTTGCTCCAAACAATGACAATCATCACAACTATTTCCAAACAACTCATGCAAAGCAACTTCCTAGTTATCACTCGTATCTCTACAGATATTGGAATCCAAGTTTTTTGTAGAGTTTATATCTTTCACCAGGAATTCATATTTAATCGTCACTGACATCATCATTTAACAAACCAGAACTTGACATTTTCAGTGTGAGAAATTTATTGTGACTCCTTTTTCTCTGTAGAAGGTATGTTTAAAGCATCTCAAGTAAAGAGAGGATTATGTGCTAAAAACATTGTGTGTGTGTGGGGGGGTAGTTTTCATACAGGGTTTGGAGGAAATCGTTAAATTTATCAAAATTTGACTATTTTTGCTCAAGCTAACTGGCAATGCAGTGGATAGGGAATGAGGAGCCCCATTTTATTACTACTCAGCCTGCCTCTCCCTGGCTGAGTGACCTTGACCACTCATGACATTTCTTATTCCACCAGCAGGGAGTTGACCAGATGTTCTTCAAAGTCTCCCCAGCCCTCTCTTTCTGGGTATTTTCAACTCATGGTGCCCTAACCACTCTATAATGAATTAACTAATCAGGGATGACTCCTTGATTTGACTCTGTGCAAAACATAGTAATGGATAAATAAGTGGCTTTTGCCTTCAGAAAGCTTACCGAGTCAGTAACATTTAAGGATGATAAGGGTGGGTGGGATAGACTTTGAAAGCAAAGCAATTCTCTGTCCCATTGTTTCGATTTTTTTTAAAAAATAGACTATTTGTTCTGAAAGATTATTTCAAAATCATGCTGAAGAAGACATGAAACTTTTTATGGTTATTATAGAAAAGGGTTACAAGTGGTGAGGGGGGAGGGACATGGTGATGGGATGGCTTGCAAGGATGGATGAGGACTTGTCTAGTGGAACTGGGTGTGGGTATCAGTGGGGTGCTGACCAAACTCCTTGTCTCTCTCACCCTGCTCCTCCCTGCCTACCACCCACAGTCCTGTGGAAGATCACGTCTTTAACAAGTTCATGAAAATGCTTTGAAATGGTAAAATACACAATTATATGTTAATTATCCTAACATCAACAAAATAGGGTAAGGATAAATAACACTATAGGTGACATGAACCTCGTTTATAATTCAGGTGCAGACAACATAGTTTATTTTCCACCACTAAACTTAATGTCTGTTTCAAGCCTAGAAACACAATCTCAGTCACTCTTGTGCTTCATTTCTACAGAATTGAGTGTAGGTTCTGGGGGTTTTCAGAGTACCGAGGCGTGGGTATGGTACGGGGAGGGCCTCCTTCTACACACAGACTTCTGCTGGGGTCTCCACTTGTCCTCAGTTGTTGAGTCACATAGGTTGCCGGTGAAGTATCCTTTCTTTCTGTCCACTGGCACCTTTGGACCCCATGACTCTCCCCACTGTGTCTGCACCTCCTTCTTTATGAGGCTACGTGTCGACCCTCTTCCTGTGTTCACTCTGAAGCTCTTCTCTGAGGTCTTCCTGTCTCTGGTCTCCTTCAACTCTTCTCATCTATCATCTGTTTCTAAGACCATGTCTCGGCCCCTATTACTGATGGCCCCCATCTGCTGCTTTCTGGCCTCTTTACTGGTTCTGGAGAAATCCTTCCTATTCCTCAGAATATTTTAATCCTTCATAATATTCTTCTTCCCCATGATTTGGTTTTAACTCAAAGCCCTCATCATTCCCCAAGACCTTGGGTGTAGCCTGCTGACACTCTCTTCTCTGCTGTCTGAGGCATCACGCCCTCCCCTGAGTAATGAGCCCAGAATTGTCTAGATACCTGAAGGGACAGAGGCAGTAGTGGAAAATGTTGACACAGGAGTGAAAACGTTCGTTAATGTTGTATAAGAGTTAATATCCCTCTGACTATCTCGTGCCTATCAATAATAGTAATACATGAGTATAAATAGATCTGGATTAGTTGAGTTCGAGACAGTCAATCCAATAAAAAGAAAAAAAATCATTTTATTTTTATATGGTTACAAGTAGATTTGTGAGCTGGAGAAGTATCTCATGTTTTCCAAATGAGAAAAATTGAGACATTTTCATTGCAAAACATCTACTGCCCAAGTGGCCTAGAAGTACTCTGTATGCTTTCCTTCCAAGTCCAGATATTTTCATTTGGCTAAAAATCTATTTGAGAAATGCGTGATTGAATGGCAAAAAGTCAGGAAAATGGTGTCTCAGTAGTTGAAGGCAGTAGTTGTGAAATTATTTGACTTCTTTGTAAAGATTAATAGCCAGTGATTCATAAATTTAAGCTTGACTTAACATTTGCTTTTCATTTCAACTTAGCAAATAGTTTGGTGATCTCCCTATGTACCTACCACTGCTTTATATGCTGCCTGGGTTTTTAAAGAAATACTGCATATAATTCAGCTCCTGTTCTCAACAAGTTTTTTTTCCCCCTTTTGGCAAAAATATATCAAGCAGCATGTAAATGAGTCTTTGCTTATATGTAATAAAACACCATGTTGGATGGGGTTGTCACGGAGAGGGGGAACCTTTGATGAACTTGGAAAAATTAGGCAAGCAAGATGTGAGAAGATACCAACATGAATTATTTTCAGTAATAACAGGAATCTCTATTTTTTCACGGTTAAACAGACTCGAATGTAAATTGCACTTCTCACCAAAAAATTAAACAGTGAGTATAAAAACTTGCAAACATGAGCACAATTAAATCTTCCTGCTTAATCATTTATTCTTCAAGTCATCTTTTTATAATGAATTGTAATGAGAAAACTAGAGGGCAGAAACTGCCATCTGAAACAGGAAAATAAACTTTGTGTGGTGTGAAAATGAAATCTCCCCTCCTTTTAGCCCTGGAATTGTGGTGGACCTAGATACACCAGCAGCTCCCCTGGGTCTTGGCGGAGCTTATCATGGGCATCCTTGGAAGGGCTTGGAAACTTGGTTAAAAAGTATTTGGTGGAACTCTGTTTGAATATTCATTATCATGTAAGTTATAAATTTGGTAAAGGTACTTAAACAAGTGTGACCTTTTCTGAGAGTAATGTCACTTGATTAAAAAATATATATGCACATAAATGTGTGATCACACATACATACATACACCTATATGCATACTCATATTATTTCATAATTTAAAAAGCAATAATCCACTCATAAAGCTGTCACCTGATGTCCAGAAGCCACAAATCACAATGCAGTGGTACTCTGTGCCCTCCCTGCTCCTCTCGGGTTGTGGGCACCACCTCGCTAACGGTTCCTGTGCAGGATCTCAGCGGGTCTGACCCCTGAAGGAAATGAGAAATCCACAGCAGACAGCAGTGCCAGGCAGCCCATAGTTCTGTTTTCTTTGACGTGACTCTTCCCCTCCATACAACGAGGACTTATCTCTAAGGCTAGAAGCCAAGGGCAATTCCTTCAAATTAGGCCAGGGATTACCATTGGGACCCCCATAAAATTAATGAAATGACTAATTCGATGCAGAATATCATGCTATCAGTATAGTTCCCTAAGGGGTAAAAAGGGGATGGTCTCCACTTAGGAAACTTATGGCCTGAAGGAAATACAAACAGACCTCAATTTCCGTTTTTCTCACTTGAGTGGATGTATCTTACACCTTTCTGTCACATCAGAAAGGTTTTGTCAGGGAGAAAAAGCTCCTTTTCATATGTACTCTGACCTGGAGCGTTAGAGCAGTGATCACAGCAGTTACCTTTCTCAATGACTCAGTGAGCGCCCTTTCCAATAAATACCCTTGGTCCTCTGCCCATTTTTAAAAACATTGGATTGCTTGTTTTTCTGTTGTTGTATTGTCTGAGTTCTTTATGTATTTTGGATATTAGCCTCTTATCAGAGATGTAGTACATATATATATAAGGGAGTATTACTCAGCCTTAAGAAAAGATGAAATACTGTCATTTGTGACAACGTGGGTGGATCCTGAGAATATCATGCTAAGTGAAATAAGTGAGATGGGAAAAGTTGGTTTCAGTATTATATTCCACATATGAGTGAATTATATCTGGAATATAAAACTGAAAGCAACAAATGAACAAGACCAACAGGCAAAAGCTCATAGACGCAGATGACAGTATAGTGAAAGGGAAAGTGGGTGGTGGTGGAAGGCAGGAAAGGGGGTCAAATATACAGGGACAGAAGGAGATCTGACTTTGGGTAGTGAACGCACAATAAAATATACAGATGATGTATTATAGTATTGTTCATTTGAAATCTATGTAATTTTATTAACCACTGTCACCCCAATAAGTTTAATAGTTAAAAAAAAAAAGAAATATCCTTGGATGGACCTGGAGAACATCATGCTTAGTGAAATAAGCCAGACAGAAAAAACAAAGAACTGTATGACCTCACTCATATGCGGAATATAAAACTGAAAGCAACAAAGAGAAAAGAAACGAACAAACAAATAACCCATGGACACAATCAATAGTTCAATGTTTATTTGGGGACGAGTGGGTTAGGGAGGGGAGACGGGAGGGAGTGGGAGAGGAGGGAGGGGGAGCTAGATATAAGGTGATGGAAAGAGAACTCCAAAAAATAAATAAATAAAATAAAAAGAAATATCCTTGGAATAGAGATTGCCCAGTCCCCTCATCCTTGGCCTTGAACTAAAGCATATGCAATCCACCTAGAACAGTGAAAAAAGTCATCTTAGAAAGATAAAAAAATTAATGGTTGTAACCCCCCTAAAATGATACAGTAGTTTCTTTTACTTACCTAAATTGCTATTATTTTCATTGAGAAATCATGGTTCTTTACATCTCCTGACTTAATGCTGTAATGCTTGTATATTTGAAGAAAGAGGCTCCAGATACCCAAAGAGCTGGAGCTAATGGACGGAAGTTCAAACTGTAATGCTTTTCTCAGAGGGAAACCCTCTAATTTTAAGAATTGTGCGACATGGTGCTATTATGTGAATAACCTAGAGCAGGCATGTCCAGCCTGCAGCCCAAGATGGCTTTGAACGTGGCCCAACACACATTTTTAAAACATAATGATTTTTGTGTGTGACTTTTTAAAGCTCATCAGCTATCATTAGTGTCAGTGTGTTTTGGGTGTGGCCCAAGACCATTCTTCTTCCAGTGTGGCCCAGGGAAGCCAAAAGGTTAGAGACTGCTGACCAAGAGTGAAGGTGTGCCAATATGAATGAAAGCATTAAAACATTTTAAAAAATAAACCCTGATGATATCTATAAGGGTGATTTTCCCTAAGTTGCTTTTGAGTGAATCATTGGAGGTATGTTTTAAGAATTCTGGTCACTTGCTTTCTGTGGGTTCCTGCCTTTTCCCTCCTGTCTCAGAATAATTCCTGGGCTTTTTTTTCTCTTACACTCACAATATTTCTGACACCACAAGTATGAGGTTTCCCCCCACATCAGCCCATTTTCTGAGGCCAGCTAAGTGTCCTACAATTCAGTTCAGTTCTGGATACCACAGGCGAAGGGCTCAGACTCACAAGACTGCCCCCACTTTAGACACCAATTGCAAGTCCCAGTTTTAATGTGTCACCCATATGTTTGACTTACCATTTAAAAATTGGGGTTCCTATGACCCTCTCTTTGGATTTGATTTTCTAGAAAGGCTCACAGAACTCAGGGAAACAATTACATATATTTACCAGTTTACAACAACAAGAACAACAAAATAAGTAAATAAATAAGTAAATAAATAAATAAAGGATACCATGAATAGCTAGGTGAGGTACAGAAGGTGAAGTACAGAGGGGTCCTGAGTGCTAGAGCTTCTGTCTCCATGAAATTTGGGGTGTACCAGCCTTTTAGCATGTGAATATATTCAGCAACTCAGAAACTCTCAGAACCCCATCCTTTAAGAATTCTATGAAGCCTTCATAACACAGGCACGATCAATCATTAATTCAATCTCGAGCTCCTCTCCCCTCTGGAGAATAGGGGGGTGAGGCTGAAAGTTCCAAACTTCTAATCATGATTTGTTCTTTTTGGTAACCAGCCCCCATCCAGGGACCCACCAACAGTCACCTCATTGGAAAAAAAAAAAAGATGCTCCTTATCATTCAGTAAATTCCAAGGGATTTAGGAGTCCTGTGTCAGGAACTGGCATCAAAGACCAACTATTAGCCGGAAGCTGGGACAGAAACCAATCTATATATTTCTTATTATTTCAGACATAATCCTGTCAGCTTCCTGAAGTTAAAGGCCAACAGCATATGGCCCACTTAGATATCAGTCCTAGGTTTGCATGCATTTAAGAAAGGATATATTAGGGCAAGACAAATCCTCCTGTCATGCTCCTTTAAGATTAGGTAGGCCCAGGTGACTATCTTGGTGTCACCTAGAAAACCTTCCAGAACGCAAGAGTGCTCTCAGACCAGCAGACTCTCAGAACGAACTTCCAGCCCCCAATGAGCCAATCTTCTCCCACCTGGGACGTGATTTCGAGTTGTTTTCATTGGTTCTTGGGTTTCAGCTTCTGCTTGGATCCCTGACCCACCTTCCCCCAGCCATGCACATCTTTCTCTTTTCCCGAAGTCCCTTGATTGTACGAGGTCAGATTTTATCGTCTGCTTTTGTATCTCAGCTACATATTTTGTTCCCCCTCAGTTTTATACTCTGAAAGCCTTCAATTTTGTAACTGTGGGGAAAAACAAAGAATAAAAAACCTCATCCCTGGGGTGGAGGGCCTGTCGTAGCCTCTTTAGCACCTACCAGACACCTGCTACTGGGGTGGGACAAGTTGGGGCTATTATCTGCGGTCTCCTGGAAGCAGTATTTTTCATGAAACTGGGTACTCCAGGTGGTGTTAACTTCTTGGTTCCAGTATAGAAAGAAAGCAGAAAACAGAATAAAATGTACACTGGGAAAAGTACTTTGAAAAGGTACCGTATTTTGCCAGGTATAATGTGCTCCTGTGTATATCGTGCACCTGTGTTTTTGATCCAGAGTTTCAGGGAAAAAATCTTTCATTTTAATTTTTTAACTTACATTTTTATTTGTTTATATTTAGGTAATTTTTTTTATTACTAATAGAAAAAAATCTTAGCGTTTATTTTTAGCATACTATGGTACAAGCAATTTTTATGTAACCAATACTTATAAAACAAGAATGAATACAAGTTACAAGAAATTGTATGTATAAAAACTTTTTATATAAAAAAACTGATTATCATATTCCAGGGTATTATTTTGCATATGGTTATCATTATTGATGTCTAGAGTTGCACTTTTAATTCATAAGCATAAATAAAAGAATTAAAAATATTAATATACAGAATTAGGACTACCCATGTATAATGCGCATCCTTATTTTTCCCTCAAAAATTTGGGCAAAAAAGTGCCCATCATACATGGCAAAATGTAGTCTTTGAAAGCACCTGAGTTCTGTGTCAAGGTGTGTGATACAAATTGCTTCATTACCATAAAGAGTGAATGCCATTAAAAATATGTGGGACTAATATCTGACTCTTTACCTGTTATGGAATTAATACAATTTAAAGGTCCTTTTGAGCAACAAACATCCTTATTGGCCTGTCATTATATCTGAAAATTCATACTTTCAGGTCCAGAAAGCCCCTGCTCAAATACAACCTTTTTTTTTTCCTGGGAGGTACACATACAAATTAGTCACCATCAGTGTATTAGATGCAGTAAGTGACAGTGTGTTCTAGCTGAACAAGCTCAAAAAAAAGTCAAACATGGGGAAAAAAATGTTTTAAACACAGGGTGTGTTGAGAATGTTTAGAGCTGTGTTGTCCAATTTTATAGACACTAGCCATGTGTGGCTACTTAGACTTAAATTCAGATTTAAATTCATTAAAATAAATAATTCATTGGTCAGTCACTCAAGCCATATTTCAAACACTGAGTAACCGTATGAGTTCGTGGCCGGTGGTTGCCATGTTGAACAGTACAGATACAGAACATTTCTGTTATCACTAAAAATTTTATTAGCTCTGGTTTAGAGTAGAGAGGGTGTGTCTAAATGGTCTTTTTCTATGTTGTACTTGAAATCCACAGAACAATAAAGAAAGTACTGGAAAAGAGGTGGGCAGTAGAAGGGTGTCCGCAGGGAAATGAAGTCATATGAAGTGGGGTTGGGGGGTGGAGTATCAGGAAAACCAAGGGCAAGCGTCGCAATTTTGCCTGGAGTCTGCTGATTATGTATTCCATGAGGGAAAGGAAGATAACTTTTCCAGCAAGTTATTCCTGAGTTCAAATTCTACCTCTGCCAAATACTAGCTGGTTGGCTGTGGAAATTATTAAATGCTTCTTAATTTTTCCTCATGTGTAAAATAGAGATTATAATTTCTATCCCGCACCATTATCATTAAAATTAAAGAGAACACGTGAATCTTGTACACTGTAGGTGCTCAATAATTGGAGCTTTTATACATAAAGCCCGTTACTCTGACTTGGACCACCGACCGTGACTCACACATTTTTGTGTCCATCTCAGTGTCCAGCACACAGTAGGAATTCCATGAATAGTTGTTGAATTTAATTGAACTGCTGATCTCCCTATCTATCTTTTTCACCCTGCTTTCGCTATGAATAAAGATTCTGTGACAGATGGATGCTGTGCAAACTCTGGTGTTATTGGTACTGCAGTAGTAATTAAGGAAATGGGATCAGAACAAGAACAATGCCTTGAAAGCTAATCCCTTTAAGTTAATGGAACTGAAGGATTATAATTCATGAAATGGCACTTGAGTGGCACCACTTGGACAGTTATTGCTTATTATTTATATTTGTTGAATTTTTAAAATTGTGCCCTTCACAGAATTGGTTGAGGGCACAAATACAAAGAATTTATACATTGATTATTATAAATGAATCATTAAACAGCAAGAGTAATTAACACCTTAAGCTAATATATTAAAAAAGATTGTTTTTTTCAACAGTAACCTTAGTGCCCCTGAGCTGGAAAAGGTTGGTTAAAAGAGGAATTAATTGGTAGAGTAGCAAATGTGAAAATGGAATCATATGAGTTCATCTCATCCATTCCACTGCCTTCATATTTAAACCAATGTGGACAGATGACTTCTCATTGTAGAGCTTTTAATAAGACATTTTATAATCATTTTTAGGCCTGCACTCATGGTTGTAATTTTTTTCTTTATATTACAAAGTATTTAAAACAATTATTAGTCTATTCCTAGGTGCTACTGAGCAGTATCTGACTCTTCACTTCTGAATCTCTCAAATGAAGCATTTGAAACTTTCAAATGAGAAGTTTTTAAACTTGGCTCCAAGGAGTCCAGAACCACCTGGGGTCTTGGAAGGCAGGAAGGAGGATAGGATGTGTGAACAGTCATAGATCTGGACACCCTCTTCCCATCCCCATCCAACTTTATATGCTTAATTTACTTCCTTTAATTGGGTTTGTATAAAAGCTTCCCAAAATTTAAAAATAATTACTTTGAAAGTCACTGAATTAGATAATTCTAAATTTTCTGCTCACTTAAGTCCTCTTATGTAGTTCTCAAACCTCAATGCCAGATTTCAACCCTACATATTCTGAATAAGTGCATTTGCTGGGAACTTGACATTTAAAAAAAATTTCCCCAGACTATTTTAACTTTCAGCCAGGGCTGAGAACTACTTTTTAGTCCAATTGCATTGATCTCTTTTTAAGTAGAAATGAATACAGACTCATTTTTTTTCCTCATTTTTTCTTCCACCAGAGTAGAGTTTTGCCCAAGAGAATGAATGTTTATGAAGATTATTTTAGTCTTTTTTCTCATGTTCCTACATAAATCAACATTCCCACTTTGATAACCACCAAGAATAATTGCTATGACTCTCAAATCATTTCACATCACCATTTAATTTTATTGATTTGTATCTGTTATCAAGAAGAGATGTGTTTCATTTAATTAAGATGAGCTCCTTAATTAAACATATAAGTGTCCACATATAAATGTTAGTGTTGGGAGTAAGAGTGTACTTTGCCTTACATGTGTTGATTTTTATGGCAAAATTGAACCTATTATTGGCCTGCACACAATAGGTCCACACTGAATGATTTATGTATCACAGTAGGGACTCATGTATTATTGTACTTACTTGTTACAACATGTGTAAATATTAATCTGTGATTACATGCTGTGTTCTCTGAGCTGGATGTTTAACCATCACCCACAGGACCAAGACCAAGTTAACAAAGTCAGCATTCCAGGGTCTCTCTCTTTTTTTTTTAACCATTTCATGCTCTAGTTAAGTGGCTACAAATTTGATAAATAGGCACCAGGTGAATAAAGAAACATCTCTCTCTTGCCGCCAGAAGTTTCATCAACCATGGAAGATTGACTTCTATCACAGGAGAGGTAACTCTAAGTCAAAACCACACCCAGACAAACATTATCACAAACTATCACACTTCCCATCTATTCTTCTAAGGGCCTGTTTACTTTCCTAAAAAATCATCCACTCTCCTCTAAGAGGCCTACATCTCCACTTCCCTTTCCTTATTAAGCAGGTACTTACTTGAATTCTAATCTGCCTATTTGAGTTATTCATTTTCCCACAGGTATCTACCTCCCATGACATATACATGTTAATAAAATGTTGTTTTTCTTTTATTAATTAGTCTTTTATTACAGGGATTTCAGCCAAGCACACAGAAGAATAGAAATAAGGTCATTTTCCTCCTCTTCCTGCCCAAGCCCCTAGGTAACGGGAATAGATACCATTCCATTTCCATAGCTGCCACAGCATCAATGCAAGCACTTAGTACTCTGCTTTTTAGCTTACTGTTTGTTTTAGTCACTGGAAATTCCTTTACTTTTTAGTATTTCCACATGAAAATTTATAAGGACACTCATTTATGCTTAACTAACTTCTTTAGGTGTTTGGTAGATAAGAATTTTTAGTTTATTAAGTCTATAATATTGCTGAAATTAGCATCTAAATTGTTTTCCTATTCAAACATTTGGTGGGCTGGTGAGACCCTATGACTCCTGAGATTTCACTGCCAGGCAAAGCTCTAGGCAGAGAGCCAGGACTATGAGACATTGTTTGCTGCTTTGTCCTTGATGACCACGTATTAATGAACTTAAGAAGCCTTAAGCACCAGTCAGGGCATGGCCCCAGTGGAAAGACGATGACAGTATAGTATTTCCAATGGATTTGTCTACTCCATGTTTCCTGTCTGTGATCCTGATATACTTTTGTTCTTGAGAGCCATTACTCTCCACTTCCGCATTTCTTTTGAGCTTGTCTTTATTGCACCTGTCCTACGGTCAGCCCCATTCTAAGCACTGTTGGGCTAGATGTTGGCTCCTGACTCAGATTTGCTCTTTCCATCTCTCACTCTTCCCTCTGCCTTATCCCAAAATTTCAGTTTGTGGCCTTCCCTTTGGAGAAAGGATTTTGCCAGTCTTGTCTGCTTCTTCATGATATAGTTTGTTCCTTTTGGTGGATGGCTCAAACCTAGGAATATATTGCAGTTAAACCTATACAATTACTTTGGAGAATTATGGGATGCTCCAGTGCTCAATATCTGAGACTTAATTTGCCTCAGTACCTCAAGGTCTTATAGTGGGGAGAGATGCATATGAAGAATAATTTATAGATTTTGTCAAATATTCAAGTCTCTTGAATTTAGTCACTGAAAGGATTTGAGGGTTATGACTCTGCAACTTGCAAAAGAAAACATTTTGGAGTAGAGAAGGCTATTATTTGAGGAATTAAAAAATAACTTTAATTTTTATGTATTTCTCTCTCTCTGTTATTATTATTTTTCTAGATAAGAATATTAAAACCCTAATTTCTGGGCTTCAGGTTAAACTCCCTTAAAAAACACAGTGGTGGTGGTGGTGGTTGAGGGGGGTGTGGATTGGTAGGTTCCTGGTTCCTTACAAGGAGCTGCTCATCAAACAGTCTTCTGAAGATGAACCAGCAGGTAGAGGCTTGAGAGAACAAGGCAGGGGCACCTCTATAAGATGTTGGTTAATTTAAGTATAAACCAAATGGCAAAGAGACAGCAATTTGCTGCAAGTGTCTAAGATGCCCATAATGAAGAATGCCCTTTTCTTTAAATGGGCTTCAGCTGGTTGGCTTTAAGGAAAAAAAATTCTACAAACCTCAAGTCCTTAGGCACATATTTCTGTGTAAACATGGCAGAATGGTTAGTGATAAGAAGAAAAGCAATATCTTGTTAAAAGAATATTTTCCACGGACAATTTACTGATTTAGTAGGCTGTTATTCAGTGATTCATGAATTGGGCAGGATCTAATCTAACAGATACAAAGGAGCTCTGAAGAGCTACATAAGGTGAGAGATTTTTATAGCACAATGTGAGAGGAACAAGAGAGTTATACTGGTCATGTGTTGATTGGCTAAAGGAGGGATACTTTTCTTATATGGAGCAAAGAGAAGTCTTGGAGCCAGGCCAGGTAACTTGTGTTAAGCAGGCAAGTGTTGATTGGTTGACCGAGGCCTTCCTTTTCTGAGAGAGCCTATATATATATGTGTGTGTGTGTGTGTGTGTGTGTGTGTGTGGACACACACACACACACACACACATATATATATATAAAATATTTTTTATTATAAATCACAATATCACACTAATAAATGGCTATATAGTTTTGCCTGGCTGTCTTTCACTTAGGACATGACCTTTGGAGCCCTGAGACCCCTGTAAGATGTTCAGCTTCCTGATACTGCTATGGTGGAGAGACCATATATATGAAAAATACATATGTACTGCATGTGTCAGAACTCCTAAAACCTTTAGAAATGAGAGTGATGAAGTGTCTTTTGTTGTGTGAATGAGGTGACTTTTGAAAAGCACTTAAGGATAGACGCTGGTTGCCAATGGAAACAACCATTTGATTAGAAGGTTGAAACTTTCAGTTCCATCCACTGACTTTCGGGGAGGGAAGAGGACTGGAGATTAAGTTCAATCAGCAATGGGTAATGACTTAATCAATTATGCCTATGTAATAAAGCCTCCATAATAACCCCCAAAATTGGGTTCCAAGAGTTTTCGGGATGGTGAGCACATAGAAGTTTGGGTGGAGTTGCATGGTTGAGACGGTATAAAGCCTCTTGCCCTTTTCCAATACCTTGCCCTGTGCATCTCTTCCATCTGACTGTTGATTTATATCCTTTGATATCCTTTGCAACAAATAGTAATCTTATAAGCAAACTGATTCTCTGAGCCCTGTAAGCTGCTCTAGAAGTTAATCAAACCTAAAGAAAGGTTGTGGGAACCTCTGTTTAATAGCCAGTCAGCCAGATGTAACAGCTTGGGGCTGTGATTGGCATCTGAAGTGGAGAGCTGATTTGTAGGACTGAGTCCTTACCCTGCAGGACCTGACGATGTCTATGGATAGACAGAGTCAGAACTGAGTTGAATTGTAGGTCCGAGAATTGCTCGGTGGTGTGTGTGTTGTGGGGTGTGCGGAGGTGGAATTCTCCACATCGGAACTGGGTGCAGAATCATTAATTATTCGACTTCAGAAATCACAGAGCGTCACTCCCACCATACTCTATCGGTCAAGACAAGCACAAAACGCTCTCAGGTTTAAGGGGAGTGAGGGCTAGACTCTGGCTTTTGATATTCAGAATGTGAGAACATTCTGGAGGAGCATGTGGGACTGGAAATACTATTGCAGACAGTTTTAGAAAATATAGTCTACCACAAAAGGCAACCTAAATTTTTTGGTTACTGTGGACTGAGGGTATTTTACTACATATCAGCCAAATGACTATGTTCAGGAGCACAGAAAGCTAAATCTGTGGCCCCTATTCTACAGCTCCTCTCCTTGGCCCTGTGAGTTGGGGAGTGTAAGTATACAGATTGCAAATGAATAGATGAGGACTTTAAAATGAATTTCCAGGAGCTATAAACTCAGATGATTGTCTTCTCTTTCCCCTGGAGACATTTATTTATAGTTCAAAGGTTAGCAACCCAGGAGCCTTTTCCCTCTCTTCCGAAGGGGATTTTGCTTTCATTAGGCAAATTAAGTTTTTTTCCCACCCTCAGGAAGGGAAATTTTATACAAACTCCCAGATTTAGGTGCGGGGGAGAGGGAACTTCTCACCACTGTGCAGACTCTGGTATGTGTAGGAAGACAATGTAGGGGTTCAGAATGAGTCACCCCAAGATATGCCTCTGTGGTATAAAGATTATTTTGAGCTAAGGGCAACTGAGACTCTGTGAACTCAAGAGAAATTTCTATTCCTCTTAACTACCTAGAAGAATTTAAATTAGGGGCCTTGACCATAATAATACATTATCAGAGATAAACTTTATGACCTTTCTATACAGCAGGAAAATTTGTTGAACATTTGTTTTTCTTATCATCCTATCCTCCCCTTTAAAGTCCCAGGGTGCCTTATTTCATCTTTCATCAGAATGCCATATATACCTCATTTTAACTTTCGGTCCCTGAACTGTTCATGAGTGTGGTGTCTCTATCTCTCTCATGTATATAAAGTCCCCATGCATACATATGTTAATTAAATTTGGTTATTTTCTCTTGTTAATCAGTCTGTTGTAGATTTAATTATTAGACCAGCCTAAAGAACCTTCAAGGTTAGAGAAAATTTCTTCTTCCCCCACAACATCCTGCTCTTGTCATATCTCTCCAAAGGGAAGAACTGAGACAAAGGGAAACCTATGACATTATTATTGTGAGTAAGTAATAGTAATCTGTCTCGACCCCAGGAATCTCATGTCTATATGAATATAGTAATTAAAAACCTACCAATATGAAAATGTTATCATAGAAATGGGCCCTTCTTGGCACAGTGTCCAAGTTCCAAACAAAGAATTGAGTGAGACACAGAAATAAAGTGGTGAAAAAGTAGTTTATTAGAAGTAGAAAGTACACCCAAAGAGGTAGGAGTAGGCTCAAGCAGGCAAGTGGCTCAAGAGCCCCAAATAACAAGGCTTTGGTAGTTTTATTCTCTTTAGTTTGGGTGTGAGAACTTTTAATTGGCATCTTTGATTGGCAGGAAGAATTAACTGTGCATTTTTCTTCCCAGAATTCAGCCTGTTGTAATGTTATTAATGAGGTTCTGGGCATGTGTATGATATTATAATGATGGTACAATGAGGCTTAGTTGGAATGGGGGTCATTGTAACTCTTACTGAAACTGGCTTTAACCAGTGGGCATTTTGTTTCCTACAACTTTTCATATTAGTTACTTTTGCCTGTAATTTCCTGTGGTTGCCTAACTTGGAGTGAGGATTGCTAATGAAAGGGTGGTATCAGGGTAGTGACTACTCCAGAAAGGTGGGTCCCATGGGAGTGGTCCTGAGATCCTCCTATTCTGTCTACCTCACTTTTCTCTAGAGAGGCGTGATCCCCATAAATCTCTATGACAAGCTGAGGGACAGGTGGTCTCCTCTTCTGGCTGAGTGTGGTCATTGCTCCTACCTATGGGGGGTCACGGAATTCTCACCCTACCTGATCTAAAAGGGAGGAAGGGGTCTAGGGATCTGCTGGAGAGACTGTGTTGACTTCTTTGGTGGGGATGGGCTGGAAGCCATGCTGGGGCATCATTTGTATCTCAATGGCCCCTAGATAAGGAGAAATAGATTCAGTTAATAGATTTAAAAGCATTGGCCTAAGAAACAGGCCTCGAAGCCACTGACGTGTGGTTACGCATGAAAGTTCCATTCAGCCCCATGAAGCCTGCAGCCTGTTGACTTTGGGCTCAGCCAGTCACTCAGGTGTTGCAACCTATCCAGGAATGACCTGGGTTGCAATGATTACAATCAACAAGCACAGATTATAGGCTCCAGGATAATTAGTTAAAGTCTGGCAAGCATACCTAACTCAAGTTTTGCCAGCACAAAATCACAAATTCTAGAATGATTAACTAAGGCTGGAGACAGGGGACATTTTGGGAATACAATTAGCAAACACAAATTACAAGGTTTTTAGAATGACTGACTAAAGCCAGGGCAAAGGACATCTTGGGAGATCCTGGCTAACAGCCTATGGTTTAAGTTTCAAGGTAACAATCTATTGTTTAAGGCTACAGATCAAGGAGAACTGATTGAGAGGCTGATTAAGACTAGGGACTAGGAAAAAGGTCAATTTGGGAAGCTAAGGAACTAGGGAAAAGGGGTCCGAATGTTCCTATAGTGAGGG
This sequence comes from Lyroderma lyra, assembly GCA_004026885.1. NCBI lineage: Eukaryota > Metazoa > Chordata > Mammalia > Chiroptera > Megadermatidae > Lyroderma > Lyroderma lyra. Next base: position 558,548 of record PVJL010000009.1, read on the forward strand.
GCCCTTCCATTTGGCCCATGTCAAAAATAGTGCAAAATATATTTAAATGCACACATTTAGATAAATCACATTTTAATTATCTTTTTCTGTTGATATATTTAGTGTTGCATTGGTTTTGGTCACAGAGTGGTTTGGAATTCACTATTTTGTTTTGCTTTGTTTTTTTAAGTGAACTGTGGGGTGGAAATATTCTCTACCCACTTTGGGCCTAAGAATTAAATTGACAGAAGACAGGATCAAAGCATACATATTTTATTGGATTTTTACATGTACATGGGAGCCTTCACAAAAGAATGAAGACCTGAGGAAATGAACAGAGTAAGAAGCTTTTATGACTTTTAGACAAAGACACAATAAAATAAATAAAAACAAAGACTTGGCAGGACAAAGGGGTTTGGGCTAGGGGTATAGTAAGTGGTATAAAGGTAACCAGGAAGGTAAGAATTAATTTAACAAGGTTTATTTGTACAGATGTATTGGCCCCACGTTTCCCATCTCTGGTGATAGGAGTCTTTTCCTCTCTGCACAGGGAGGGTCCCTTTCCCATGGGGGATTCATCTGCTTTCAGGGAAGAAGGGTAAGAGGGGCTGGGTCACAGGGACCTTCCTGCTTCTGTTGTTTTCTCGGACTCCTTCATTTTAAGACATTCAGTATTCTAAGTTGCCATATTTTGGGGTAGCATGTCCTGAACTCCACCAGTCTGGAAGTCTTAATCTGTGGGTTCATACCTGTGGGTCCCAAAGTTCTCTTGACTGGTCCTCCCGGAGAGTAGAGAAGCCCTAATTCCTGGAGAAGAGAAACACAGACCCAGTAGGGATGATGAGTACCTCTTTTATGTCAATCTGAGATGAAAATTTTGGTGGAGGCAGATGTTTTGTATTTATCTTTTCCACAGTGCTTTTGTCTTTCTAATAAGTATTGGTTGAATTGAATTCCATTAATCCACAAAGATCCAATTTAAAGACAGTGAAACTCTCTGGCTGGCTTAATTAATTCTGCATCTAACCATTTACAAGAACTGTTTGTATTAGCGACCACAGTTCAACAACAGAGTGTTTTACCATATTAATGCCATTAGGCAAAAGAACATCATTTACCCCAAGCCCCCCATTTTGAAGCTTACTTTGAGGCCTGGCAGAAAGCCCAGATATTTAAAATCTTTGCTTATGGCTACTTACTTTTCTTTAATCTTTGAAAGTGAAGCACAGAGCTTTTGTCAGTCCCATTCTTACCAAGTTTTCACACAGGGTTGTGGGTCTGAGCTACAGACACATGGTGACTTGATGCAGGGCTAATCCAGGTTTCCTCAGGTATGAGATAACTATTAGTAGGGCAGTGCCAGCAACTGCTTGATAAATCCCAACACAGGGCCTGCAGGGGAGGCTGCTCACGTGTGTGCCTCCATACACATCACAGAGGAGAGACCCTATGAGTAAGTGAAATTTTGCTAAACTGACGGGGTCCATCCTCTGTAGATTCTGTGTTAAACATGCAAGCTGCCCTCCAGCAAATGACGTAGATGTGCAGGCAGGGATGCCCGTTAAGGAACAGTTCTCTGAGAATAGTGATTCCTAAATCAATTATTTCACCTCTTAGCAGCTCTTACTTTTTTTCCTCTTAATTCAATTTTTCTCACCTGCTGAGATTCAGAGACATTCAGGCCAGGTTATGTGATGTGGCTGCCTAGATTCCAGAAGCAGAGTGCCAGCACAGAAGGGCGGATCTTCTGGTGAACCCATATAGCAAACAGTAACAGCACTTTAATGGGTCTCCAATGTTTAACATCACAATTACTTTTGATTAGGATATGTTTACATCAAGAGGGGAGTCTAAGTGATCCCACAAAGGAAGATAGAGATTATTCATGAGTGTCTGAAAAATTAAATATACTCTCAGAATTAGTCACAATTCAATATTCCGGCAAAGTTAGTTGTTCTCAGAATGGTAATCAGCAGTTACAGTATAAAGTCAGAAAAGGAAATATCCACATTACAGCTTTATTTAATGACTTAGACATTTTCTCATAGGTAATGTTTATATACATTCTCATTTAGCCCTAGTTTAAGTCACTCATTAACAAATATAAGAAGAAAATTTAAAAGAAAGGAAAAGAAGTTTTTTGGGTTTTTTTTTTTTTTCAGGTCAGCCAGAGGGAATGTGTCCCCCTTGGGAGACAAATTTAGGGAGTAAACACTCTTAGCTTTTTTACTCATTTATTAATTTATTTAAAACACATTTGTTGAACCCTCATACACTGCTGCCGGACATTGGTATAAGCACTTCGGAAAACTGGTGATTTCTGTGAAAAGTAAAAATATGCAAAATCTATGATCGATCACTTTTCCTCTTAAAAATGCAAATATGTTTGCACCAGAGTACCTGTTTAAGAATGTTTATAGTAGCACTATTTATGATAGCCTCAAACTGGAGACCCGAATTCCCAATAACAGTGGTCTGTAAAAATAAACCGTCGTGGAGTCACACAACGTAATACTATCAAGCTAGTGGAACAAACTAATTACAGTCATACGAACAAAAATATTCGGGTGAATCTTCCAATATGATGTTTTATGAAAGAAACAAAGGTCATTGCGTTGTGTCACCACGTGATTAGTTAATCCTTAAACTCTTACTTTCTGGTCTTATCTGCTACACATTCCCTGACAAAGCAGGGTACACATTCTCAGAAAAAGGTGGACATGCTAGCTAAGCCTGCTGGGAGGACCCAAATCAAAAACACAAGGACCATAGCTAGGAAACCAGTTTGCCCTAGAAAGCTCCAGAAATCACTTCCTAAGTGACCTTTTGACCAACTTTTCGTCAGTAGCATACTAAAAATCACACTCAGGCGTTCAGATTTAATATTAAAATGAAATATGCATGCATGACTGGGCATGTTCCAAGTATGTTTGAAAACTGTACACGCTCCCCTCTAATTAGGAGAACTCCCCACCCTTTCTCAGAAATCCTCACCCCTGAACCAACCCACTTCCCCCAACTCTTTAAGATTTTCCTGATTTCCCAAAATCTGAGAGAAGGAATCTTTAGAGTATGAGCTTTCCCTTCTCCCTTCTTGGCTCAAAGAATAAAGTTTCTTCTCTGTTTTACTGAACACAGTCCTGTTCTATTGGCAGGAGAGACACAGGGCAGAAGGACCTGGATTTGAGGTCTCTGACCCTCAGGGGTCGATAACTCAAACACAAAATGCAAACTGTATTACTGCATTTCTATAAAGTTCAAAAATAGGCAAAACTTACGTGTGGAATTCGAAGTCAGGACAGCTGTTAGCTCTGGGGGAGTGGTAGCAGTTGGAGGAGAGTACAGGGGGGCTTTGGGGTCCTGGAAATGTTTCATTCCTTCATCTGGGGGCTGGTTACATAGGTATGTTCACTCTCAGAAAATTAACTGAGCTGTAGATGTATCATATATGTAATTTTCTGCATTGTATAATATTTAATTTAAAAGTTTACTTAAGATTTTTTTGTCTTGTGTTTCAGGTACCAAGCAACAGAAAAGAATACTGTACTAGGGCAGTGTTTGCCTTCTCGGAGCGCGAGGGCTTGAGGAGGAAGTAGACATCCAAGGATATGATTTTAAACAATACTGAATCACTGAGAAAGATTACAGCAGCTCTGGGGCAGGGGACTTGATGTGGGCCAAAGGAGTGGAAAAAGGAATCAGGAGACTTCCTGAGGAGAGGGAAGGCCATCCAAGTTGAAATGATCTCTAGGAATCATCCAGTAAATAAAGAAGGAGAGTTAGCTATTCAAAGGAGGGCAAGTGGACAAAGCCCCCAAAGCCCCCCTGAGAAGCAAGCCTACAAAGGCACCCATTTAGTCTCAAAGTGGGGCAGAAGATCCTTGCAAGGTCTCTGACTTGTCACAGTTAATAGTGGAAAAAAACTCAGAAATTTCTGTTTGAGAATTGAGACCATGTATACTAACATGATTTACCTCCTTGTTCCAGGAAATACTTTTTGCCCAAGGGCAGCGACAGTCAGTCACTAGTCACAAAATCTGCGTATGCTCCCCTGTAGTCTTGAGCACTTGGTTTCTACTCAATCTACTTTGAAAAGTGTAATGAGGTGAGAGGCACAAACAAGGAGATTTCCATTCGCAATAGACACTGAAAAGAAGGACTGGGAACTTCCTATTTTCAGAGATTTAAAGAAGTATTAATCTCTCAAGGGTTTAGTCAGTTTGAAAGGTTGGCCCTATGAGTTCTATATGGGAGGAAAAATAATTTTCCCCTACCCTTCTGAGTTATTGACTGAGACCCCTGTAATAAGGGATCTCAGTCCTAAGATAAGTTAACAAGTGAAAAAAAAAAAAGTTTATTAACATGTATACCTCCCAGGTACATGGAGATACTCACGAAAAATGAGGGACTCTCTGAAATGGTCAAAGCTATCACCTTAATTAACGCCTTCAATTAAAAATGAAAGAAAAATGTTGGTTTGGGAGAGAAGCCAGTTGTGGGAAGTTACTAGGAAAAGCCCAGCAAACAAGGGTCTAATGTGTGATGTATATTGAGTCTACGCCTGTTCCATTGGAGAGTTTCTTATGAGTTGGAGTCATGATTCTCTTCCTAGTTTGGAGAGGGACCCATCATTATACATAGAGATTCCCGTTATAAATGTAAATTTCTTCTCCAAAAGAGTAACATCTCTATTTTCAGAGCTTCTCTTTTGTCTGCTATTTCTCAAAATAATCCTTATGCCAAAGAGGCATTTTTAGAGTGGCACATTGGCTACCGTTCTAGCCTCTATTGACACAGGCCAAACGAAAGGGCCTCTCACCGTAGGAACATTCAGTCCCCTTTTCCCTAGTTCCTTAGCTCCCCAACTCTACATTTTTCCTAGTCCCTAGTCTTAATCACCCTCTCAATCAGTTCTCCTTGATCTGTAGCCTTAAACAATGGATTGTTATTACCCTGAAACTTAAACAATAGTCTGTTAGCCAGGATCTCTCAAGATGTCCTTTGCCCTGGCTTTTGTTAATGATTCTAAAAACCTTGAGATTTGTGTTTGCTAATTGTATTCCCACAATGTCCCTGTCTCTAGTCTTAGTTATTCATCCTAGAATTTGTGATATGCTGGCAAGACTTCAGTTAGTTGTACTTGTTAGACTTCAACTAATTATCCTGGAGACCGTAATCTGTGCTGGCTTATTCTAGGCCCGTCCTGGACAGGTGGTGACGCCTGAATGGCCAGCTAAGCCAAAGTCAATAGGCTGTAGGCTTCATGGGACTCAACAGACCTTGCATCCTGTAGCTGCCCTATGTCAGTAACTTTGAGGCCTGCTTCTCAGGCTAGTGCTTTTAATTCTATTAAATGAATCTATTTCTCCTTATCTAGGGGCCATTGGAATACAAATGATGCCCCAACATGGCTTCCAGCCGATCCCCACCAAAGAAGTCAACACAGTCTCTCAGGTGGATCTCGAGACCCCTTCCTCCCTTTTAGATCCAATAGGGTGAGAGTTTGATGAATCTCCAATAGGTAGCGACAAAGACCACATTAATCAGGAAGCAGATACAGAAGATGAGACCTCCTGTCCCTCAACTTCTTATAGAGATTTAGGGGGATCACGCTTCTCAAGAGGAAAGTGAGGTAAACAGAATAGGGGGCTCTCAGGACCCCTCCCATTGGGCTGCCTTGCTGGAGTAGTCACCACCCTGATACCACCCCTTCACTAGCAATCCTCACTCCAAGTTAGGCAACCACAGGAAATTACAGGAAAAAATAACTTATACAAGAAGCTGTGGAGTGCAAAGCCCACTGGTTTAAGCCAGTTACACCTACACAGTAAGGGTTGCAACAATCCCCATTCCACCTACGCCTCATTGTACCATCATTATAATATCACACGTATGCCCAGAAGTTCATTAATATCATTATAACAGACTGAATTCTGGAAAGGAACATGCGCAGCTAAAAAAAGGTGATGTCATAGCCCCATGTTAATCAAAGGTGCCAGTCAAAAGCTCCTCGCCCAGATAGGCATAACCCCGTACAACTAAAGAGACTAAAAACTGCCAAGGCCTTGTTATTCAGGGCTCTTCAGTCACCTGCCTGTTGGAGCCTGCTCCTACTTCTTTGGAATTGTACTTTTGTCTTGCCATTTGGGGCCCTTGGCCCACTCTTGCTCAGGACTGCTCCTATCTCTTTGAAGTATACTTCCTTCTTCTAAAAAACTACCTTTTTCATGACTTTCTTTCTTTCTTTTTTAATTTATTTTTACTGTTAGACTTATTGGGGTGACATCTGTTAGCAAGGATTACATAGGTTTCAGGCATACAATTCTACAGTGCATTGATGTATAATAAGTTCACCACCTAATGTGACTTCTCTTTCCATCACCTTATATTTAGCTTCCCCCACTCCTCTCCCACCCCCTCCCCTTTCTCCCCTCCCTAACCCACTCGTCCCCAAATAAACATTAAACTATTGACTGTGTCCATGGGTTATTTGTTTGTTTGTTCATTTCTTTTCTCTTTGTTGCTTTCAGTTTTATATTCCGCATATGAGTGAAGTCATACAGTTCTTTGTTTTTTCTGTCTGGCTTATTTCATTAAGCATGATGATCTCCAGGTCCATCCATTTTCTTGCAAATGACAATATTTCATCTTTTCTTATAGCTGAGTAATATTCCATTGTGTATATGTACCACAGCTTCTTTATCCAGTCATCTGTCGCAGGGCACTTTGGTTTCCATGTTTTGGTCACTGTGAACAGCGCTGCAATGAACATTGGGGTACATAAGTCTTTGCGGACAAAGGTTTTCAAGTTCTTTGGGTAGATCCCTAGAAGGAGGATTGCGGGTCAGATGGTAGCTCCATCCCAGTTTTCTGAGGAACCCCCACACTGCCTTCCACAGTGGTTGTACCAGTTTGCACTCCCACCAGCAGTGTACCAGAGTTCCTTTTTCTCCACCTCCTCTCCAGCACCTGTTATTCCTTGTCTTGTTGATAACAGCCATTCTCACAGGCGTGAGGTGGTATCTCATTGTGGTTTTGATTTGCATTTCCCTGATAGCTAATGAGGATGAGCATTTTTTCATATGTCTGCTGGCCATTTGTATTTCTTCATGGGAGAAGTGTCTGTTTAGTTCTTCTGACCACTTTTTAATTGGGTTGTGTGTTTTTTTGTTGTTAAGTCTCATTAGTTCTTTATATATTTTAGATATTAGACCCTTATCTGATGCGTTATTTGCAAATATTTTCTCCCATTCAGTTGGCTGTCTCTTTGCCTTGTTGATGGTTTCTTTTGCTGTGCAGAAGCTTTTTAGTTTGATGTAGTCCCATTCATTTATTTTTGCTTTTACTTCCCTTGCCTTTGAGGTCAGTTTCACGAAGTCTTCCTCGAGTCCTAGGTCTATAACCTTAGTAACTATGTTTTCTTCTATACAGTTTATTGTTGCAGGTCTGATATGAAGGTCTTTAATCCATTTTGAGTTAATTTTTGTATATGGAGAGAGTTCACAGCTAAGGTTCATTCTTTTGCATATGTTTTTCCAGTTTTCGCAGCACCACCTACTAAAGAGGCTGTCTTTTCCCCATTGTATGTTTTTGTCTCCTTTATCGAAAATCATATGTCCATAAATTTGTGGATTCATTTCTAGGTTTTCAATTCTGTTCCATTGGTCTATGTTTCTGTTTTTCTGCCAGTACCAAGCTGTTTTGACTATTGATGCTTTGTAATATAAATAGAAGTCAGGGAGTGTAATGCCACCAGCCTTATTCTTTTTATGTAGTATTGCTTTGGCAATTCGAGGTCTTTTATGGTTCCATATAAATCTGATAATTCTTTTATCTATTTCATGAAAGCATGATTGTGGGATTTTAATGGGTATTGCATTAAATCCGTAAATTGCTTTGGAAAGAATGGCCATTTTAACAATGTTAAGTCTTCCTATCCATGAACAGGGGATATTTTTCCACCTCTTAAAGTCTGTTCCAATTTCTTTCAAAAGTGTCCTATAGTTTTCTGTGTATAGGTCTGTCGTGTTCTTTGTTAATTTAATTCCCAGGTATTTCATTCTTTTTGTTGTGATAGCAAAAGGAATTGACTCCCTCATTTCTTTTTCTGAGGATTCATTGTTTGTATAAAGGAATGCTGTTGATTTTTGTACATTGATTTTGTATCCTGCAAATTTACTATATTCATTTATTGTTTCTAATAGTTTTCTGGTGGAATCTTTGGAATTTTTTATATAAAGGATCATGTCATCTGCAAATAGTGACAATTTGACTTCTTCCTTCCCAATTTGGATACTTTTGATTCCTTTCTTTTGCCTGATTGCTGTGGCTAGAACTTCCAGTACTATATTAAATAGCGGTGGTGACAGGGGGCACCACTGTCTTATTCCTGATTTTAGGGGAATAAACTTCAGCTTTTCCCCATTCAGTATGATGTTAGCTGAGGGTCTGTCATATATGGCCTTTATTATGTTGAGATACTTTCCTTCTATACCTATTTTATTTAGTGTTTTGATCATAAATGGATGTTGTATCTTGTCGAAAGCTTATTCTGCATCAATTGATATGACCATATGGTCTTTATCTTTTATTTGTTTATGTGGTGTATCACATTGATTGAATTTCAAATGTTGAACCATCCTTGTGCTCCCGGGATGAATCCCACTTGATCATGATGTATGATCTTTTTGATGCATTGTTGTATTCTATTTGGTAATATTTTGTTTAGGATTTTTGCATCTGTGTTCATCAGAGATATTGGTCTCTAGTTTTCTTTTATGTGTTGTCTTTGCCAGGCTTTGGTATTAGGGTAATGTTGGCCTCAAAGAATGAGTTAGGAAGTATTGCTTCCTCTTCAATTTTTTGGAAGAGTCTGAGGAGGATAGGCAGTAATTCTTCTTTGAATGCTTGGTAGAACTCATTGGTGAAACCACCTGGTCCCGGGCTTTTGCCTTTAGGGAGATTATGGATAGTCATTTCAATTTCTTTGCTATTGATTGGTCTATTTAGATTATCCAGTTCTTCTTGGTTCAGTCTAGGTAGGGTATAAGTTTCTAGAAACTTGTCCATTTCTTCTAGGTTGTTAAATTTAGTGACATAAAGTCCTTCTTAGTATTTTCTTATAATCCTTCATAATTCTGTGGTGTCAGTGGTAATTTTTCCCCTTTCATTTCCAATTTTGGATATTTGTGTCCTTTCCTTTCATCCTTTGATTAGTCTAGCCAGGGGTTCGTCAACTTTGTTGACTTTCTCAAAGAACCAGCTCTTCGTAATATTAATTTTTTTCTATTGTCCTTCTGTTCTCTGGTTTAGCTCTGCTTTAATTTTTATTATTTCTTTCCTTCTGCTGACTTTGGGTTTCATCTGCTCTTCTTTTTCTAGTTCTTTAAGATGGGATGTTAAGATGTTTACTTGTGATTTTTCTTGTTTCTTAAAATATGCCTGTAGTAATATAAATTTCCCTCTTATTACTGGTTTTGCTATGTCCCAGTAACTCTGATATGTTGTATTTTCATTGTCATTATCATAATCTCATCTTTTATTTGTTCTTTTATCCAGTCCTTTTTTAATAAGCTGTTGTTTAGTCTCCATGTATATGTGGTTTTTTTCTCCTTTCCTTTTACAGTTGATCTCCAATTTCAAAGCTTTGTGGTCTGAGAATACACTTGGAATGATTTCGATCTTCTTGAATTTGCTGAGGTGACTTTTGTGTCCCAGCATGTGGTCTACCCTTGAGAATGTTCCATGTGCACCAGAAAAGAAGGTGTAGTCTCTTTTTGCTGGATGAAGTGACCTGTAAATGTCAATTATGTCCAATTACTGTAATGTGTCATTTAGAGCTGATATTTCCTTATTTATTTTCTGTTTGGATGATCTGTCCATGGCTGTTAGCAGGGTGTTTAAGTCTCCAACAATGATTGTGTATTTATCAGTTTCTCCTTTCAAATCTGTTCGTAGTTTCTTTGTATATTTTGGTGCATCCTGGTTGGGAGCATATATATTAATTAGTGTCAAATCTTCTTGTTTTATTGTGCCTTTTATCATTATGTAATGTATGTAATGGACATTATGTTATGTAATGGACATTATGCAATGTCCATCTTTGTCTTTTACTATCTTTTTTAACCTAAAGTTTATTTCATTATATATCAGTATGGCAACTCCTGCTTTTCTCTGGTTACCATTTGCTTGGAGTATTGTTTCCCATCCTTTCACTCTGAGTCTGTGTTTGTTCTTATGTCTGAGGTGTGTCTCTTGGAGACAGCATATGGATGGGCTATGTTTTTTAATCCAGTATGCTACTCTGTGTCTTTTTATTGGTGAATTCAGTCCATTAACATTTAGAGTGATGATCGATATGTGAGGATTTCCTGTGGCAATTACTTATTTCTTTGTTTGTTTTTGTTTCATTTTTGTTTTTTTCTTGTTGTCCCAACTTTGTTCCATTTTTCCTGATGTTTTGTTTCAGGTCGAAGAGCCTCCTTCAGTGTTTCTTGAAGTGCTGGCCTTGTGTTGGCAAATTCCCTCAGCTTCTGTTTGTCTGAGAAGGTCTTTATTCCACCTTCATATCTGAAAGATAATTTTGCTGGATAATTTATTCTTGACTGTAAGTTTCTCTCTTTAAAGTTTTGAATATTTGATTCCACTCCCTCCTGGCTTGCAAAGTTTCTGCTGAGAAATCTGATGCCAGCCTGATGGGTTTTCCTTTAAAGGTTATAATTATTTTTTTCCTGGCTGCCTTAAGAATTGTCTCTTTGTCTTTAGTTTTGGACATCTTTAATACCATGTGTCTTGGAGAAGACTTGTTAGAGTCCAGATATCTAGGGGACCTGTTTTCTTCTTGACCTTAGGGTTCCAGATCTTTCCATACGTTTGGAAAGTTCTCATCTACTATTTGTTTGAGTATGCTCTCTGTAGAATGCTCTGCCCCTTCTTCTATTCCTATTATCCTGATGTTGTTTTGTCTCATGGAATCAGATAGTTCTTGCAGAGTTTTTTCGATCTTTTTGGTTCTGTATTCCCTCTCTTCCTCTTTCTGAGCTGTTTCCATATTCTTTTTTTGTTGTTGTTGTTTTGTTTTTTTGTTTTTTTGTTTTTTTGCTTTTTGGTATGTGGGTAGCTCCCTGGCTGGGAATTGAACCCAGGCCGCAGCGCTGACAGCGCCAGTGCCGAAGCCTTAAGCCACTACACCACCAGGGGCTCCCTGTTTCCATATTCTGATCTTCAATATCACTAATTCTTACCTCCATCTGGTTGACCCTGTTTCCTATGGAAGTTATTTCATTTCTCACTTCTTTTATTGTATTTTTTATCTCTCACATTTCCGTCTCAATCTTCCTTATGTTTTGAATTTCTTTGTTAAATTGTTCCTTTTGTTCACGGAGTTCCTTTTTTATGTCATTCATCTCCTTTTTTATGTTGTTCATCTCAGCCATGGTGTTCTGCCAGTATGTTTTCATTTCTCTCAGAGCCTTTAGAATGGCTACTTTAAATTCTCTGTCAGTTCAGAAACTTCTAGGTCTAAAAATCTGTCTTCTGGATAAACGTCATGTTCTTTCTAGGGAGTTATAGTTTTTAAGGAATTCATCCTGTCCGCTGGGTTCTTCCTCTTTGACATGAGGGCATTATGTTCAGTAGTAGTGCCCAGAAGCCCAGATTGGTACTTTTGTGGTGTCTTGCTGTAGGGCAGACATGAGGTGGCACTGGGGGCCAAGTTTTGGGAGAGAGGTGGGTTGTTTATTTCTTATTTCTGGTCTCCTGCTACATTTGGAGGTGGTGCGCATCTGTCGTGGTCCCTCCGCTTCCTGTAGTTAGTTAGTTGGTTGGGGAGGCTGTAGGAAAGGGGAGAGGCCAACAAAAGGTGCTCCGGGGCAGCTCCACCTTCTGCCCTATGCTAGGGAAGCTGCATGATGTGAGCTGAGGCTGCACCTGCTGGCTGGGGTGAATGCTATCAAATCTGCCTTTCTTCCCAGGCCTGCTTCCGCGGCCAAACGTTGGGGCAGAGTCTGCGGGCTCACACTGCTTTTAGGACCCAGGGGTGTGCGAGCAGGTGCGCGCACAAGTCTGACCCGGCGGTAGGAAGGCAGCCAGCTTGCCTCCGCAGCGGGCCAGACCGGGAAGCACAGCCCTGTGCAGGAGCTGTGTGTGCCTGCACTGTGGGTCCCAAGGGAGCTGAGAGCTGAGGTGTCGTCTCTGCAGTTCAGAGTCCTTGCTCAGCCCTGCTATCACTCAAAAGGTCCAAGGCTGGCTCCCAAGTTCTGTCCGCAACTTGCCGCTCCAATTCCAGATCCCCAGCCCACCTCCCCCATGGTCTCCCACTGTTCTGCCACTTTGCTAGGGCTTTTCCTCTTGTCACCTCTTGGCCTTCCCACTCCCGTGCATTGTGCTGCTCCCGATAGTCAGCCACGATCAGGTCCTGTTGCAATCCGTCTCTGCTCCCTTCCCTCTCTCCCACTCGCCCCCGTCTCTCCAACCTTCAGGTGTTTACTTATGATGTGTGGATTTCTCAGCTACTGTTTTGTCACTCAGGGTCCTCTTTCTTGGCTCCTGGGTGGCTATTTCACTGTGTTTTCTGGGAGAGGCTTTAGGGACCTCCTCTCCAGTCACCATTTTGCCCTACTCCCATGACTTTATTTCTGTATCTCACTCAATTCTTTGTTCGGGACACCAAGAACCTGAACACCGCGCCAAGGAGGGCCCATTCCCCAGTAACAACATTGGATATAAAACAGTATTTAAATGTTTGTCTCTGTTTTCTATTGTTAAAGTAACCAGATTAGGCCTAAAAGGTAGTCACTCGTGCTAAGCTCCCCATCACCAAGCCAGAACTTATATATATATGTATATGCATGCATATAGAAGGGCTGTCCAGAAAAAAATGCAACCATAAATGCCTCTATTTTTTGTATTACATGGCTCATAATTTTTATTATGAATCACAATATCACATTATGGTTATATAGTTTTGCCTGGCTCTCTTTCACTTAGGACATGACCTTTTGGAGCCCTGAGTTACCCTGTAAGACGTCCAGCTACCCTCTACCCTGATGCTGCTATGCTGGAGAGACCATGTAGAGATACACACAGATAAGGAGACATCCTTGGAGCCTCTAGAAATTCCAGACTCCAGTTCTCTCAGTTTTCCTAGCCTATTTATGTGCCAGACATGGGAAGAGCAAGCATTTGGAATTTTCCAGCAATTGCATGAGAAACCCTGAGTGAAAACCTCCTTACTGAGCTCAGTTAACTTCCCAAACCAGGAGAGTTAATAATAAAATGATTGCTGTTGTTTCATACCACTAAGGTTTGGCGTGGTTTTTTCAATGGAGCAATAGATAACCAAAACATTCTTTGATTGTTAAACTAGCAAAAGTAATTCATAAAAGGGTGAGATTAACTATCTGCAGAAGTTACTAGTAGGTAAAAGCCATCAGTGTGGTGTGGAGGTGACTTGAGAACACCAAATTCAAAAAGGCAAAATCTCAGGGAGAAAGAAACAGGTGTGACTGTAACTATTAAAGAGAAAACCACAGACCCAAAATGGCATCATTCATGCTAAAAACCCATGATACCCCACCTAGATGTAATACTTGATCTAATTGCAATTTCAACCTCTGAAGAAATATAATCTTAATCAACCAGTCTGGAATTTTCTAGTCAATGCCACTGAAGTAATCTATCACATGTTCTCTCTATTCCCCATAGAATGAAGAGGCAATCTGCATAATGAACACTCTTCTAGTTCTCTTCCCCTTAAAAGGGAAATGTCCTAACCCCCAAAGAATCCTTTCTTTTTTGTTGTTGATAGCTCCCTTGCCCCAACCTATTTCCTATAAAAATTTTCTATTTTCTACAACCCCTTGGAGCATCCTTCTAGTTGCTAGATGGATTACTGCCTGATTCATGAATCACTTAATAAATCCAGTTATATCTTCAAATTTAGTCAGTTGAATTTTGTTCTTTTTTAAGTATTTAAGAAACTACTTCTGTCAAGGGTAATGTAACAGATCTGAAGAAAGACAGAAGAGTAGGGAGCATAAAGTCTATAGAAAGGATTGTTTCCAATAAGATTTCATAGGTTTTTATCCTGCACTATTCCAAAAACAAAGACATTGACTCTGGTGAATTATGAAAACAGAAATGATTGACGGGGCTTTTACTATGACCTGGTATGTCTTTTAGGAATAACTTCTCCCTTGTGCTGACACTTCTGCCCATTCATGAAGGTGATTCATATCAGGCTTCTTTTTGATCTGCCCATAATGAGAAACTGGGATGAGCAGATGAGAGCACAGGACTGTACTAATCCAAGTGGCAGTTATAATTCTGTTGATAAGTGATGTCACCTTTACACATTGATGCCTTCCAAGATTGCTCATGTAAATCAGCCTCTTGTAACCTTGTCACCTCAGAGTGAACTGATAAAAATTGAGTTCCTAGATGTAAAAATCAATAAACAGAAATCTCATTTAAAATGAAGTCGAGAAGCCAGAAGGGGGAGCTCTTGTGCCCTAAGTTGATGGTGGAAGCCAACTGGAAGAACACTTCCTTTATAATAGCTCTTCCAACTTCCTCTTCTCCTCTATAAGTTTCCTCCTCTTTGTTTCTCAAGGCTTGTGCGTGGTTTGCCATTAGACAGGGTGTCCTGAATCACAATTATTTGTTGTTTCCAAATAAACCCATTTTGCTGGAGAAAAACCCGGTTGTCTCTGTTGAAAGCCAACAACGTCCAAGTCTGGCAGGTAGAAAAAGTCCATGATAACTTCTCAAAGGCTTTGTCATTCTGGCCTCACTCAGAGTTGACATTACACAAAACACTTGAAGTACCCAACTCGTATCTGAGCAACAAAATTGCTATTCGTAATGATCATTGCTGTTTAGCAACATTGCACCTAAAATCTTTTACTTTATTAAGTTAAAATTTTGAATATATAGAAACACAAAATTCTGGACACTTAAATAGACTAAATCTTAACCTATGTTCTATAATAAATGGAACTGTCCCTTATTTATTAGTTTTTTCATGCTGTTGTCAACATAAATGATAATAATAATAATGACAACTAATATTAAGTACTTAATGCTAGGCATGCTATTCAAGAGGTATTTTTTAAAATTTTTAATCAACATTTAATAGTTTCATTAGCAATTTTTTTAATTCAGGTTACTGAGGGCATAATTTACATATAGTAAAATTTACACTTTCAAGTGAAAAGCTCTATGAGTTCTGACAAATGTATATAGTCATGTAACCATGACCCAATCAAATATATAGAATATTTTCATCATGTCAAAATGTTCGCTTCTGCCATTTTGTGTTCAGTTTCCTCCCTGATCTCTAGACTCTGACAACCACTGAATTGTTTTGGTTCTTATAGTTTTGCCATTTCTAGAATGGCATATATGTGGCATTGTAGAGTGTATAAGCTTTAGAACCTCCTTCTTTTACTTAGCACAATGCTTTTCCATTTCACTCGTGTTGTTGCATGCATCAGTTCTTCATTCTGTATATTGCTGACTAGTATTCCATAGTATAGATGTACCACATTTTATTAGCCATTCAAGAATTGATGGATATTCAGATTACTTCCAGTTTTTGGGCAATAATGAATAAAACTGCTTAAAAAAGATTTTGGTCTACATGATTTTGAGTGGCCTATGTATTTGCCTCTTTTGGGTAAATGTCTAGAAGTGGTATAACAACGACAACTTTTAAATATAGTATGGCAGTTAATCCTCACCAGCAGTCATTCGTGGAAAGTATTATTGAGAGTTCCTCTTTAGGGATGACAGCTAGGACTTGCAGATGTCATGTAATTGCCTAAAATTACACGGCCAGTGGGGAGACACTCAGGCTTGTTTGACTGTAGAGACTGAGGTCTTCACTATTACTTCTTCTGGAGCTACTACTAACTTACTTCCAGCTAACATTGCGTAACTTTGGAAATAAAAAGTGTAATCTCATCACCCCTATGATGAATTGTGATCAAGACTTAATTTCAGATTGAGTAATGAAAGGATTAATGAGGATAAAATGAAAAGTCTTTGTAGAATCAATCTGAGGAAAATTGGACCGTATCACAAAGTGGCAAATACAGCAGGTCCTCGAATAATGTCATTTTGTTATTATGTTGATAAGAAAAAGAAAAAAAATCCTCAATTTCTATGCCTGGGGCCACAGTCTGTATAGAGTTCTCTGATGCTGTCCCATGTCTGCTTGGGTTTTCTCTAAATACTCTAGTTTCCTCCCATATCCCAAAAATGCCCAGGTGAGGTGAACTGGCATGTCTACATAGTCCCAGTCTGAGTGAACGTGTGTGGGAGTGCTCCTGTCCAGGGTGGGTTTGCACCTTGCCTTGAGCCCTGAGCTGCTAGGAGCAGCTACTGTAGAAGTGCTTTGGGTCTTTATTTAGAAGTTTGGTGATCTTTTTGTGACCAAAAGTATGCTATAGGAACTTAAGTCATGTTCATATCAATTAGCAGAGGGTTAAAATTGGTTTTCTTAAAGTTGCAGTTTCTAAGGACCTATCAACGACATTAAGCGAGGACTTCTCGTATATAAAGATGGCAATGAGAGTCAATTCAAGACTCAATTCAAAGACGAGTTATGATCTTCAGACTTTTATCCTATATAGAACTGCACCAGGCTCTAGCACTGAAATAGAGCTCTGATGGGTATTTCCTCATAAGGCTCCTCTGCTCCTAGTGTCTACTAAATACCGTGTTAGCACTAACACAAGCATCCCCTCAAACACATACTTACAAATTTGTGAATTTCTAATGTTATTTTTCTCATAATAATAATAGTAATACACTTTGTATATGAATAATTAACATATTTAACAGTTGCATTTTACATTCAAATATATATTGCTTGGATTCCAAAATGATATTCATAATTTGAAGGAGAGAGAAATTATAGTGACAATTAACTTTTAACAGTGTATTGTGGAGGTTTTGGAGCTCTTCTGTAGAATTGAAAATAATGGAAAATTGACAGTGAAAAATAAAAGTAAATGATGAATAGTTAATACCTAATTCTTCTATGATGAAGGAATTAAAATAACAACTAAGTAGTCACCACAGTGACAATTTAAGATAAACTTGTCGTCCCTCAACGCCTAGCATAAGGCCTTGCATTTATTATGAGCCGAATAAACATTTGCTGAGTCAAATTTAATCTTTCCAAGATGAATGTTTATAGGAATGGGGAGATAATAATGGCAAGTACTCTATATAATAAAGTCTGTGGATTAGCACGAATGAAGGCAATATAATTTTGTCTTACTAACCAAAACAAAAAGAGATAACAAATGTTATTATTAATTATTAATAATGAGCTTCCTCTAAGAAGTCCAAAGTGGTCCAAAGTGAATGTGATTGCTGACACCACAACTGACACTGGCTTGCCTAAGACATTTGAGCACTAGTGTATTCTTTTCTCATAGAATTTAGGAGCTAAGGAAACCTTTCATAAAGTCTTGCTGAGGTTCACACACAGGAGACTCTAGCAGAACAAAAACAAATCCGAACAATCCAGCATCTGGAATCCTCCATCTAATGAAGGCAGAGCTCACCTCCCATTCTAGAAGCTGAAGGTGATGGAAATTCTCTGCCCACTGCTTCTCTTGCAGCCAGAGCTCAGGAGGCAGGCTCTCCTCGTTAGACGCATTGACTGCTGTTTAAATGAAGATCCAAAGACCTGAAGAAGGGAGACCTCTACAGAAGCCACTACAACAAGTCTGGAAACAGAGGCGAGGTTATATCCAGCTTCCAGGAACTGTAGTAGCCACAGTCCCAATGTCAGCTTTTGGCTTCTGTTACCTTCATTATAAGCAGCTTGTGCTCTGGTGTCTCTATGCCCATTATTGGTAGCAGCTGTGTACTCATGGGACTAATTCTGTATAATACTGGGTAGTATTCAGGGATGCTTACCCTTTTAATCTGGAACTAAAAACTTAACTGATACGTGATTGTTTTTATAAAGTAGCTGCAAATAGCCAAAAGACATAAAATATTCCTCAGGTAAAGTAAAATGGGATATATGCTTATTCCAGAGGAAAGTAAGAAAATGACATAATGATCTGGGGCTCAAAATTAGTTAGGAGAAAACAGAAAGAGTTTGTTAATAGTGCAAAAGTGTCATTCCCCAATAATTGCAAAACAAGGGTTCTGCATAGGTGCTATTTATAGAAGTACTTCGTGCAGCCAGGCTTTGTTGTGGTCTCGCTTTCTGTCAGTCACATGAACCAGTGGACCACAATAAGAGTCAGTTTTACAATTTTACTGTTGTTTTGGGTAATGTGAATTGTTTCATCTTCTTAAGGGAAACTACATTAAAATAAACATCGCAAGGAAATGTAGTGGTTGTCGCGTTCATTCTCTCTGTCCCCTTTCTAAGGGGACCCAGCACTGCCTGGTCTTGCAGGTTGGTTGGAATTGATCTCACAGCAGCTTGAGGGATGGGCCCTAGTCATGTGGTTCAGACAGGACTATGACTCACACTGTGCTAAAGGGACTGAAAGGAGATGTCGATGGACAGCACCTGGAGAACAGAATTATGCTCTCTCTCATGAAGGCTACAGAGAGATGCTTTCTTTATCCACTGGTTGTGAATGAAAGAGCAGTTAGCTCCACTTGATGCTTGTAGCTGTGGTGCTGGCATGAAGAGTGACAACCTTAGGGCCATTCTGCCTCTAGGGAAGGCAGAATGAAGAGACAGACATAAAGTGGGCTCTGCAGAATCATTAAACTGCTAGGCCAAGCTTTGCCTGAGCGTCCATGCAGGTCCTCCAGTAAGCAGACACAGAGATGGAGTCACCACTGCCCAAGACTTACTGGAGTAATACCGGTGAAAGACCAAGTCTGAGGGAATATATTGGGCAGTAAAAGCCTTTAGCCCTTGATACAGGTCTGACACCTATCAAAGCAACAAGAGGAAGAAACAGGATTGGGCAGGGGGAGCCTAGACTGTGATGCAGATGTTACAGTCTTAGCCACCCCAACAGCCAGCTTCAGAGCAAATATTGCTTGTTGGAGAAGTCCCACATGAAGCAGAAATGCCCAGGTCCTGGGATTGTTGCTAAGCTTATACTTGGCCTGTTCAGAAAGAGTGTGGTTCCCTCTTAAGGCTGTAGAGGACCCTGCATGCCCAGGAGCTGGTGGCTACCAGTTACTCCCCTTCTCATAGCTGGACAGTTTGTTCTTTTTTGGAAGGAAGATCCAAAGTCTATACTTCCTCTGTCTCAGGACTACTTAAACTGGTTGGCCACTCAATCTCTTTCTTCTTACTGTGTTCTTACTGTTATTCTTATTAAAATAGTTTGACTTCAGTTTTCTGTTACTTGTGACCAGAACAATTCCTAACAGTATGTAGATTAATATTTTTATTTAAAACATTATCATCTCAGTTCAACACACAGTTGAGGAGTAAAGTACTTCATTTATGTTGTCTCTTAGGTTCAACAATAAATAGATGAATCAACTCAGCATATATCACAGAACTGACATGTAGTTGGTATGTAATAAATAGTAGCTATTATGGTTGATTTCCATTACAGTTATATTGCTCTTCAGTGTTCAATAATGATAATTGAATTTTAATGCTGAAAAAGTGATATTTGCAATTCCTTATGTTTGTGTTACTATTTGATTTATAAAAGGTATACATTTTATAACATATTTTATAGGCCTTTACTTCGAACTCACAAGTCTTATTACTATATTTGCAAATGATATTGCTACAGTTTTAAACATTTAATTTTACTTTTAATTTAATTAATGCTCAATTAACTTATAAATTCAGTGGATTAAATCTCGTAAATGCTAACACCATTTAAAAACTTTATTAACCATATTTTCTTAGACGATTCTAACTATCATTGACAATTTAATAAAGTGATTAGCTCAAATATTTCAAACACCTAGCAAAGTGAACTTATAAATCTAACATGCAAGGTATTTGTATGTATCTTTATAAAACTCTTGTAAATTTAACAAATCAGACTTCTAAACGGAGGGAGCAGATTCTCTTATTCATTTCAAACAGATAAAACATATACAAAACAAGGCAATATAAAAAGATCAATTCTATTTGAATTTATACCTCCTGGAGTTGCTTATTCAGTTACCCAACTAAAGAGAGAAAATTATCATCAAGAGCCTGCTGAGTGTAATGGAGAAAGACAAATACTGTATGATCTCATTTATATGTGGAATCTAAAAAGCAAAAACAAAACAAAATAAAACAAAACATAAAAACCCCGCTAAGCTAATAGAAACAAAGAACACAAAGATTGCTGCCAGGGGCAGGTAGAAGTGGGTACGTAGGCTGGTCAAAGGGTACAAGCCTTCAGTTATAAGATGAATAAGTTCTGGGGGGCTGATGTACAGCCTGGCGACCAATACTGTACTGTACACTTGAAATTTGCTAAGAGAGTACATCTTAATCATTCTCAGCACACACACTTAACTATGTGAGGTGATTGATATGTTAATTAACCTGACTGTGGTAGTCATTTCACAAAGTATACATATATTAAATCATCATGCTGTATACTTTGTCAATTAGAAAGCTGGGAAAAAGAGAGAGCTTGCTATGCTTGACTGGCTGGCTGGTTAAAACTTAACACCACGAGACAGGTGTTACTGGTGCAGGTCAGGGTGAGGACTATAGCCTGGGAAGAGCCCCTAGGTGCTGCTTCAAAGACGGTATGTATTACCTGAGCCCTGAGGCTATGCCCTATCAATCCTCTTATAATCCTAGTTTAGAGGCTTTATTTCTAGAAGACCCCAGGTTTGCAATTTTCAGCTGGATACAATTTAGTTTCATAGTCCAATGTGTCTTTCGAGTTTTATCCTTATCCAAAATTTTGACATTTTGGGGGGTTGGGGTGGGACTTATAAATAGCATTAATTATTTATGGAACTTAGCATTATTATTATTTTTATCATTAGTTTCAGGTGTACAAAACAACACAATGATTAGACATGTACACCCTTCACAAAGTGATAACCCCAACAAGTCTACTACCCTCTGATACTGTACGTAGCTATTACAATACCACTGACTGTATTCCCTATGCTGTCCTCTCTATCCCATGACCATATATGTATTTTTAAAATTATAGTTGACATTCAGTATAATTTTATATTAGTTTCAGGTGTACAGCATAGTGGTTAGGCATTTATATAATTTATAATGTGATTCCCCTGAGAAGTCTAGTGTCCATTTGATACTATATAGTTTTTATATCATTACTGACTACATCCCCCATACTGTATTTCACATCCCTGTGACTATTTTGAACTACCAATTCGTACTTCTTAATCCCTTCCCCTTTCTCACCCATCCTCCCAACCCCTCTCCATTTAGCAACTATCAATTTGTCCTCTGGATCCATGAGACTATTTCTGTTTTATTTTTATTTTATTGTTAAATGTATT
This sequence comes from Lyroderma lyra, assembly GCA_004026885.1. Lineage (NCBI taxonomy): Eukaryota > Metazoa > Chordata > Mammalia > Chiroptera > Megadermatidae > Lyroderma > Lyroderma lyra. The sequence goes on from PVJL010000009.1 coordinate 579,971, forward strand.
GGGGTGACAATGGTTAGCAAGAATTACATAGGTTCTGGGTGTACAATTCCACAGTGCATCGTCTGTGTGTTGCATTATGTGCTCCCCACCTAGAGTCAGTTCTCTTCCCATCACCACGTATTTGACTCCCCCTCTTTCCTCCTCCCCTTACCCTCAGGTAACCACTAAACCACTGACTGAGTCCATGAATTTTTGTTCCTTTGTTGCTTTCAGTTTTATATTTATTCTGTTTTTTAGAATCCACATATAAGTGAGATTATATGATATTTGTCCAAGTTTTCAACATTTTATTATTTAATTTCCATAGACAGAATTCTGAATTCCCTACTTAAATTGTAACTTACCTGTTTGGTGCCTGAATAGACATAACAAATTCAGTACCTTCTTCATGTAGCTGACCCTTGAACAACACGAATTTGAACTGTGAGGGTCCACTTAGACGCATATTTTTTCAGTAAATAATACCTGTATTATTTTTGATCTGCAGTTGAGCATCCATGGATGCTGGGAGCCAACTGTATATGACTTGATCTATGCCATTTTATATAGGGAAGTTGAGCATCTTTGGATTTTGGTATCTGTGGGAGTCCTGAAACCAACCTCCACCCTCGCATATACTGAGAGAAAACTTAAGTTTTTTGGGAGTCAATGGTCATACACAGATATTTGACTGCATGAGGGTTAGTGCAATCCCCAATGGGTTAAAAATTCAACTGCATTTTACTTTTTCATTTGTCTCCGCTATCTCTCTTCCAAAGTAATTTATTGAGAAAGCAAACATCTTCTCTGCTCTAAGGAATGATCTTTCCATTAGAGAGAGCCAAGACATCTACATAAATCACTCATAAAAACGGGACAAAAATAAAGACTACACTAAAAACATTATAAGCCAGTTTCTGTAGGATCACTGTGGTTGACAGAATTCTGAGATGGCCCCCAATGTTCCTCCCGTTATTGTCACCTTACATGGCAAAGAAGATTTTCCAGCTATAACTAAGGTTCCGAACCAGTTGGTCTTACAATAAGGAGGTTGCACAGATGGACAAGCTAAGCACACGAGACCTTTCAGAGCAGGAAATTAACTCTGGCAGGTACCAGAATAAAAAGTCAGGGAGATAAGAAGCCTGAGAAGGAATAAAGTGAAGGAAGCTGTTGTTTAGACAGAGGGGCCCTTAGAGCCTGAGAGTGACTATCCCTAAGTGTCAGTCACCCAGGAAGTGGAGACCTCAGTCTGATCATCACAAGAAATTGAATTCTGCCAACAAGCCAAATGAGTCCGGAAGTGAATCCTCCCCAGAGGCTCCAGTCAGGGCCCAGGCAGTCTGACACTTAGATTTCGGCCTCTGAAAAGTTAAGCTGATGACTCAGTTGAACTGTGCGGACTTCTGATTTACAGAACTGTGAGTTAATAAGTGGCTGTTATTTTAAGTCTCTCTGTTTGTGGTAATCTGTTATGTAGCAATAGGAAATTAGGACAACCACATAGGTTAAATTTCTACTCAAGTCTGAAGACTCGATTTATTAAACTTTTAACTAAATATACGGTTGGCCCTTGAACAATGGAGGTTAGGGGTGCCAACGCCTGCACAGTTCAAAATCTGTATGTAACTTCTGACTCCCCCAAAACTTAACTACAGTCATTCCTCAGTGTCAGTCAGGGATTAGTTCTGGGATTTCCTGCAGATACTAAAATCTTGGATGCTCAAGTCCCTTAATAAAATAGCATAAAACAATGTGTACATTTTAGATCTCCATCTTTGCATCTTTGGATTCCCAATATGGATCGAAAATAGTGTTTTCTCTGTGGTTGGTTGAATTCAAGGAAACCCAGGCAGGGATACACAGGGACAACTGTATATTTATTGAAAAATATTCATATATAAAGAGACCCACACACTACAAACCTGTGTTGTTCCAGGGTCACCTGTATATATTTTCATGTATGCAGGCATCTTTAAGGTAGGGAGATCTCAAGGTATAAAATCAGGTGTTTTATGGGCGTTTGTGGTGAAACCAGAGAGTAAGACTAGAAGGCTAAGTCTTGGTTGATTTAGGAAGGGCTTAGAAATTGGGTAAAAAGGTGTAAGTGTAGAATTTTCAAATATCCACAGAGGTTTCCTCTATTGGACTTACCGGAGCTGTCTATGCCATTTTCCCTTTGGCATAAGGCATTAAAATGAAGTGACTTCTGGGTTGGATTCACACTTGGCCATTTATCAATGAGAAATGTTTTAGCTTATTTTGTTTATCCAAAAGGCAAGTGACCCAGCAAGACTCTGGAGCACGGAGTTGAGGGCAAGTAAATGCTGGTGGGGAAGAGAAAGGGTCAAGATATAGGGGTGGCAGGTTTGGGTGGGGCTCACAGACTTGGAAACTTGTGGGGGTGGGGGTGGGGTCACCACAGCAAAGGTCAGGATATGTGCAGAACACACAACAGAGGACAATGAGCACATGTGACCACACTGGTATTTGGTCTAGAGCTTGCCTGCATGGAAATGAGAGAAACCCTGTCTGCCTTTTATTTTCCCCACGAAATCCCATGTACAAAGAAATGAAAAGAAAGTTAAAAAACAACCACTGTTGTGTTGTATGTATATATTTTTCTTCCCCGTATCCTTTCTGGGAAGTAGTAATGACCTGATCTTACAACGTCTTAACTCACAGAGCACTCTAACGTTTTCAAACCACAGTCTATACGAAGATCTTTCATTTCCTGACTGGACATGAGAATGAAGTTTATAGTCTTTTTATTGCTAGTATTTTGACATTTTTATATACTTTTCCCTATATAACATAGAACATGTTACCCCCTATAATTGCTTTTATATACTACTTGACTTAAAGATTGTTTCAAACCCTCTTGCTCCTAAATCATTTTTATTTTTAAGCAGTCAGAAGGAAGACTAGGTGGTTTTTTAAAAAGTACCAGAGTGTTTAAGTTGAAGGTATTGTTTTTTTACTTCTTTCTTATGTCTATATACTTAAAATGATATCAATGATTTTTTAAAGAAATGAGATAAAAGGTATTTTGAGTTTTTATCTTATTTAAGTCCAACATGTATAAATGTTGTATATAACATGTATAAATGTCATGTATATTATATATAATGTTGTATATAATATATGTATAAATATTATACACACACACACACACACACACACACATACATATATATATCCTTCTAGATTAGCTTAGCAAGGTACCTTCCTGGTATCTCGCTTCTGTATTAGTTTTTTTTTAAACTAGGTTTTAGAATGGACAGTATGTCCAACAATCTCACCATTGGTACTTTTATAAATTATAATAGCAATTAGCATCTGTGAATTGTCCTTACTGCACCAAGAGTTTTATAGAATCTATAACATGGCAAGTTTCTATCACAATAGGCCTTATTCCTATTCCTTTATACCTTATCATTTTTAATGGTCAGAAAATAAATTCTGCAAAATAATTTATTTCCTACTTTTTAACTTAGTCATCTATTGAAGTTTTATTTTGCCATTTTAAAAATTAAAGGTCCTATCAATCTTTAAGATAGTTTTTGTTATAAAAACCCTCAGAGTAATGGTTATAAACATACACTTCCTGTAAGAGGAATTTAAGTCTCTCCTCAAGTACCAGGCACTACAAGGTGTTAGTCCCTCAGTGTACAGACATAATTTCTCAGGTCCATGACCCCGGCCTCAGTGATTCAAATTGTGAAAAAGGAGAAAGGAACATAAACAAATAGCCTTTGACTCTACATTCATTATGTTGTCAATGATTTTGTGCACACTTTTCTTATATACAAATGCCTACACTGAAAGACAATATAGAAAAAGTTTCACACATGAAAAGTCAAACGCTCTAAGAAGGTTGAGAAAGCAGACTTGGGCGAAGAGGAAAGAGCAAAGTCATTGCCGTAGGCAGATTATGGGGCTTATCCTGCTTCTGACCCTTATTAAAGAGACCTTAACATAAAACATTTCTGGACTTCAGTTTCTTCATCTATAACAACAGCAATAACTTTATTGCTTATAGGGAAGTTTAGAATTAAACCGTTTGAGACATACAAATTGATTAACAATTACTTTTTAATTTTTTCTTAATTTATTGTCTGTCATGTCTCTAAAATAAAAAGTAACATTAAATTTACTTATAAACAGATCATTAGGCCAAATGTATGTTCGTCTGCACATGCTGAAATAATAAAATATCATGGACTGGAGGGCTTAAACAATAGCAACTTGCTTTCTCACAGTTCTGGAAGCTGGAATCCAAAATCAGGGTGTGAGCATTGTTGGTTTCTGGTGAAGGCTCTCTTCCTGGCTTTGAGATGGCTGCTTTGTTGCTATGTTTTCACATGGTGGAGAGAGAGGGAGAGAGCACAAGCTCTCTGGTGACTCTTCTTGTAAGGACACTAATCCCATGGGACAAAGACCCCACCCTGATGACCTTCAAATATTATGATGTTGGGGTTTAGGGGTCTAGCATATAAATTTTAAAGGGGAAATAAACATTGATTGCCTAACAACAGGGTTTGATCCACATATCAAGTAAGGTGACAACATGAATGAAGAGAATGGAACACCTAGGGAAACACATGTAGGGAAGCTATTCCAAAGGAAATTTTGATATATGACTTATTGATTAGCCATGGTACATTGGTATTTTCTAAACTAAGAATTAAGAAGATAATTTCTGACCTATGGTGTATATTTCAATTAAGAATGACTTGGATTGCAAATAATAGATAACCCGTCTTAATCAATGAAGACATTTGATCACTTTACATATTAATGAGCTTGTGGTAGGCATTCCCAGGTTTGACCCAGTGATACTGTTACTACCAGAAACTTGGTTCTTTCTATCCTTTTACTTCACCATCCTTAAAAGAATCATTTTTATCCTCAATTTACCCCTCAAAGTCACATGATGTCCACCACAGTTGGAGCATAACTTTGCAACATCAACATTTTAAGCAAGAAGGAATGGGCAGAATGGCAAAGTCAGAATGGCAAAGGCAGAATTTGCATCTTTTATAATACATCACTGGGATTAAAAACCTCTTTTTGGTTCATTAACTAGATCTGGGTCACATGCTTATTTCCAAATGAAAGGAATCTGGGAAAGCAGATTATGTCACTTTTTAAGCTTCTATCATGGAAGGTAGGGAAGGGAAAAAGAGGGTTAAAAATAACTCCTGTATGAATCAAATAATAATGTTATATATGATATGAGAACAGGACATAAATTGAGGTGCTTTTGGAAACCATTGGACCTCTGATCTACCATGATAGACATGGGAGCTTAAGTAGAATATTTATTGAAAAACCTGAAGTTTTGGGTATTATGATGGCAACATTTACAGCAATCATAATGTTGCTGGGAGAGTCAAGCCAGGAGTTTTAAATACTGTTTTGTCTTCCCATCTTGCTTTAGGAATAGTGAGATGATTTCTTTGATGTGGTGGAGAAACTTTTTTTAAAACCAGGACCAGAGACCATCCCTGAGAGCTTAGCTACCTTTCTAGCCTAAAGTCCTTTCTCACTTTCTCACCTGTTTTGAAGGGAAGGGGGTGGTGCTTAAAACAATAAACATTTATTTTCATGGTTTCTATAATAAAAGTCAGAAATTTAGGGGTGGCTTAGCTTGGTGGTTGTGGTTCAGATTCTCTCATGAGATTGCTGTCAAGATGTTGGCTGGGGCTGCATGAAGGCTTGACTTGGGTTGAGCAACTCACTTCTAAGGTGGCTCACTCACATATATGGCAAATTAATGTTTGTTGGCTGAAGACTTTAGTTCCTCACCACATGGACCTCCTGATAAGGCTACTTGAGTGTCCTCACAACATGGCAGCTGACTTTGCCAGAATTACTGAGAGTTCTGGAGGTTAGAAGTCCAAAATCAAGGTATTGGTAGGGTTATATTTCCTTTGAGATTCTGGGTAGAAGCAGTCCTTTCTTGCTTCTTTTCAGCTTCTGGTGGTGATCAGCAATCTTGGGCATTATTTTGCTTTCTACTGCATCACTGCAGTTTCTGCCTCTGTCATCATATAGTGTTCTCCCTGTGTGTCTCCTCACTTCCTCACCTTTACAGAGCCACTCAACAGAACACTCCTGTATGCTCATAATAATTACCACTACAAGGAATTCTGGAATCTTCTCTTGAAAAAATAACCCAGTGAAAAACACAATGATGGTTATGCATTATATTGCATGGCATCTCAAAAGATCCCAGAACCACACTTTTATTCATTTTCTGACTGCCATTGTATGGAAAACATGATTGTAGAAATCTCTTACTAAAGATTAGGAGAAAAGAAAATCTCACCTTTGGAGCCGCAATACTGGATAGTTATTATTAAAGAAATTACAGGTCAGCTTTCTGGGACTAATGACACCTGTGAAACAGAGTAATTGTGTCAAGGAGAATAATGATAGATTTGACTTGTGGTTTTGCATGCTTTGACATTTTTGCTTCCTGTTGCTTGTAATAATACTAAACATGCAGTCATTTCGCTCTTTGTAAGTCCAGAAGCAGTGTACTAACATTAGCTTAGTAGCCCTGAGAGTCTTGAATTGAGAGGCTATTTTATTTAAATGGAAAGCATGGGTTCTCCTTTTCTATAATTCTGAAGGAAGCTCACATTTTCTAAGTTTGGATGACAGGAAGGAATGAGTCCACAGGATCATAGTCCTCTACCTGTCTCTGCCCTGAATCCAGTAATGTTCTGTGATGCATAGAAGTGGTTGTTCATTGTGGGACAAAATTTTCCTCTCTGTGTGCCTTGGTGTACTGTCACAACCCAAACACAGTCACCTAACAAAAGGGAGACACCCAAAATACCAGAATTACCTTCTGGAGGGCGGGCCCCTAATAGTCCAGGCTTTCCCCTCTAGGTCAGTGCTCTAAGAACCCATTGCTATCAGTGTACCAGCTGGCATTGCTGTGACAGGTTGTGTTTGGTTTCAGTGAGTATTTTTTGGAGACTCTTTTGACGTGTTTGCCCATTTCATAATGGGTGATGTACACAAACAACGTGAAGCATGACAATGCACCTGCCCACGCTGCACTGAATGTTGAGCAGTTTTTGGCTAAAAACAGCATGACACCTGTACCCAACTCTCCCTATCTACCTGCTCTTGCCCCAAGAAACTTTTTGTTTTCCCAGATGAAGAAAGTCCTCAAAGGGAAATATTTTGCCAATGTAGAAGAGGTGAAACAAAAATGGCAGGAACATAAAAAAGTATCAAAATAGAGGAGTTCAAAAACTGCGTTGAGCAGTGGAAAAAGCACCTTGATAGGTGTATTGCAGCCGACGGAAAGTACTTTGAAGGTGATTGAAGTTTAAGCATGTGAGCATACATACACAATTTTTTATAATCAATTGCATTTGTGGGGGATCCTGCTTTGTATTAACAGGCAAGCAACACTGCCTGTTTGTCCCTTACCTCAAGGAAAGCTTTACTTCAATATGAAATGTGGGAAACTCAACTCAAATGTTATGATTAACCGATGCAGGACTCACAAACATCACAGCAACAGTCAGCCTGATATATAGGGGAAGGTATTCTCAGATTTTCACCATGGCTCCTGGGGAGATAAGAATCCATACATTCTTACTGGAAAGTGCAGAAATATAACCTTTGGGAACAACCAAGTAGGTTCTCCTCTACCATTGCTATTATTCTGCAAACAGTCATAGAAGGGGATCATGACTCATACCTCTAAGGCCCTGGTTCTTAAAGCTCTCACGTACATGAGAACACTGAAAGGCTTGTTGAAACACAGGTTGCTGGGCCCCGTTCCCAGAGCTTCACTTCAGGAGGTCTAGGGTGGGGCCCGAGAATTTGCACTCTCACAAGTTCTAGGTGCTGCCAACCGTGAGAGAACCACGCACTTTGAGAACCACGATCCTAAAGATGTGATAAGAAATTATGGTTGTACCTATCACACTTTTTATGGTTGAGTCTCATTTCCTAGAATGTTTAACATGGCTTGGACTGCTTTTTCAGAGGACAGTGGGTCTAAATTATTCAAACACTTTTATTGTGAGTCAGCACTGAGAAGAGAGCACTGGCGATGGCACTGGCTGAGCTGAAATGTAAGGGCGCCATTTAGGAAACCTGCCAGCCAAGGCCCACTGGCTTGATTCCAGAGAGGATGCAGGTGTGCAGCCCACCTGTGTACCTAGTTAGCTGATGACAGGAATGACACACACGTGCCCTCTTTGATTATACATAAGCAAATACATTTCCATCATTCAGTGGCAAGGTTTTTCATAGTCTTTGTTTGGGGTTGGAGAAGTGGCAGGCTTCTCAGGAGGTGTTGCTGGCTTTGAGCTCTCAGTGGTACACTCGTACAGCAAATTATAGCTTTCCACAGATGATGGTGACTTGACTTGAGGGGCTCTGCATTTCTACAAGGTGCGCTGTGCCTTCCTGGGGCAGAGAAACTGCACTGCACACCGACCACTGTTCTTTCATAAGAGGGGATTGATTTCCCTGCGAGTGTATGGGTGCGTGTGTGTTTTAGAAAAACCTCCAACACCTTAATTGCAGGTTTCTTAATAGCACTGTATGAAAACACTCATAGCTTACAAGCATTTATATAATCTGAGTCCTTAGAGCATCTCTTCCACAGCTTTTTGATCTTTGAGGTTTCTTTTTTCCTCATTTTCCTCTGCTTTACTTAGATGAAATCCATTTTCTATTTATGAAATTTCCTGTTAAAGTGTCTAAAAATTTCTGACTGGGAAGAGCATGATGAGAGTCTAGGTTTTCGTCTCTACTGATGTTCTGTGATATGCACCTTTCCTTTTCATGTCTGTAGAGGAGAGGGCACATTTAGTCTCTGAAATTGAAAAGAACTTCATTTGATGCTGCAGAGATGAAAACGATAGGGTTATCATCTAGAAGTCAATGAGTGATCAACTCAGAAACCTTAACTACGAGGGCATAATTAATCCCCTCCTAGTTCCATACCTCACACCCTCTCAGTGCCTCTCACAGAGGGCCACTCTGGGGTGGCCTGAAGGAGGGCATGGCTGTCTGACACTGCATCAAACTCAGAGGGTGGCAGAGGCCTCCTTGAAGGATAAGACATTTTTTTCAATAACCTCGTAGAATTCTATCATTATCAGGCACAATGACTGACACCAAATAGGTGCTTTTAAGTGACTTATGAATGAATTAATAAATGAATATCATCCATAAATGTAGCGAAGCCCTTCTTGAACCTAAGAATACATTCAATCTATTATACCTCATGGGTTAATGAATTCCATAAATTTACTTTCTGCCTTGGAAAATATTCCTTTTTTTCCCCTTAAAGTTATCTTCTCATGAGGATTGCAGAGAGGAAGGAGAGCCTATTTCTCATATTCTGGGAGTTGTTCAAAGCAAAGAACGTCAAAGCATTTGAGAATATTAACTATCTTTTGCTATCTGTCAAATTATCCCCAATTTTAGCACTATAAAACGACACAAACATTCATTATCTCACAGGGCTTCTGGGGGTCAGGAATTCATATTCCTAAACTAAGCTTCTTAGTTGGATAGTTCAGCTCAGGGACTCTCACCAAGTTGCAATTGAGATGTTCTAGGGCTGCAATCGGCTGAAAGCTTTACTGGGGTTAGAGGATCTGCTCATCACATGGCTTTTGGGAGGCTTCTGCACTTCTGGGCCACATGGGCTTCTCTATAGGGAATCTGAATGTCCTTACACACAGCTAGCCTCCCCAAGAGCATGTAATCCAACAGTACACAGCGACCGAGAAGGAAGCCACAGTGCCTTTTATGATCTAAAGTTCCAGACTCCAAAGTCTCATCACCACTTCGACTCGGTTTTACCTCTTAGAAGCAAGTCAGAAAGTCTAGCCACATTCAAGGAGAGGGAAACTAGACTCTACCTCTTAAAGAAAGGAGTAGCAAAAGATGTGTGTACATAGTTTAAAACCACTACAATGAGCAATAGGACTAGCACATTTTGTGCCTGGTAAAATTAAGTAGCAGACTTACAGAACTTCACTTCTCTTTGCAAATACTGAAGGTGTCCTATTGGGACAAATATTTATTATCTCACAGGGTTTCTGAGGGTCAGGAATTTATAAATAACATGATGTTTTGAAGTTGAAAGGGGCTTGTTCGCACACGCATGTTGTTCATGTGTGTTAAAGCATATCTATTAAACTACATATCTAGCCAATGTTTCAGTTCCTTTTCCCAGCCTCTGCTTGGACACAGGGGAAGGGCATCTGCTACTCCATGGGACAGCCCAGTATATTTGAAGAGAACTTTAATTTAGCATATTCATTCATTTTATTTATGCATCTATTCATTCAACCTTCATAAGGCACCTACAGTGTGTCAAATAACCCCAAGTCTTTGGCGTACAAAGATGAATAACTCGTGATTTATATTTCAGAAAGAGTAAAATCTAATGAGGGAGCAAGTCATGTAAAAAGTAACCAATTCACGTGAGAGGGTTGTACGTATTCTTGTAGAAGGAGCTATAGGGTCATGGCAAAGGAAGCTAGAAATTTTTGTGGGGGAGGCAGCTGGGATAGGAGAGGGTGGGAGAAAGATTGGAGGAAGTTTGACAGGATAATTCGTCTTTGAGCTAAGCCCTGAAAGATGAGGATGTATGCACTAAGGAAAGAAGGGCTAAGGAGATCCCAGAGTTACAGCAAGTGCAAATGTACAGAAAGAGGAGGCCATGTGGATCCATTCAAGAAAAACCAAACACTATGATCTGGGTAGAGCCAGAATGAAGGATTTAAACACGGGGCTGGAAAGGCATTTTTGTCACCAGTTGTTAAAGGTCTTTTGTGTTATTCTGTAGAGTTTGAACTTTATTATCAGTAGTCTCCAAAGTGAGATAACACTTTCATTACCTTAATGAATAATTTACTGCACTGAGGGAAGAAAAATGTTATGAACTGAATGTTTGTGCCCCACCCCCTGCCCAAATTCATATATTAAAACACTATGCCCAATGTGATGGTATTCGGAGGTGGGGCCTTTGGGAGATAATTAGAATTAGATGAGAGCATGAGAGTGGTGCCCTTATGAATGGAATTAGTGCCCTTATAAAAATCATTAGAGACTTTACTGCTGCTCTTTTTCTGCCATGTGATGATATAATGAGAAATCAGTAATTGGCAACTCAGAAGATGGCCCTCAGCAAGAATGGATCCATAATGTCATCCTGATCTCAGCCTCCAGAACAGTAAGAAATAAATGTTTGTTATTTCAACCACCCAGCTTTTGGTATTTGATTATAGTAGCCCAAACAAAGATAAAAATATTAGAATTTTTATCTATGTTTATTTCAATGAATAAGAAATTCAACCTTGTTACCATATACTGTGAATTAAGAAATGGTGTATTATACAAAAATATTTCTCATATTGCATAGATATCTCTAAGACAAAAATGGATAGAACTTGACATCTGAGTATTATAGAGATGATGACTCTAAGATCTCAACTTTGAATGATAAGGCAATGCCAGGACTGCTTACCCACTACAAACTGTTATGTAGTCTTTACACTCCATAAAAACACCCAGCAGTGAGGGTGTAAGGGCTATAAAGTCTTCTCAATCTGGTGTAGAGATGAACTAACCTAGGGAAGGGTGACTTTTTGTAATTCACTCAAGTCCCAATCTGTACCAGTTAGGGCTCTGGCAGGGGTTCCATTCATTGGGACAGGGGTTGAGGAGGAGTAGGCTAGGTGTGCAGGGAGAACCTTGAGTTTGAATACAGACATGTTGTCTTTGTATTTGTGAGGGTCATTCAACTGGGGTGTCCAGCAGACAACTGAAAAAAGCAAATGTAGAGCTCAGGGGAGAGGTGATGGGGAGAGAGGAGGATTTGAGAAATGATTGATGAATAGGTTGCAATTGAAGTCTTGGCCTGGTGAATATCGTGGGGTAGGCATATAGCTTGTCGCTCCAGTGGCTCCTCTCCCTCCATGTGCCCCTTCAATTAGGGAGCCATTGGAGTGACAAGAAATAATCAGAAAGGCAGAAAGAAAACCAAAGAGGGGGTATCATAGACACTGTGAGAATAGACAGGTTCAAGAAGGGAATGGTCAAGGAGGAATATTTTCCAAGTATTGTAAATGAGAAAAACTCTGTTGGATCTGGAATTAGGAAATTGTTAATTCCTTTAGAAAGTGTTATTTCTGTGGAGCAGTAGGTGCAGATATGTGATTAAATAATTGAAGAGTGAAATGGAGGTGAGAAAATCAAAATTGGAAACATAAAATATATACATTTTTAACCAGTTTTCACAAGAAGGCAAGGAAAGAGATTAAGTCCCTATGGACCTTTTCAATACCCCTCAGAATTTCAGTGAATGAGTATCCATTCCCTCTTAGCCTGATGTTCAAGGTGTATGTATCTCCTTATGTGTGAATCAGACCTTTTGTCCTCCCTATAGATTTCCTCTACTCAGTTGTTTCACAGCATTTCTTGATGTCCAGAATTGAAGCAGTTTTCCAAACATGATTTTTTGCAAAAGTGGATGAACATTTTCCATCTTGTTTAATTCTCATTCTAATGAGAACCAGTGGTGATTTTCCTTTGTGAATTTAGAAATATATTGGTCTCACATCTTTGGGATACTTTAAAATGCATCTTCCAACCAAAAGGCAAAAAAATAAATAAATAAATAAAATGCAACTTCCACCCTCTTCAGAATAAAACACTAAATATTCGTTATTTAACATGTCAGCATTCATAATCCTTTAAGTAATTTTTATTTTCTTTTTCTTAAAGGTATTTCCCCTTGAGTTACCCATCCTGAAACTTGAATGTCACATTATGGTCCATACAGAGTCAATCATTTCCTTCATCACATCACTAAACTACCTAAAAATATTTAATGTCTTGATATCTCTGGGGGTGTTCTTTCTTTTGTATTCTTTCTTCTTGAGCATTTATAAAATATATTAGGACATGGGAGACTCTGTTACTGATGCCTCTTTATCCAGAGAAACTCTTGTTTGCCCCTAAATTTTGATTTCTGTCTCAACTATATTTCTTAACAAAACTATATTCTGTCTCAACTATATTCCCCTTCGTAGGCCCCCATACTGAGCCAGGTTGCATTATTTTAAATGATCTTTGAAATAAAATCTCACTGAAGGGTTTTAAAATATGGAAATAAAGTGAATTCTTCAGCATCTCTTATTTTCATGCCTAATACCTCCAAACAGTCTGGTGGCTCGCTCTATCAGGAATAATTTCCTCTGATAAAAACTGTATTGCTTTATTTGTGATACGCGCTGAAATGTTTAGTGATGCTACAGTTCATGGTATGATAATTTTGCTCAGTTTTCCGATGTCTGTCTATCAGTATCCTCATCACCAATGGCAGAATGCCCATTTTGATCAATACATACATATTCCCTCAAAATACTTGGGTGTGCGCCCATGATTTATTTATTTCCATCCGCCAATTAGATCTGGAGGGTTATGCTAATAGACTTACTGGAAAAAGTCACGAAATAAACCTTGGAGGAAAAGAGATGTACCAAAAAAGAAAAACCTTTCTGTTCTTTAAATTCAGAATAAATTCATCATCATTTTTTTTTTAACCCAGTTAACTCTGTCCCTCTGAATTCACGTAGTCTCCAAAGAAATCTTGTAGCCTGGAGAATTCCTTCCTTAGTCTGGACTTGAAAGTCCTTGTGCAAAATATAACCCATGTGATCAGGGAATCTGAGTACATTGGGAGTTCATTATTATGATGGCGCTTGTGGGCGTCAGGAACGATAATGTCTGTATTTAATGGTATTTGTGGTTTGCCCCCGGCTTGCAATTACCTGCAAAGTGTAGTGACTGGATTGAAAGCATGATTGCTGCAGCCCATTTTAAGAGGTATCCTACTGGCTCCTTGATGATAATTGGAACTAAAACACGTGTGTGTGTGTGTGTGTGTGTTGCACTGCCATTTCCTCATTCCTCCTGAGCAGTAAGAGGAACTTCCTAGGGAATTGAACAATACAAATAATAAATTTCCTCAATATTGGACTTGCTCAGCCAGCTGAATATTCTTGATAAAATAGCAACTGGCTGTCCTGAAGCCACCCCTTAGGCAGGAGACGACCAGTCTGTGGAGAAGGTACTAAACTTGCACATGGCCATGACAGCATGAGGCTGTGACAGAGGTGTCTGGTCTCAGGAGAGCGTGATTGTTCACAGGGCTTAGGGTCTGTCAGGAACTGCTGCTGATTCAACCATTTTGTATTCATATGTCTATGGTGAGTGAGGCAGCAGCTGTCACCTTTTTATATGCTTAAAAGAAAGCACTGCAAAGCTTGGATGACTAAGCGAGGTTACCCCCACAGCTGATGTCTGAAATACTGACGGTGCCTCTCCACAGTGTTGGCTGAGAACAACGCAGTGTGCAAAGCAGGACCTCAGGTGCACACTGCTGTGCCAAGGGCAAGACGAAGACAATAGCAGCCAAAACTCATGCAAATATATAAACCTCAGTCCCAAGAACCTGAGTCTTTTGCAATGATGCAGTAGAAATCTGTAGCCATTGGGTTCTGTTTCATCTATTGCTTTAACAGTTTTATTTTATTTCCATTTACTATAGAAATTAATTAAAATGTAAGGCATTTTATGTTCATATGTAACAAAGAATTTTTTAAGGTTTTACACGTTTTTCTTATTGTAAAATCAACATACAATCACTTTAGAAAAATTATAATGCAGGAATAAGCAAATAAAACAATGGAAATATCTAATAACTATTTGTCCTTACTATATACTATGCACTATTATAAATAATTTCACGTTAACACAGTTAATTCTCAAAACATCCTTCTGAGGAAGGTTTCTACAAAGCCTCACCCTACAGATAAGAAAATTGAAGCACAGAGAGGTGAAAAAAATCTTCCCCAAGGTCCAGAACAGTCTGGCAGCCAAGTCCATGCTCTTTGTCACATGGTTGACTTCTCTTTGTAACTACCACAATACCCCTCACTCATGGGTAATTCCAGACCTTTTTCTGTTAATATAAAATATGAATATATGATTTACTTATACGCATATATAACTGTATTTTTCACATATATTTATTTTTCTAGTATGACTCAAAATAGGTGTTTTTATTTTTTCACTTGTACGAATGGACAAACAAGCTTGGAAGGACTGAGTAACTTGCCCCAAATCTCACCCCTTTGTAGGGAGAGAAATTTTTGTCCAGGTATGTCACCTCCATCAAAGGGATCCTTTTCCCTGTGCTAAATTGCCTCACTATCTTTCAGGTATTTTTGTTTGTTGGTTTTTTGGGAGGGTAGTTCCCTGGCTGGGAATCGAACCTAGGCCATGGCATTGAGAGCGCTGAAGCCTCGCCACTGCACCACCAGGGAACTCCTTATCTTTCAGTTTTGATGCTGATGAAAGCACATTATTTGCTGACACACAATGTCTTTGGGTGGAAGGTACTGGGGTGGCATAGGGGGTGCTCTCAGTGTTCCCCTCAGATTTGCCCTGCGAGCTGGCATGCCCATCCCCCAAATGCAGAGTGCTGGCTAATGACCACTTTTAGCTGACCTCCTCTCTAAAGAATTTCCCTGGGTCACATTACCCACCTCAGGGCCTGCACCTAGGAGTCTTCACTAGGGACACATAGGCACCTCCTGTGCTGACAACACGAACACCCCACTGTAGAACAAAAATCAGCCCCCACACTGGGGCAGAAGCCACCTTTTGAAGCTCTGCAACAATTCTCATAATTTTTAACCATGTCCTTTGCTTTGAATCAGTAGGGATATTTTCTTCCCAAAAGTCCACTATTTTTTTCAAAGGGTTTTAGTAAAATATTTCTTTAAGATGACTTACATGGACCAAAAAAGGGGGGAAAAAAGGCCCTAGAAACCATTTTAAACACATTCATTTCAGTGTTATTTCTCATGTTTCCATATTTCCAAGCTTTAATGCATTTCTAGTTCAAATCAATTACTTCCTATTCGTTTTTTAAGCACATGTATTTCAGAGTTATAACAGAAGAATAGCTATGAATAACTACCCTGTTTCTTTCTTTAATTTCACAATGCCCATATCTACCTTCCATCTTCTTTGCTGAAAATTTCCTTTTCTCCATCACTGTAATTTCAGTTAGCTTTCTCTTACCAACTTGCACAGCCAGCTGCTTGTAGCCTCCTCACTGGGTCCTCTCTCCTGATACAACACTCTACTTCCGCTCCAGCTTTCCTTCTTTGGGCCATATGCAGGTACAAAAAAATCCAAAATTTTTGTAATGATTCTAAAATATAGTTACCATCATCATTTCATGACCTGGAAATGTTTGAGGAATACTGCAATTCTTCAGAACTGGAGATTAATTTAATGGTGTTTGAATTTTTCTGTATCTCTG
Organism: Lyroderma lyra; assembly: GCA_004026885.1. Lineage (NCBI taxonomy): Eukaryota > Metazoa > Chordata > Mammalia > Chiroptera > Megadermatidae > Lyroderma > Lyroderma lyra. The sequence goes on from PVJL010000009.1 coordinate 596,349, forward strand.
TTTCCATTCTCATGACAGCTACTTCATCACTTCCTGTTTATATGATTGCAGGCTCTGAGCTGAGCTACCCACCTCCCTTCCCACCCCCATCAACCCATCCACTCTGGCGCTGCTAAAGTAATTGTCCTGAAGCTGGTTCTCTTCATGGCACCTCCATACACAACGACTCTCCCCTGGCTCCCACTGCCCGGGGAAGACATCTTGAAAGCCCTTTAGACCAATCGGGCAAACATGTGCAGGACTGGAATGACAGTACAAATAAGATTTCTGGCCCACCCACTTTCTCTTCATACCTTCAACTCCATCCTGACACAGGGCCATGTGGGTGTGAGTGTGGACACCCTGCCTACAGTCAAATTCTGTTCTTAACCCTCCAGCTTCCACCCGCAAACAGTCCTTCCCTGGTCACTCTTGGATGTAAGCATGTCCAGCAAAGTTTCTTCATTAAATTAAAATTATAGTATACAATGCAATTGGCTCGATGTTTTTTAAGTTGCTTTTTATTTTTTGCAACGACCCTGGAGTTTTTGTCTTATAGGGTTTCTCACAGCATGGACTTAGCTGAATGAACCCCCATGATGCCACTTAAAGATGTTGCTCTGTCCCTTATATTTCCTGTCATTGCTGAGTATGGAAGCTTGCTCAGAGTCACGTTTTATATTTTTGGCAAAACTATTTTACTAGCAAACTCCACAAATCTCAGTGGCTCACTACAATTAATCTTATTTCTTGCTCAAAGGGGAGAAGTAAGGTCAGCTCTTTTTTTCTCTGAGCTGTTGGGTTGTGTCCAGGCCTTCTCTCCATGTCTTCTCATTCCAGGGCTCAGGGTGGGGAAGCAGACACTGCCTAGTACTTGCCATGTCCATGGCTAAGGACAGAGCTAAGAGAGGACAGAGCCAATTCACACATTTGCTTCTGTTTAGAAGTGGCCTATGTCAGGTTTGCCCACATTCTAATGTTCAAAAGCAGTCTCACGACCAAGTTTGGAGCCAATGGATTGTGACAGGCAGTCATAGGAAGCTTGGATAGGAGATGAATAATTACGGTAGACTCTCGGTTAACTGGAACCCATGGGGATTGGTAGATGCCGAATAAATGTACCAGGCACTCTCAAGTAACTGACAAAAATCTCAAGCAATCAGCAAAAAAAATGGAAGATTTTTTGTGCCAGTTGCTTGACAGTGCCAATTGCCTGAGTTTCAGTTAACTGAGAGTCTACCGTACTAATAGATGTTACATAGTTTGTTTTGTTTTTCCATTTTTGTTAGTTCTTTGATGATATCAGCATCATTAAATCATAAAGTCTACAAAATGGTGCTATTCTAATCTGATCATTTTTCCACTTTATGAGCTGGAATATTATATAAAAAGAAATTCTTCTTTTTATTTATCTTAAATTACAATTTGCAAAGAAAAGACAAGATGAATACTTGGTGTTTTTCCTGTAATTGCTTATTATAAAAATAAAGTATGTTTCCTATTATCTTTTAAAGTGACACATAAATAATTTGAAGTAGGGGGGTATCATTGCGAACTCATGAATTTGCACATTTTTGACACATTTCAATGTATTCAAGTTATCCTTATTGATATTATCTTTATTAAACAACATGTGGTTGACCATTGGGAGACTATTCAAGGTCCTGAGCCCTTTAGACATGACACTCATATTTTCGTGCACTTTCTTTGCCTTCTGGTGTAAGGTGTTTCAAGCTCATCTTGTTCATTTTCTGCCCCAAACATGGAATCTGACATTCCCCCCCAAAAACTCTAGGTTTTTCTTTTTTAGTGGAAAATGGTATTTAGAGAATATAATCTTGCACTGGAGTGTTCTTTGCTATTGGGTTAGTCATCATTTCTAGGCCTTTCCGGTGCACAGCGTTTTGAAAAATCTATTTTAGTTTTAGGTAAAATACTTTGTGAGTTCATATTAATATTTCCAATTTAAACCCAGGGTTTTTGCCTCATCACTCACATACCCCAAATCTGATCCTGATTCAAACAGTTAAAATATAATATGACAACCAGGAAAAAGTAAACACAATGTAATTTGATGATGTCAAGGAATTATTACTAAGTTTTTAGGCTTGATAATGTTCTTATAACATATTTCTAAAAGATTCTCATTTCTTCTAGAGATACATACTTATTGAAATATTTATGGATGCAACTCCATGATATATAGGATTTACTTCAAGAGAAACCAAGGATTGGGTTGAAAAAGTGGACAGTGTGTCAATGAGAGAGACAGGTCATAAGCTGATACCTGTGGAATCTGAGTCACAGGAACTCGGTGGTTCACTGTTTTAGTCTTTCTACATTTTTATATGTTTGACTTTTTAAATAAGTTTTCAAAAAGCTATTCCAGTAGAATATTTAGTCACATGGCACAATGATTACATTATATAATTAAATGAAAAGATAAACATGCTCCTTAGTAAAATAAGTGCAAATTTGTAGGAAAAAAAGAGTGTATTTATATTATTTTTATTTAATTTACATATTTATAGTTATTCATATGACAGCAAGAACTTAATGCCCTAAATGATGAATAGTCTTCTCTGTTACAGATTATTTTTATTTTAGTCTTTGTGTTTTTCTGTATATTCCAATGTTTCCATATAAACATATACTCCTTTCATAATCAGATAAAAAGATAAATGTTAATGGCTAAGTGATTTTAAACAACGACTGCTTCTCCACTTCCTTGTTTGTGTGCTGTTATGATAATGGCATCTTTCATTTCCAAGCTATGACTAAAAGCTGTTGTAGTGTCTCTCCAGGAAAGCTGTGCACGCTCTTCCTGTCATTTTCTCCCAAGCTGCATCGCCCTACCTCGGGCCATCTTCATCTTTCTCCCCCTGCTCGACGTACTGTTAGGAACGTTAAGAACCTTAACTCAAAGTGGGAAATAATTCAACTTTACCTCTCTCTGCTCAGTGTTTCTTCTCTGTTCCTTGTCTCGCTTAAATTTTTTTCAAAGACTTTATGATTTTCAGACAATTTTAGTTACACAGCAAAACTGTCAGAGAGGTAGGGACATGTCCCATCTCTCCTATCCCCCAATACACCAATAGCCTTCCTCTTATTAACACCCCTCACCGTGGAGGCATATTTGTTAATACTGACAAACTTACATTGAAGCACCATAATTATCTAAAGTTTATAGTTCACTTTAGGGTTCACTCTTGGGCTCTGTACATTTTATGTGCTTGGACAAAAGTATAATGACAGGTATCCATCGTTATATTAATAGTACCATGCAAAGTATTTTCACTGTCTTACAAATTCTTTGTGTTTTTTCTATTCATCTCCTCACCCTCACCCCTGGCAACCACTGATTTTTTTATTTTTTTATTATTATCTCCACAGTTTTGCCTTTTCCAGAATGCCATGTAATTGGAATCGTACAGAAGTCTTTTCACATTGGTTTCTTTCACTTATTAATAGTAATTTGCATTTAAGTTTTCTCCATGTCTTTTCATGGTTTGATAAACTCATTTCTTTTTAACACTGAATAATATTACATTGTCTGGTTTAGTTGTTTTTTTTTTTTCATTTCTTGTCTTCTTTCTTATATCTGATAATTTTTTATTAATAATATTAATAAGAATACATGGCATTTAGCTTGTGCTAAATGCCAGGCTCTTTACTAATTACTTGACATCTCTTAACTTATTTAGTTTTAAAAACAGCTTAGGATTTAAGAATTGCTTCTAATCCTTACAACACAGAGATTTCTATCCATGCCAAATGGGTACAGCTCAGAGAGAGTTTATGAAACTTGTCCAGCCATACCTCAAGCAGGAGGCAAAGTTGGTTCAGGTTCATGTCTGTCTGGGTCCAAAATTCACTGTTTTCCCACTCTGCCCTGTTGCCTTCTTTCAAAAAGAAAAGAACAGGGGAAGAAACTCTTTCAAATTACACTAAAGCAAAGATCTGCAAAACCTTATAGAAGATTTGAAAGGTAATTGCATTGGGTTTATTGAATTCTTCTGTGCCTTATGTGTATTTCACCTTAACCCTACAAACTTGCTCTTTTGTCATTGGCTTCATTCTCATAAAAGTAAAATTCAAAATATACACTAATAAAATTGCAGGTTAAACAATCTTATTAGGAATGGTCCATAGAACCAACCATCTAGGGGTGCTCTGTGCAGATAGGAGAAGAACCCCAGGGCCAGCAAAAGCATCAACAAGGAGGAAAGAACCAGAAAGAAGAATTATTAGACCCTAGCAAGCAAGGGAACCCTGCAGCCCTGAAGTTGTGCCTGGCTCAGTAGTTCTGACAGTAAGCAAAGGAATTGAAGTACATATATCCTTTTCAAGGAAATGTCTGCACATTAACTTTAACACCCTGAGTAATGTCATCCTTGGCATAGTGTTACTTAATGAAGCCATGCTCTTCCAAGTTGTAATAAAATAGAAAGTTCCTAAAACATAAAACAAGCTTTTTAGAAATTAAAACCAAAACTGAACAGTATTTCTCATGGAGGGCCCCTGCCAACAAATGGAGTGTACCTCTGGTGTTTCCCAATAAACCCTCCACCACCCCACACCCTAAATTCTGCGGAGGCCTGGGCACTGCAGGATGGTCTGCGGCCAGTCCCTCTGCTGCCCACCCCCTTGGGCGGGTGGAACCTGCTGACAAAGGACTTTTCTTCTCGTGCACTCACACCGCTCCCTCCCTCACACTGCAGCCACCCTATGTCAGTGGCAATCTGGCAAAGCAAGGCAATGTTGCCAGTGAGTCCCGTTTCCTAGGAAGATATTTGCACTTTTATAGGCATCTTGGGGAGGAAAATGTCTTAAAGCAAAGAAAGGGGTTTAATCAAGGACATTTTAGACTTTGGGAGCAGCTAAAACAGGTGATGTCTCGGGTAGCTATCGCCTCAAGCGCCATCACGTCACACAGGGTATGAAGCCCAGAAAGATGGACTTGAACTCTTGAAACCGTAACCGTTTGGGGCACTGCTGTCTGTGGACATTTTTATCACACTGAACGAACTGGGAGATAGGGCAGTGGGATAAAGTGGGGAAGGAAGGAGAGAAATCGTGTATTGACTACAATAGTACAACATGGGAAGCACATGGAGCGTAAATTGCTCGTAAGTAGTTGGGGAGCTTTTAGATTGAATTCACCCTGGAAGTCTTCCTCTTCCCATGGAAAGCTAGGAGAGTCCACAGACCCATCCCAGCAAGCACAGAAAATGGGCAAAGGCATTCCCAGGAAGCTACCATCAGACATCTTGAAAAAACTTGAGGAAAGACCCTTTTCCTGAAGACACAAAATTTGCCTCATCGACTCAGTAGCACACAGACATAGCTGGACATAGGGAAGCACAATTGAAAAAGGAAAAAGATTTGGGAGTTCTGAACTGTGAACAAAGGCAGGCACATTCTCTGAGATGTGACTCATCTCTTTTATAAGGACCTGACTCATTCAGTATGACTTGTGGGGGAACATTGGAATCTATGGACAAGTACAACGTTTAGAAAAGGATCAGAAGACCATGTAGAATCAGACCCCAGAACAAAACCAGACTCAAATCAGAGCCTAAAGGCAATTTTGGCCAATTTCTTTGCCTTATACCTAATACTTACTGATTTGTTACTACCAGTGTGTTGCCAGTCCTCTTCCATTTTATACAGATTAATTCAATTTTACAACACTTTGAGGTAAGTGTTACTTTTATCCCCATTTTATAACCAAGTCCTTTGTGACTAAGGGACAGATAAGATAATTACATTTGACTGGAGTCAGTGGCAGATGTAGGAGTCAAAACCACAGGGACCTTGGATTCAAATCCAAGGTCAGTGCCACCCTGCCACGTAATGTGAGTGCACTTCCAGCTGGAGAAATCCCACCGAACGGGCCAGCTTGGAGGCAAAGGCAGTTCAAAGATTCATATCTTCATTTGTTCAAGTTCAACTCATAATTCCATATATCAGTATATCAACTATGGAAGACAGAAGCATATCCCAGGGTTCTAGGCTGAAAACATGGAAGTACAGAGCTGATTCTCCTTCTTCTCCTTCCTAGCAGTCTTCTCCCTGACAGACACAGAATCTTTACTCCTAACTCAACCCCTCATGGGAGTGGTCGTGGTATTCCCTTCTTTGTCCCATTTCCTTTGTCCATTACATGGAACTTTAATATTGCTATTCCTCCTGGGAATGCAAAATCTATTTCTTTCTTTCATTACCTCTTCCTGGGACATCTGCCCTCCTCTACTTTGTTTAAGATCAATTACTCATTTTTTGAATACATTTCTACACGTTTCTCTTCAATGAAAGAGCCACCACCCTCCCAGGAAGCTAAATTCTTAAGCAATATTGAAAAAAGACAGAAGAAGAGGGATCGAGAGTCTCCTTCAAATACTTAGAGGGCCAGGATCTTTCTAATAGGAAGTGTCAGAGGCACATCAAAGTGTCAGTCTGTGGCATTTACAGCTTCCTGTGCATTTAGTGAATTGTGGATGATTCATTTCATTATTCTGTTTCAATAACTCTCAGTTTTTCTTTTTATTGTTTCCATTGAGTTCCAGGGAAAGAAGCATCTTCAGATATTACAACGGAGAGGTATTTGGACTGGGTTGACCATTCTTTCTCCTACTGCCCCCACCAACTGTTGTTTGCAGTAAAAATTCGGGTGCTCCATGTGCAGAGAATATAAGGTGTGGTACTCCTGTCTCTGGAGCGGTGCCCAAACGAGACTGATTCATAGTCAGATGACCCAAGCATCTATTGTTTCCTCTACCTGTTGAAAGGTAGAGTAGGACGACCATTATTACTCATCCTGAACCACTTTCCATTTCTACATCGGCAAGACATAGTCAGGGCTTACTCAGGTGATGATGTTCTGACTGAGGACACAGTTTGTGCTCAGTTGAGACCTGCAGGTATGGAGAGCCAGGGGCCCTGGCCTGCAGGATCAACTTGCTGTGGATGGGAGAAACCTGTAGGAAATTTTTGTAAGTTTATTTAAATCAAACTGATGACAATTGCTGGGAAGCAAAATCTCCACAGATTTAGAAAATGATCCAGAGAATGGCAGTTTTGTGGCTTATTTTATGCATTAGAATCAAAGGAGACTTAAGGAGAGTTACATGAACTCTATTGTGGTAGACTGAAGGAGTGGGAGAAAGCAAAGCAGAGGAATCTCTATGATTGGATAAGAAGTAAAAAGGAGAGACACACACTTTTTTCTTTGATGGGCATAAGATAGGTAGTAATAACATTTATAGCACCTAGAGATGGCACGCAGGAAACAAGGTATCAGTGAGGGGTTCTGTCTTGTACTCTGGTGTCACAGTTGTGGCTTCCAGGGCCTAGAAAAGAAGATTACTGTGACATGTCAAAAGTATTTATCTTAGATGAAAGAAGACAATAGACAGGCTCACTTCAGGAAAATATTGACCTTTGTCCAAGAAGCTACAGGCCCAGCACATGACTACTTACCATGACTCCCTTTTAGTTATGAATATTTATGTTCAGACCCTTCCTATGTGATTGCTCATGGTCTCTGACCATGCTGGCCTCCCCTGAGCTGGTCAGTTTAGCATGTGGCCCCTTGTTCATCCACATTGCCAATAGGAATGGGAATAGAGGCAACACCTCAATCTGATTTGAAATTGCACAGTTGAATGATGTTTCTCTTGGCTTCCACATATAAAGGCTGCTATCCAGGGCCAATTGCTGAAAAAACAGAGTAGAGAGAAGCATTTTTCCCTCCTAAGATTCCTCGCATTCCTCTTCAAATCCTTTTTTCTCTTCATCCCCTACTAAGCTCCTCTAGCCTTGTCTTTTTTCCTTTAGTTTATCAATATCTTAACTGCAAAAGAATCTGAAATCTATTCACCATATAGTGAACGTGGCTGGTAACAGAGCAAACCTCCTGGTTTTTTACTGAAGGCCGTGATTATCAGGCTGGCCAAAAACTGCACTCTGGGGTTGCAGATCTTATGACTACACCCCAAACCCCACCCCCAGGAAGATGCAGTGAGATCAAGAGCCCACAGGGGATTACAATGCCTGTTATTAGTCTTGGAAAAACCTGGCTGAAGGTTAGAGGTATGAAGCACTAAGAGTAAGATTGGAGGGACTTCTCTCACCACATGTTATGGGTTAGAATTGTGTTCTCCCAAAAGAGAAGTTGAAGTCCTAAACCCACTGGAATGTGTGCATGTGACCTTATTTGGAAGTTGGGTCTTTGGAGATGTAATCAAGTTAAGAGGAGGTCATAGTGTGCTAGGGTGTACCCTGATCCTTATTATTTTTAAAAAAAGGAGAAGAGTTGCAGAACACACAGAGCAAAGACTGTAAAGACACACTTGGAGAGTGCCACGTGATGGCGAAGGCGGAGAATGGAGCAATGAGTCTGTAAGCCAAGAACAGCAACGATTGCTGACAAATGCCAGAAGCTGTAGGAGGAAAGGAAGGATTCTCCTCTACGGATCTCGGAGGGATCCTGCCATACTCTTCATTTGGTACCTCCAGACTCCGGAACTGGCAGACAATGATGTCTGTTGTTTTAAGCCACCCACCTTGTGGTACTTTGTCATGGCAGCCCCAGCAAATCGACGTGGTCCCTCCAAGCAAATTCACCTTCTTCTTCCTCCTCAGTCACAAAGGGCAGCAGCCACCGCTTCCAGGCCCACCTGGCACCAGCCTCACCTGCACGGCAGCTCACCTCCACTCCTGCCTCAGTCCCTGGCCCGGCCTCCTGGGCAGCACGGAGCCTGAGACCTCAGGTGGCTTCCTGATCTTTCAGAGGTAGATGAAAAGGATGCAGACTTACCTGGACACCTTCAGGATCCAATCAAAGACCCATCAGCTGTGAAAGGAAACAGAAGAGAAATCAAGTAAAGCTCTTTCCTGCAATCCTAAATTGTTTCACTGGAACTAGAGAAAATGGACTTTTGATCAGAAGTAGGGCCCAGCCAGGGTGCTGCATGTCTGAGAATTGTCCTGCGGTCTGAGTCTTCATTATGTTGGAGTCTGCATTTCCTCCAAGGATATCTGCAGCTCGTCACAGAGGTCCCTGACTTTTCCGAGAGAAAATGAAAGAGAGAGGGATGGAGATTACAGCAGGACTCTTTTAACCTTCTCCAGATCCAAGCAAATGGTAAACATTAAAGGAAATTCATGGAGGTGAGATGATCACAGTGATCGTTCCAGAATGCCTGTCGTCTGTCTCATCTCACTTCACTCTCTGACATTCTTACTTTTGGAGTATGTAGCTAATATAGCATCCTAGAAATAATAAATTGCCATTTGTCAAGTGCCACACACTGTATGTTTATTATTTTACATCCTCAGAGTAACTCTGCATGGCACACACAATCCTGATTTTACAGGGTACGCTCAAGAGCCACCACAGGACTTGCTCACATTCACAGAACTGTGGGTGGCTGAACCAGCAATCGAGGCCAGAGGGAAAGCTGTCTTCCCACTGACGGCGCCACCTGTCACAAAGACAAAGACACTTTCAGCAAGGCTTGGACATCAGAATTCTCTGGCAGTCTTTGTCCTTGAATTGTGATAGCCCCGTGGAGGCTTGGCCCCTTCTTTATAGCTCCCTTAGCCATTCTCAGAAGTCTCCGCATTTCCTTTTCTGAACTGTGTCCACAGCAAACAAAACAAAACAAAACAAAACAAAAAACATAAATATATTAAAACTCTCCCAGGCCAAGCTGAAAAAACAGAAAGTTCCCTGATCACTTCATGGTTTTGCCATAGTTAACACTTCATTAAAACCTAATTTACATTTTATTTTGAAAGCCCTTGTTACTCTTGTGGTATCCTCTCCACACAGATTGCTCAAAGCATTTCTGCAGATCAATATAATATCCTGAATTCATGGGAGCAGAAAAATGGAAATGCCCCAAACCCCATGAGGTATTTAGGTGAGCCTCACGTCTTTAAATACTTAAGGACCTTCAGTGAAAAAGAAAGTTTGTCTAGCTACTAAATTTCTGAAAGATGTTTGATTAACATTTTAAGCTTTTGCATATATATTCCTAACCTGTGAGCCTTTTTAGCAATTAAGCTAAATTTATATTTCAGATAAGAGAGAGAAGGTCAAACCAAGGTTTCAGATAAAATTGAAAAGGTGAAACCAAGAGGATTAAGTAAACAGGGCTATTTGCAAGTGGGTATTTTAGACTTCTCATATGAAGGTTACTTGTAGAAATGGCACAGATATGTGGTTCTCTGGCTCCCAGGAGGCTGTAACTTATGAAAAAAAGACCCTCTCTTGTATAAGATTTAGGCTGAAATAAAAGAGTGGTCAGGAAACTTTTTCTGTGAACAGCCAGAGAAATATTTCTTTAGCCTTTGAAACTATGTAACTCTGCCATTGAAGCATGAAGGTGAGCATAAACAGTGCACCAATGCATAAGTGTTCTAATAAAACTTTATTTATAAAAACAGACAGTGGGCTGAGTTTGGCTTGTGGGCTATAGTTTTCTGACCACTGATACAGAGTAACCAGAGGAAAAACCCCATAGCAGTTTAAAAAAACAAAACAAAACAGAATGGTCAGTCACTTGTTTGGGTTGACCTACCTACCTTAATTCCTCCATTTGGTACCATCGTCTGCCTTTGCTTTAGAGCACTGTGCATGCCACAAATACTATACTAATCTCATAGGACACATTGTTGCCTTGACATGCAGAATCTTTTACTCAAACAAGTGTTGTCACTGGGCTACCTCTTTTCCTACCAACACCATGCAAACATGTAGAGCAGTGTTTCTTTACATGTCTTGCATGTCCTCTAAACAGAAGATGACATCTGGGGAAGAGGGACATGTGAGAAGGACACAGCAACCACAAAGTGTGGGAGTATCTGAGCCTTGCAAGTACTGAGTAGGAGAAAATGCAAATTAACTAGCTCATCAAATCTTTTTTCCCACATGCATCTTGTCATCCCAGAAAAGAAGAGCTCAACAAAAACACAATGATGGGGGTCTGTCGGCTGGACGCAGGAGCTAAATGGAAAAACTCCCAATGGCTAAAGCTAGAAAGTAACAAAATGAATAATGCAGTATTGGATGATAATCCAAAGTGCAAAATAAATACAAATGAGTCCAAAGTGATATGGCAAAAAGACTGAATAAATAAATAAATAAATGGGCAAATCTGCCAATCCCCCATACAGAAGTACCGTATTTTGCCGTGTATAATGCACTCGTATGTATAATGTGCACCCACATTTTTGGCCCACACTTTCAGGGAAATAATATTTTGTTTTTATTTTTTAATTCAAGTTTTTATTTGTTTGTATTTAGGTGCTTGGTTTTTTTTTTTGTATTATAAAGGAATTTTAGCATTTATTTTTTAACATATAATGGGACCCATAAATCAGGGTATTATTTTGCATACAGACACTCTTACTGATCTCTAGGGTTACACTTTTAACTTATAAGCATGAATAAAAGAATTAAAAACATTCACATAAGTACTGAATCAGTACTACCCATGTATAATGTGCATCCTTATTATTCCCTCACAAATTTGGGCAAAATATATGCATTATACACGGCATTCAAAATAATGTATTCAGGTATTCTACCTCAGAGAGGAGAAGTCTTACTCCCCATTCTTTAAACATGGGTTCTATACAGTGACTTTCTTCTAAAGAATACATTATGGAAGTAAAAAAACCCCAGTAACTGTACAAAGGAAAAGCCTGAGAAACCTAACCTTAGCTACGTGATCAAGGATAACATCAGTGCTAATCGGTCACGTTGATAGCACGATGTGATAAAATTGACATTTTAACTCTGTGGGCTTTTCCCAAAAACCTCACAACCCCACTCTAATCATGTGACAGATACAAGATAAACTCTAATTGAGATACATTCTATAAAATAGCTAATTCCCCAAACTGTCAAGATCATCCATCAACAGCAAGGGAAGTCTGAGAAACCGACCTGGTCTCGAGGAGCCTGAGGAAACACGTCTGTGCTTAATGGAGAATCCTGAATGGGATCCTGGGAGTGGAGTAAGGGGGTGAGTAAAGAACTCTGGGTGAAAAGAAAGAAAATCAGAATACAGTATGAAATTTAGATAATAATTATTATTGGCTTATTAGTTGTAACCTAATGTACCCTACTAACATACGATGTTAACAGAAGAGGAAACAGGGTGTGTGGTATACAGGAACTCCTTTGCACTATCTCTGCAACTTCTCAACAATAAAAAAAAAAACTGTTATAAAATAAAAAGTTTAATTTTAAAAACTGGGCAATAGATTTGAATAGATATTTGGCCAAAGAAGACATACAAATGGCTAATAAGCACATGAAAGTTCCTCCCTAGTCATCAGGGAGTTCTCATTAAAACCAGGAAGGGGAACTACCCTACATCCGCTAGAAAGAATAAAATTATAAAAACTGACCCAAAAAAAGTGTTGGCAAGGATGTGAGAAAACCGAAATTCTACACACTTTTGATGAGAGTGAAAAATGGTACAACTACTTTGGAAAAGTTTGGCAGTTTTATAATGCTATATGTCTCCTTGCTAACAGATGTCACCCCAATAAGTCTAACAATAAAAATGAATTAAATAAAAAAAATAATGCTATATGTATACTGTCATATGACCAAGTCATTCCAATCCTAGGTACTTCTGTAGGAGAAATTAGAATATATAAGCACATAAAGACTTACTTGTTTTGTATGGATGTTTATAGAAGCTTCATTTGTAATAACCCCCAAATGGATACAACCCATATTATCTATCAGCAAGTAAATGGATGAACAAATTGTGATATTTCCGTATAATGGACTTTCACTTAACAATAAAATGAAACAAACCACAACAACCCCATGGACGAATCTCAGAAACACTATGCTTAGCCAAGAAAGTACATGCTGTATTTTACCACTTAAATGAAATTCTAGCAAATCTCAAGGAATAGAAAGCAGATCAGCAGTTAGACAGGAATTGCTTTAAAAGGCAAGAGGGGACTTTTTGGCCAAAAATAAGTTCTATATCTTGATCGTGGTAATTACATGGAGGTATACGAGTATGTTAGTTAATACTTATCAAACTGTACACTTACAACGGAGCATTTTATTTTATGTAAATATACCTAAAATGTTTTTAAAATCAAGGTAGTCCTAGCAGGGATTCTGAGAATGGCCCTCTAATATATTTTGGAAAGGACAAGTTGTCATCTCTCACTCCATGGCCCTTCCATCTCCTCTCATCCTTCCTAGGCCCTGTCACCCCAGGGAACTCGGAAGCTGTTGGACACCTGATTCTCTAAGATTGAGGGTTCCTGCTCCTCAGGTGATTTCAGATGGCAGGAAGATCGATGGACTGATCAATGCTAGCAGGGCTCAGAGATCTTGTCATGTGCCTGGAGGAGACAGGAGGAAGGGGACATGCCTTCCTCAGTTCTCCATGACTCTGAGAAGACCCCAGAGTCTAATGGAAGCACTGAGATGAGCCGATGAGTAGGTGTAGCGTCTCCTGGGTGGGAGCCAAAAGCACACAAAGATGGCCCTTTGTGGTACTGGTGTGCTCTGTAAGGGGACTGCTGTGAAACAAAACATGGTCTCAGGGAACCACGCCGATGGCTTACCCTGAGACTCCATAGCAGCAGACGCTATGGAAATAAAGTGGCACCAGCTCAGGACCGTGACTTTCTCTTATCACTGATACTCTCACACAGGCACCAAAATGAGGTTTTCTTTTTCTTCATTGCTATGCTTGGAGCTGGTGAAGGTGGGGTATACAGTGCTAGTTAGAGAGAGAAAGCTTGGAACTCTGAGCAGTGACAGCTAATAATATTGAATTTTGACGGAATATTCCACAGAGAGAGCCTAAGACTTTAATAACCAGATTGGATTACAAAAATAAGCAGACCAGACTAAGATTTAAATAACAATAGCCCCCAAAATATGCATGCTCTGGGTAGATTGGAAAATTCAAAAAAGTTTTGAGAACATAGCAAGCTTCATTTAAAAAAATATATATATATTTGCATTGGTACACCTCAGTCCAACTGTTATATTTCTATATGAATAGTATTTTTATAATACATTGTTTTGTAACCTGCTGTTTTCACTGGACAATATGTCAGCAACATTTGTCCATGTCACCATATGGTCTTTTACAGCGTAATTTTTAATGTCTATGCAGCGTTCCGTCATATAAATGTACATAATTTACTTAACTAGTAGCTTATTGTTGGACATTAAGGCTCTTCCAACTTTTCAGTGTTATAAATAAATTTGATGAAAAATCTTACTCATATATCTTTTCACACATCTCTATTTCCATAAGATAAAGTCACAGTTAAGGAATTGCTGGGACATAGGGTGTTCACATTTTAGAGTTTTGAACAACTGTTAGGAGGTTTGTACCAATTTACACTTTCACTAGAAATCAAATTAAAGGCGAATTTTCTATTTCTCTACACCTCTATTCTGGCCCAACAGTGATCTGAATTGGCTAAAAAGATGGCCATAAACTCCACTCCCTTTCATTATTACATCATAGACAGGATGAATTTAGTGCTAGTAAAATTAGCAACACCAGCAGTGTTGGAATTTATCCTCACTTTAACCACAAATATGGCTGTGCCCATGTCATAGCCATAGACTTACTACTAATAGTAAGCAGTTAACCTTTACTGAGAGATTATTATATGGCAGGCAGCATTACAGTGCTTTACAGGTGTTAACAGTCCTATGAGGTGAGTATTATTTTTCTGTTTTAAAGAAGAGGAAACTATGTCATAAAAACAGTAAGTGCCTTTGATCAATGTAGTTTTTCCCTATTAATATGTATCATTAAAACCTGGATTGTTTCAGTCTTTCTGCACTTCGTATTTCTTCTACTTTGCATCCAATCTTAAGGAGTTAATTTGCTCTCTTGCAGATTGAACACTGACTTCATCGAGAACCTTCTGCTCTGAATATGAAATATCGTGTTTGGTGGGTCTCAGGGCCTTCTGTGCAAAATACTATGGACTCAGTCCCTCACTTCATCTTTAAAATAGGGATATATTACAGCTTAATTCCCAAGCACACTGTTGTGACATACTGTCCCCGTCAGTGGTGGAGTTTGCCATGGGCAATTTGTTATAACTAAAAAAATTGTGAAATTTGCAAATGAGGTACTTTTCATGTAAACTGGAGTGCGTGTGAGATTATCCTTGTGCTAAGGTCACTCCCACTCCCACACAATCCAACGTGCTTTCAGAGAGGGACAGAAGCAGGAGAGGAGGAGGAAGGCAAGCAGCCAGCAGTCCATCCTATCTCTGCACCCGACGAGTGGGTGGCACATGTCTGTGTGAGTTTCTACAGGAAAAGCATTGGGAGCTACAGCTCCAAACCGAATGAACAAAAGTGGGGTGGCAATAGAATAACTGAGGAGTGGGAAAGGTGTTTTTGTATAAATATAACAGAAAAAAAATTTTTAGACATTTTCATTCTTCTTTCCTCATTTAGTGTCAGGAAGCCAAATTCAATACTCTACAAAAAAATATAACAAAATGAAGACAAGATATGTGTGCACAGCAGGAAAGATGGTGAAAGCATAGGACCTCTTCAAAATCCTTGTCGTTAAAGAAATGTTAGTCACCAATGAACAGCTTGCGGAGGCCAGATAAGCAGCATGCAAAGCAGAAAAACAATGCTTCTGTATTTGTTTATTTGGGAAGTTGTTCTTAATTCATTTGCTTATAACTTTCAGAAGAAAATTGCCATCCCCAGCCCATTGACTGGTGAAATGTCTGCTCTTAAAGTATGTTCCTTTGTGAAAGACTTAAAGACTTTCCCTTTGTTAATTTTTGCAGCTTAGGTAATCAACGCTCTTGCTAGCTGGTGAGCACTTGCTGTCACTGTCTACTAATGAGGTCTAAGGCCATGCACTGTAAACCAAACTAAAACAGCTAACTCACTGTATTTCATAGTTACGGTCTGGATGCCTAATCCCAGATAGACATCCTTCAATTTAATGTCTCTGTTCAGGGCCAGCATGAGCCCAGACTCTACTGGAGAAACAACTCCAGGCAGTGTCATTTCTGTGCATATCTTGGTGAATGAATCACAAATCACTGTTGTTATTCAAAGGATAAACATTTTCCTATTTAAGGACAACTGATCCACACTATTCCCAGCTCTCATGCTCTTCTTATCTTTTAAATGGCTGGTCTTCCTGCTTTCACAGGCTTCATCCCGCCATTACACAGCAATCCTCTGATTCTGAGATGGTCTTTTTTGCATGGGATAGATTTTCTTTAATGTTTTGGCTTTTTTTTCTCTCTTAATAAAAGTCACATGCATGCATTGTAGAAATAATAAACAAAACAGCAAATTATAAATGAAAAAATTAATTCTTTAGTCAATGTGGGAAGAATTTTGCAAAAGAATTATGACTGAATGGTAAAGCAGATTTTAGCCTTTAAGTGAGTTGATTAAATTATGGACAGTCTTCTGATTAGATTCTACACAGTAAGAATGCTTCATAACTCTCGCCTCGTGTTTTTACCTAGTTGTTTATGTAAAAATTATTATGGCTGTTTTCTCTTGCATAAGTATCAATCTTGGTTGAGGAACCTTCAGATACTTTTCTACCAATCAGAGTTTAGAATGTATCCTTTAGACAACTACTGCATTCATTATTACTGTCCTTGTTACCCCCACCGATCATAGTTGTGAAAAACTATTTCAAATGATGTGATAGATAAATGAATTTAAACCATGTTCATCTTTCTTGCTTTGCTTTGGTAGCAGAAAATTTTAAATACATTTCTACTCTTAATAAGTCAAAGGGGTTGGAAAAATGATTGCACCCCACATGTCTACATACATGAGGAAAAAGAAAACACACTCCTGCCACTCTAAGCAGAAGAGTCTTTTTAGCATACGATGATTTTAATTCTTGCCCAATTCTAAAATTTCCAAAGAAAGGAAGGCAAAAACAATGGAATGGGGAGGAAAGGCAGAAGTAGTGAGTACTTACTTCATTAAATTAGCAGAGCCTGACAGGAAAACGGTCTATGCATAGTTGGTGATCAACTTTACCTTTATAATTGGGAACCTCCCACAAGGGCAAGAGGGTATCCTACTGGCCCAGAGGGAGGAAATCATCCATGCACCCCTACTGACTCGGAAAAGAGTGACCTATTGCCGGAGCTGGCTACCTTGCTCAGCAAGCACTGCCTGGCCAAACGCCAAGCAATGCTAAAGGAAGTTAGGGGTCTTGACTGGGAGGATTACAGAACAGTGAGGAGATCCAACAGCCTTGAACTTCTCAGAGTTTGGATGAAAGTAGATTACCAGTGTAATATTAGGCCAGCAGCCTCTCCTTATGTTTCATAAGGAAGTTTGTGTGCCTTAACCTTTGGGAGGAACAACCAGAAGACCTGCTTTCTCCCTGATCACCTACACATTTTCTGTGTGACCTTGGATAAATCACTGCATCACTCTGGGTGTTCAGTTTTCTAAGGAGTGTGTAATGCAATCTTTTCCAACTCTGACATTCCATATTCTCTTCATTTGTGGGACTGCTGCTAACTTGTCCTGAGAATGCTATCCAAGCTGAGAATTGCTGGTTGGTTTCTTCAGGTTCCTTTGGAGCCCATAGATTCCTCATACACTACTGCTTCATTGTTTGCTTATTCCATTTTACTCACCACAACACTAATATTAATACTTACCTTTTGGACTGTGGAGGCAACAAAAAGGTAAATGTACATAAAGAAATGTAAACGACCTTTTTGTTGCTTCTATAGGGATGGTCAGCGGCCTTTGATCTGCAAATAAGAAAGGCTCAAACCTCTTGATGCCCCAGCTTGGTCCTCTTTTCACATCTATCAGATTTGTAAATGATGTCTCATTCAATCCTGTGGCTCAAGCCAGAAACCAGGAGAGATTCCTGACTCCTCTCTATCCCTCAACTTTCAGATCCAATCCATCATCAAACTCGCAAGAGTTCACTACTTCTCTCCATCTGCAATATGCCAGGCCTTGGCCAAGCTGCCATCATCTCTCATAGGAGCTAGTACACTTACTCTTAACTGGTCTTCCAAGCCCACTCCCTTGTTCCATTTCTCACCCATTCTCCCCACTGTAAAGTAATCTTTTCAAAATATAAATCACATCACTCTCATGTTTACAACTCTTGAAAGGGTCTTCTCATTGCACTTACCAATGATGTTCAAAATCTTCACTCCGCTTCACGAGACCTTATGTGAACTCTCCAGTCTCCTCTCATATCCCCTCTGCTGTGTGATCACTGCATTGCTAGCATCATGTCCTCTTCAAAGCCTTCCCATGTTTGGCTGTGATCTACACTCATGACCTACCTGATTCCTACTCATGTTCTAGCTCTCCACTTGACTGACATTCCTCAGACAAGCCATCCTGTCTCCCTCTCCCTAATAAATCATGTCTCTTTTACAGTCATCACAAATTATAATTTTGCATTTCATTGGTCACTTAGTACTCCCTCCTTTGTGTGGTTGCATGAGGAGAAGGTCATGTCTCTATCCCAGTGCTCATCACAGTGACCAGTCCACTATGAGCAAACATTTGTTGAATGATTGGCCAAGTGAGAGGCCTTTAGTGAAAGTCCCCTTCTTTTGTCACTTTATTTCTACATTATAAGCGACTGTCAAGAAAAGCACTGCAGATGTGATGTCTGTACATTTTTCACTTTTTCAAGAGCTCTCCCTACAAAGAACCTTCTGATTTTTGCATAGGCAGGCCTTATTCGAAAGTTGCCTTCCTCTCTTCACATGCAACCTCTTTTGTTTAAGGATGCATAAAGTTTAAGCCTTTGTCAGGGTAGGCATGTCTGCAAGACATAGCAAGGTGATTAAGAACAAGGGCTCTGTGGTCACTCACTACTGGGCCTGAATTCGGCTCTGCCCCTTTCTCACTAGCTGACTTCAGGCAAGTGACTTAGCCTCAGTTTTCACAACTCTAACATGGGGATAATAATAGAACTTAACTCATAGGTTGTCTTGAGGATTTAAGGAGGTAATCATTGTGAAATGTTTAGTTCAATACCTGACAAATAGCAAGTGCTTATTAGATTAGATTCCAATTAGTTAGATGTTTCATTCAACCCCAGAAAGGAAGACCAGATACTGAGTTCTAGGGCTGGGGCATTTCTTGGGAGGCATATATCTTTGTGTTCTGTCTGCCTTTTCCATCACATGTACTCTATCCTATACTCTGTGGTCCCAAAAGGTGGCAAGTAAGCATGTAACAGTCTTTAATTAAATGTATTTGAAGTCAGAGGCAGATCTGCAATTTACAAGCCAGCAGTACAAAATTGCTGATGACCATTATTTAAACCTTGGTTAGGTCAATCATATTTAGGAATAACAAATATTTCCCAGAGAGTGTTGGTGCACTGGCATTTGGTGACAGTTCAGCAGAGAGAGACTTTGTAGGCAGAGAGTAGGTACTTTTAACCTTCTAAATAGAAGCCACAGCACATTCATTGCCAGGGGACTAAGAAGAATTTAACATCTCACTCCTACGGCCCTCCCCCACTCCCCAGCTTCAGCAACGTGGTTTTTAAATGAGAAGTACATCCCAGTGCTCTGTGTAGGTGGTGCAGTGGGAGGAGGTGAAATGCAAGCGTTATTTTCCTGCCTGCCTGTCATCCAATTCCCGGCTTCCCTCTGACTTTCATGAGTGATGAGGTTATCCCGGCTCGGGAAAATCAAACTCTTGCTTTTTCATACCCTATAAAGGCCGGCATTGTCTGCCTACACACAGAGGCCGGGTAGGGTGGCCGGAACACGAATGGGCCGCCCTCTGGCGGTCGCCTGAGACAGTTGTGCCCTGCGCTCCACCGAACAAAGACGGGGGGGTGGAGAGGGTGCGTGCTAAAATGTAAGTTAAAATTAGATCAATAACAGCTTGGCTCTCTCAATCAGTGCTTCGCAGGGAGAGCGTACAACCATCTATTTATAAGTTAAACCCGGCATTATCTTCCTCTTTTAGGACGCAAAGCTCCATTACTGCTAGCAGCAGGGGAGAGGATGCCGCCAGGAGCTGGTGCATGCCACATTACAATCTAGGTGGCTTGCCGGGGACTTCATCCAGCCTCCGCCGCGCGAGGTGGACAAGGGAGGATACACTCCTGCAGTCGGTGGTCCCACTGCTCTCTACAGGACTCTGTCCCCCTGGCATGCCCACCAAGGACTCCCTCCTGTCCATTCCTAACCTCGAAGGAATCCTTAGTCTTTAAACAGAGGAGGTGGAAAAGGCAAACTATCATCAGGAACCTCCGGTAGGTGCAGATAGGTGCAGAGAGCACACTGGCTGCTTCCAACCCCACGGGGCTTGCCTGCCTGTTGACAAAGGTGTCCAGCTTAGCTTCCCCAAGGGCCTGCATTACTCAGTGCTTGCTCAGACAAGTGTTGCTGTAAATAGCCAGGACCCCTCTCCTCCTCCATCAAAGCAAGGCTGAAAAATGGGTTTCTAGCAATCTGATTAAGTAAGGCCTTGGTGAGATGAACCCATGTCCACCCAGCCCCTGACATACTGGGACATCTAGGCATTCTCAGGTTCATTCGCCCCAATGGGTAGAAGTCACCTTCACTATATGAAGAAAAGCCACCCCTGGTAGTTGTGTTAATGTTAAATTATTTTCAGTATTGAAAGATGCTACAGAAAAAGAGAAGAATTGGATATAAAACAGTGTCCTTGGATACACAAGATCAAATATTTCTGGGGGAAAAAGTCATGTGGATATACACACACACACGTACACATACACACATATATATTTTATATTACATATTACATATTTTTCTTAATTTTTGCTTTCTCTCTTTTACAATTTTTCGTAAGCCTGGACTATATTTACCACAGAAAAACTTTAGAAAGCCAAAGAATCTTTAGCTTAAATGTACATTAGATACAGTTTTAGAATTAACTTCTTATCGTTTGACATAAAAAGGATTTTGAACTAAAGATAGAAAGTGCAGTATTCTTCATTTAGAAACAACCTTTTTTTCCCTCTTCAAATTCTTGTTGGCTTACTTCCAAAGTATCTGCATCTGTCCCTTTCTCCCCATCTAGTCAGCTGCTGTCTGAGTTGCAAGCCATTATTTATTATCCTTTACCTGGATTACAAAAATAGCATCACGTCTGGGCCTTCTGATTCACTTCTTCACGATTGCAGTCTATACCTGCTCCACGTTGCAACCAGATTGTTCTTCGAAAATGTAAATCAGGTCATCTCTCTAGTCTCTCTAAAACCTTCTTTGACGTCCCATTGTATCTCATTTAAACCCCAAAGTCTTCACCATAGCCAAAAGGGTATGCAATCTAGCTCCTCATCACCTTGCTCATCGCTTCTCATCTCAACTTTCTCACTTTCTGTCGTAGCACGCTTCCACATATCATCTTCTGAGCCTCAAACTCACACACTCTTAGCACTTAGTATTCACTCTGTGAGGAACGCTCAGACGATCGTCTCAAAGCTGCCTTGTTCTCATCATTCCAGCCTCAGCTCAGATTTCAGAGACCTTAGCTCAGGGCTAGGCGATCGCGGTCCACTGGTGGACCACCAAGCAATTTTGTGGTGACTGCCTGAATGACAAAATTAATAGCTAGTGGATGGCAACATTTGGAGAAGTAGCCCTTGTCCTGAAAAGGTCTGCCCAGGCCTGCCTTAGCGGATTACTCCCTACCCCTCCAGAACTCATTATCACATTACCCTATTTTATTTTCCACACAGCAGTCAACTGAAATTGGTTTGTTTATTCAATGGATTACAAGCTTAGTCTCCCTTTTCACACATTAGAATGTAAGCCCCATGGGGGAAAAAAAACAATTCTTGGACACAGACAATAGTTTAGTCGTTGCCAGAAGGAAAGGGGGGAGGGAGGAGGGAAGGAAGGAGGGAGAGTTTAATATATGGTGATGGAAAGAGAACTGACTCTGGGTAGTGAGCACATAACACAATACATAGACGATAAAGTACTGTATACCTGGAACTAACGTAATTTTTACTAACCAATGTCATTCCAATAAATTTAATAAAGTAAATTAAAAAATTAAAAACAAAACAAAATGGGGTGGCTGTCTTTCTGTTCTCTACTATTTCTTTGGTTTCTAGAACAATACCTAGCCCACAGTTGGTATTCAGTATGAGTATATTTATTGTATAAGTTATTGGGTGTGATTTCCTAGTATCACTAGCATTATGCAAATTCTACCTTAAATTTTATAGTTATTTGTATACCATATGCTTTCTCCTCTCAGATGTGAATTCCCTGGGGCAGGATCATGTTTATCTCATTTTATTCTCTATGGTCTTATGGAGTCTGGCACATTGTAAATGTTTAATATATTTATTGGATTAAATTGCAATAAGTGAATAGTTAATAAGCTGATACAATATGACTTTACCCCAGATCTAGCTCTCACGAGAAAAAAATGCAAAAATATTATGGTTGCCAAAGGGATAGATTATTGCTTTGATCCTTTTAACAACACACACACACACACACACACACACACACACACACACACATTTGGTTTCAGTATTTTCAGAGAACATTTATATCTATTATTTTATTTTTGTGTTAATACCAGCTCTGAGAGATGGGCTTTGTGATCCGCACTTTACAAAGGCAGGACCTGAAGGTTACTTAGGGGCATTGTTTGACCTGCTCATACTTGCACTGCTAATACGAAGCAGAGACAGAGCTAGAGCTTGCTAAATGTCAGACACTCCTAAATATGCACACATAAAAGCATGCACATCTACAAGCCTACGTGCACCAACATCCTGCTTCCTCAATCACAACCGTGGTTTGGATCCAATGGGATCATAAATGCAAAGTACCTCGAATGGAGTCCGTCTATGACAGGCTCCCAGTAAACTGTCATTCCTTCCTCTTGCCTGTACTACGGTTGCCATCATTTTCACATCCCAGTAAAGACGGAATGCGTGGATCTTCACTTTGTTCTTTTCTTTACTAATCTCCAGGAGCCTCCTTATTGTGACATTTTGATATGTAATGTTAATTAGATACCTTCACGGATCTGAGCAATAGTAAATGGATTTTTGCTAACTGGCAACCTATTGCTCTTTCTTCTTTTACTCTGAATACAAAGCAATGAGAAATACCTGTGAATACCTACCCGAACACAGTTAGGCTTACATTATACAGTTCAGTGTTGAGGAGGAAACGGCACATAAAATGCCAAAGCTTATCAATCACAAACACACACTAACCACAGCACAGCCAGAGGGGTCAAGTAGTGTGTGATATTAGGTTTACAATAGGAAAAAGAAATTAAGGGCTCATTCTGATTGGTCCTTCATTCATTCATTATTTATTGAGTGTATTTTATGTGCCAAGCATTGGGAATACAGAGGCAAGCAAAAATTGTTGAGATATCTACCAATAAGGTTCTAATAGAAAAGATAGATCTAAACCAAAGAATCACACAACAGAGATCAATGGGCAAAACAGGAGGACCTGACATAGAGAATTCAGAGAAGAATTTCTGAAGGAAGTGATGACCAGGCTGAGCTATGGCATGAGTTTAGGTTATGGCATGACATCTAAAGAAGAAAGAGGAGGAAGAAATGATCAAATAAGTAAATAGTAATAACAGTGACTAACTTTTAAATTCTTTTATGCCACCAATTATTATTTGAGTGCTTACTGTGTGCCAGGAATTGTCTAGGTGCTAGAGATGGCAGT
Source organism: Lyroderma lyra (assembly GCA_004026885.1). Lineage (NCBI taxonomy): Eukaryota > Metazoa > Chordata > Mammalia > Chiroptera > Megadermatidae > Lyroderma > Lyroderma lyra. Next base: position 620,058 of record PVJL010000009.1, read on the forward strand.
AGTGGTCCAGAACAAAATGCCTCTCTCAGGAGCTTCCATTGTAATGGGCGGCAGGAGGCATGCAATAAACTACATTAAACTAATACATTCTAATAGAAAAGAATGTGATTTCTACTAAGTAGGAAAAAAAACTAATGACATAAGCTAGAGAAATGGGGTCGGGGGGGACAGTGAGGTGTAATTTTACATAGACTAGTCCTATGATAATCCATTTGAGCACGATTCAAAAGTGGTAAGAAGCAAGCGCTGCGATCTGAGGGGTGAGGCAGATGATTGTAGAGGGAAGAACTCTCAAGGAGGAGGACAGTACCCGTACCATGACTCCAAGACAGCAGCATAACTGGTGTATTACATCAAACACAGAGTACTGTTTGAAGAAGTTCAAGGAGACCAGTGTGTCTAAAGTATGTGGCGTTAGCAAGTCTTAAGTAGTAGATGCTTTCAGAGACATAATAGATCTTAAGAGACCTTGCAGGTGATTGTAAAGATTTTTACTTTTACTCTGAGTGCAATGAGAAGACATTGGAAGTTTTTGAGCAAATGATTGACATTATCTGACATGTTTTACTGGTCACCCTGGCTGCTGTGTTGAGAGCACTCCTTATGTTCCAGACAATGTGCTAAGTGTCTTAATAGATGATCTCATTTTATCCTCACAGTTCTGAGAGGTACCCATTTTAAAGGTGAGAAAACTAAGGTGTAGGGAGGTTAAGTACTTACTCCAAATCACATGGCGAATAACTGACAGAGCTGAAATTAACAGTCAAGGAGTATGCTTCTGGTACCCCAGACATTAAGCATAATATTAGCATGTCTCCCTAAGAGAGACTGGAATGGTGGGTAAAAGTGACAATAACAATATACTTGTCATTATTTGAGGGTCTTCTAGTCACTGCTCTAACTTTTCTCACTAATTTTATTAAACTTTCACATAAACCCTATCAGATGTGTAGTATTGCCCTTTTATTATCGATAAGAGAACTGAGACTCAGGGGATTTATGTAACTAACCTAAGTTCAAACAGTTTATAATTAGAAGTTAAAATTCAAACCCACAGCACTTTATCTCCACAGCCCATGCTTTACTGCCTCCCAGATTAGTATGTTAAACTTTAAATTATATTTATTATAGAAAGCCCATAATAACCTTGTGTTTTAAAAAATAAATCTATTCTATCTTTTTAAAAATTAGAGTGTGTAGTCCATCCATTTTTATAATTAATGAAATCCAAGGGGGGACCCCCCAAAACACCTGAATTATCTTCTAGAGGGCGGGCCTATATAGCACAGACTTACCCTGCTAGTGTTCTACGAACCCACCTGCATCAGCGTACCAGCTGGTGTTGTGAGAGGCTGCATTCAGCGTCAGTGAAGTCTTTTTGGAGACTCCATCAGTGTGCTTGCCCATTTCATGATGGGTCATTCACACAAACAACGTGCGGCATGACAATGCACCTGCCCACACCGCGCTGAGTGTTCAGCAGTTTGAGCAAAAAAGCAGCATGACCCCCGTGCCCCACTCCCCCTATTCTGTTCACCCAATCTTGCCTTGAGCCATTTTTTGTTTGTTTGTTTGTTTGTTTGCTTCCCAGGGTGAAAACAGTCCTCAAAGGGAAACATTTTTTTGATGTGGAAGAGGTGAAACAAAAAATGGCAGAAGCACTAAAAGGCATTGAATTAATGAGTTCAAGAAACTGTTTCGAGTAATGGAAAAAGTGTCTCGATAGGTGTATTACATCAAACACAGAGTACTTCGAAGGTGACTGAAGCTGAACCATAAAAGAGTAAGTACCCATTTTTTTTTATAAATAAATTCTGAGTTTTTTAGGCGCCCATCCATAGTTGGTTTAATTCTCTCTACTTGTTATTTTTGTTTGTCCTAGCCATTCTGTGTTCCTGTATTTTTTTCTTTCCTGCCTGCTTTTGAAGTAAATATTTATATTCCATTTCCCCCTATTAAAAATTTTAATACATTCTTGATTATTTTTTAGCTTTTACCCCACAGAACCAATATGCCTTCCTAACATCTTAATACCTGTCTTGTTAATATTTTTTATCACTTTACAAGTAATGCAAGAAGCTTATCCCAGGTTAACCTCATTTTAGACCCTCTGGTTCCTTGTGATTTATTTACAATTTTACTTCTATGTTATGTTATCACAAATCTTTACTTTTTTTGTTTCAAAAGGTCAATATTTAAAACATTTATACACATATTTCTCCTTTACAGTGCTCTTCGTTTCTTCCTAAATTTTAATATTTCCACCTGGGAATATTTTCCTTCGGCCTGAAATATTTTCTTTAGTAAATTTTACAGTGCCATATTCTGCAGGTAAGCTCAGTCAAAGTTTGTTTGTTGAAAAATATTTTTATTTTGTCTTATTGTTTGAAGTGTGTTTTTCACTTGGATATAATTTCACTTGGTATACTATTTTTCTTTCAGCTCTTTAAAGATGTTAAAACATTATCTTCTGGCTTCCATAGTTTCTATTGAAAAGTTATCTATCTATCTTATCATTACATTGAAGAGAATGTGTCTTTTTTCTTAGACCCTTTTCAGGTATTTTCTGCAACTTTGAATTTCAGCATTTTAATTTTGATGTCCATAGGTGTGGTTTTCATTGTTTTTATTCTTTTTCGTGCTCTCTGTTCTTGGATCTGTGGGTTAATATCTTTGGTAAGTTTGAGGAAAGTCTTAGTTGTTTCCCCTACAATTGCCCTTCTTCTGTCTCTTCTCCTCTTCTTCTGAAACTTCAATTACACATATATTGGACTTTTTTAGTATGTCTCATGTATTTCTTATGTTTAGTTCTGTCCTTTCCACTCTTTTCCCCTTACTTTTGTGTTTCAGTCCAGTCCTAAACAAAAACAAAACAAAACAAAATAAAATAAAACAAAGCAAAAGTAATCTTGTCTTTAAATATACCATGCTCCACATGCTGTTAAGCTCATCCAATGAGTTTTTAAGTTAAAATATTATATTTTTCAATTCTAAAATCCCCATATAACTTCCTTTTTAGCAATTTGAATTCTCTGTATTATAAGTTTTCATCCATTTCTTTTATTTACTACAATAATTTTTACTTTAAATTCTTTCTCTGCTAATTACCATAATTGAAATACCTGGGTCTGCTTCTATCATTTGATTTTTTCCTCCTCTTTGTCATCGGTTGCATCTCCCATTCTCTTCTGAATTGTATTACAGACAGTGGGTATTGAAAACAACCCTGAACAAAACTAACAAAACAAACAAGAAAATCCAGGGAATGTTCAGATAAAATCTTCTACCAGCAAGGGTTCCTCCTTTCCTCTAATTGGCAGGCAGGCAGAGACTGAGCTGGGTATGAGGTTGTGTTGCAGTTTTTAGTAAGTCTCAGCTCACCTCTGGTTTGTCCCTGTTCTTTGCAGAGGTCATTTTTGGGCTTTTGATGGGGAATCTAGCAGGTCCCTGTCTCCTTGTAAAAGTTCTGCTCTTCGGAGGTTTCAAGCTTATATCTTACAGTTACCCTTCACACAGTTTCAAAATCTGGCATATGGCCTAAGGGAAGAACTGTTGTACATTCATTGCAAATCCATATTTCTGGGGGGACTTTGTCTCCTAGGCACAGAAGACTATGAGATTTTCCCCCTCTTTCTGCTTCACCCCCATGAGTCTTCCCTGCTATCCCAGAACATAAGGGAATGAATCTTGCATTTTGTACTTGGTTTTCTAGTCCACTGTTACAGTCCTACGTGTTCTCCAAGAATTCTGCTGTTTTCTCTTTCACTCAATAGTGTCCTGCTTGGCCTAAATTCAGTCTTCAGCCTGTACCCACAGTGAGAAAATGCTCTTGGGAAGCAAATAGCTAATGATTATAAACTCACTTAGGAATTTTAGTTTAATTCTCTTTGCAACTATAGCTCTTCAGTGTCTTTAATGATGTTTGCAATGTACCAAATTTTCCTTCTTGCTGCAATGTGGACTTTAGCCTGCTGTGACTTTCTACATCCTGTTAAGAAGTGAAAGTCTCCCTCAGGTTTGCAAAAAGTTAGACATTTTGGAGCTGGAAAGGATGTTGGCATTTACCTAGTTCAGCTACCTCACTGGATATATTGAAAAATAGATGCTCGGTATGGTTAAATGATTTATTCAAGGCCAAAAACTAATAAGTTTAGAAACTAGACCTGAGGTAAGTCTTGAGGTGGGTCTCCTGACCTCAAAGTCAACATTCAAGAGGACAAAAAGGAGAGAAGGAGACAGAAATGGAGAATAATTTTGGAGTCCTTGCTATAGCAGTCCAAGTGACAGTCCTCAGACATTCATGTTGCAAAACCTAGCTGAGGTCTTTCGATTCATCGTAAAATCTAATACTTGCTTATTTCTTTTTTCCTACATTGTTTGAAAAAAGGATTGAAAATGGAGTACCAATGATGATAAGGTTACAGATAGGGTGTTAATGTAAGTAGGAAGGCTGTTATCAGAAAACTGAGACTATTAGCTTTGGCAGAGGGATATTGATAACAGACAAAATTTCAGGGTGTTGTAGGATCATGCATTACACTGCTCAGCAGAGTAACTGAAACAAATACTAGGTCCATGCTTTTTGAAAACATATCAAGTAAATGTTTTTATCCTTTTCAATAGAAGAGTTTCTAATTGTCACCTTTCTCCTCTCTATCATTGCTGAGGTAGTTAAGGTTTGAAAGGAAAGGAAGAGAAAATGAAGGATTAATGATGAGATGGGGATTCTGGGAGAGGGATCAGAGAGACGCATCCTTCTCCCAAATGCCCCTTGTCCTTCAATCAGCGTGCGCAGTTGCTGTGGTCAGCATGGGTCAGGAAGAACCATTTGAATTTGCAGATAGTCAAAATCATGGGAAGATACTTAAAAATAAATGTGATTTTTTAATGCTTAATCTTTAATATGGTAGTATTAAAAGTATATTTATTTAAGATTGTGGTACTTGATACTATTCTTGATTGAAATATTATATCTTTATCACACCTAGAAGAGAGGTTGGTAAGCAATTTAACAGTGCAAACAAGGGATTGGGGTTCAGGATCAATGGAAATCAGTACATTCAAACTTCTTAGTGGAACAAATTGTATTTAAGGATATTATCACATTATTGTCTACATGCAAATGTGCGCTATTTGTAAATGAATCACATCTCTTCATTGAGGAAGAACATCTTATTTATCATCAGTGTAGCAATTTCTGTGACAAAGAAATCCCAATCCCTTTCAAATTATTCACTATTGATGATAGCTAACATTTCTTGAGTATTTGCTATGTACCAGGCATTTTCCTAGGCAAAGAATACTTTATGCCAGCTATTCTATTTAAGATCTACTTTCCCAAGGTAGGTAGTACTATTATCCTCCTTTTCAAGTGAGGGAATTATGACTTAGTATCATTAAGTTTCTTGCCTAAGAACATGTAATAAGGGTAGAGAGCAGTTCAATGGGATCCAAAAGCCCTTGTGCTAATGACTTCGTGCTTTCAATGGCTCCACACAGCAATGATACAAATCTTTCTTTTTGAATGATGGCCAACTAGTGGTTTGGTTCCTAAATAGCAACTCCATTCCTTCTTTCTGCTCTCCTCAGCCAGTCATCTTGGTGACCAGTGTTCCGTCTTCCTCAGTTAATAGTGGTCAAGCTGAGTTACCTGAAGCATGACAAAGTGGACAAATGAGCAGTTTTTGGAAGCAAGGTCCCCCTGGCATCTTTTCTGCACTCTTCCTGGGCTCCAGCACATCTCTTACTAATGGCATAGCCTGAAGTTATTAACTTTGGTATCCCTTCTTTGTAAAATTGGAATAATATGACCAATTTTGCAAGATAGCTGGAAAAATAAAATACTGTATGCCAGACACATGGTAGTACAGTAGACTATCAGTTAACCGGCACCAAGGGGGATTAGTAGATGCTGAATAAATGTATTATTATTCAAAGTTTTTTTGGCCAATTGCTTAGGAGTGCCAGTTGTTTGAGTTCCAGTTAACTGAAAGTCTACTATATTTGTCAAATGAATTCCCTTCCCTTTCCTATTCCTATCATTAATGCATCCTTATGGGATCTCTCTCTTCAAACTGACCACCTTGTCTATGAGATTTCTGAGCACCTTGTTGATATCCAGACTTTGTACACAACTGAAGGAGGCTTATAAGATGATTAATGTGAAGACATTGGTAGATAAACAATTATTCACTTCCTATTTTGTTTGTCCCCATAATTCTAATACTTTAGGAGCAGTCCTCCACTTTAAATAAGACCCACTTTCCCCCTGTGGTATAAATATTTACTGCCCTTGCTCTCCCCTGCTCTCAACAAAGAAGCCCCATGATAACATAACCAAGAAGTAAAATTCAGCATTGCTTCTCTTCATCTAGAGTGATCTGAAATTGAACAGCCAGGCCTCTTTGAATGGGGGGCACTTTTCTGCTATGATAAATACATCTTCATGACAAACTCAAGCCACTGACCTCCAGGTGGAGCTGCATGAAAGAGAGACAAAAGAGAAAGAGAAAAAACCAGACTGGCACCTCAGAGAAGCAGATAGCCTGAAAAAGACATGATGAAACACAAAGATGATGCATGGTCCTTAGGGAATGTGCAGGAAGAGAATGACATGTGAACTGACTCAGCCAGTTTAATTCCACAACAATGTGAAGAGCCTGCCAATGTGCTTAGCCAGCCCGGGGTGGGATGCCAGAGAAATGAAATATGGTCCCCAAGGAGGTGACAGTCTTTGGGAGCAGCAGCACACAGACATGGAGGAAGAACAGCAAAAGACCAATTGTATTTAGTGGCAAACTGGGATGCAGCTTAGGACATAATTTCATAGGTGACAGAAAGGCTGTTACCATTTTTTGCATGTTGCTATATTCCAGGCACTCAATTAAATGGGTTAAATGAATTCTCATATAATTTAATCCTAAAAACAAACCTTTGACATCAGCCCATTTTGCTGGTGAGGAAATTGAAGCACGAAGTGATTAAATAACTTGCCTAGGATCCAGCAAGCGAGCTCTAGGATTTCAACTTAGGCCTGCCTAGCTCCACTTGCTGGTTAATAATTAAACCCTCTCAATTTTTCTACGCCTCAGTTTCCTTATGCGGTGAGTGGAGACAGTAATACTGTACTAGAATTGTTTGGGTTTATTGCTTTGCTCGATCCCTCTTCTCTGGCAATATGCCCCTCAGTCCCTGAAGGTTGGACATGCTTGTACTCCAACCACGTGATCCTTCCTGTTCCAGATGGGGTTTGTGCAGGCCAGGGTGGACACCAGACTCCAGGGATGAGCAGGTAGAAGCAGAGAATGACAGGTCCCAGAGCTCCCTCATTTTTGTCTAGCCCAAGGCCTGATCATTCAGGTTTTCCTGGATTCCAGTGAGACTGCTATCACCTTAAAGTAATCCCCCAACCCTCATTTCTCCCTGTTTTCTCTGGCTAAATTGACCTTCCTTTTGTTACCTGCAACCAACAGATTCTGACTAGAATAAATCTTTTCCTCATAGAGTTATTGTAAGGAGTCCAGGAGATAAGGTAAATTACAAAGGGCAAGATTGATGAGACCATAGCTATTTATCTTAGTGAGTAAAATAGCAATTTGGCCTTTATAATTGGGTCCTGGGAGCTTCTGTTTATGGAATGTTTCATTACGTCAAAAGAAGGATATGCACAAATTTCACTTTTACTTTTCCTGCCAGGAGGAATCAAATTGGCTAATAATCTTGTCAAACTAAGGATGCACAGCCCCCAGTTTCTCTGTATTCGGGACCGAGTGGCTCCGGGCTGGTTCTCTAGTAACCATTTTAAATTAGGTTTCCACTGGAGCCAGACTGTACCCTGCAGAAACTTCTAGAGAAATTCGTAGACAGTCTGACTGAATGAAGGACTGCCTGACTGGCTGGCTGGCCACACTGCTGCTATCTCTACCTGTGTGAAGATTCTGAGGGGTATGTGCAACTGAAATCCAGCAAGCTGTGTCACCAAGGAGACTTCTTACAAGTATTTGATTTGATTCAATTGTATGAACTGGTCATGTCATTCAAAACAGCTGAAGTAACTGCATAGGTATATAAACACAGCCCAAGAATACAAAATAAAAATAAAATATACTTCACACTGGATGTTTTAAGGCTAGGGTATGTAGTATCACAAATGTTTTACCTTGGGGCCAATGATTCAGTAGATGTGAAGAGCTGGTCTGAAATAGCAAACTTTCTGCTGGCATTTTCTTTGTCACATGGTTGTATATTGCTTTCTTTGTCGCGGGCCCCAAGGTGCCAAGGCTTCCTTTGTGTCTTGATAATTTCATTACCTCTCAGGTTAAGGTCAAGCCATTTTTTTTTTTTTTTTTTTTTTAATTCATTTTTATTGTTAGACTTATTGGGGTGAGATTCTCCACCCTGACTGACCCACAGGCACCCTATATTCTCCTACTTTCTCTGTGGATCACATTGTTTTACTCTTCAACCCTAGTCAGGCAGCAGAGGAAGCAATATTTTGGGGTGTGTTTTTCCCCTGTGGCTGCTTTATTATTTAACTCAGATTATGTAAATCACCAGTCAGAAGGTGGCCTTCGAATGAACCTCATTGTAAATCTCAATTGACTGGTGCAAAGACTGTCAGTATACTTTCCTGCCATTATACTGTTCACAAATCTCACTTTTCTCAGCCTTTGCCCAGTAGAAATGGTTATGATTCTTTAAAATAAAGTGTCTTTTTTTGGTATTAAGCATTCCTTCCCTCCCCAATAGAGCAGCAGGTCAGTGCTTACTCTTGTGGGAGAATTTTGAAAGCAGTTCACGGGAGAGAATATATGATGGCCTTTAATCCATCTGATTTCTCAGAAGACAATGCTGAATCCTGCTTTGTGGTTGGTGTCTTTTAATTAGCAACAGCATCAGAAAAAGAAATTGCACCATAATCTCCTATCAGTGGATTACATTGCCTGCACCAGACAGAAATCTCTTTTTAGAACAACCTTGCTCAAGATGGGTCATGGGGGGAGGGGGGTGGCCCTTGCCCAGTTACTCTCTCTGTGTCCCAGAATCTTGGTGACAAAGGTCAGGTAGGGTCAGCCCAGGCCAGATATCTATCTATATCCTGGATGGGTTAATCTGAGACTTCATTAATTTAACAATAACTGTCCACCAAGCCTGTGAATGATAAATATATATACAAATATAAAATAATAGTGAACATTTATCGAATATTTACTACAAGCAGGCATGAATCCTATCTCACCTTATCTTCTGAATAATTCTATGAGGTGATAATAACTATGATTTATTAAGGTCAGTGTATGCCAAGAATTATTTCAAGTACCATCCAGGCACTAATTTATTTAACCCTCCCAATAACTCTATGATGTGGGTACAGTTCTTTGACTCATTTTATAAATGAGGAAACTGAGGTACACAAAGAGGTTAGGTAACTTCCCAAGGTCATACAGATGGCACGTGATAAAGCTGGGGTCTAAACCTAGCAGTTTGATTTCAAATCCCATGCAGTAGACTACAACCGCCTCTACAGAAGATACACGGTGGAGGTGGACCAGGGAAAACATCCACTTCCCGCTGTGACTGAGGGAATAATTGCTGCTTACATATCGGAGAGCATATGCCGTGCTATCAGTTTCTGCTGATCCTCACTGTGGCCCCTCCGCTGTTTTTGCCACAGGCAGTCTGTGCCAAAGATGGTGGTGGCTCCTTGAGGGGATTTGTTACTACCTAAGGATTTTTCTCCATCTCTGCTAATGTAATTTCTCAGATTTCTCTTTAAATGCAGTCTTTGTTGATTTCTATGGAGATTGGCTCTCCCAATACTTTTTGCAAAATACCTGCCTCTAATTGCCAAGAAATGCCTCTCTCTGGGTTTGTTTACATGGCCCTGTGGCTCTGTCTGCTCAGACCGTGCCTTCCGTGCCCTGTCTCTGTTCCTCTCCTCTATTAGCATTCTCTGCTGCATTAAGACTGTGAAAAGAGCCACATTTCTCTGCCATTGCTAGGAAGAAACATTTTAATATTGAGATTTCAGCTAAAAAGTGAATATCCCATTGGGTACCTCTCATGATATAATTTAATCTTCTCCAGTAATAATAACTCAGGAGTGTTCTGATTTGTTTTAAGCATTTTATATCCAACATAAAGTAGGTTACATAAAAAAATGGGATTGCTGCCTCCTATTTTGAGACAGAGTAGTGAAGAGGAATAGAAGTGGACTTTGGTGTCAAGCAAACACAGGTTTGCATCCCAGTTGTAGCACACACTTCCTGTGTGGCCTTTGACAATGCACCGAATCTCTCTGACTTTCCTTCTTCCATAAAGCAGAGCAAACAACACCTTGTAAAACTTCTGAGTATCAAAAATTATAGTAGATGCGGTGTTTCTGGTGTTGACTTGGTATGGAAAATTTTTTTTCCATCAAATTTCCTGTTCTGCAATATTTGGCTATTAGAGTTAACCTCTCTGGAACTCACTTTCCTCATTTTAAAAATGAGCTATTAGGATAAGTATGCTGCCAAGGTCTCTTCTAGCTCTAAGAGTCTCCTATAGCAATATTTGTAAATGTGCTAACTGCTCTCCTTATGTTCCCTTATGGGATCCTCTTAATTACCATTTGGGTTAAGTCCTGTTATGATTCACATTTTATAGATGAGAAAACTGAGACTCAGGAAGAATGACTAACTGGTTAGGCTGGGGAGCAAGGATTTGAACCCAGAGCCTGCACAATAGGACTCAAAGCCATACTGAACAGTCCCTTGAAAAATAGCTGCTCAGCAATTGCTCTCAATGCTCTTGAGTGTTCAGACGACATGCGATGATGTGGTGGGATGTGTCCTTCTCAGTGGATTTATTGACAGGGCAAAAATCCAAAAAGATAGGGATTTCATTGGAATGACAGGACAGTGTCTCACACAGGAGACAGCAGGTGACAAGAAATTACTGACTTGCCGACTGATTGGCTAGATGGCTGACCAGATACCTGACCAACCAGGACAGACATTGTATAAGGTGAACACTGTAACTAAATTGACTGCTGAATAAAATATCTGAAAAGCTTGTCTGTGTCACTTTTTGGTGCTATCAGGGAATCCGCCTATAGCAGCCCTGCTCTCTTATCAAATTTCTTGCCTCTAATATACTATGGGTTTGGAAACCAGCTAACCAAGCTTGTGAAAATTTTGCTTCTTTGAATAAGAGTGAGAATGTTTTGAGGAAATGTCTGAGCAGCGTTCAGAGAAGTGTTAAGGCCTGGAGACTGTGATATGTAGGTGTCATCAGAGAGAAAGGCAAGCCTTCCAGAATAATTTGAAGCCTATTAAATGTTTATACTAATTTACATATACAAACACATAAGATGTTCATCTATTACACACACTTGGCTTTGCTTAAATGTTCTGTTCCTTCTTGATCTCTAATACAGATTCAAATAGTAGCTATATTCAACTTTCTGATATAAATTGCCTAAAACTCCAGGAACCCACATTGGCATTACAATTATCTGTTGGTAGGAAGCTGATATCCATTTTTCTGAGTTTTGTTACCTATTTTTTTCTTCTGTAGATGTTTATAGCTTCACAGTGTTACAGATACACTCATGTACTTAAGCGATTTTAATATTCTATTTTCTTTAACTCATTGAATAAAAACTCACCCATCAGCAGTGTTCCAAATCCAGTTGAATTTTTATTTTAATTTAAACCACCAGGAAAATCGTGCTGTAAGACCCTGAATAGCAGCTAACATCTTTCATCAAATAAACTCATAGTACTTTCCAAGTATTAATTAAACCCCAACATATTGTAGCCTAGTTGTATGCTGCAATTTTTCTTTTAAGAAATAATCAATGCAAGCAAATAGGCAAAATGTACATGGCAGAGGAAAATGAAAACTTCCTGAGGAAACAAATTTGAGTTCTCAAGTACCAAGGGCATCTACTCCCTCTTAATAAAATGATGTTCCAATTCCTGATCACATTCGGCTGCTCATCTTCTTACATATAGAGCTATTGATTGAATCTTCCTTTTTTACAATCACTATTCTCACAGCATGGACAGAAATATTCTTGCTTTTATTGCAATCAGACATGGCAAGGATGTGACCCATAGGGAAACTTTAACATTTTCTAAAGTAACAAGGAAGGTGGAAACTTTCCTAGTGTCATTCTCTGTGCATTAGTCCTCTGACAACAGACAGATCGTAAAATAGGTTGAGTCCCTGGAAAGCAGCAAAACCTGTAGAGTGAGAGTTGGAGCCTAGGCTTGGCTTGGGGTTTTGTACTGCACCTTGAGGTCATGCAAGAAACCTAAAGGGTCGGGGCACAGATGAAGGCAAGAATGCAGGCGAAATTATGCTCTACTGGTTGCTTCCACTACTGCTCACTCTTTCAACCCCCATAAAAAAGAAACTGTAGAGTCCTTTTTCCCAGAAGTTTTCTAACTCACCCAAGCAGCAGTACCACTCTTAAAGCAGAAGTTGGCTGCCAATTTGCTAGAATTTTTTACTGATCTTGAGTCTGATTTAATTACTCCAGTCTTCATCTCCCTAGGCACAGCAAATCATGTCTCTTGGTGTGTTCTGGTTTCTATGCCTACTGTGTTCACTATCTCAGATGTGTCAATTACCATATTTTTCCATGTATAAGATGTCCCCATGTATAAGATGACCCCTACTTTTCTAGTCTAACATTAAGAAACCCTCTCAACCAGTTACTCCCGTGTGTAAGACAAATCCCAGGTTTTGGTCTAAGAATTTTAGACAAAAGTATTGTCTTATGCATGAAAAATACAGTGCTATAAATTTTTTTGCATCTGGTTTAATATTATCACCGTGAGTGTTATTATTGTTGTTATTGTTAATATTGTTGTTATTTATGCCCTTAAAACCCAAGTAGCTTAATCAGCCATTTTTTAAAAACGAGGTACCATATACAACAGGAATATAAATACCTTTCATTTTAAAAACACTTTCACAACTCACATCTCATGTCTTGGATTCATTTCTTTATTTGCTCATTTATTCACTCATTCAGCCAAGAGACTTCTATGGTTTCATTGGGGATAAAACAATAATTAAAATATGCTTCCTGGTTTCGAGGAGCTGACAGTGCAGAGGGGAGACTAGGTATGTAAACAGATGCCGGGAAGACAAGTGCTCAAGCTGATCCTCAAATCATCTTATTTACTAATGAGAAAAAGAGACATAGAGAACTTAAAAAAAACCTCAAGGTCACGCAACTACTTGCTTGAAGAATAAAAGCTAAAATTGAGGCCTTCTGGTTACTAAGACACTGAATTTTTGGCAGTTCTTCCATTTGGTTCCCTTTAGAGCAGTGGTTCTCAAATGTGTGGTCCGAAGACCAACAGTATTGGCACTATCTGAGAACTTGTTAGAAATGCAAATTCTCGGACCATTCCAGACCTACTAATCCAAAATTCTGGAAGTGGGGCCCAGATCTGTACTTTAATAAGGCCTCCAGGTAATGCTGATGCACACTCAAGTTTGAAAACCACTGCTCTAGATCAATGCTTCTCAAACTTCAGTGTGCATAGGCATTACCTGAGGATTTTGTTAAAAACATACATTTTGATTCAATAGGTATGGGGAAAGGTTTTTGATTCTGCATCTCTAACAAGCTCCCTGGCTGTGCCTATGCTGTCGTTCCTTTCTTGAGTAGTAAGAAAACATAGAGAGTTAATACCAACAAAGAGTACTGGGTAAGCCCAGCCAATGAGTAATGTTGGGGTATCAAGTGAATTTAATAAAATAATGCCCTGTCATCTAGCTTAAACATTAGCACAGCGTTCATATTCATAGATAGACTTTCAGGGCACGAAAGCTGTCAAATCACTACTGAATGTATGTGTGTGCATATGTGCACACACACAAAGACAATTAGCAAATATTTAAAGAGACAGTATTACACTGCAACTCCTCTCTTATTGAGATCATTTGAATATACAGGTATTGCAACCAAATATAATAAAGAATCAGGAGGCAAGAAACATTCCTCTGAGTGGTCAAAATAAATATTATGAAGTTCATCATTTTCACTGATAGATTAGACCTTTAAATCATTATTTAGTTATTTATTTTTATTTTACACAAAATTCTAACATTGTCACAATAAACACAGATTTCAAAGAGTAAATTAGATAGACAAGATCATGCTACAGGCAGGCATTCTGACAGGAAAGCAGTGCCAGTTGGCAAGAGGGAACAAAATGTGTGTGTGTGTGTGTGTGTGTGTGTGTGTGTGTGTGTGTATTTGTGTACACACACAAAACTTAGCAGATTGGAATCATTTAATAAGGAGAAACACATGAGTAAGCATTAATAAAGAGCACTATATGAAAAGCAAGATGTAGTAATAGCAGAAACGTAGAAAATATTAAAAATACAAAATGTTCGAGATATTTGGAAAGCACATAAATATTTTAAACAATTTTTCCTCTAAACATTAATAGTAGTTTCTAGATTTAGCCAATGAAAATATTTATCTGGAAATCCTAAAGATGGTTCAATATAAAAGGGCTTGATAATCTTTAGGTAGTTTATTGATGTGAATTGCTAGTTTCTCTGAAATGCCTGTCAAACATTATTGTAAGGAAAGGTTGCAGGATGATGAGTGACATAGGAGCTGTTGGAGTTGTATGTTTCAACAGGAAAGTTCCCAAGCAATTCTACAATGGGCTTCTCAATAGTTAAAAAGGGTATATTGGTCACAATTGACTCTACCTATAAGCAATAATACCCAAAGAAAGGTAACTTAGACAAGAAAGAAGTTTACTGGTCTCATGGCGTGGAAGATCAGAGTTATGCAGTCTAAGATGAGCATGAATCAGCAATGTCAGCAAGTATGCAGATTTCTTTCATCTTATTATTTCATCATCCTTAACTTTTAGTCTTTGACTTTATAAATTACCTCCTATACTTCCAGACACTAAGTCTAGGTCCCAGGCAAGAAGAAGGGAAAAGGCAAGACCAAGTTTCAAGGAACCAAGAGCACACCAGCTGAAATTGTCTGTACAAAAATTTCCTGTGGGTTGTACCCAGAGAATTCCTTTTTAATCTCCTTGGCCAGAAGTGAGTCGTATGACCATTCCTGTATGATGGGGGTCTGGAAAGTTATTTTGAATTGTTCACATATGCCTTTAATAAAAAAAAGGGATAGAATAAATGAGTATTGGGTGGGCAATTAACAATGTGTATTTTAAAGGAATATATAAAGGAAGTAGTATTTTAATAGTGGGTAAAAGAAAAAAAGAAAGGATGAATAAATAATGAAGGAGTCCAAGAGAGATTTGGAAGCATGAATGAAGAGGTTGTATTATTTGGATGCTCATGGAATCTATTAAATGACCCCAAGGAGGGGTCAAATTGCCAGTTCAAAGTAAAACTCTATTTTTTGAGATCTGGAAACTGTATTTTGCCTGCTTCTCTGCACCCCAGACTGTTTTGGAAAACAAGATTAGTGCTGAGTGACAAGTGTTACATATTTATTTGACACTGACTTATTAGTAGACCTTGCTGCTTCTCAGTCTAGTTCAATTTGAGAGATGGTAGACAAGATATGGGCAACTGATAATCTATTACAGGGAGAACTTTATGATAGGACATTACTTTAACCACCATTACAAGCAAAATGGGAGCATCTTTGAAGTTTTCAGCCTCAGTTTGGACTAGTGAAATCTATAATACCATATAAAACAAATGACTATGTTATATTAAGAAAATAGTGAGACACTGGGGACAGCTTACAGAATAATGTTTGAACCAGACCTTAAAGGGTAAGATTTCACCAGCTAATGCAGATATGGAGACACTCAGAAGTATTGTTAGAGAACTGCTAAATTACCTTGAAAAACATGTCTTGCTGTGTCAGAAAGATAGGCTCACCTATTTTATAAAATAAATTTTGTAAGAAAAAGTAGGTAAGTAAGTTTTCTTGAATGCTGCATTGGCTTTCTGCTTTAATTCTGATTCAATTATCCTGAAAACATCATTTACCCAAGTCCTTTGAAATAATTGACCTTTCACCTGAATCCTAAAGCATCTTTCTTATCATGGTATGTTTTGTGAACATTTCCTTCCTTTTTGTACTGCAGATAGTACAATTTTGTTCATTTCTTGACAGGTAAAAAGGTGAGTCTCTTACTTCACTTTCATCTAAGCAACAATGTTGAGATATTTGTATGTTGGGAGGTGGAAGGAATGAAGAACAAAATCAGAAAACGAGGTTAAGAACACGTGGCTCCAAACCCTAGGAACAGTCAAATCAAGCTGTCAGCTGCAACAAGAATCTCTCTAATAAGGAAATTAGAGCATGATCATTTTTGGCTATGTGACTCTGATTCTAAATAGGTTTTACAAATAGATTGTGATTGAACTTGGAAACATAAACAAATTGGCTTTGCGGAATAAAGGCTGAACTACATTTTGGCTAGAGAATTAAAAAGCTTTTATGGGTGGCGCTCTGGGAGAATGGACAACTCATTTAATGACAGCATATGCATTTCTGAAACATCCTGGCTTTGTTGGCTTCTCTTTGGAGAGTCAGGTCTGATAAACTCAAAGAAAGTTTCCCAACAGGATCCCTAAGAGGTCAACTGATAAAGGCAGGGAATGGGCAGTGTGTATTTGAAATTCCCCGTTTAGATGCTGGGAGGAGAGGTGCCATTTAAAAATAATAGATTTTAAAATATCAGTAGCTTAAAGAATTCTAGGCAGCTGTCTCCCTTGGACATTTCTTTTGTCTCTTGGAGGATTGGGGATAAAGATTCTTTAAGCTCTCTTAATACATTTTCACTTATAAATATTCATGCAGTGTTTCTGGTACCTCCCCAACTGACTCAGTGCAGCCTCCTCACAATGGGAAGAAAGATGGGCCAGAGGAGATGCTAAATTTCTGACAAGGTCTGGTCAGCCTCAGACAACCCAGAGCCATGTGAAAACACTGAATATTTTCCAATCAAGATAAAGGTTTATAAATATCTGTGTGTCCAAGTTTGTATTCCACATGAGAGAATTAGCTTTCACTCTCAGCCAACTCTCCAGCTGATGTAAGTAGTCATGCTTTTGTACGTTCGATGCTTCACACAGTGAGAAAACAGATCTGAGGATTGGAAAAATGCCTTTTTTTATTTCCCTTTTCTGAAATCCTCTGGTTACTCACTAAGACCTGATCCATTATTGAGTGTACATCAGCAACATCTCTCTGATGTTGCTGGTACATTTAGAAACATAAAGCATTAGACAAGGTAGGAATCACCAAGATCATCTGCTTGTTGGGTAAGAATTTAGATCCAGGTGGTGCAGAGTATACTCCACTATCTCAGAATGCTTACACTATGGACATTTTCCTTATGACCCAACCCTAGATCCTTTTGTGCTAATTGTCCTCCCCACATCCTGGGCATATCATGAGGGAGTGGATGAAGTCTACAGTCTTATCTACCCATTCTCTCTTATTGAGATAGGGGGTATCTCAAAACTCCAGGGTCAGAGTGATTAATTTCTCCCAGTAAATAAATGCTTTCTAGGCTCAAATGAATGAGTATACAGAGTTTATGTTTACACTTATATCTACAACCTCAACACACACACACAAATACACACACACACACACACACATACACACACCCCTTAAATTATATAGGGAAATAAACTATTTTGCTAAAGGAAGCTTATATTGTCTTATGTTTTTTTCAGAGATATTATATTTTCATTTATGATTTAGCTTTAAATGAATATTTAGCCCTAATATTTTAGTCTTTGCTGATGCTTTTTCTGTCAAGCATATAAAAATTTATAATTATTAATGAATTATAAATGAATTACCAGGTGAGCTCCTTTTTTAAATGGAACTCTTAAATTAATTCGTTGTTAAAGCAAAATTTCTGCTTTCCTTAACACATCCATTTAACATAAATAGTTTATTTTCTTTACAATGTATTTTCCATAATAATCACAGCACAACAGAAAACATAAAAATGGGCATCTTGTGACCCAGATTCTAGACATAGCTCTTCCACAAATGGGTATCCTTGGACAAGTCATACATAAAAGAATGGAGTACTGCCAGCTACATTAGGGGTAAGCTTCTCAAACTTTACTGTGTATATTAGTCCAGATTATCTAAAAAAACAGAAGCAATAAGATAGATGATAGATAGATAGATAGATATTGAGAGATACTGATTTATTTTAAGGAATTGGCTTACATGATTATGAGGGCTTGGCAAGTCCACAATCTGCAGGGTGGGTCAGCAGATTGGAGACTCATGGAGGAGTTACAGTTTGAGTCCAAAGATGGTAGAAGTCCCTTTTTCTAGGGGGAGGTCAGCCTTTTTCTTATTAAGGCCTTCTATTGATTGAGCAAGTCCCATCAACATTATGGAGTATAATCTGCTTTAGTCAAAGTCTACTGATTTAAACGTTAATATCATCTAAAATTCCTTTATGTAAACATCTAGAATATTATATGACTAAATACTGTGGCCTTGGCTAGTTGGCACATAAAGTTAACTATCGTACATGCCATGGGGAGCTAGTTATACATAGATACCTGTCTTCCATCTTCAGAGATTCTGATTCTACTATGCTATTTTAATAAACTCCCAGGTGATGCTGACGTGACTCTTTTAGGGATTACTTTTTGAGTAGTATTGTTCCAGGTATGCTATTGGATGACCAGGGTCCAGCTTCTTCTAGAGAAAACTGAAGCTGACATTTATGCATGGACTTTTTCATAGGAGTACATGTAGTTTGATATTCTAACCCAAATCTTTAAATCTTAGTCCAGAGCTCTTTCCACATAACACACTTCTTGACATGTAGGAAATAGACTTTCGTAGGATGAAATCTAGCCTTGTAACTGAAACTTTCTCAAAACTGAAGTGATTTAGTAGAAATTTTCACTGAACTTGACAATTTAATTCTAAAATTCATGTGGAAGAGCAAAGGCCAAGACTAATGGAGGGAATTTTGAAGAATAAGGAGGGAAGGCCCATACTACCATATCTGCAGGTGTTTTATAAAACTGTAGTCATTGAACAGCATGGTATTGACAAACAGACCATTGGAACAAATCAAGAACCCATTGTCAGACCATAAATATTTGAGATACCCATAACAGTTAGCATTATGAAGAAAAGGTAAGTTATCATAAATACTGCTAAAAAGTGGCTATGCATTTGAGGAAAAAATAGACTTTTTACTCCACATTAAAAGTAAATTTCAGATGGATCAATGTAGAAGCAACATTTTAATATTTTTAATAGAAAACTTAAAGTAATATTTTATGTCAAGGCAGATAAATATTTCTTAAATAAGACACAAAAACATAAACCATGAAGCGCAATAATAACAATAAGCCAATATTTATTAAGTTGTTGTATGTGCTACACAATATTTTGAGTACATTATATACACTAGCTCATATAATCTTTATGAAAACTCTGTGAGGTCATTATTATTATGATCTTCATAAAAGACCGAGGCCTCCTCTCAAGGCAAAAAGATTGACTACATTCGATTTGAAAGAATATCATCACATAAACTAATTAAAAATACAAAATTTGAATGCATATAATCATCAAACGATTACACACACAGAGAGAGACACACACAGACACACACACTTCGATGTTAATATGAAAAAGAAACAATCCAAAAGGAAAATGGGAACAGTTATAAACAGGCACTTATTGAAAAGAAAACTCAAATGACCATAATCATATGGAAGTATGCTTGCTAGTAGACATATAAATTTGCATAATCACTTTGGAGAACAATTTGGCAATATCTACTAAAGTAAAAGGTACACATTCTCTACGATTCAGAAAATTATTTGTATACACAAAGAGAGTTTTTGCATAGTTGTTCTAACAAAAAATAGAGAAGATAACTTCAGTAAAGATATGGTTCAACAAATTATAGGATGATTACATTTTGGAGTACAAAGTGAAGTAGATCTAGATATATCTACACAGATAAAGTTTTAAAAGAAAAACAACCTAATGTTGGGTAAAAAAAGATAAGTTGAAAAATAACAAAGAGCATATACCACTTGAGTAAATTCTAAAATCTCACCAAATAATGCTATCTGTTGTTATGGGTGCACGTCATTGCCGTGAAGATATAGAGCAACTTCAGGATAATGGTTACTTCTGTGGGAGGGAGGTGGGCAATGGGAGACAAGAGAGGATGAGAAGAGGAATTTAGCTATATTTAATTTTTTTATTTAAAAAAAATCTCAAGGAGATATGCCAAAATACTAAGATGTGTTAAATCTGGGTGGTGGCTACCTGAGTGTTTTATTATTTTTCTGCATATTTGAAACCATCCATAATTACATGTTTTTAAAGAAATAAAAATACTATTCCCACAGTCATTATTTTTAATATATAATTATTTTTTTCCTCTGTGGACTAACATGCATAGACATTCTCCTTTCTATGTATTATTTTTTCCTAGGCATCTTTTCCCACTTATTATAAAATCTTAGAGTTGAAAGAAAATTTAGAGAATGTTTATTCATATCAACATCTCAACACAGGTTCTTCTGGGTTCAAATTGCTGTTCCAGGTAAAAACACTTGCTAAAACTTTTTGTTATGCTTAATAATCTGGAAAATATGGGTTTTTGTTAACTGAATATTTTGTTTTAACTGAGTCAAGGCCCATGGGTAATACATTTTTTAAAAAGTAGAATGTAATAAATTATACTTAACATTAATACTATGTGGAACACATAATTTTATCTGCAATGACACAGAAGGCTTTGATGAATCTCAGGATCATCATCGTAACCATCAATTATCATTAGTTTTGCAATATGTGGAAGCACCAATTGAAAAAAATCTGATTGACAGAAGGCCAGATAACAGGGAATAGGCCATGGAGAGAAGGGCATTTCCCCTTACTGAGGTATTACAGAGGGTGCTTTACATCCATAATTTCACTTAAATCTTGTAGCACTCCTGTGTGGTAGATGTTGTTATTCCCATTTTTCACGTAACGGCATTGAAGTTAGAGAGATGAGCTAATTTGCCCTGATTCTAATTAAGAAAAATTATCCCAAACCTGAAAATAAGGGGAAAAAGGTGCCTATGTGTCCTTTCACCATCCTACAGGAGCTTTATCTAATTGGAGTCCACAGAATATTAATTTTTTTAAGGGAATGTTTGGCTTAACCTGGCACTAATCAATTTACTATTTGTTTGATACATATACAAATAATTTTAATATAGCAGAAAATATAATTCCAAAGGGAATTTTTATTTATCTATCTAGTTTCTATTTATCTATCAATTATCTATCTATCCATCATCTATTATCTATCAATTATCTATCTAATTTATCTATTACCTCACATCTATCTATATTTATCATCTATCTATCATCT
This sequence comes from Lyroderma lyra, assembly GCA_004026885.1. NCBI lineage: Eukaryota > Metazoa > Chordata > Mammalia > Chiroptera > Megadermatidae > Lyroderma > Lyroderma lyra. The sequence goes on from PVJL010000009.1 coordinate 641,459, forward strand.
ATCTATAGATATATACTTAGTCTTTCCAATTCTCGAACCAGTTTTACAATCTTACTGTTTCCTTATTAATAGATTAAACAAATTTTAACCTTTGTTGTTAGTATATTTGTATGATAGTCAAGTTTTGACCGTATTAAAAATTATATTTTGATAGTCCCAAAACTAAAACCAGGACTTCAGCTAGAGAATGCATGCTCTCATTCCCACATCCATCATTTTTTTGGCCATATGTGATGTACTTCATTATGGAAAACCCATGCTTAATTAAAGAACTAGTCTTCCAAAAGAGGGGGCAGTGTGATGGGGACAATTTCATTGTCAGAAAAACAGTCCCAGTGATCATTTATCTGAGAGGTGGAAACAATATAGAGAAATCTCATTCTGGAAGTTCATCTCCTAATACATAGAGGCCTCATTACGTGGACCCATACAGTTGCCAGTTCCCCCTGCCCAATAAATAGAAGGAGAACATGGCTTATTCACTATTTTGTACTATATAGTCTGTGTTGAATAGAATGTGTACTGTAAATAAATAGAGACAATGGCCTGTGTGTAATTTCTATCACAGTCTCTACCCAACCAATTTCTAGCTCAATACCAAATTCCTATAACCTGAGGCATTTTACAAAGATTGTTCATTTTTTTCCCCTGATTATTCTTATATAACTCCCAAGAACATACATTCACCAACCTGTGCCATCAGACCCCACTAATTCAATGTAAGAAGGGAAGGTGGGACTGAATTAGTGAAAATATGGAGTTGTGGACTATTTTTAAATAACTGAAGTAGTATTACATTTAAGTACATACATACTGGTATTACAGTTAAGAAACTAGACCCAATACTTGTCCTTGGGGGCTTAATTTACAGGGAGATAAAAGGGGTATGTAATCAACCTCTCAGCAGAGAGAAGAAATGTGCATTTCTGAAGTGACTGCAGTTTGTTCTCTTAAGCGAGTTAAATAACTCTTCCTTTCCTTATAACCCTTTCAAGATTATCAACTGACACAGAATAACCCTTCTTGATTAAAAAAAAAAAAATAGAATTCTTTCAAATTCAAAGCAAGGATAAGTAAACTAAGGCAGTTTCTGTTCTACTTTTTTTCTTCGTTACTGGAGCTCATTGGCTTAGTCCACATGTCTGGTAAGACCATCTTGAAGTAAAATGTCAGACAAGTTCTCCCGACAACCTGTAACTAGTGCCCAATGCCCTTTTGCTCAGAAAAAGGAGCTACTACTGTTGTACCAGGCAGGCAGAGCCCAGCAGACTCAGGCAGCAGTCTGGCAGTGCTGCTTGCTCATGCTAATTATCCAAATCTGGAGAAGTAGGAGGAGAGAAATTGATGCCAATTCTTGCACAAGGTCAAATATTTCTGGAGGAAGGGGATCAGGGTTAAATGAGCAGTCGGAGTGAGGTAGGAAGTTGGGTGGAGAAACACGGGCTGAAAAAGGGTGGGAGAGAAATCTGGAAATTAAAATGGAGACAGCAGTAAAAAGTAATTACGAACACATTTCTCAACTTGGAAAGCCAGCCACATCCCACACCAGGGCCAGACTCAGAGCTCTCCTGTTCCAAGGCGATTGGAGCAGGCTCAGGGGTAGGAAAAAAACTGTCCTGCCAGCTGCCTGTCTCTGGCTTTGGGGCTGTGCTCCCCGAAAGGAAAATTCATCTTGAAAGAGAAAGCAAAGACATTTCTGACTAACATTCTCCATACATTCAATGGATCTATCCTTTTAGGACCACTCCATAGCAATAAATAAATAAATAAATAAATAAAATCACCAAACGTCAAAAGGGAGGAAAGAGAAACCTTTTAGGACAATGGACTAAAGTATCTCCCTTCTCTGCTGCTCATCAACATCCCTGGAGGAAAGAGACTGTGAGAGGGACAGATCTCAGGAGAAGGGGAAAAATGGGAAAGGAGGTGCAGTGCTCCTGACTGGTGTCAGGGAGAAATTCATGATTGGATTGACTGTTTGGGATTGACTGTTTTGACAGTTGATTTTTATTATTTTTTCCCTGCAACTTCAGAACCATGACAGACAATTGCTGAACATCAAATTGATGAGTGAGTACTTCATCAGATACGGTTGCCTTAACAACTAACGTAGTCAAAATGTTAAGTCAGTCAAATAAGACTGATTATTTCTGATACAATCTGTGGGTGGGTGACCTTGGAATTCTCGGCCTAGTAATAATGCATATAAACATGGAGGCTCTATCAACAGATACAAAAGCAGACACAGGACAAGGGAGAAATCTGTCAGTTACCTTGGCTGCCTCGTCTCTACAATGTCACTGAGCAGCATTCAGAGAAACACCCAAAGGAATCTCTGGGTTGCTTCTGGGTGCTGGGTGTAACTGGAGGTAGCCAGCCTTCCAAGCTGGGAATTCTGATCCTTTCAGTTTCTGGAGAAAAGACAAAGTCTGGCTTGTGTTGGAAAAACAGATTCCCCAAAATTATTTTCTGGAGGTGCTGAATCAGCCGTGAATGTCAGCAGATGCCACCAATCATGGCATTATTTCAAGGCAACTTTATGCGGTGCAAACCAAGTGAACTCTGCTTTATGAATTCTCTTTAAACATCACAGGTAATTGTGCTGTGTCATAGACCAAAAGGGAAATTAAATTTCTCTCATCATTGGGTTTGGTATTTGCAGGCTTGCCTAAAGAAAAAGGAAAGAAAATTCATGTTAGATTTTTTAAAAATCTTGAATTAAAAAATTGTAATCACTGCACCAGGTGCCTGAATTCACCCCACCTGTGTTGAGAGGGGTGCCTTAAAATAATGATATAGGTACAAAAGGTTCCTGAAGCTTCACTCTGTTTAGCTGGCTGGGGTTTTTTCTTTTGAGTTCTAAAAAAATTATTATTTGATAGCTTGGTGACAATGCAGTCTGTGTTGAGAAAATAGAAATTGATTAGGAAGTGAGAGACTGAAAATGAGTGGGAAAAAGAAAAGCCTACAAAACATTTACAGTTTAATTTTCCAATACAGATTTGAGGAGATACCACATGTAATCAGAAACAGATGCATCTTCGAGCCTATTGAATAAAGAATAATTTCTGAATTTCCCTCTTTGTAGAGAGAACCCAAGAAAATACAATGTTAGATTCTATATATTAGCAAGGCATTCATTTGAATAGCTAATTGCTTGAAACTTGCAAGAGTCCTTCTCAACTCTTGGAGGTCCTGCTATAGCTAGCATGTAGCTGAATGTTAGGGAAGAACTATTGCAATAACTATTTCTGGTATTAAAACATTAATTTGTAAGCATCAGTTTGCTAGACTAATTAGCAAGAATGTTACCTTGATATATTAACTCTGAAAAATGATACTGGATAAATTTGAATATATGTTTAAAACATAATATACATCTTCTTAAATAACTTTGTTTTACAACACCTTTTACTTTCTTATTTTAATTGATCCACACCACAAGACTTTGGTGATCGATACCCATTACGTATTGGACCCTGCTGATGAATATCAGCATATATAATAATATCAGCGTGTAATATAATAACAGCCATACTGATCCTGGTTGCCTTTACATACTGATCCTCGTTGCCTTTCCTTCAAGCTTGAATTATTAAGAGCTAAACTTTTCTTTATACAAGAGTGGTCACTCAGTGAACAAAAAAAGGATGTGACCCAAACACAGACAATCCACTCTGAGGTCAGCAAGTTATCTTTTTTTTTTTTGGCGGGGGTTGGGGCGGGGGGGGGTGGCTTGAACCAGGAAATTTCTGAAGAAGAATAATGTTGAGAGCTGATGCTGAAGTGTCTTAATGTATTAGAGAAGCTAGAGAGGCCATGATGCTAGCTCAAGTGCTAGGGAAGCAAAAGCTATGAGTCAGCAGAAGTGACATGCAAAGGCCACAGAGGCAGCAGAAGGTGAGCAGGGACGAGGAAAGAGAAAACTGGGAGGTAGAGAACAATCAAGTCTGATAGATACAAGGGCACTGGATTTGGACTCAAGACCTCTGTTCTGTGAGGATGCTAGGACCCACCACCAATTCCAGGGCAGCTGCTGTTTCTATTCTTGGCTTGGTTTTTCCTGGCAACCCTCGGTAACATGAGTGAGACTCCATTCCTTGCATCCAGGGGGGATTGGATGCATTGTTATCATCTATGTTGGACTGAAAAAACCTTGTTATCCTCTACATTGCTGCTGAGGAAACTGAAGCAAAAAGAGAAAGCAAAAATCTTTTCCTGAGAGGGTGGATTGTATTATACTTCATAGCACACAAATAGAAAATAGTGGAGCCAACACACATGCCAAGACTGTCCTAAAATTGGTGCTGATTTCAATTTATTACACTATGACATTTTAGGAAACATGGCCCTCCAATCCTTGGTCACACCTTCCATCTATATCCCCTGGCCTTGAATCTGGGTGGGAGCTTGTGGCAGCTCCAACCAATGGCGAGTAGAAGAGGTAATGCTGCATGATTTTTGAGACTAGTTTAGAAAAGATTATGCAACTTCTATAATACTTGGCCTGCTAAAAATGCTTTTGGAACATAGCCATCATGCTGTGAGGAAGCCCATCCAAGTCCACCTAGAGACTGTCTGGAAAGATTCTGGAAGAGGGCATGGGATGGAGAGAGAGGGAGAGATACAGAGACAGAGAGAGAGAGAGAGAGAGAGAGAGCTTATCAGCTCCCAGCTGTCCCAGTTGTCCCTTCACTTTCATTGTCTTCATTCTATCCACCACCACCACCACCAACACCACTATTCCAAGTTCAACTACTATTTGACTGCAAGTACATGGGAAACCCAAGCTAGACCTATCCAGCTACGTCATTCCTGGATTCCTGCCCCACAGAAACTAGGAATAAATAGAAATAATTAGTGGTTTTCGCTAAGTTTTGAACAAAGTAATAAACTTTTGGTCAGAGCATTATTACCAAAAGTGTGATAGACTACATCTAGAACCTAAGGAGGACTCCCGGCATTGTGCTCCTTCCTTGCTGGTGGAAGGGGCAATATACAATACTTTGTTCTTTGCTTGAAGAGGATGTCCTGGCATGCCCCAAATGACTGGACCCTTAAAAATTTCATCGCTGTGGTAGGTCCCTGAATCTTCATTAGATATATTTTCTACCTTCTGGAGTTCATGTGTCTTATTAAAGCCTTTAAAATACTTGCCACTTCTTGATTATCTGACCTGACTAACATGATGTCACCAATAAAGTGAACAAATGTATGGTTCTCTAGAATGCCCCCTATGTTATGATAGAGGAAGTGAGTTAACATAGCTCTGGGACAAGATTATAAGTACATACTGTTGTTTATCTCAGATGAAGACCAATGACTGCATGCCATTGAGAGATGCCACGCTAATCTGCTCTAACAAAGATACCACTTTTGGTATAGCAGCTACAATTGGGGCTACTATTGATCGTAACCCCAATAAATTTTGTAGATTGTGATAGTCCACTCTCATATTGCAGGATCTATTTGGCTTTTGTAGGTACAAGACTGGTGAATTAAATCGGGGTAGGGTGATAAATAGGGATTAGGGTTCTGTATACTTTAGGTCTTTAATGACATTAATGTGTCATTTTCCCTAAGATGCAATATTGTTTTTGATTTAATATCTTGTCCATGATTGGGGTGGAGCAGTGTCACAGGCTTCCATTTGGACTTTCCCATTATAATAATTCTTAACCTCAAAGAACAAGGAGCCAATATAGAGATTCCATCAACTCCTTGTACCTATTTTATGTTCAGGAATTGGACTAATGACCACTACTTGAGTCTACACACTAAATTGACATACTGTGAGCCAGGTATCAACGTTAACACACAGTTTTTAAAATGTTTGAGAATTCCCCTTTCCTCAGTGCATGGTTCCCTGAGTAGATGACTGTAGATCTTTCTGGAGAAAGACTGGGAGAATCATTACGATAGTATTCTACTTGGCATGATCGTGCAGGGATTTTTCTCATGAGATCCAGCCTTTCTTTCAGTAGATGGGCTCTGGGTTGAGAACTGGATCAGGTCCAGAAACTTAGCAAGAGATTGTGACATTTTATTGGGACAGTAGCCCAGAGCCTTTGTTTCTTTTTGTTATGTAGATTGGGAAATATCTTTGTTGCCTGCTCATTCTGTCTTGACCCTCGAAAGTCTATGTGAGTCATGTCCCAATCCCCCAACCTTGCCCCTCTTTAGAGTCATTGAGCTTACATTGCTTTTGATAGTTAAGTGCTACCACCTGGCGTCTATTTTTTAGGAGTCTATCAGCATTTTGCTATCTGAGAACCAGTGCTACAACAACATCTTCCAAAATCAGTCCTGGTCTACAGAGGTCAGCCACCAGGGAGATGCTTAACAACGCTGGTGTCCCCAGTGAATCCCATTGTCTTTGGTAATTCGAATGTCCTCTTAACGCTCCCACAAAACGTAATAAGCTAATAAGGCTTTGCACATTGCATAATATAGCCACTTCAATGTGCCCATTTTCCTGGACCTTTAGGTCCCTCCTTTCATTGCTTGCTCAAGGTTCTTATTGGCATATCTACCAAGGTTCTTACCAAGATCTTAAATCCTACAGTGAAGGTGAGTTCCCCAATATCTACAAACTATTTTTTGTCTAACCTTATAGTCCATCTCTTTAATTGAGCATGTGCAAGAATTCAGTCCATTTATGTTCTAATGGGTCCTGCCAGTAATGTTGGCTAGATTCTTTAGTTCCTTAGGTATACAGTGTCCTGCAGAAGTAAGGCCTTTTTAAAAGTATGCTAAGTGAAATAAGCCAGACAGAAAAAACAAAGAACTGTATGACGTCACTCATATGCGGAATATAAAACTGAAAGCAAAGAAAAAAAGAAATGAACAAACAAATAACCCATGGACACAATCAATAGTTTAATGTTTATTTGGGGACGAGTGGGTCAGGGAGAGGAGAAAGGGGAGGGGGTGGGAGAGGAGGGGGGAAGCTAAATATAAGGTGATGGAAAGAGAAGTCACATTAGGTGGTGAACTGATTATACAACAAGTTGACAATGCACTGTAGAATTGTATGCCTGAAACCTATGTAATCCTTGCTAACAGATGTCACCCCAATAAGTCTAACAATAAAAATGAATTTAAAAAAAATAACAATAAAAAAATAAAAGTAGTTATGTTAATGTAGTTATGATATTGTTATGTTACAGAATTACATGCTTAAAATTTTCATATCATTTACCAACCCATAAATAAGGGGCATTATTTGTGCCGGACCCTTTATAATTCCTTCTTATTTTGCAATCCAGGCACTTCTTAAGCTGCTTTATGTTATAATTTGACCCTAAATTATTCTTCTGGTGATGACAAAGAGAGGGGTAAGATTCAGGAGGAATGCATGTTGCAGGTAGAGCCTTCTGCATCATGTTCAAGTAAGGAGAAGAAATGGCCTTTAACGAAAAGGAATAGGTCTATTTTCTAGGTTCAGAGAGCCCAGGAGAATCTGAGGGTTTAGATTCCTCATCCTAAATCTTAGGGTCCCACTCCTTCCCAAACAAGACCTTGACTTTGGTGTAGGAGACTTGTCAAAGTGAATTTCAACCTCCATGAAGCTCTGCTACGCTTATACTTGATCCTCAGGTTTTTCTGTTTTCCTGATGCCGAGGGTGAGAAACTCTTTAAATCCTGCCAAGAAGGCTCTCTGGCTTTCCTACTTTGCTGATGGTTATATGGGTGGTTAGTTGCCTTCAGCCTTTCATTGACTTCCCCTAATGCATGGATGGACTTAGCAACAGTCATCCAACTCCAAAGTCCTTATAATTACCATTTACCACAAAACTCTCAAATGCCAAAAATATTGTACTTGCTAGTCACTGGGGTATCCAATCTTTTGACTTCCCTAGGCCATATTGGAAGAAGAAGAATTGTCTTGAGTCCCACATAAAAGACACTAATACTAATGATAGCTGATAAGCAAAAAAAAAGTTGCAAAAGATCTCTTAATGTTTTAAGAAAGAAAGTTCATGAATTTGTACCACATTTAAAGCCATCCTGGGCTGTGTGCAGCCCACAAGCCATGGGTTGGACAAGCTTGTAAGTGCAATTCTTTTCCACCAGTAACCATCCCATCCCAGTTCAGCACTGGTAGAAGTTTTAATGACTGAACTTCAAGTACATGTCGAGGGCTAGTAATGTTTTATTTCCCACCAATGAGGGAGTTGTCATTGCCATCTGGCTGAAGTCTGCTTTCTCAGTCCCCTTCTGGTACCATCTGTGGTAGGTTAGGTTCCCTAGGAAACAGACTCTGACATTCTTAGATTTATGTGCAAGAGATTTATTGGGAGAATACTTTCAGGAACAATAACCACAAGAGGTGAGAAGAGAAAGGGCCGGACCTAGAAAGAAATGGAACTGTCATGCAATGACAACAAAGACCTCAACCAATCTTGAGAGGCATTCTGGATGGTCCTTCAGAATGGTCCTGTCCTGCGGCAGGGCTGTTGGGCCTTCATAAACCACCTCCTCCACAACTCCAACATTCTGCCACCTGGTAGAGAGGGTGATTTTGGTGGGGTCAGCTTCCTTTGGCTATTGCCAACTCCTGGAGAGGAGCTCAGCTGAGAGCTTCCCAGAATCCAGGGGAATGACAGCCTTGGTCCTGAAAGAAGAATCTGGTTGGCACATCCCAACATCCATTATATCTCAGAAGATGATAGCTATGTTCCATCTCTGCATTAAGTCCTACCAAATATTCCTCATAAAGCAACTGTTTCCTTCACTCCAGACATAGCAGAGCAGCATGGGTGAAATTAGAGTGGTGGACAAATGCTGCTCCAATGAGAATTTCTGGTCCCGAGTTGCCTGCTTTCCTTACGCAGTTCTGGGTATGTGGCATTATGTGATCTCATTGTATGCAAGAAATGGCTCAGAAAGGACATTCTATGTCAAGCTTGCCGTAAGGTTCTCACATCAGATTAGGTACATTGTACAGGGCCAAATGATCTGTGAAGTAAAGGAAAGGGTACTGTGACATTGTAATTTATAATAAAAAAACAAACAAACATATGTTTGGTTTTTGTCCACTGTTTCTGGCCCAGAGCTTCTAGAACCCTTGGAATTTCCTAAACAATAAGAGCAATAAAGGTGTCTCTTGTTATGCTAATAAGGTGACTTTTGGAAAGCCCCTAAGTAACCAAAGAATGGGAGCTGTTTGCTAGTGAAACCAACCAACTGATTAGAGGGTTGGAACTTTCGGTCTCATCATGCCTAGTCCAGGAAATGGGGACAGCTGGAGAGTGAGTTCAACTACCAATGGCCAATGACTTAATCAATTATGCATATACAATGAAGCCTCCACAAAAGTCCAAAAGGAGGAGCTTCAGAGAGTTCCCTTGCTGGTGAATACATGGAGATTGGGGAGGGTAGCATGCCTAGAGAGGGTGGAAGCTCCTCACCCTTTCCCCATACCTATTCTGTGCATCTTTTCCATCGGGCTGTTCCTGAGTTACACCCTTTTATAACAAACTGGCAATCTAGTAAGGAAAGTTCTATGAGCCACTCTAACACATGAACCCTTTGGAGGTCATGGTAAAAAACATTATAGCATAGGCTGCGTGTATCTGACAGATACATTCATTACTAGTTTGTGTTGCAATGCAAAAAAAGAAAAAAGAAGAAGAAAAGTACTGCAAATATACATACAAAAAATACATAATTTTTTATTTATTTTCAGTTACAATCTAGAATTAGTAAACAAATATGTAACAATATTTAATAAAAGACTTTGTATCTATCAGATCAGCCGCAATCTCCATAGGCTAAGGTAGAGATCATGGGAGTCTCCAAGCTAGTGGGTAAGTCAGAAGCACAAGTGACAACTTGGATTTGTCATTGGCCTCTGAAGTGGAGGGAATGGGCAGTCTTGTGGGACTGAACACTTAACCTATAGTATCGGACACTATCTCCATGTAGATATTGCCAGAACTGAGTTAATAGTTTGGTGGTATGGAAAAAAAGATACATCAAAGTACCAAAGCAATAAGATTTGGACTTTTAACATCATTTGGGCCATAGTCAAAGGATCATAGCTAGGTGTATTGAGAAAATCCACTGCCCTTAGAACCAAAAGATATAGAAATTTGGAGTCTAGTTCTGGCTTTGCCATTCATTAGCTAAATTACTTTGGGCAAAATCACTTAAGTTCTCTGCATCTCAATTTTTTTCAATTATAAAATGAATATAATATGACCAAGTTGTACTATATTCATTTTACAGGTGATTCTTAAAACCAGAGGGGCAATGTTTGTGAAATATAAAATACTATTATTTTGGTTTAAAGGGGAATTTCCTTAGGGATTGTAACAACAGCCCTAAATGGACTTTATTGTTATACTTCACTAGCTCTCAATCACTAATGAGCAATTGTTTTTTCAAATTACACTTACAATTTTACCTTAAAATGGTTATTTTCTGCTCTCTAAAGGATTCTAAAGATAAACCCACAGGGAAGTTTGCTAGGTGTGACTCATTGACAATCAGTCTAGGATGCTTTGGTTTGGAAACCTCCCCTTGATAGTAAAGAAAAGACCAATTTCAAACAAACCATTTAATAATAAGAGAAGGCCATTTTTTTGCAATAGCAAAACCATGAGTAATACTCACTGAGTCTCTCAGGTTGGCAATCCTATGAAAGAAATAGAGAAAAGAAAGACCAAGGGAAATGATAATAATAATTTATATTCATATAGATTTTTCTCTGCATTGATTTCCAAGCATTTGGCAAAATTTAACTGGCTAATCTTCACATATCCTTTTGAGGCTAAGTAGGCAGCAAGTATCATCTCTGATTTCAAATGGAGGAATAAAAGTACAAAGAATTTTAAGTGCTTTGTCTGGGGTTACAAACACGGACTAGCAATAAAGCTGAGAACCAACATGTTGCAAGACCTCGACTCCCAATCCACAGCCCACCTTTTGAGATCTCAGTCTGCAGAAGTATTTGGGTCTTTTGTGGATTTTTCTGAAGCAGAATTCTTGACGATTCATTTTCCCAAAGACAAGATGATATGATGTCTTTGTTCCTGCAGAGCACTTGCTCTGGATCAAAGGCAAAGATACATATTTTCAGGCATGATGAACTTTTTTGTACAGTTGAGCAAAGAAAGCTCAATGTGGGCAGAAAATAAGCCTTTTGTGTGTGTGTTTAAGTTCCAAGTAAGACATTGATGTCCTTTCCTGGGGCTGAACACTCTTTGAATCTAACAGCAAAGCAGAGCCTGTGAACAAAACCCTCCTATTCACTTCAAACTGGAGTATCTTTGCTAAACATTCTTCAGAGAATTTCCAGCTTTGTTTAACAGATTACCAAGGCGGCTCTTCAAACTACCCAGCTGACCCCTGTTTGTCTAGTATCCTCAGTGTTGCCAGGAGAAACAGACTGTCCTCACCACATTAAAGCTTGCTGTGGGATAGAAGACAATTTTACATTAAAAAAACAAAACAAAACAATCTGATGAGAATTGCAACAAGCCTTTAGGTACATATGCAGGCAGAAAATCTATGAATTCATAACATAATTATTTCACTTTAATGAGACTCACAAAACATTGAACATTTAGAAACTAGACATTATGTGGAAAAAATGAAGTTTTCATCCAGATTCCATGAAGCACTGCTGTGTATTTGGGGTATACTGTCGTGGGCTTCATCTGAGTCCTAAGGCCTGTTAGTTCAAGACCCATGGCACCCGTGATGCTAGTACACACTCCTATGGAAGTAAAAACCTGAGTTTCTTTGAATTGGCCATACAAAGGAAGAAAAAGGAAGGGGATTTCTTCAAGAGGAGGGAGTAGAAGAGAAAAAGGATGTAAAAGGATGATTTGTATCCCCACAAATTGATAACAATTCCCCAGCCTTATAGTTAAATTAAACCATGACTAGTTTCTGGTGCGAGTGTCCTTATATTGTGTTAAAAAATAAACTGAGGCGTATTAAAATTTTTAAATTTTATTTGAGCATTTATTCATTTGAATAGGGCAGTACTAACCTTAAAGTGATCAGGAGCACTCGGCCAACTGGAGCAGGGGAACAACTCATATTAAAAAAGTACAGAAGCAAAGGAAGGAAATGATCGGATTTTTTTGTAGCTTAAAGCCAACTTGGCTGTTTGGGAATGGATGTCTTTAGCGTTTTGGTTGTGTAACCTGAGACATTTATAGGTTGAGATTTTGGTGTGCTTATGTCAGCCACCACTGCATTAGTCACCTCAGTTTAATGGCCTCCTTGTTTAACCCATTTCCTATTTAGAAAAAAACAAGTACAGCTCACTGCCATGTTCATTTAATTTTACATAAACATGCTCTTTGAAGCTGAAGCAAATCTGACTGTTTTCCCATGTGAAAATAAAATATAAAAATTGTTCTTGGAATTATTTCTAAACAGAACTTGTCTCTAATTTTAATGTAACAGAAATGTATATGATGATCAGTATATAAAATATCTTTTTCATGAACACATTTTATACATACCCACATGATGGATTTTGTTTAAATTGCTCTATTTAATAAAATACACAATATTCTTGGATAAAAATTTTTCTTCGTGTGGTAAATTTCAAGCACGAAACTTTGGGGGTAAGGTTAGGACTATAATCCTCAAGTTATCTCAGGGTAAATGCTGCAGCTTCAAACGCCGAAGTCAGTATTTTCGGGCAAATAGGAAATGGATTAATTAATCTAACAGTAATGAGTCCAAAGTTCACGGGACTTGGCCCCAGACATCCTAGTATGAGGTCAAGCTCAGATACTCACTAGGTACGTGACCTTAGGCAAGGCGTTGATATTTATGGGCCTCAATTTCCTCATAAGTCAAACAAGGGGGTTCTTGAGGTTCTGTCTAAAGGTCTCTCAATGACTAGTAACCAAAACAACCAATTAGCCTACCTTTCTTCTTTCACTTCTTCCCTTCTGATCAACCTATTGCCTAAAGTAAGACTAGGATTTTTTTCTAGTTGCTTGTCTAGTAACATTCCTCTCATTTCCTAAATTGGCTGCCCAAAGCTCTTAAGGTCCATCTCTGAGAAAAGCTAGAGAATGACTTTGGGGAAAGGAAGGAAATGGTCCCGTTGATGACTCATTCTCTGGAGTAAGCTCTTTGCATACAAATCTCATTTGCTTTTCAATCCTGAGAGGAAACTATTAAGACCATCTTACAGATCAGGAAACTAAAAGTCCGAAGAGTTAAAATGACTCATTGAGATCATGCTGTCAAAAGAATTGAGTTTAGAACATGCTATGCAATTTGTGGGGCTGAGTGCAAAATTAAAATGCAAGCCCCCTTGTTCAAAAATTATTAAGAATTTCAAGATGGTGACAGGAGTGCCCTGAACCAAGTGTGAGCCCCTTAGAAACTCAGGCCCTTCATGGTCATGCAGGTCGTAAGCCCGTGAGACCAGCCCTGAGTACAGGCAGAACACGAATTTTCTCTCTCTGGGTATTGGGTCTGGATTCTTGCCATTTGCTCCACCTGACCCACTGCACATACTTCTCCACCATGCTTCATGCCTGGGAGGATGACCTCTGGGACATGCCCTCTGGCTTCTGGTTGGGTTTGGCTAATGAGATGCACTAGCTGGAAGCTAGAGAATGAAACAGTGTGAGCTTCCTCCCCAACAGTTTAGTGGTTTGTGTTCTTCCTGCTCTCTCTAGCCCAGTGTCCAATCTCAAGGTCACAGCTCTTGTGAATTTAATTAATAGTTCCCTCCCTACCCCTTCAGATTTCCCCTGTGGCTAATTCCAGTGTTCTCCATGCCTCACCACTGTCCATACCTTTGGAAATGGCCCTTTTCTAAGAATGACATTTGTCTTCTACAAAATATCTGTTGTTTTGGCTTGCCCAGCTCTCCACTTTTGAAAATTGTAACCTGCTTTTTCTAGGGAGAACTCTTGTCCTGCTCCCAGGTAGCCAGGGGTCATATGACTCAAGCCCAATCAACTGGCGTCTCTCGACCTCCCTTGTCACATTGACTGCCTCAAGGTTGCACATGTCTCTTGGGGACATTTCTGCTAGAATTGGTGGAGAGAGTGAGAAACCATCTCTTTACTTTCATGAGTCGGAAATTTTTTTCAGTAGAGATCCAGATGGTAAATATTTTAGGCCCACGTAAAGTCCTGTCTCATCCTTCTTTGTGTGCTGTTTCCAATCCTTTAAAAATTTGAAACCGTTCTTAACTTGCCATATGAGGTCAGATATTCAGTTCACAAACTTGAACTTGCCACTGTGTGCTTACACATTGGCAGCACTATACAAACAACTTGGTAAGTTTCATAACCTTGGTATATGTGTCTCACAGTTGTGTTCATGTCAACATGTGTCGGTGTCTTGCTAAGTGGTGTTCATTATTGTTGTTGCAAGTTTTTGTGTGCCATTGTGAGAATATCAAAGCTTGAACTAGAGCAAAGAATAAACATTAAATTTCTTGTTAAACTTGGCAAGAGTGGAAGTGAAATCAGGGACATGTTAGTTTACGGGGATAATGACATGAAAAAAGTGGCAGCATATAAATAAATTAAATGTTTTTCTGACGGGAGAGATAGTGTCACTGATGAAAAGAGGTCATAGCAGCCAGTAACGAGCAGAAGTGATGAAAACATTGCAAAACTGTGTTGAATTTTGTGTCAAAATTGTTGGCTGACTGTGAGCAGCATAGCAGACTAAGTAAATATCGATAGAGAAACAGGAAAATCTTCACTGAAAATCTTGGCATGAGAAAGGTGTGTGCAGAAATGATGCTGAAGGAGCTCACCAATGAACAAAAGCGAAGGAGAGTCGAAGTTTGCCAAGATTTTTTGGAGAGGCAAGACGATGTTTTGGGCTGTGTTATTACTGGGGATGAAACATGGGTGTACCAATACAACGCTAAAACAAAGCGTCAAAGTGCACAATGGAAGTCAGCCAGTTCTTTAGGACCAAAAAGTTCCATCAGTCCAAATCAAGAGTTAACATAATGTTACTAACTGTTTTTGATATCAGAGACATTGTTCATTATGAATTTGTACCAATTGGACAGCCAACCAAATTTGCTAGTCTACGTGGAAAAAGTTAGACAAAAATGACCTGAACTTTTTTGCCAACTCATGGCTCTTACATCATGACAATGAGCCATGGCACTGTCTCTGAGAGGGAGTTTTCAGCCTTTAAACAAATAACTGTATTGGAACACCCTCCCTGCCAACCTGATCTGGCCCCCAATGACTTTCTTCTTTCCCTGAAGATAAAGGAAATATTGAAAGGAAGACATTTTTATAACATTCTTGACATCAAATGTAATAGGACAACAGTTCTGATGGCCATTCCAAAAAAAGAGTTCCAAAATTGATTTGAAGGGTGGACTAGGTGCTGGCATTGGGTGCATAGCATTCCAAGGGGACTACTTCGAAGGTGACTATAGTGATATTCAGCAGTGAGGTATGTAGCATTTTGCTAGGATGTGTTCGTGAACTTAATTGTTAGACCTCATATGTGGAGTTGGGGATGTACAAGAACAGGCCACCGGGTTAGTAGTTTGCTGAGCACTTAGGATCATAGTATAGAAAAAATGAGGCAAAGAACTACTTGCCGCCATTGTCCCCCATGGCACTGAGGGAGCCAGCATGCGTGTATGTGCTGCCTCTGCCTCTAAGTCAGTCGGTCCTAATGAAGAGCTGCTGCTCTCTGTCATGGAAAATGGCCTGGTGCCCTATATGGACAGCAGAAAGAAACAGAATTTAATAGGTGGGACCTGTAACATTCACTAAAGGGTAGGCCAGGAGTCACACGGACCAGCTCCATCAGTATATCGGCTCACCCCCAGAAATACCGTGGGCAGGGGGCAGATTCCTACAGGGTGCCTGCTTGGGAATCTATTCTTAAAAGAAATATTTTGTCAGAGAAATTTATAAAAAGCTACCATGCATCCATGACTACCCTGGAAATGTGGACTGTTTTAAAATAACTCTTCTCCCTATTCAGAAAGAGGAAAACAAAATGGTTACAAAATAGAAGTTAAATCTGACGATGGTCAAAATCAACGTTAAATATTCTGTCTCCTCGCTCCCATTAAGTAAATTCAGATTTGCCCAAGTGTCTAGATTTGGTTGTAGGAAAGATGTTCACCACAAGGTTGACCAGGCATCCTATTTTATATGGGACAGAAAGCAACAGTACTATCCCATTTCCATCTGCACATATGGTCAGCCTACTGACACACTGAATTTAGCCCAGTGAGACTAGGCTGACCATAGTCTGGTCAGCCTACCGCAAGGAGAATGCTAGAAGAAACTGCCCTTCTGAACCAAGCAGAGTGGGTGGGGTGGCCCTTTCAGGAAGGCAGGGAGTGTAGACTCACTAGACTGCAGGGACTCTCAAATGTGACCTGTGCACTGGAACATCCTGAGCATCCTGTGAAAATGCAGATTCTGATTCAGTGGTTCTGGGGTAGGGCCTGAGAGTTTGCATTTATAATGAGCTCGCAGGTAACGAAGATGCAGCTCATCTGTGGGTGCACTGAGAGTATCAAGGAACTAGAGGATAATAATGTCTTAGTGCTGGCGATATTTTGTCACTGATAAATGTTAATAACAGCTAACATGTATGAGTGCCAACTATGAGAAATGAAATCACAGAGCTGGTAAGAGAACCGTTGTTAAAGCCCATGCTCTTTCCACTGCTCCATGCTGGCTCACTGCAGTGTCTTGGAGAGGTGAGCGGGGAAACTCAGGTCCTCACAGTCCAATATGAGGACCAGAACTAGCAGCCCAAGGATCTGGCAGCCCGGGTGCAGCATCTGGTGTCTTCATGGGGCAGAAACTTCTGGATGGATGCTTGACCTCACTCAGTGAAAAAGCATTCCAGGATTTTTAAAAAGTACTTCTGGCATTTCTAGACACTGATGAACAGGCTAGTCTTTGTGCTCAGCCATTCTGACTGATTGCGTAGAAATAGAGTATAAGGATGAATGAAAGTAAGAAAAGCTCTATCTGATTGAAGAATGGTTGATTCCACACAAAATACAGCAAGATAATGAACTGCTCCTTCAGGACAAAGGCAGGATATAGCTCACCGTGGGTCCTGGTGCTGCATGGTTTCCCCAGAAGACAGATACCAAGAACTTGGCACAGACTCTTGCCTTTGCTTCCCCAGTTGACAGTTAGTGAAACATGGAGCCATGATAAACAAATCCTCCAGAGGGGAACCATATATTTCAAGTGATTTTTGTCGCTGTAAAGAAGCCTGGATTCCAAAAACTTTTATGAGATGGATTTATCGTCTCAGTCTACATGTTGACTGAATGTGGGTGACTGTAGGCCTGCACGATGGGAAGAAACACAATCTGCTTTTCAGAAATGTCTACCCTGAAAAGCTTCACAAAGGAGCTTCTTTTTCCTCTTTGACCTCTTTTCTCAACAGTTTTCGTTGCAGAGCTCCAGGTAGAATCAATTGCAGGCAAAACTGGGACATAGGGGAAATTCCTTTCTGACATTTTCCCCCTCTTGCATCTGGGTCCTTTCTTTCTCTCCTCTACTCCCTCCGGCCCCCTCCACTCTCAGTACTGAATTCCATCCGTAGGCACAAGTGAGTCTAATACCTGTAGGGCAGGGAGGGAGTGGGAACGACCACTTGGACATTGTAGCAATTCTTATTTATTTTCTATATTGATGAAAAATGAGCCACTTTTTAGTTGTCACAGAACAAATGGAATCATGAATTACGTTTTATAATTTATAGAACTGGTTTCATGTACTTCTAAAATTTTTATCTGTTTCCTGACCATTATGAATCATTTCCCCCTTCTGAAAGATGAAGGAGCCTGTTTCCCTCTTCTGTCCAGCTGCAGCCATCGCTGGGCTTATAGTTCCACATTGTTTCTGTCTGCATAGTGTTGAAATAAGTTTCCAGGCCGAGGGAGATGCTCCTGGGAGTCACGTCAGCAACTGAAACTTAGACAACTTTCATGTCCCTGCAAATGTCCTGCTTGACCAGAAACCCAGGATATCCAGTCAGCTGATTCCCAGACACCAAGACAGCTCCAGGTTCTATACTTCCTGTTCTTTATTCCATAAATACATCCTGCCTTCCACCTCACTCCAGTCCTCCCAAAGGAGGCTGTCCACTCTGTGAAGTGTTAAATAAAGTTTGTTTCTCTCACCTAAGTTGTCTTCTTTAGTCATTTTTTAACAACAGCAATCAGTTACTTGAAGTACTTACTGATGTAGATGCAGGTTGTATGGATCCCAGAAGCTATCAGGCCTGTGGGACTGGAAAACTGTCCCAGTAAAAGGCCTTGAACAAGAGTCAAGGTCGGGACAAGATGGCCCTGTGTCATCTGCATCTCTACTCCTCTGACAGGGGCAATGCAGGAGACCACTAAGGGAGCCTGGAGACCAAACGCCTAGTGATTTTTGAGAGTAAGTAGAGATAGCCTTCTCTTAAGGGAGACAGAAATATCTATATTGAATGTACTTACTCAATACAAACTTTTATTGCAATAGCAAACAACTGGAAATAATTATCAAAAGTGGAGGGAATTGGTCAAACAAATTATGAAAACAGTAAATAAATCATGGATTTGCTATACAATGAAGCCATTAAAATAATGAGTTAGATCTGCCTGTTATCTTAGGCAAAGGTCTCTAAGCATATGGTTAAATGAGGAAAATAACAAATGCATAATTTTCTCCTGTTTGTTTTTAAAAGCCCATACATATGTCACTGGGTATGTACATAACATTTCTATGTAATACATAGGAAAATATATAAAACTTGTTTCCATTAGTAAGGGAAGCTGGTATCTTCAATATATGAGGGCTGTCCAGAAAGTATCCAGACATGTAATATAAAAAATAGAGGCATTTATGGCTGGATTTTTTCTGGACAGACCTTGTAAACCCTTTTATAATACTTTTGTTATTGATAATAATATGAGTTAATATTTATTGAGTATTTGCATTGTGCCAGGCAGTGTGATATTAGATATGTCATCCTTTTTAATCATCCAAAAACCCATAGGACAGATTTTATTATCTTTAGTTTTACCTTTGCATGAACTGAGACACAGAGATATCAAGTAACTTATCCAAGATCACATAGCTAGTAGGTGACAGAGCTGCATCTTGAACTCCTCTAGAGCACTTGCACTTCATCGCTTTACAATAGTGTCTCTATTATTACTTTTTTTTTTTTTTTAACAGACCTGGAAATAGATGCACAGGGAAATTAAGCAGTGAAGCTCAGATTGAAACTCAGGTAACCCTGTCAACCATGCCACATGGTCTCTTTAATTGGACTATTTAAATTTTTATCAAGAAGGTGCATGTACTAATTTTCAGATTTAAAAACTCTTGACAAAAAGAGAAATATATTCTATAGTTTAAAACATTCTTTGAGCAGCTACTGTAAGTTCTGTCAAAGAAATTCAGAAACCAGTCACCCTGTCTCGCACTTTAGGGGTCACAGTGAGATGGGAAATATCTACCAATGAAGAGATACTGTATACATAGTAGGAGAGAGGGAAGTGCTTTGAAGGCCAGGCTCCAGCTCCAGGCTGGGTAAGGTGGAGCAAGGAGGGAATTCCAGACTTATAATGCCTCAGCTGCATTCTAGAAGGACAAGTAGGAAGGAGTTAGCAAATTAAGAAGCTGGTGAGTAGGGCTAGTAGCAGGGTGAAAAAGAGGGATAGACAAAGATGGAGTCATAAGATAATAGGAAACTCCAAGAACTGAAAAGTTCAGGATGATTCCAGTGCAAAGTTAAGAAGTTTGAGTAGCTAGAAACCAGAGAGTAGAAGTGGGTAAGAGCCAATCAGCATATTTCACCTCAAAAGCTGTTGCGATGGCCTCAGGATGGGACATCTGTTCATTGGTCAGACCTACATCACTCATTTAGCATGTTTAGCATCCTTGGTCCTTGTCCATTAAATGTCAGTAACATCCCAGTCACTGAGAAACCCCAAATAACTCTAATGAGATGATACTGTTAGGTCCCATCCTCCTTTGAGAACTGTGAGATACAAAGTCTTGTGGGCCATAGGGGATAAGAATTCCATCGTAAAGGCAACAGGACACATGAAGAAAAGCAAAAATCAGATTTGTGTTTCAGAAA
Organism: Lyroderma lyra; assembly: GCA_004026885.1. NCBI lineage: Eukaryota > Metazoa > Chordata > Mammalia > Chiroptera > Megadermatidae > Lyroderma > Lyroderma lyra. Next base: position 661,553 of record PVJL010000009.1, read on the forward strand.
TATTTCTTTGATTGAAGGATCCCATGTGATTGGGTGGTGTGAGAAAATTGGAGACAGGGAAAACAATTAGGAGGTGATTATTAGAATGCAAGTAAGAAGTTCTGGGACCAGAAGAGAGCAGAGGGGAACTGGGAAATAGATTAACCACCGTGAAGGAGATATTATTAATGTACATGTTTACCAACTGGCCACGGAGGTTAAGGAGAGGGCAACGAAGAAGTCACTTGGGTCGACTTTAGTAACTTAGGGTAGTCAGTGGAGCCATTTGCAGTAAGAAATACAGAATGAGTAGTTCTGAGAACAGAAAGGATAATTTTATTTTGGACACACCAGGTTTGAGGTGTATTTGTCATATGTAAATAGGAATGTCCAGAGGGTCAGGAAAAAAGTTGGAATTATAGATGCATGCTGCGTCATCCATGTGTATGTGTATTTATATGGTAGTTAGGATCATGGACAATGAGTGAGTCTATTTGACTTGGGCAATTGATGAATATCCTACATCGCCTTCATAGATAGGAAGAACCATTAGGTAAATCATGTTGTTTGACCTTCAAGAAAAGAATTTCATATGGTTCAAATGAAGAGTAGCCCCATCTTTATACCTCATGAGATTACTTTCACCCTCTGCAATATTGTGACTTATAAGAAATATGTATTCGGTTATTCAGATGACAAAGTCTAGGTCTGACAATTAAGTTTGCAAACTTGCTACCATGAGCTTATGTTGGCAGCACCGCACAAACAACACGGTAATGTTTTATAACCTTGGTGTATCTGTGTCTCACAGCTGTGTTTGTCTCGATGTGTGGTGGTGTCTTGCTGAGTAGTGTTTATTACTGTTGTTGCATGTTTTTGTGTGCTGTCGCAAGAATACTAGAGCTTGAATTAGAGCAATGAACAAACATAAAATTTGTTGTTAAATTTGGCAAGAGTGGAAGTAAAATCAGGGACATGTTAGTCCAAGTTTATGGGGATAATGCCATGAAGATGGCAGTGTGTAAATGGATTAAACATTTTCCTGAAGGGAGAGAAAATGTCACTGATGAGTCACTGAAATGCCACTGAAATGTCACAAGAGTTCAGGGCAGCCAGTAACAAGCAGAACTGATGAAAACATTTCAAAAATTCATTGACTTGTGCATCAAAATTGTTGACTCATTGTGAGAAGCATAGCAGACCAAGTAAACATCGATACAGAAACAGGAAAATCTTCACTGAAAATCTTGGCATGAGAAGTTTGTGTAAAAATCGTCCTGAAGGTGCTCAATGATGAACAAAAGCGAAGGAGAGTCAAAGTTTGCCAAGACCTTTTGGAGAGGCAAGGTGATGTTTTGAGTCATGTTATCACTGGTGATGAAGCATGGGTATACCAATACAACCCTGAAACAAAGCATCAAAGTGCACAGTGGAAGTCAGCCAATTCTCCACGACCAAAAAGTTCTGTCAGTCCAAATCAAGAGTCAAAATGCTATCAGAGGAATGATATCAGAGGAATTATTCATTATGAATTTATGCCAACTAGACAGTCAACCAAGCTTACTATTTGGAAGTGCTGACAGGGCTGCATGAAAATGTTAGACAAAAATGATTTGAACTTTTTGCCAACAACTCACGGCGCTTGCATCACAACAAGGTACCAGCTCACACAGCACTGTCTGTGAGAGAGTTTTCAGCCAGTAAACTAATAATTGTATTGGAACATTCTCCCTACTTACCTGATCTGGCCCCCAATGACTTTCTTCTTTACCTGAAGATAAAGGAAATACTGAAAGGAAGACATTTTGATGACATTCAGGGCATCAAGGGTAATATGACCACAGCTGTGATGGCCATTCCAGAAAAAGAGTTCCAAAATTGCTATGAAGGGTGGACTAGGTGCTGACTTCAGTGCATATCTTTTCCCAAAGGGAGCACTTCGGAGGTGACCATAGTGATATTCAGCAATGAGGTTTTGTAGTATCATTTCTAGGATGAGTTCATGAACTTAATTGTCAGACCTTATATATATTTCTCTAATATATACTTAATCTCTTTCCATGGTTCCTGGTTCATAGTTCCCCAAACCGTTGGAATTTCCTGAGTAAAAACAGCAATGTTTATATAATGAAGTTTTCATAAACACTCAAAAGGAGAGGGTTATGAGAGCTCCCACACTCGGAACCAGAATGCTTCCACGTGCTACTCTTCTGGGCCCCAAACTCTCTGCATCCCTTAATTTGGGACCTCACTCTATGCATCTCTTCATCTTTGATTCACATCAGGAGATATATGCTGAGTTGTCCCCATGTATGTGTGTGCGGTAGTTGGAATCAGACAATGAATGAGTCTAGTTGACTTTCAACAGCCCATACACTTCTTCTATTCCTCCCTCTACCCAAGCAAGAGATCTATGATCTAAATCCCTCTTGCAGGTGATGAAGGTATTTTGGGTTTCTGGACCCAACGTGGGGGATGGTGTTTTTTGCCCACCATCACAAAACAGTACTCAAGACACCAGCTGAGTGTTCTAAAATTCAATTCAATTCAGACACTATTGCCCTGGAAATAGCATCAGATCCCACAAGTTAAAGGCTCAGGGCCACAAGACCACCTTCTACTTCAGATGTCAATCACTAGTTCAGTTTGTTACTTCTGTTTCTGACTGACTGGCTATAAAGCTGAGGCTCCCAGTACCCTCTCCTTGGGAATTTGCTAGAGTGGCTCATAGATCTCTGGAAACCCATTTACTTAACTAGATTATCAGTTTATTACAAAGGGTATTAGAGGATATGAATCCCATCTTTCCCCAGGAAATAGTGTATTTTGCCACTTTTTTTTGCTCAAATTTGTGAGGTAAAAATAAGGATGCATATTATACATGGGTAGTACTAATTCCTTATCTATATAATGTTCCTCATTCTTTTATTTATGCTTATGAGTTAAAAGTGTAACTCTAGAAATCAATAATTAAAAAATTGAAACAAAAGATTGTTTCCCTGACAGTTTGGGCCAAAAACATGGGTGTGCATTATACACTACTGTGCATAGCAAAATACAGTAGTGAGGATAGGGGCTTTCAGGACAGTTCAAGACGGACTATTTGTGGTCTGTCCAGGGCTATTTGTGGTGCTCCTATAGGTGTGAATTGTCTCCTCACTATTCAAAGTCAGCTAAGAGGTAATCACTGGGTCAAAAACATTATCCTTTCACAGGTAGGTAAGGCCCTCGGACAATCAGTAATATCATAGACAGAAAGTTCTGAGTCTTACTGAGGGGGAGACAGTGTTTTCTGATGGCAACACTAAGCCTGCACAACTGCCACTTCCCCTAGGAATCCTAAAGCTCAGCATCACTCCACAGCGGCCTTCAGCAACCCTCTTCCAGCTTCTAGCTCTGCCTCGGCGCCTACAGATATCAAAGGAACTGGACTAGTTCTCACCCACTACCACTAATAGCTACCTGTCAGCTCCACGAAGACCTGGCAGCTTGTGTGTGCTTATCCAGAAAAGCCTCAACAGCTTTGAAATTAATGAGTGCTTATCCAGAAACTCTCTCTAATTATAACCTGGCTTCCTCTCCCCACCTAGTACATTCGGCAGCTCTCAGCAATTCTCAGTGCTCACCAAGGCCCAAGCAAGTGAAGACACTTACTCTCTATTAACTTTACAGAAAATCTACATCTGTTTATGTTTTGTCTTCCCTGAGGCTACTTCATTGAAGTCTTCAAATTTTCAACATTTAAAAGAAAACAAAACTAAAACGTTAAGTAATGCTTAGTAATGGAGCTTCACATTTCTCATCAGGGATCTGCTTTCTACCCACTTACCTCCTACCATGTAGTTGCTCATGTTCATCTAACAAAGCTGGTCTGGACTATGTATGAGCTGGTGGTCAGTAGGGAAGGTTCCAGACTTGCCCTTATGGTGACAGCGAGACTGTTCTAATAATCATACTTTTCTCTAGGATGCAATGCAAACAAACCTCCCAGTTGTCTGTCCTGTCAGTCACTCATAGCAAAGATTCTGTGTTAATCCCCCTCCTTCCGTCCAGGAAGGAAAAGAGAACTCATCCAAGCCCTGTTGGGCGGAACCACCTGCCCACTTATCCAGAGCCAAATAATGATGGATGTGGAGCTGGGGGTGAATGGAATTGTGTTTATTTCATGAGCTGCAAAAAGTTGGCTCAGGAACCCAGTGGGAGGCTTAGCTGAAAAAAAAAAAAAAAGATTTTGTCTTATGCTGTGTATCTGCTCTTTAGAAAAATACATGGTTTTAACCTTTCTTGAGACTGGAGAAGAAAGAAAGGAAAACATGTCTAAATATTGCGTTTGAGGTCTGAGTAGCACAAAATTAGGCCTTTCTCTGTTTTCTGGATGCTCAATCCAAGCCAGAGGCCTCCTGCTCAGAGTTGGTGGTGGCAGAAGGATTGGTGAGCAATACAGTGATTGCGGAGGGGGCATAGGGGCTGACAGAGGGTTCCTGGGCCAATGCTCAGTGGCCTGGAAAGGATCCCACACTCCTGGAACTTTTTGGATCACAGGAAAGAACAGCTGTCCTCAGAAACTGGGACTTTTCCTCGTGGTAATATTCTGGCATGCTTTCTCCCAGAAGTCACTACACTCATCTTAATGAGAATTTAGTTAAACAATTTAATACAGAATGGCTTTAGAGGATGTTAGAAAGAAAAACATCATGTTGAAGTCTCTACTTTTAATTATGATTGATGGGTGAGAGGCCACTTCTGGGATGCATTCTTGCTAAAGCAGTTGCCTTGAGTTTCCATTTATATGAAGTCCAGGTTGACCCGAGTTGTGGAAAGAGGGCCTTGGTGTAAACATTTGAAGAAACATTTCTCTGGAATTCTAGGCTAGAAAGCTACTGGGGGTGGGGGAGATGCGGAGGGGAAGTGATATTTGTGAGGAAAGGTTCTTGTTGGTGAAAAGAAATAGTGCCAAGAGAGTCATGACCAAATGGGGTTTGGTTCTCAGTGTAGCCGTAATTACACATCTCATTTCTCACTAGGCTGACCAGATGTACTGTTTTAAATGGGACAGAAAGCAATGGTACAGTCCCATTGCAAATGATATGTACGGTCAGCCTACAGACACTTTGAATTTAGCCCAGTGAGACAAGGTTGACTATAGGTATCATTTGAAACAGAACAGTACTGTTGTTTTCTGTACTGTTTAAAATTGTACTTCTGGTCAACTTGTTTCTCGCTCTTTTTTCAAAATTAATTAATTAATTTGTAAATTTTTATGACACGTAAATGATGCACGACATTGTATTAGTTTTAGGTATATGCAACACAATGATTTGCTATATGTATGTATTGCAAAATGATCATTACAGTAAGTTTAGTTAGCATCCATTACCACACACAGTTACTAATTTTGTTTGTGTGTGTGTGATGAGAACTTTTACAATCTACGAGGTCAGACAATTTCGCGAACTCATCCTAGAAAAAGTGCTACATTCCTCATTGCTGGATCTCACTAGGGTCACCTTTGAAGTACTCCCCCCGGGAAGCTATGTGCCAATGCCAGTGCCTAGTCCACCCTTCAAAGAAATTTTGCAACTCTTTTTCTTTTTCTGGAATGGCCATCAGAGCTGTTGTCATACCCAAAATCTGACAATTAAGTTTGTGAACTTACCACCGTGCACTTATGTTAGCAGCACTTTTTATAAACAACTTGGTAAAGTGTCACAGTTGCTTGTACAGGGCTGCCAATGTAAATGCACGGGGGCAAGTTCGCGAACTTAATTGTCAGATTTTGGGCACGATGACAGCTCTGATGTCCATTCTAGAAAAAGAGTTCCAAAACTGCTTTGAAGGGTGGACTAGGTGCTGGTGTCAGTGCACAGCTTCCCAGAGGGAGTACTTTGAAGGTGACCATGGTGGTATTCAGTGATGAGGTATGTAGCACTTTTTGTAGGACGAGTTTGTGAAATTAACTGTTCTAATTTATATTCTCCTAGCAACTTCAAAATATACAATGCGGTATTAACTATGGTCATCATGCTGCCCATTACCTTCCCACAATTTGTTTACCTTATGACTGAAATCTGTACCTTTTGACCACCTTTACCCATTTTGCTCACTCCCTCCCACTCTACCTCCTTGCCTCACCCATCTGTCTCTGTATCTATCATTTTCCTTTTGTTTTCTTTTTTAAAAAAACTTTTAGTCCACATAAGAGGCTGAGCATAAGGCAGAAAGAATAAGGAGGGCAAATAGTACTTGGTTGGAAACAGCAGAGAGACAGTAAAGTTGTCCCCTTACTTGCTCTAACAACTAACTCCTGAGGCAGTGGGTCCTTGACCTTGACCTGGATGAGCTGAGGGCTCCTGCTACCCTATACAGTGCTTGTGTTCAGATTACACAAATGTTCCCGTCTTAAAGGGGCCAGGCTGGGTGGGAAGAGCAAAGGCTGAAGTTCAGCCCCAGTGCACCCCTGTGATGATATCCCTGTGCAACGAACAGCCCATGGTGCTAAAGAGAAGCCCCCTGTGGCTGAGCAAAGGCCCATGGACTTGCATGTCTTCCCTGGGGTCAGTCTTGCTGGGAATCCCAGACCTCCAGCCTGGAATGCAGCTCCAGGACTTCAGGGCAACTCAGTTAGATGAAAGCAAATGTCACAGCTCCATAGTGTCATTTTTTTTTCCTTCTTCATAAGAAGCCCTTTCCCCTCAGAGGCCACTGTAATTAACTAAGAGAAAATAAGCCATCCTTCTAGCCAAACAAGAAGCTGCTATCCCAGTTTGACATATTCAAACTGAAAATCCATTTTCAGGGCTCACCCAACGTGTATGTCCTTTGACTTGAAACCCCTGATAGTCGATGTTAAAAAGAAAAGAGAAGCGGCATTAGTATTCCATCCTGTCTCTACCTGTCCTCCTGTATCCACACCAGCTCTAACTGTACAGCCACCTATAGGAAGGAGCCACTCTGCTCATTAAGGAAGCAGGCAATGACAATCCCATCGCCTGAGCCTGGGTGGGTGCAGGGCTCCAACCTTCCTTGTCTAAACGCCACAAATTGTTACAGTTTTGCTCTGCACTTCAGTGCTGGCACCATCACCCCTTAATTGGCCAGAAGGTTCTGCTATAATATTCAAAAGGAATAACAACATTTTTGGTTCCTGTCCAGTTTTCAATATAATCATTTGTCAGAATCATATTAACCTGATGTATGACAGACCCATAAAATGGATTCATTTAGGTCTCCAGGAGTCCTCCCTCATTAACTCCGATATTTATAGCTATGGCTTCGATGCTACCTACAATCCCTCCTCCTGTGAAAGAGCCTGAATGTCAGATCTCCCAGACACTGTTAGGGGAGTCGTTTGTTTTCTAGTGTTGCAAAGAGGGCTGGAATAGACTGGCCTCGAGTCCAGGCCTCTGCAAACCTTGATTGGCTCCTCTGCCAGTTCCTCTCCTTTAAAGGAAGGGAAATGAAACTAAAACTAGGCACTTGTACCCAAATCCTACAAGTTCAATAACTTTCCCAAGGTAATGAGGCAGAATGAATGAGCCTGAAGCGTTCAGAGGGCTAGTTCAGAAATCAGACTACCTGGAATGAAATCCTGGCTTTACCACTTGGGCAAGATGCTAAATTTCCTTAGATCTCAGTTTCCTGGTCTCTAAAATGAGGGTAATAATAGTTCCTAACCTCATGGGGTTGTTGGGGGATTCAATGAATTAACACGTGTAAAGTGCTTAGAACAATCATTGGTGCATAACAATGCCAAATATTGCTGCTTAAAGGTATGATTACAATTCTATTATTTCCTTGGGCCACAGCTAAATCAAGTTTTTATTCTGCATGTCTACTGTCCAGCCCAGATGGTTCCACATTGTGTTCTATGGAGCCCTGTGCTTGAGCAGATGTGCCTCAGTTTCTCCAGAGGTGCAGGTGGTTGGCTTAGCTGTGGAAAGTGCAGCCTTCAAAGGCCCATCAGAGAGGATCCCCCATATTATTCAGCCAGAGCCTGACATTTTCATCCATTTCATGCACTGGAATTTTAGATGAGTTTTCATTTAAAAGAGTGGGTTCTGGACCCCCAGCTCAGGGGCCTTATAAATATGTGTCCTTGCTGCTTATCCAAAATTTATGAAACTGTGATCTTTGGAAAGCTTCTTTACTCTTATTATTTTGGGAATCAGATGGTTGCAACTTTGATTTCCTGGCGTGGCCCAAGGCTAGGGGTGCTTCCTAGGGCTGCTAAATGGCTGTGTTGGAAACCTGATCCATGACATCATCAGAACCTTGAGCTTTCATGCCATCCGGACAGCAGAGATGGACTGTCAAAAATGATGGGTCTGAGTTCACCGTGGTGTCTTCTGCAAGGCAGAGCTTGTTCCCGGAATCCAAGGCCCATTGTGTGCTCTGATTGTCCACCTGTCTTCTGGAGACCAAGCTCAGGCATTGACCATCAGCTCATACTCTTGTGGACAGCCCTGTTTGCCTCCCAGAAAGTTGACCAGGGTTGAGGTGGTAATTCTGAACAATCATGAGAATGCCATGAAAGCCTTCCTATTCATTCCAGAAAATCTAAGTAAAACATTAATTCCATCCTGTCATTGATTTCCTTGGAACTTTTGTTTCTCCCCATAAATCTGTTGGGTAAAGTCCAAGCCCTTCAGGCTGGCTTTTGGGCAGACCTAACCAAGTTTCTCACTACTCCTCCAAAACAAACTTTCTGATAGAGCAAGTAAGCTTTATCACCACTCTCCACATTATTTTCCCCCCATCTTCTCCACCTTTCCATAAGTGACTCATGTTTTTAAGAGCAGGATCCCCTTCTATTCTGAGCCTTCCCTTGACTACTCAGAACAAAATGATTGCTCCCCTCTTTGATCTACTACAGTGTGTGCTGTCTCTTGGACTCGCGTAGGCCCTCATTCCGTTATGCCAGTTCTGGGAGTGAAGGGATAATAAGTTAGAGGCACAAGCAAGTGAGATCAGTTGCAGTTACCAAGACAGGATACAAGACAAGCTGGCATCTCCCGGGGAGATGGAATACCTCTCGCCAAACTCTCCAAACACTCACGCGTAAATCAGAATGCTCATTATAAAGAGACACAGGCCATGCGCATGAGCAGAGTACATGGGTCCCCTACACGGGGCTCCTGTCTCTCTCCATTAAGATGTCAGGGGAGCTTAATTGGTCATTAGGAAGTTGACTAGACTTTTCAGCAAAAAAAGGAAAATAACCTTGTGAACTATTTAATATGGGTTTCAGCGAGAACTGGTTACACACCCCTGCTCCCTAGCAGGAATGGGGGCCCTAACGACCAAATGCTCTGGCCCCCAAATCCAGGGTCTCTTCATTGTCATTAATAGTGAAAATACTTGCTTTGATTTTTCCCCATGTCTCTATGCTTACAAGACTGATTTTTTTTCCCATAATGACTCATTAATTTTACCCTTTTTCTTAAGAAATATTGGTTGAACATCCTTTATTATATGCCAAGTGCTGGGAATATAAAAATGAACAATACTCTAGATACTTTCACACCACTGGTTTTACTACTGTCAAGTTTTGATAGAGATCTAAAAGCCATTCTTTCTTTTTAAGGTGACTTTGGTATATCTGATCTGATCCCTTTAGGCCTGGATATCAGAATTCTGCATAGTACTATCGCCTGACATTCCTGATTGAATATCTTATTGCCTCAACAATATTTTAAGCTCCTGGAAGGCAGAGAATAACTTAGTATTTCTCATGTATCACTTCGGTATTTAGAGTATGTTGTGCACATGAGAGAAACTAAATATTTGTCTTTTTACAAGAAGCACCATGTTTGTTATCAGCTATAAGGGAAGGGGAGAGGAACTCTTACCCTGTTTTATTCCAGTAATTTCCCTAGTCAGTAGACACATTTTATTTGGTCTGTACAGTGTCACTATTTGTTGTTGTTGTTTTTTAATTAAGCCAAGGTTTTTAAAACTTGAGGTTTCTCGCCCACAAAAACATAAACATATATCTCCAAGGCCCTCTGGATTTTCAGCTTTCCTTGTAAAATTAGAAGACCTGTAAGCCTTGGCCACAAACCCACTGAGTGGAAGTGCTGCCATGTAAGCATGCCGGACCATTTCCGAGAGCAAACACTCCCCAGGAGGTCACAGTCCCTGTCGCTCTGTATTTCATCACACTTAGCCTGCCTCACTTACATCGCAGCCTAATCCGGAGGCTTTTGAATCTGTGACCTCTGTTTCACACAAAGCCAGTATATTGGGGACAGGGAGAGGAAACACCCCCCACAACCCAGAGAAAAAGAAAAGCTCGGTGCCAACTCTGAATTTCCTGCATTCAGAGACGAGGGCAAGCTTGTAGGCCAGGCCAGCACCTTGGCCCTGGGCCTTCCTTACAGTGAGATTTTTCTGGAATGTTGGTGCTCCCTGCTGGGGAGTCTACTGGGGCTCCAAATGGCCTGTCTCATCCAGTCCAAGCTATCTGCCTCCTAGGCCTTTTTCCAACACACCTTGGACCCATCACAACAGTTTTTTGGCTCATAGCTTGCTGACATGAGCTCCCTCTAATCCTGCCCAGGAAATCTGCTGTCCTCGCTGTCCTGCCCCCTGTGCCTGTCTTTCTTATTCTTCCCTCACTCCACAGGCATCACCTAGTGGAGGAATGGCAGCCAGGGGGAAAGTTAAAAAAAAAGGAAAGGAAGGAAAAAAGGAAAGGAGAGAGAGAGAAAAAAACATTTAGAGAGGAAATTTTACATACTTTATTCTATCCACAGAGATGGTAGTCATGTTTGTGAGTGTATTTGTATTTGTGTGTGCTGTGTATGTAGGGCGGGTATGTGTGCGTGTGGTTTTATATGGGGAGGGAGATAAAAAGAATCAAACAAATAGATTTACAACTACAAAATAGAAAGGGAAAAGCAATAATAATATTGAGCTTATTAAACACATGAGACAGCTACTGTGCAAGGGGGTGGCTACCTTCCTGTCAAACACCAAATACATATGTGCACGCACATGTGCGCATAGGAATATACACGCACATGAGTGCACACACATATGTATATGCATTTCTTTTTTTTTATTATAAATTACTTACCTAATGTGGAAACCTGAAAAATAAAATCTAGAAAAGGGAAAGGAATAAAAATTAAACTGTTTTATCACTCAGGTAATTTTTAATGTGTTTCCTCTTTTTATGCATAATACATACTACTTTATATTGCTGAGAGTTTATATTACATGTTACAGTTTATTAGCTTGCTTTTTTCCTCTTAAAACTGTATCATAGACAAATCCCAATGACATAAAAAACTCTTCATAACCATCTTTTCCATAGTTGTACTGTATCCATAGTGTGAATTTTCATAATTTATTTAACCAATCTCCAATTATTAGCATTTAGACTGATAGAAGTTTTTTAACTTTTCTAAGTAACATGACAATAAACATCTTTGTGCATAGATCTTTGCATTTAGTATTATTTCTTTAGGATGTTTCCAAAAAGGAATTACTGGGCAAAGAGTAACAGTACCATTAACTTTTAATAAGCTGTATATTGTTGAATGGCTTTCCTAAAATTGATACTACTTTTTCTTCCCAACAGACTGATATGAAAGTGAGTCCCAGAAAACTCACAGAAATTTTAAATTGGATATGTCTAGCTAAGATATCTCATAATACACAAAGAATTTATGAGATCTGACAATTAAGTTCATGTACTTGCCACCTTACTCTGGTAGCACTGTACTAACGATTTGATAAGATTTCATAACCTTGGTGTATCTGTGTCTCACAGTTGTGTTTGTGTCAACATGTGGCTGTGTCTGGCTGAGTAGTGTTCCTTATTGCTGTTGCATGTTTATGTGTGCCATTGCAAGAATGTCGAAGCTTGAATTACAACAATGAACAAACATTAAATTTCTTATTAAACTTGACAAGAGTGGAAGTGAAATCAGGGACACATTAGTCCAAGTTTATGGGGATAATGACATGAAGGAAACAGCAGTGTACAAATAGAGTAAACGTTTTCCTGAGGGGAGAGAAAGCGTCACTGATGAAGAGAAGTCAGGTCAGCCAGTCACAAGTAGAACTGACGAAAACATCGCAAAAATTTGTCGCATTGTGTGTCAAAATCGTCAGCTGACTGTGAGAAGCATAGCAGACCAAGTGAACATTGTTACAAAAACAGGAAAATCTTCACTGAAAATCTTGGCATGAGAAAGATGTGTGCAAAAATGGTTCCAAAGGAGCTCACCAATGAGCAAAAGCAAAGGAGAGTTGAAGTTTGCCAAGACCTTTTGGAGAGGCAAGATGATGTTTTGGGCCATGTTATCACTGGTGACAAAACATGAGTGTACCATTATGACCCTGAAACAAAGCGTCAAAGTGTACAGTGGAAGTCAGCCAATTCTCCAAGACCAAAAAAGTTCTATCAGTCCAAATCAAGAGTCAAAATGCTGTTTTTAAGCTTTTTTGAACAATGGGGCCCATTGATCATTATGAATTTGTGCCAACTAGATAGTTAACCAAGTTTACTATTTGGAAGTGACGAAAAGTCTGCATTAAAAAGTTAAACAAAATGACCTAAACTTTTTGCCAACAATTCATGGCTCTTGCATCATGACAATGCACCGGCTCACACAGCACTGTCTGTGAGGGAGTGTTTAGCCAGTACACAAATAGCTGTATTGGAACACTCTCCCTACTCACCTGATCTGGCCCCCAGTAACTTTCTTCTTCATGTGAAGATAAAGAAAATATTGAAAGGAAGACATTTTTATAACATTCTTGACATCAAGGGTCGTATGATGACAGCTCTGATGGCATTCCAGAGAAGCAATTCCAAAATTGCTTTGAAGGGTGGATTAGGTGCTGGCACTGGTGCATAACTTCCCAAGGGGAGCACTTCAGGTGAGCATAGTGATATTCAGCAATGAAGTATGTACCATTTTTTTCTAGGATTAGTTTGCAAACTTAATTGTCAGACCTCGTATTTTATTATATAACTTACAAGTTATAATGGCTGTGTGAGTGCCAATAGCATGTATCATTTCAAAATAATTAAAGCCACTAGCTGTTTCCCCAGGCCATAGCACAGGTCAGTCTTTCTAAAAGAAATAAAAGAGTAACATCCTGGTTTGTCTCTAGACATACATAGCTTTAGGATCTCTATCCCAGCTTAATCCCATCTTTGATTCCAGGGAAGATCTACAGAATATCACACAAGTGCCCATGACAGTAGCATATTCTCTGTGAGTACTGAAGATGGCTTCCTGCCCACTATCCTGTTCATCAGAGGAGGAAGTCCCTCACGTGGTAGACCATAGAAGTTCCCTACAAGAGTCTGTGGGGCCCATTTTCCTCAAATGCCTGCTTATTACAAATTCTCCATTGGTTTTCTTCAATACTTCACCATTGTGATTTTTCTTTTCCATACCAACTCTTCTTTCTGGAGTGAAAGGAAACAAATATCTCTCCAAAGTATACTTTGAGGTTTCACATCTGTGCAGCCTGGGACCAGCTCCATCTGGACCCGGTCCTTAAGTTACAGACAGAGAGGGCTGACTAACAAAGAGCAAAAGATAATGGCATAAGTAATGTTTCTGTAATACTTACGTTATTATCATTTGCTCTTTGTTGGTCAGCCCTCTCTGCCTGTAACTTGAGGACCAAGTCCACATGGGGTTGCCCTGGAAGCCAATCTGGCATCAGCCACTGAACTGCCATTCCTAAGGGAGTTCTGGCTGCAACTTTCCTGCTTCTGCTTGTAGGGAACTTTGCCCCAACCCATACAGCACCTGGCTAGATGACAGGAGGGTGGTAAGAGGTAAGCTTTGTTTCCCTCTAGCTTAGGAATTTTAGATTCAGGGTACAGCCAATTTTTCGTGCTATGAGACTTCTTGGTCCTCATAGGAATGACTGCTTAGTTTGTCCAGGTGCCTCACGGGCATCTCTGAGATTTCAGCTTGTATAGAACATAGGCCCTTTCTGGGGACTTTTCAACATAAAATACATAGTGTGGTTCTGATGTTAAAATCCAATCCCTCCCTCCTAAGAAACAGTAAAATATTTCTGTCCCTGTTGTTTCTTAGGGATTGTCAGCCTGATTCTTTATCTTTTGCAGTCCTCTTGTATTTTTACCCAGGTATCAGTTTGTTTCAAATTGATAATTTCCTTAATATCATGAATTTTTATGTTAATTGTGAAAATCTCTCCATCTGCATCTCTGAGCTTCAAATTTCTCTGAACTTTGTGATATGTTGCAAGGTTTTGATACCTCCTCCTTCATTGGCCAGAAAAGAGCACTTTTCAAGGCTGAAAGCAACCTGAAAAGAATTTCCCTACTGTTCAAAAATTATATATTATGATAAATTCTGAGTCATAGCATCAATCATTTCCCTGGGCTGTAGCTCACTAGGCTTTTACTGTTTCACTGAACTAATTCTCAAGGAGACATGTCTCCACCCCAGTCTTAAGACACTATGAACTCAAAGTGATGACAGTCCAAGCTGTTGACTTGATGGGGTATCTCTCTTTTTGTAAATAATAATAATAATAATAAACCCATCACTGAAGGTAACCTATAAAAAGTCTTTTGCTAAATTAAAGAGCCTGTCTAATAGATTTTAGGACTAAATTAAGTATATCTGTTAAATTTTTTTCTCATGTTATGAATATAATTCAAGTTTATTGTAGGAAATTTTTAAAAATGAGTTAGCAAACAAGTTAAGTCAATAAAAAATACTTGCAATTCACCAGAGATATTTAGTTTTTTGTATATATTCTTCTAGACATTTAATATATATATATATATATATATATTTAAATGAAAATAGGATCCTACGTTTGGTAATTCTTTTTCTTTTGTGTAATGAGCAGTGTCTGCCTTAGATTTGGATATTAATCCTGAAAGTGAGAATCCTTAACTTTTCTCCATAGTAAATAGATTTTTACTAAGGTCAAATGAGAGCAAACCAAGAATAAATGCAACAACATATAGCCTAAGTTGTGTGCTTGTTACATTTTTTTTTTCTCGTTTTTATAGTTTGGGTAAACAGTGAAGATGAGATGACAGAGGAGAACCTATGTTCAATCAGGTCGTTGTGCTGTCTCCCTCTCCATTGGGTCTTGGTTATTTATTTTTATCTGGGTAGTATGACAGGTCTTATGTAGATTTGGATTCTTGGCAACACTTAATTGTGACATAATTCTGTGATGGGAAGTGGTCTGTAAGGATGCCTTGGGTAGGAGTGCCCTGTTTTGACTTGCAAACACTCATCTGGGTGTGGTTATGACACGGGAAATGATGACCAGAAGCCCCCAACCAGGGTGGGGTCCCATTGTCTTGACCCACTTTTTCTATATGTTGAAACTTAAGACGAACAAACCCTTTTGAGTAAGTATTTTAGTTAATGTTTTTCTATTCTATCATCTTAGGAGATTTATAAAGGTGAATTTTTTATAATTTCCTAATTTTATAATCATCACAGTACATATTAAGAAATATTTCCACAACGATGTTGTATGTGATACAACTTACCTTTATTTTAAAGGCTAATATTTTTAGATAGTTTAAATCATGGCATATATGAATATGTAATAAACATGTCAAAATTCTGTTTAACTCAGTAATTAGTGAGAAAGCCAATAAGATGTTACAACTGGTTCAAAGGAGAATTCAGAGCAGATATATGTATATATGAATGTTCACCAGCTTTTCATCTATTCTCTTCAGAATTCCTGGTTGCAGATATACTCATATATATATGAGGGCTGTCTGGAAAAAATCCAGCCATAAGTGCCTCTATTTTTCATGTTACATGTTACATGGCTAAATATTTTCCAGACAACCATTGTATGTAGAGATATAGATAGATAATAGATAGATATAGATGAATATATAGCTATATATCTGCAATCAGGAATTCTGAAATGAATAGATGAAAAACTGGTGAATATCTGCAAGATAATAATCAATTGCATTCAAGTAGGCTCAATTTGCTTGCATTTCTATGGATAAGAATTATTTGCATTATTATCAATTTTCTAAAGGACAGAGCTGGAAAATAGCTCAAAGACAATGACAGATGGAGATGACCTCTAGACAGGACACCCAGTAATCTTTTGGACCCATTTCAAAATCCATCGTATTTCTAATTAGAGCTTGTGTGCCCCACCTTAGCAGGAGCATTCCTTTCACTCTAACTATGTGCCACGAAGCAGCATTGGGAGCTACCCAATGAGGGAGCTCTCTTCATAAAAAATTTATCGCCATTCCCCATAGATCCCCAATTGGTCCATGGGAAATTGGGGAGAAGAAATAAGAAGTTGGCTTCTCAGGTGAGTTTTCTTAGTGGCGGTTAAGTGTCTGAGCTGTCAACTAGATTAGGAAACATGGGAGTCAGAAACCTGAAACTGGCCCCTCTAAATTCTCTTGTTCCACTAACCCCAGGGTAGGATCTCTTTGATGAAGTAAAAGTATGACATCAGAGTGACCTTTGAGACCAGGTTAGAGGGTGACTGCAGGACAAGATGAACCAAATTCATACCATTTTGTTACATGATTTTTACAACCTAAACAATTTAAATACTTTAAATATTTAAAGCATTTCTGCCAGCATAAGCTTCACTGGGATTGTAACATCATCCAATTTTAACCACTACATTAAAAGTCTCTTCAAACAGTCCTACCAATGCTTAATTTAAACATCTTTTGAAAATAATGTGTTCAGTGAACTCCTCAGGACCCTGGAAGCCATCAGGGAGCATTATGAAATTTCCGGTCAGCAGCATCAAGCCAGCCCTCATGAGATTTCCCAGACCTCCTGATGACAGCAACTATCTTGCATGGGGCAGAATACATTAGGTATTTGTTTTGGAGACACCCTGGATACTCACTAGTAATAATTTCTTCTAAATGTGTTTGATTCTAACTTGGTTGAAAGAAAACACACACCCCTGTTTATTATGCCTTAATGGGAGTTCCGTGTTTCTAAGAAAAGGTGGGGCAAAGAAGAAGTCTTCTATTATTCTGATTCCAAGAAATCTACATTCCTAGGCAGATGAAGTTTCACAGAAGAGTTGAACAAGGATCTGGGTGTGGAAATTGGACAGCTTCCCAGCCACTTGTGAGTCAGGTTCGGATCATGCAGTTTCATCATTTTGCTTGAAGGGAATTCCCAGAACCCCAAACACTCTTAGATTCTTTTATTATGAAGAAATACATTCAAAATAAAAAACACGTTCATAGTGATTTGGGACTTTTCATCTCTCTGCTTCTTCCTATTCACTCACTAGTATAATTATGAAGAGTATATTAGAGTATATATTTGCATCCTCTCATACGTGTGGCCTGGTATACATTCTCAAATCTAATTTGTGGACTCAATAAGCCATGTAACCATAGACAAGTTTCCTCTTGACTCTGCAGGTCAGTACACTCATCTGTGTACAAAGGGCAGGGTGACCAAATGGTCCTTCAAACTCTTCTGACTCTATCAGTGGTGTTCAACTTTTTGGCTTCCCTGGGCCACACTGGAAGAATTGTCTTGGGTCACACATAAAATACACTAATAGGGAGTTCCCTGGTGGTGTAGTGGCTTAAGGCTCCGGTGCTATCAGCGCTGCGGCCTGGGTTCGATTCCCATCTAGAGAGCTACCCACATACAAAAAAAGGCAAAAAAAAAAAAAAAAAAAAAAAAAAAAAAAAAAAAAAAAAAAAAAAAAAAAAAAAAAAAAAAAAAAAAAAAAAAAAAAAAAAAAAAAAAAAAATATATATATATATATATATATATATATATATATATATATATATACACACACACACACTAACAATAATGATAGCTGATGAGCTAAAAAATAAAAATGGCAAAAATCTCATAATGTTTTAAGAATTTGTGCTGGGCTGTGTTCAAAGCTGTCTTGAGCCTCAGGTTGGACATGCCTGCTACATGTACATTTTTAATTCTCCAAACTAAATCTGAGTTCCTTTAGAAAGCTTGTCAAGAGCCCAGTGCCTGGCCATGCCCTTGGAGGATAATGGCATTTCACTTAATCCAATATTCAATTAAAATAAACTATTACTTCTATGATTATTTATTTAGGGTCTATTTCCCTTGCTAGATACTGAATTCCAAGAGGACAGAACCAATATCTTTCTCACTCATTGCTATGTCTCCAGCACCTAACACTGTGCTTGGCACATACTAAACATTCAGTAAGTATCTGTTAAACAAATGAATGAGGGTACCAGGGGTGTGTATTTTTACCCTTGTGAAAGTCTGACTGGGTGGGATTAGGCAAGCTTCCTGAGCCGCTCTGACCTTAAAGGCAGCAGTAGAAAACTTGAGACAACTTTGATCACAGTAGGAAACCTCCTCTGACAGGTGAGGCTGCAGGATCTGCAGTATTCATCCCTTATTATCTTCCTAGCTATGACTTTACACTCTGGATGGACAGAGCAATACTGGCATATCAGTTGTGCAGCTCTATGCTTGCGGGGGCTCTACCTGTAGAAATTCTGGATGGACCCAGGATTTAGATGCTTGCCTTTCATGCTGGCCCAGGCCTGCCAGAGTAACTCTGACTCCACTCTTGGTGCTCACCCTTATTTCCCCAGCACTGGGAAATTCTCAGTTCAATCCTAATAGAACTTGGCTAATCACATCCAATCCCAGTGCAACTTGGCAGGTCAGAGCCTCCACCAGCAGCAAACCTTGCCTAGTGTGGAGTTTTCTGGGAGAAATGAAAAAGTTTAAGGGACATGGTTAGACAGAGATGAGTTATTCTTTAATACTATGCACAAAGGAAGCCTTGCTAGAAACATCCTTTTTGTTTTCTTTTAACTCTAAATGTCCTATGAACACTGGTCAGTCAGTACATGTCACTGGCCTCTACAAATATATGTGTCCTCTACTAATATGTGTCTTCTCACCAGCACACTAAGGAAGATATTTTCATCCAACATTAAGTTGAACTTTAATAACAATTTTAGCCTTAAAATCTTTCCTTATTGTCTCCACATGCACTTAGATTTACTATTGCAATCTGTGATCTGTACTAGAGATTGCTAAATATATTCACAATTTTGGAATAACAGCGATTGGGGAGCACTGTAGGATGGAGTGGGGGCGAGATGGCAGAGAGAGAGTTTGGCTGGACTTCGGCTGGCTCACTCTTTGTCACAAGGCTTAACAGTTTCCCAGGATGAAACTATTTGATTAATATGTGATTTTCCATACACAGTGTCTGTAGATCATAATCAAAGGCAGTGCACACTTAAAGAAGTGTGAGAACAAAAGCATTCTCTTTCTCTTGCTGAATCTCTTCTTAGATTTATACTCCTAAACCTTGGTGGGTATTTCACAGTGTCAGCAGCCATTTGCAAATGTTCAGCCATCGTGACCATCTTCTGGATGGTATGAGAACGAACAAAACGCATGTATTTTGCAAACTTCCTAGCAGATGATTTGCAATTATAATCTGTGGCTGAAATTTGCATTAAAAAGTTGTACTCAGACCTAAAGGGAAAGGATAAAGTTGGATTTTAAGTGTGTGTGTGTGTGTGTGTGTGTGTGTGTGTGTGTGTGTGTGTGTGCGCGCGCGAGCGCGCATGCGCGCGCATGCGCATGCAAATTCTGGAAAGGGCAGGAAAGGGCAGAAGGACAAGTGATGGCATAAAGTGTTTTTCTTTTCATAATAAGCAACAGAAATGGAGATGATTTGGTCTGGGAAGCCTTCCTGCACTTCAGTGAAGTCATTTGTATATTGTTAAGTGATTTGCATAGGGCTGGGGCTACCAGATCCCTACACTGCATTCCCCCAGGACTCTTCTGCCTTCTTCCCGCAAGAATAGTAATCATTAACTAGCAGGAAAACACCAAGAACAAAAGACACACTGGCAGTGGCAGGTGTTCCAAGTCACCTCTTAGTTTTAACTCCTTAAGAATCTAGGGACAGATCTGCCCTGTCAGCCAGCTTCTCAGAAGAGTCAGACATTATTTTTTCTCTCTTGGAAAGAAAACCATTGGAGAGATTATGAATGTTACTCTGTGTCTCAGTCTAAAGTTTAAACCTTTTCAAGCATGCAGTTATTAAGATACCAAGTTGCCTCACTTAATTACAACCTTTATTATGGTATTGAATACTTTAAATGCACTATTTATCACACCTGAGGAGAAGAGCAGGTCTGCCTTAATGGACCACTCTCAGTAGGCCATCTATTGATTATCTACTGAATTAATTCCTAGTAATTGCTAGTGAGCAGTCACTAAGGGAAGTGCCTCCTGCAAGTGCAGGGCTGGGGTCGGTGGGATGTCATGGGCCTTGCAGATAGCAGCAGCTTTTGCTTCCCTTGCTGCAATTTGAGACCCTGTAGTTAATGAACAAAGGCCTTGAGACCAACCTGGTATCTTCACTATAGAAAGGTTTTATTTATAGGGGGCCACCAGACAGAGCAGAACAAATCAATTCCTTCCTTAAGAGTTTCTTCTAACTGAGCCAGCTACTTTCATTGCTACCCGCTGAAGAAAGACCCCTTTCCATTTCGAAACAACTAGACTGGTCAGTTGAAGAAAATGTAGCTGCAGAGGAGGTCAGTGCTTTGGGAGTTTCTACCATATGCGGGATGCTGTGTTGCCTCATTTCATTGAATTTATTTCAGTTGTTGCTGGAGTCCCTCATTCATGAAGCTGACATCGATGTATATTGGCCCCATTTTTGGATGAGGTGCTTGAGGTTCAGAGAGGTATTACAGGGGAGAAAAAAGTTTCCCTTAGTCCTTGTGGCTAGTCTAATAATCAAACTGATGAGACAAATTAACAGGAAAAATTAATCGAATTTAGTATGTATGTATATACAGGCATTCTATAAGAGTATGAGACCTGAGGACAAATCACAAATTGGGCAGTTGAGGCTTATATACCATCTTGAGCTAAGGAGAAAGGGGAAGATGTGGTTTGGGACTTTCAAAGGGGAGGAAGGTTATTCACATGGACATAGAAAAACAAATGTTTGCTGGGCCATCTTTATCAAGGGGACACACAAGGACTTTGATCAAGTGGGCCTTGGTCAGATTCGTTGTCTACCACTAGATCATATTAAACTATACAACTGGGGGATTAGGGGCAGAGGCAAAAGTCAGAGAGAGGGGTAGATGCCCATCCATGGTTAGGAACCTGTTAAGATGTCTTCCAATGAGGTTGGAGAGTGTCTTTTATTTGATGTTCTTTTCAGTAAACAAAATCTTCAGGTGACAATGATCTTTACAGGCTTTGTCTCCTGGGAACTCCCTCTGAAAAGAAGTAGTTACCAACTTGGCATTTTCTTGAAGTGGTTCTATCAAACCTTGGGAATCGTGTCAGATGTCTTCTTTCAATAATGTTAGCTCATACAGTCCTTTGTACCCAATCCTTACAAGCATTTGCTTTTAAATTAATTTTAATAATATCATTTCTAGGTAGAAAATTATTTCACATTTACAACATATATATGAAGATACAGACACAAACATAGACCGTTTAATCATGAGAATAACTCATTAGCTTATAAAAGAACAGTTGGATCCCAATTTTGTCTTGGAGGCACTTACAATTTATATCTGTCTTTGACAAGTCAAGTTTCAAATGACCTTCCCCCTTTAAAAATAAGTACAGTCATTTTTAATACCCTAAAGAATTGAGTTGACACCTAAATGGCACCATAGATGGGCCCATTTATCTAAATTCTCTTTTTAAATCTTCAAGAGACCAATTAAACATGTCTTCCATTCACTCTGCCTAATTTTATATTGGCTTTTTCTAATTGGGTGCACACAAATGATTAATTCAGAAGTATCAAAAGATCCTCATCTTAGCCACCTTAGTATTAAAGGGAGGGTGAGTGTCCTGGCATTTGTCACCCTCAGAAGCATAGTTTCCTGTGTTAACTTTGGTTTTCCTGTTGATGTCAGTAATCTGAACAAACTTCTAAGGAAAACCAGCCTTTATGTGCACATCTCTGATGACTATCTCTGTTGGACTCCTTCATGCCCTTCTGTTACCTAGAGAATTTTTTTCTCAGATAAGCACACAAAGATTCTTAGTGACCTGATAGCTGAGCAAGGAGCAATGAGAGCTTCCCAGATGCCACCAGAACCATGATGCTTTACAAGGCATAACCCATCTCTCAGGGTGAACCCACTTCAGGGTGCCTTTGTAAAGAAATGACCTTCATTTCTTAAGCTTGTGTTCTGCTTTAATCTGAGCTAGCTCTGTTTAGCCTCATAGAACTATAAATCACTTGCATTCTTTCCTCCAGATCTTCTTACCTGTTCATATATTGTATGTCCACTCCTTTCAATCATCAAGCCCTGAGGATATTATGTTCTGGTCAGCGTCAAATTCACTTAAACATAAAGCTTCATGTCTATCAACCATGACAAAGATATAATAACCAAACCTCAAACTAAAATAAAATTTTAGTCAAACAAAGGTAAAACCTTGGCCTCGTTCATGTTTTCAGCTCCAGACTTATGAAAGTGGAATGACTTCATGGACCACATCCGATGAAAACTGGACCAAACAATGCCATGACTGACACCAGGACCTAAAGCCATGATCAATTGTTCTTTGCCTTAGCCCCAGTTGATCAGTAGAGCCCACAACCCCAACTCCCATAAAAGCTACGATTAATGATTTTTCCCTTACATAACCTAGAGACCACTGGGAGTTGGGTTTTGGAAAGCACTAGCTCATGTTTATCTCCAGGTTTGGCACGAACTTCTTTAATAAACCTTTACATATTTGGCTACAAACTCCTGCTCATGTCTTTTTTTTTTTTCTTTTTTTTTTTTTTTTTTTTTTTTTTTTTTTTTTTTTTTTTTTTTTTTTTTTTTTTTTTTTTTTTTTTTTTTTTTTTTTTTTTTTTTTTTTTTTTTTTTTTTTTTGGCTTTGATATGCACAGGCAAGTAGACACTTAGAATCTTTAGTCTTTAGTAACACCCTGACCTTCACGAAGAACTCTCCCCGCAGCTCCCACCAGCTTCTCCAGATCCGGTTGTGTTATCTCAACTAGATGCCTCAGGGTGCTCATCTCCTATTCCGGAACTGTGGATCTGAAACAACTATTGTCACTCTACTGGCTATTTGAGTTTGGGAAGCAAGTGTCCTTTTTCTTTCAGAACTAAAGAGAGTTCAGTTTCTCATTTAGCCACCAAAGATTTTGTTCAGACTTTCAGTAATTAATCCAATCAAAAAGAAATTAAAAGCAGCGACCTATATTTTCTTCCTTTCTTTGGGTTATCTCAACTCTTATCCACCTCGAAGATTTTTCTAAGAACAGCTCATATGAAGTCATGGACCTGCTACTTAAAGGAAGGAGGCCCAGGATTCCAAGAGAAAACTCACCCCACTTCACCCGATGAGAAGCGGGGGAGCTGATAGGGCACAATGATCTCTTGTTTGTACCTAGCACTGGGTCTGGGGCCACAGGGTGGTCCCGGGCGGGCTTCTTCAGAATCTTAGTGACTAAGCCAACTACATGATGGTATAAGAAATGGCTAACACTGTAAAGAATGTTTATGTGATTTTATTTGAGACAAACTGATAATTGCCAGGAAGATCTCATGCTTCAGAGAATACCAGTTTTTCAGTTTCTTTTAAGCATTTGAAATTAAGAAGGGAATTTAAGGAGGATTACATGAAGGTGGGCAAAAGCAAGGCAGAGATTGGATTGTAGGCTGATTAACAAGATTGTGTTCTCTTGAGGTCGTTTTATTTCAAAGGTGAGTTAACCAAGGGCTGGTTATAAAGTATCCAGCTGTGTAATATGAAAAATAGAGGCATTTGTGGCTGGATGTTTTTCCCAGATAACCATCATATGCACAAAAACAATGGACAGGGATTGGTAAGGCAAAGATAAACCTTTCACTAAAGAAGTTATGCTCACCATGACCTGCCCGGTTAGGAATATATGATCGCATTACGCTAAGACATTACTTTCTAAAAAATCCTTTTTTTTTTTTTTTTTTTTTTTTTGTCCACAGTAGGAGCAGGGACACTGCCTACTAACTCTCTCCTTTAGACAAACACCAAGGTCATGAATCCTGAGGGTTGGGTGTCCCATGGGGGAAGCTAGGACCAGAGCAGAGACTCAGTGTGTCCTGGGCCTGTGGCAAGATGCACTCCCTAGCCTGCTTTTTCTTTATATCACCCCAACATCATAGTGGCTCTCACTTTGCAACTTAGTTCTCACTTTAAGGGTTAAAAAATCCATTCCAATTGAGTTGCACTTAAAAAAGAAGCTGAAAACATTTAAATCTCAGTGTTCCACAATTTTAAGTCCTCCCACTTCCTTCCAGCTCCACTATCCTTTTACTTCCAAAATTTTGCCCCTGGCAATAGCTACCCCAGCCATACCTGAAACAATCCCATCTGGGGGCAGGCTTCTAGTCCTAGTCTGAGGTCTGAGTGGAAGGAGCAGGCAGGCCTTTCTCTGCCCCCAAAATGACTGCATTGCATGCTTACTCAGTCTGCTTCATTGGCAGTATTTCCCAGCCCTGAATGCAGGTACTTTGACCCTTTCCCTCCCCTTCTGTGGTTCCCTTCATACATTTCTGGAATTTCCCAGGGGGTGCCCAATATTCATTCATAAAATGAGTCAAAATTGTTTTTCTTTTTCTTGGTGAGCCCCAGGTCGCTCTGCAGGGTGGTGAGGAGGAGGCGGCACGGGCCAGTGTTATGCTCTGACAGGAGGGCCCCAACTGGGAATAGCTCAAGCCAATTTCAGTGGAAACTGCTCTTTTTCGGGTATGAAGTCAGTGAAGGAATGGGTAAGAACCTGGGGATCAGTCACATTGATGCCAGAATTTCCCTCCCCTTCCTATTACTAAAGCCTACTTGTATTAGTCTGGTGACTCATATTCTCATTCCTTTTGGGGAAAGTTTCAGTTCCTCAAATAAACAGATTCTAGTCCCCTCCGCCCTCCTCAGAACTTCTGGCTCAGATTGACTGCAGCTGTGCTGGGCCAGTCCCGAAACACACCCTGGGAATTACCCTGTGGCTAAGGAAGCATTAGCCCAGGGTAAGGCTGTGTCTTAACTCCAGGAAAGTGGACTGCTGAAAAGTTCACTGAAAGAAGAAATTAGAGGAAGAAGACTGAAGAATGTCAACTTCATTCTTCCAGTTGCTCATGACCAGAACCTCTCCTTCTCTCCTAGCCCTTATCCCACCAGTCAGCAAATCCTGAGATCTTCGTCTTCAAAACACATTCATCGTGACTATATCTTGTCACTTCCACCACTTCCTCCTGCTCCGAGACACCATCAACCCCTTAATAGCTCCCAACATCTCCCTTCTTCTTTCACCAGTGCTGTTCTGTGGTCTAATCAATGCAGCTAAGTGACTCTGCTGTGTTAAATCAGATCATGTGGTGCCTCTGTTTAACGCTCGCTCCAGTGGCTTTCCACCCCATGGGGTGAAGTAAAGCCAGTCTTTACAATGGTGTCCAGGCCTTACAAGTCCTGGCCCACTGACACCTCTCTGAACAACTTTTCTGCTGCTCTCCTTTGACTCATCCCTCTCTAGCCATTGGGCCTTTCCTTGTTCTGGAAAGCTCTTCCCCCAAATACATATATGACTCCTGCCTGTTGGGCTTTATTCAAGTAACTCCTCACTTAAGGACCTACCTGTTGAATGACCCCTGGGACTTATGCCCAGTTCCCCAGCTCAGGGGACCCCCTTTCTCAGTCTTTGTTTTGTTCCTGAAGTCAGTTCGTACTCACTACATGAAGCATTGACAACCATGCAAGAGTACACATTTCATTTACGTGTGATGTCACGTGATATCTATTGAAAAACACATACCCTAGGGTGCCACAACACACCACAAGATATCTACTTTTAAGCTCCTCACTTATTGACCAATTCATTTAATGACTTAGTCTTAGGAACCAGTCATTAAGTGAGGAGTGCCTATAATTGTTCAATTCCTTCTCTTGCATTGAAATCTAAATCCAGGTGTGTACATTTAAGCCTTTTCATTATTCAGTTAAACCTATATGTAAAAGACTGGGGGAGATTGGACAAAATCTGCACAGGTAACTTTCCCTCATATCTCCCCTTTTTTTGATAAAAAGAAGCTACCTGTCCATTGAGATATGACATAATCACACACACACACACACACACACACACACACACAGATTCTATTTTGTATTTGCCTACATGCGGGTTATATATATTAGGGCATATGGAAGAAATCTGTCCACTCACTAATAAGTATATCTTAAGGGATTATCTGAACCCTGGGCAATTTCTGACAACCATTTATGGCCACTGAGAAGTGTAAATTTACTTTGATAAATGGCTATCAGAAATAAAATTCTCAGATGAACTCTGACTTTCTAAACCAGAGTAGATGGATTTGTTACCAGCATTCTGATTCTTGGGTTCCCCAAGATAGAAATCTAGAGGAAACCTTAGTAAAATTTCCAAATTTGATTAAGTTTATGCTTGAGCACAGTGGAGGCAGCATAGAGAACAGGAAGGTCCTCCGAACTTACTTGGGCTGACTCTGTTTGGCTATGTTTATAAGCTGAGGACAAAGCGGGCTTGCAAGAAAAGGCAAACTTTTTTAAAAAAAGTGGTGGGCTTTCTTTCCCAGCTGCATTGTCTGGTAACTATAATATGTTTATGCTTGCTCTGTGGGGCAAGGTGGCAGCTTACTCACTGTCATCACCCAAGGAAGCGACTACATTGATCAAACCTTGATCAACTGCAGTGGTTTCATACAAGGAAGTAAAGGGTTAGAAGGGAGATAACAATAAGCTACTTTTGCATTTTTGTGTAGGGAGTGATGGGTGGTGGCCTTCTTGTGGACAGCTTAGCAGCTGGCCATTTGGCATTCCTTTGGCTTGGGCCCAAGTCCCTATGCTGTCTCAGATTCACCTTTTTACAAGGCTTTTGCATGTAAAACAGGTTCTGATCTTTCACCAGGGTAAGCGCCTATTCAAGGCTATGGCTAGAAGCCCATGATAGCTGTAGCTCAAAGAAGAATTTAATGGTTTTTACGTTATGGTTTTGGATGCCTCTAAATTATTCTCAGAGCCTGGCGAGTACCAGCCTGACCTCTTGAATATATTCATTTTCAACTGGGAATATTGTGCAGGTTGGCTGCAACATGGAGATAAAAAAATTTATACATGTATGTGAGGTATGTATTTCTGTGCCATCTCAATGTGTGACTGCCTATAGAGTATATGGTCTATCTATGATTAAGCAAGAACACAGTAGCTTGGTGCCCGTTTGAATTATGAACTTCGTGCCAAGTTAAGACAGAGCTTAAAACTTAAAACAAAGTATCTTGGACCCAACCTAGTTTTTACTCAGTGGTTGAGTATTCCTTTTTGTTTCTTTAATGACATATAGCTCCTCAAAATCTACACTCCGACAAGTCTTCAGATTACGGTGCCAGAATTTGAATCAATGATGTTTCCCTTTTATGTACCAAGTGAAATAAAAAAAATCCAACCTTTCAGTATTAGTATAGCCTGAGGCAATAATAAACACTTGGCTTAGCTTATCTTTGCACAGTGGTACCCTACAGTTACTCAGATATGTAATCAGTCTTACAAAACCACACAAGAAGAAAATTCAAAAGGGTTCCACGGTTGTTGCCTTCTCTACCTACTACACATACTATGTCCTTTGATATAGCAGTCATGCTGCCAACAGAGATTTCTTCGAGAAAGAAGACATACTGTCCTCTTTAAAATAAACTATGTCAAATGGAAGTGCCAGCTGCTTGCCTCTGGCTGAACTGAGAGAAGGCATTTAAATTGTAGTTATTTTTCTATCTTCATCTAGCTCAACTCTTTATTTATTGTCTTTTTATTTTATTTTAGGTTTTTCTCTACCTCTTTCAAATACAGGTGAAGACTGAGGAGGCTTTAAGTAAGCTGGGAAATCAAAGGGGCTGCAAGTCTGCAACTCGAAAAGAAAGGAGATCTTACATGTAAGCATGGTTATACCTTACAGGTTATTTCAAAATCATCTCTCTATCCCTCTGTTTACTTTTCTTTCAGATTCAATTAGTATAATCATTCATTATCTACCATGTGCTAGACCTATGCTAATCACTAGAGATGTTCCAAAAAATGAGACAGGACTCCTCCTCTGAGGGACTTCTCATGACGTGGCGACATTCATGAAAGCAACTATTACAACATGGTAAGTCATTGAAGACACACCAAATTAAAACACAGCTGTATTTCCACAGCTTTAGAAACATTATATACTGTCAGGCAGGGGGAGAATTCCCACCCCCCACCAGTTCTCACAGCAGGATTAATAATAAAATAATAAAATTCATACAGACTACATAAACAGGAGAAAACCCAATTTAGTAGGTGCACATGAGAGAATCATAATCTGATACTCAGATCATAAAATGAGGCTCAAAGAAATGATAAAATTGAGTAACTTTTTATATGTTTTAGACAAAAAGAAAAACACAATAAATTTGTGTGAAATTGATAGAGCAAAGAAAGTTAGTGCTCATCAGAAAGGAATCTAAGCAAGGTTTGGGTATTAGTGAAAAAAATCTGAACAAAGGAGTACATTAGAAAAGAGGCAATAAGATTTGGTTACACTGACTTTTTGGCTCTGAGTTTAATTCTAGAGATAAGGGGTGTCTCTTCCAGGTAGAGGGAAGACACCTTTCATGAGGAGATTATTTCCTCATTCGAGGAGAAAAGGAAGGTTGAAGTGCCTTCTGGCATTGGCTACTGGTCAAGTAACTCTAATTCAAAGTAATCAATATGTCAATGTGAGATATTCTGTGGTGGTCTGTCTTGGGCTCCAACAATAGTAAGAGGTAAAAATGACAATTGCATCCTACTGCTAAGAATTTAAAATCCTTAGTGATTCCAGACATTTTCCTATTTGAGATAAATATAAAATGCACACATATTAATGAATAAAGCTATGTATTTGTATAGTGGGGGGGGGGTCCCCAAGAATCACACTCATGGCTAAGATTTATTACAATGAAAATATATAGAGCAATATTAACAAAGGGAGAAGGTGCATGGGCCAAAGATGGGGAGAAAGCAGGCCCAAGGTTCTCAAGGTCTTCTCCTAGTGGCGTCACACAGGATGTGTTTAGTTCCCTCAGCCATGAATTGTGACACTTGTGACATGTTACCTACCAGAGAAGCTCATTAGAGACTCCATACCCAGGGATTTTATTGGAGTTTGGGCACAGAGGCAGCCTCTAGCTGGTATATACCATAATTTCAGACTCCCAGAAGGAAAGCAGTTCATTAGGGACCATATTGTTCATGCAAATAATTCGGCCACAGCGAACCACTATGATTGGTCAGGAAGAGTGGAAGCCTCCTCAATGCCAGCTTCCCAGATGCCTGCCAAGAGCCAACTTCATAAGCAGAATTTCCAAAGGATTTTCATAGTCAGGTCTGCTAAATTAATTCTTTCCTATACAATTTATAGATCCATTTCATACAAAATCCTCTATCTCTTCTATCTGTACAAAATATTCTTCTGTCTGTATGCAACTTTTCTTTTGAAGATAATATGATCATGACTATCTTTTCATGATATTCATGTAGGTCTACCTACTTCTTTGTCATAGTTACATAGTATTCCATTTTGTAGACAAACACTTTTTTTAACCATTCGTGTATAGATTGATGTTTGGTTTGTTTGCAATTTTTGACATTACAGATTATGATGTAATTGATACCATTGTACATATATTTTTCATGTCTTCACGCCTATGGTTTCTATTACATAGGCATCTAGTTTCTATTACATAAGCTTCTAGAAATCATATTTTTGATGTCATTTGATTTGGCAAGGAAGATTATTGTGTTGGAATCTTAGTGGATGTATTAGCATCTAGACAGTTTGTTGGAAAAGAGGACAGTTAGATTATTAAAATATCCAGGTGACAATTGATTAGGGTCCTAATTAAACTGTGGCAGGGAGCTTGGAGAGGAGCAGAAATGGTATAGATTTAGTTAGAAGATAATCCAACAGCCTCTGACTGGATGGCTAGTAGGGAATGAACAAGAAGGAGTTAAAGGTGACTCCCAATTACATGATCAGGTGGACAGCAATTAGGTGGAATGCTAGGAGAGCAGTTAGGAAGCAATTATAATAATTCAGGGAAGAAATGATGGGAGCTCAGATTTTCAATTGTTCATTCATTCATACACATCGAGCATCTGCTATGTATCATCAGCCATTCCATTAGCTGTTAGCATTGGTGCAATTTTTTTCTTTTTGCCAAAAATGTTGAGATAAAAATTTGATGCAATGTAGATTTCAATTAACTTGGCCATTAATTAACTTCATTGCTATTCTTTTGTGAATGCCACAAAGCTTAATAAAAGCTGTAGAGAGAGTGATGGTCCCAGATGCTTGAATAATTTGCACACACTTTAGAGTAAAATTATGAGAAGGGAGGGAAAAGGAATTATAACAGCAAACAGATCTCTCTTGTGTCTAGGTTTGAAGATGGACTCCCTGCCTCATGTCCATTTCAGACAAATGCCCTTTGCAAACCTGAACAGGCAATTCTCCTCCTCTTCCCTCCCCCTACCCCAGAGAACCTTCTCTGCTGAACAGTTTCCAGTACCACTTGTGTGGGCATCAAGTATGATATAAAAGGAAGAAGCCAGTAAGCAGTTCTTTTTATTCTTTTCACTGATTTGCTGTTCACTTCACATTTGCCCCTCCTCCCTACTTCGGGAGCTTAAAATGCAGCTTCCCATCACCAGAAGCTCAGACACATGTAAATCACAATTTGAATGACAAGGGTAGTTTTATTTTTAAAGAGTTTTATGCATCCTTCAATAGAAACTGACTTGCTTTTATGCATTTTATTTCACAACTTGTTTGAATTCATATTAAAATCTGCTTTCTGATTTTTTTTTTTTTTGACTAGGCAGAAAAGTCCTATTCTGCATCCATTTGCGCCCCATAAATGTAAGAAATGTGATGTCACATATTCTTTAAAATACTTTTCTTCATAGTCTCTGAAGCTCATATGGCAAGGAGGGGGTCACTTTTTCTTTTCCTACATACAGACTTAAGTCTCTTTATTCTCATTTTACGAGGGCTGTCTGGAAAAAATCCAGCCATAAATGCCTCTAATTTTCATATGACATGGATGGATGCTTTCTGGACAGTGGTTGTAATTTCTGTAAAAAGTTAGGTTACATCTCTTAAGAAGATATACAAATGGCTAATAAGCATACACAGATGTTCAACACCACTAATCATTAAGGAAATGCAAATCAAATCCACAATGTAATATCTCTTCATACTCAATAAGGTGGCTATCATAAAACGAAACAAAACAAAACAAAACAAAACCAGACACAATAACAAAAAACAACAAAGAAAAACATCCCCAAAATACCAAGTGTTAGGGAAGATGTGGAGGAATTGAAAGTTGTGCATTGCTGGTGGGAATGTGAAATGTTGCAGGAAGTGTGGAAAACTGTATGGCATATCCCCACAAAATTAAACCTACAATCATGATGTGGTCCAAAAAGCCTTTTTGAGGTATGATTTTTTTCTACCCCAAAGAATTGGAAGCAGGGACTTGAATGAATATTTTTACATCAGTGTTCATAGTAACATTACTTGAAATAGCCAAAAGGTGAAAGCAAAGTAAATGTTCGACAGATTAATGAATAAACAAAATGTGATCTATACAATACAAAGGAATATTAAGCAGCTTTGGGAAGGAATGAAATTCTGACATATGCTACAACATGGGTGCACCTTGAAGACATTATGCTAAATGGCATAAGCCAAACACAAAGGAGAAAATATTATATTACTGCACTTACATAAAATTCCTAGGGTAGTCAAATTCCTAGATACAGAGAGTAGAATGGTGGTAGCTAGGGACTGGGCGAGGGAAGAATGGAGAGTTATTGTATAATCGTATGAGGTTCCAGTTTGGAAAGATGTTAAAGTTCTGGAGATGGTGGTGATGGTTGTACAATAATGTGAATAAATTTAGTGCCACTGAACTATACACTTAAAATGGTAAACTCTGTTACACACACACACACACACACACACACACACACACACACTTTTTTTTCTACTACATTTTAAAAAAATGAAAAAAGTCAAGTTATAGTCAGAGTTGCCTGGGCAAAGCTGTACCTTTCCCCACTGAGACTGTTTCCTCTCTACCCCATCTCTCGCTTCCTCTCTCTACCCTAGTGCTTTTTGTACTCTTCCCCCTCTTGCCTATTTACAAGACTTTCTCTAAAACAGACTAGTTAATCCAT
Source organism: Lyroderma lyra (assembly GCA_004026885.1). Lineage (NCBI taxonomy): Eukaryota > Metazoa > Chordata > Mammalia > Chiroptera > Megadermatidae > Lyroderma > Lyroderma lyra. The sequence continues at coordinate 693,823 of PVJL010000009.1, forward strand.
GATCCCCTGTAGGTATTTGAGTCAACATGATAGCTTTCCCTGGTGTATTTTCATTTACAGACTTACCTCTGATGGAAAATACAAGGTTGTGTTTCCTGGTGAAGGTGGTCTTCCGGAGCCCCTAAAACCTCTCTGCTTTGACCCCTGTGCCTTTGCAGAGGACTGATGTAATGGTTATGGGTTCGACTGAGAAAATGGAAGTCATTATAGGTACTTTAAGCAAAGAGGGTTTTACATAAGGAGCAAAGTTTCCAAGTTGTTAGAGGGACAGGATTAAAATGAGGTAAGAGGAGTGGTGCTACTCAGAGGTCAAGCACTGGACTCGGTCCCTCCAGCCCCATAGGAACCCACTTTACTCTCGCACCCCTACTGCCTGCCTATTCAGTCACCTCTGCAGCCTGCAGGCATCAGCTGTGGGATTTCATTGTTGCCAGAACTACCTGAGCACAGCTGCCCAGGCTGGAGCCAGGAAAGGAATCCCTCTGTCTGCCTTCTGCTCTCATGCAAGTGCCCCTCCGAGGGCAGGGCAGTCTGAGAAATATAACTTACAGATTTCTAGCCCTGGGGATTTGTGAAATGTAAATAAGCCGGTGCTGAGCATAGCAGGCAATATCTGGCACAGACCCAGGATCGTTTGGGATTTGAAATGAGCACTATCACACAGGCAGTCTGATCCCTGCATAATGAGGCAGCTTCAGGTCCCAGAAGGACCTCATCTCCCAGGTCAGCTAGGCCAGCTCTGTGATCTTGCACAATAAATAGCAATAAACCCCTTCAGGAAGCTCAGGGCTTTGCAAAGTGCTTTAAACCTCACACCAAAAAACCTATAGTTAGGTTTTATAATTTCCATTTTACAGATGAAGAAACTGGAGTCAGGGGGACAGGTCACAGGGCCACAGAATTGGAGAACTGGGATTCAAACCCAGGTCTGATCAACACCTCTCATGCTGAACTCTCCCTGCTTCCATTTCCAACTCACATGCTGGTTGGGGATTTGATGAGTTCCTGGGCGTACATCTCCCCTTTTATGTTTCCATTCCTCGTCCCCAGGAGTGTGGCCTCACCTTCTAGCATCAGCCCCTGCTTTCAGCAAGCCCCTCGGTGCAGAGCACGCACTGCGTGGTCTCCCCTCCAAAACTCCGCACCATGGTTGGCACGACGTGGGTGCTGGCCCACACTCCTGAGCCCTAGCTCTACAAATGGACCCAGTCCTGGACCAGACTTGGAGTTGTTTCTGCCCTTTACAACCCATATTAGTTTCCAAAGGCTAATGTAATAAATAACCACAAACTCGGTGACTTCAAACAATAGAAACATATTTTCTCACAGTTCTGGAAGCCAGAAGTCTGAAATCAGGTGTGGGCAGGTCGCCTCCTCCAAGGCTCTAGGGGAGGATCCTTCCTCGCCTCTTCCCATGTTTGGTGGATCCAGACATTCTTTCAGGAAAGGCCACCTGAGTCTAATCTCTAGCTCTATTGTCACAAAGCTGTCTCTTTTATGTGTCTATTTAACCTTCTTCAGCCTCACTCTTGTAAGAGTACTTGTGATGGGATTTGGGGTCCACCTGGATAATCCAGAATGATCTCCTCATCTCAAGATCCTTAACTGATTATATCTGAAAAGACCCTTTCCCAGAATAAAGTGGTATTCTTAGGTTCCAAGGATTGGGATGTGGACATCTCTTTGGGGACAGCATTCAGCCCACTACACTGGCCTCCTGAGCAAAGAAGGAAAGGCAAAGAGGAGCTGGGCCTTGGATCTGGGCCTTTCCCTTCACTCTGTACCATTTTCCCTCTGATATCTTCTGGTCAGCACCACTGGAAATAATTCAGAAACCTTGAGGCACACACTAAACAGGGAACCCTTTATAAATGCAGCTTTTTTATCTCCTTCCGTTGGGCACCGTTAATACACTCAGTCAGGCCTTATTTCCAGGTCAGGCCTGACAACACTCCCAATAGCCCCTTGGCCTCCAGAGTCAAAAATTCCTTTATGGTCCTCACTTCAAAGAAACTACTCAAATTACCCTTTCTCCTTTCAGGCCCTCTGCCCTGCACAAAAAAGGCCAGAGAAGCTTCTCCAACTAACTCATTCCCCTCTGGTTTCTTCTTTTTGGACCTGATTTCACTAAAACACTTCTGCGGTACTCCCCTGGATTCTGGAATCATGTCACATTAACCTCTTGCTGCCTGGGCTTAACACTCAAACTTGCTATTTTCTTCCTCCCAGATCTCCACTCACCTCAAAAAACATTCACCACTTTTTCACCTCTTACTGTTTTCATAGGCTGTCATTCCTAAAAGTGTAAAATATAAGCACTGAACAACTTGATAATATTTTCCAGGCCCAGGAAGAAAGGGGATGATTACTCTTAGTTTCCAGGCAGGATTTGGGATAAGGATTTTCCACTCTCTGAAACCTCAGTGGGAAGACAAGCAGCAGTCTCAGCCTTGTTCTTGTTTCTACCTGCAGCAAGTGACTAGAGTTACAGGCCCACCTCTACCAACGTTGGGTCAATTCCATACGAACCAAGATTTGCAGGTTCTCAACAAATCCGATGTAAGGGTTCCTGGTGACTTCATTCACCATTTGGTAGATGTGCTCACTCACTTTTACTAAGACCTGGTCTTCTGTCTCTCATCCATTCTCTAAACACCATTTGGATAGTTTCCATTTGTATAGCACTTCCAATTTTGCAGACCATTTCATATAGATTCTTATTTGATTCTGAAAACAAACCAGTGAAGCAGTTGGCTGGATATCACTAACCTCATTTTACAAATTAAGAAAATGTCATTTTTTGATTTGTACCAAGTCAACAGCCTGTATGGGGCAAAGCTGGGACCACAGCATAGGAACTCTCGTTACAAAAGCAGTTTGGTTTCTGCTTCTGGCTGTTTCTCCCTATTCTATTTCTCTCTCTCTCTTTTTTTCACCTTCTTTCTCTTTTTCTTGTTTTTATGGCCCCACACTCAGCTCCCTACTATTTATCTTCCTCTCTATCCTAATTATTTCTACCATTCTCCTAGACCTGAGTTTTTTATACTGGTTTCACTGCCTACTAACTGGGTATCCTTGGGCCCATTTCTTAACTTTTCTGAGTTTTAGTCTCCTCATCAGAAAATAGGAATAAGTCTAACTTCCTCAAAGGGGTAAGGTGGAAGCAAAATAATATTAGAGAACAAGAGAGAACTAAAGAAAGTGATAAATGTGTATGTGTGTGTGTGTGCACGTGCACACACATGTGTATTTCTATTTTATATATGGTCGGACAAATAATTTCGTGAACTCATCCTAGAAAACGTGCTACATACCTTATTGCTGAATATCACCATGGTCACCTTCGCAATGCTCCTAGGAAGCTATGCACCAATGCCAGTGCCCAGTCCACCCTTCAAAGCAACTTTGTAATTCTTTTTCTAGAATGGCCATCAGAGCTTCTGTTATAGTACCCTTGATGTCTTGAATGTCATCAAAATGTCTTCCTTTAAATACAAGTTCTGACAAGTTGAAGAACATGCCACTGTGCACTTACACGGGTAGCACTGTATAAAGAACTCACTAAGGTGCCATAACCTTGGCCAGTAATGATACTCAGCCATGAGGTATGTAGCACTTTTTCTAGGATGAGTTTACAAAATTAATTGTCCAGCCCTGTATGTGTGTATAAGGGCTTTCTGGGAAAAAAAATCCAGCCATACATGCCTCTATTTTTTGTATTATGTGGCTGGATACTTTCTGGACAGCTCTCATATATGTATAGGTTGTCTGGAAACTATCAAGCCACAAATTGTCCTTGTTTTATATTGATGATGGCTGGATTTTTTCCAGACAGCTCACATATATGCAAAGGGTGCCGAAAAATGTATATGTATTTTAAGAAATGAAAAGAACTGTATTAAAATTGTAATAATAGATACTGACAACAAGAGATGAATACAAGCCACGTTTGACTTCTGCAATGACAAGAGGTGCTCAAAGTGGTTCCCATCAGTGTCCAGACGAACTTTATGGCGAACTACTGCATGAGCAACATTGATCAAAGTGTCTACTTGTATCACTGTGCGTGCATTTCACAATGTCTTCCTGAAGTACCACCAGTGTAGCTGGTTTTCTACAGTAAGCCACATCCTTTAAGGTCCCCCATAGGTAAAAGTCAAGGGGTGTTAAATCAGGAGAACATCAGGAAAACTCAAACAACGTTCTTAAATTTCAAATACCACTTCAGCATGGTCTTGCATTCCTTGAATGACAACCATGCTTCTGCCATTTTCTTTGATGGTCTTGACTGTCTCATGGTGATGCTAGCATTCATTTGATTAATGCCATCTTTTGAGTGAATCTCATACTACACATTACTATGGTAATTCAATTCAACGCCAAAAAAGTAATACATAGATCACATTGCTTAAAACGTGTATACATTTTTTGGCATCCCATACACATATATGTATATATACACATGCACATACACACACATATATGTATATATTAGACTCTACAGTAACTGGAACTCAAGCAAAAGGCAAAATTCTTTTGAGAATTTTGCTTGGAAGTGCTGGTTACTTGAGTTATGGTTAATGGAGAGTCTACTTACATTTATCTGGCATCTACCAATCCTCATGGGTGCCAACTAACTGAGAGTTTATATATATATATATATATATATATATATATATATATATATATATATATAGAGAGAGAGAGAGAGAGAGAGAGAGAGAGAGAGAGAGAGAAATCAATAGTTTTTGGCACTTGAACTTGATTGGCATTGTCCTCCTTTACATTTTTAATATTGTAGACATGGCTAGAACTGTACACTTTTGTTCCCTGTTCATCTGTGTCATCTGTATCATATAACTGTTGGGTTTGATTTGTCAGGAGCCCCTGGCTATGCCCCTGTGACTATGCACTGGGGCCAAATGAGAGGAGCCTGGTAGATGTGGTGGAGTAATTAATAGCAGCCTGTCTGCAGAGCTCTGAGAGCGGCAAGTGACGTGCGCCACCCTGATTCCACTTCTAATTCTGTATTGCCATATATGGCTATTGGGCCAAGCAGATGCCCTGTGTCCACAGCACAGTATCTGGCTAAAAACCCTGAATTTCCTGGGTGGCCAAGACAGATGCTGTGAGAGAAAAAGAAAATGATACAGGGCAATGGTATTTACTCAGGGAGGGTGTGAGCATCGGGTGTGCATGCAGCAGCAGTTCTATCCCTGACTGATCTTGCTGCTAGACGAAGTGTGAGCCAGGGATGGTGCAGGAAAGGCACGCCTGTGCAGGTTTCGCCCTGATTCCTGCAATGTCATTTTCTTGTGCTACCCCTGTGAGATATTCATCATTAGGACAGCATGCTTAGGAATGGAAGAGCCCAGAGAAGAGATGTGATTTGCTTTCAGACATTCTAGCTGCTGACCTTCACCCATCTTCTGCAAATGAGATGGTATTATTCTGCAAAGCCAGCCACTTACTACTTCTATTCTGCAGATGTCTAACTGTCTTCGCATAAAAAGGATTAAACAGAATGGGATGTATCGTTGTTATCTACTAAAGTTAGGCTTTTCTTTTCCCACCTACATGTCTTGAACATTGTTGTCAGTGGCTGGAAATAAATCTTGAGGCAGAGCATTCACTGATTCCATTCAAAGGAGAAGTAATATTTAATAAGATGTCTTATTCTTTCCTAAGCCAGTCAGTTAACAATTGCTTAAACAGCACTTCCGGGGCTATAATCTGTAAGAACTGGGGAAGCTGGGGTCCTGGTCAGCTGGACTAGCATCCCTGATCTCAGCTTAGCACTGGAGTTGAAGAGAACCCGCAGTTCCTATTTGAAATTATACAGTTGGATGACGTTTCCTTTGGCTTCCACTACAAAGGCTGGTGCCCAGAGCTTCTCTTTGGCAAAAAAAGCATGGAGGTTTTTTCCCTCAAACATTCCCAGCATCCCTCTTAATCACTTTTTATCTTTATTCCTGTCCAAGTTCCTCAAGACTTCTTCCCTCCCATACCGATTCACATGTGAACTCTGAAAGGATCTGAGAGATATTGTCTGTATGTGTAAGTGGTTGACAGTGTGCAGAGCAGTGCTTCACATCTTCAATGCGTATGACTCTCCTGCAGTGCTTAAGTGCAGCTTCTTGTGCAGCAGCTCTGGGGTGGTCTGAGGTTCTGTGCCTCTACAAGTTCCCAGGTGATGCTGATGTGGCTGGGCCGTGGACCTCACTTTGAGTAGTGTGTTAGGAAAACATCCAGTCCTCCTTCTGTGTTTCTCCTTTACTGTCATAGGACTACTGCCCTTAACACTCTGACACCAGATGTATAGGTTTTCTCCACACCGAGCAATTCTCTGGGACCCCAGCTGGGTATCCTACAGTTTAACTCAATTCTAACACTATCTATGAAGATACAGTGTCAGATCCCTGAGAGTAAGAGCTCAGCACCAGGAGAGTGCCCCCTTCTTACGCACCCACCCCCCACTTCTGAGGCCAATCTCAAGTCTTAATAATAGTAGGGCCCCAGGTTACCATAGCTTCTGTCCTACTTGGATACAAATCAGAGGTTCCCACGCCCTCCTCCCCACCTCAGGTTCAATAGTTTTCTAGAGCAGCTGACAGACCTCAGGGAAACACTTATGCTTACAAGTTTATTGAGGATATGATGAAGGATACAGATAAACAGCCAGATGAAATGGGGACAGGGACAGTCCTGAGCACAGCAGCTTCTATCCCCGTGGAAGTGGCATGTGTCACCCTCCCAATAACACATGGGTGTGTTTCCCCACCTGGAAGCTCTCTGAACTCCATCCTTTGGAGATTCTATGAAGTTTCATCATGTAGGCATGACCCGTTATTAACTTCATTTTCTAGCCCCTCTGCCCTTTCTAGAGAATGGAGGGTGGGCCTAACAATTTTAAGCTTCTAGTCATGGCTTCTTGCTCTTTCTGGTTTCCAGCCCCCTTTCAGGAGCCCACCAAGTCACCTCATTAGAACAAAAGTTGGTTCTAGTGCTCTTATCACTTAGGAATTTACAGAGTTTTCAGGAGCCCTTGTCAGAAACAGGAATGAGACATGTATTTGGTCTTAGTAGTAGAAAGCCTTAAACCAATCCTAAGGAGAGAAAACAGTAGTAAGCTTTTTTCTCTCTGGTTTAGGGAAGTGTGTGTGTGTGTGTGTGTGTGTGTGTGTGTACACACTTCCCATATTTCCTAGTGACCAGCTGTATGCCTGTGCTCTCTTCAGCTCTTGGATAATGGTTGGTTTGCTTGATGAAATTGTTAAATTAATTGCTCAGGTATCAGTTCTCATTGATGCACAGCCATGATAAATACAATTTTCACTTTTAGAAACTTGTCTTCTCTCAAAATATCCTGATCTCTCATTTTAGTAAAGTTCAACCAGATTTAAATTAAATTTATTGTATAGTTTTTTCAACTGTGTGTTAGCAGGCAGGGGTGATTAGGGAGGAGCCCAGAGCCAGGGCCAGAGGAGATGGCCCAGCTAATGGCTATACCTTACTCACCCCTGCAAATCAATCCAGCTAGTGACCTGCGAGGAGAAATGATTGGCTTGAGAAATGAAAGTGGACAGACAGGAACTCATTTTAGAGGCAGAATCTAGCTGATCAGCTAGACTCAAGGCCAAAGAGTTAATTCTCAGTACCATAGGTGGGTTCTCATCCCAAACTTCCACGAACTGATATTCAGGTCACTGGACAGAGAAAGTTGTGAACAAATACAGAAAGCCCTTTTCATGAATGGTTCTCTAAGAGAGTAACTTGGTGGCCTTTTAACAGAATTTATGCATAAAGAAGGAGGCCAACCTCCACGTCTTCACGTCTGCACTGCCCCAGTGGGGCTTCTTGTCGAAGCTGAGTAGTTAGTGCCTGCAGAGGGTGCCAGACGTGCCCAGCAAAGGAAGCAGCAATGCCTATGAGATTTAGGAGCCCTGCATGGAGCCCAAGAGTGCAACAAGGCCAGGGAGAGAGGGGAACAGAGTGGGGACAGCACAATGGACCCACGTGGGGAGCTAAATGATTTCATTCATGAGAGAAACTTACTCATTCAAATGAAACTCTCTGTAGCCTGCCAAGAATATTAGGGAAGAAGTGACTGTGAAAGGGGGTTTGCTGGGGGCTGAGGCTCTGCATTGCCGGTAGTAATAAAAGCCTAGGATTACAAACCTAATTTATTCAAAACCCCATGTGTTTAGGCATTTATTCTGTGATCTAAAAATATCAGAGTGCAAGACATGGTGAATGTATTCAGGTCTACAGACATGCGTTGGTCACAGCAGCTCTATCCTTGTCCGTCTTTCATAATTATAGGGCTTTTGTGTATGATTTCATTCAAGGAAAAGGTTCCTAGACTAAAATCTTTGCATGGGATGCTCTCCAAGGGCCTGGTCAGCACTAGAACCCTATAGCTTGTCCTTTGTGGGTAAGGGAGAAATTGTGGGTTCTGTCATGCAGTTTAAGAACAAGGCTTCTCAGAGCCAGGGCCAGCCCAAGAGAAGTGGTTGTAGATGGAGGGGTGGGGGGACATCCTAGGGCCTGAGCACTTCCTAGTTCAGCAACATTTAATGCTGATGAAGTCCAAGTGCCTGTATACACCGAAGCCCATCAGGACAGTGGTGGTAACTGTGGAGAGGATCCTTGGAATGAGGACTGAGATCCTTGGAATAACTGGAAGTCAGCAAAGCTTCAGACCTCATAGGTTATTTTCAGCCAGGAGTTAAGAAGCTCTTGTTCACATTCCTAGCTTTGCAGTGTTTAAATTCAGGCCCCATCACCAGCTGGCATTAGCGGCTCTCGATGTCCCCAGGAAAGGAGGGCATTTCTGAATTAACCAGGACCCAAATCAGAGATCTCATTCTACAATGATTGAAATGTTCTGAGTAATGGGATTTTAAATAAATTAGTTATTCATCATGGAGGAGGTATTATAGATAAATACTACACCTCATTGCAATTCTAAGCTCTCCACCAGTCATCTCCTTTAAGGAGAAAAATAGAAGAATTAATGTGGTTCTGAACAGCGATCTGCTTAATGATTTCAAGGTTTTTATCTGGAGAAGATTTCAATAAACTACTTTAAAAGATGTGGAATGCAAAAAAAAATGTGTGAAGGGTTTGTATAATTGATGAAAGGTTGGTTCTCTAGGGCTGGAAATCAACCAAAAGAAAAAAAAAAGGTGAATGTTATGGAGAGATTTTTAAGTACTTATTCAGGAGAAACTAAATAGAAAATCAATCAGGAAAATAAAAAATTCATAAATCTAATTGCTTCTAATTGGCTCAGAAGATAGTACAGAATCCAAAATGTTTACCTATGAAAACTCTGTCTCTTGCAATTATTATTCTTATCACAGGAAAGAGTATTTGGGTTACTTTTTTTTCCTATCAAAGAAAATTTATCAAGGCTAAAGTAATCCTGAAAATGGCTCAAACTTTAAAAATCTTCATTATAGCCATTTATGGAGAAGTTCCTACTAAAGATTAATCATGCTAGGAAGAACATATTTTATTTCAATTCTTTAATATTTATTAAGTTTCTACTATGTACATAGCGCTAAGCTGTACCCTGTGAGAGATGTACAGATTAATGAACTAAGATTCTTGAGAATTCACAATTTAGAAGAGGAAACAGATGAATGCCTAATTAACGTTAAGACAAATACTAATGCAATAAGGCAGGGGTGTCCAACCTTCTGGTATTCCTGGGCCACATTGGAAAAATTGTCTTGGGCCACACATAAAGTACACTAACACTAATGACAGCTAATGAGCAAAAAAAAAAAAAGTTCCGTGCATAATATTCATAATGTTTTAAGGAAGTTTGTGAATTGTGTTGGGTCGCATTCAAAGCTCTCCTGGGCTGCATGTAGCCTGTGGGCTGCAGGTTGGACAAGCTTACAATAAGGAGTTAATAATAGAGACTTCACCACACAGTAGGAAGACAAGGGGGCACAGATCATTTCTGACTAAGAAGTTCTGCAAAGTGTACTGGAGAAGGCAAAATCAATATCGAGGGGTAAGAGGATATTCTATTGCCCCCCCCCCCAAATACTTTGAGCAAATGTCTAGTGGAAATGTGAGTGAACCTGGAAAAAATGCAGAATATTTTATGGTACCTTAGTAGAGTTGATATGAAGTAAATTCCTGAAAAACGTGGTATTTATACTTAGCACTGTAATCTCTGCCTCTTCATCCCAAACTTTGGTGGGCACTCATAATTTATGTGCTGCCCTCATTTCCTTAGTTAGGATGAAAATTTCCCAATAAGTATATACACTCTTAAGTGTTATTGACTTACTAGGTTACCTCTCCTAAGGGTATTTGCTTTAAATTTTTTTTTTAATTATGTATTTGTTTAAGGTGTAGAACTCAAGATATGGAAGTAGACATGATTGAAACAATAAGAAGCTTCTGGTTCCCTTTTCTTCATTATGAGTGTTTTCAGCATTCCAAAGCTTGGTCAGTGTTTGTTTTTAAAACAGGAGTATGAGGACAGGACCACATTCTGTTCTAAGGTATGAAAGCTTCTCTGGTGGAGGAATTTCAGGCATCTCTGTCTTCAGGAAGGAAGATTTACCTAAGAAGGCCCTGTGGGAGTTACCTTATTGCTGGGGGACAGGCATATGTTTTAGAGACACAAATCCTGGGCTTCAATTCCAGCTCCACCTCTTGGAGTGTTGAATCAGAGGCAAGCTGCTCTGCTTCTCCAAGGCTTCCATGTGTGCAAATGGGAAGTGATTGCTAATTTTTACCAAGCCCAGAGTGGGGCACAGCCTCTCCTCAGATCATAACAGAAGATGGCAGCTGATTCTACCAAAGGCATCCCTAGTACAGAATGCAATAGGAGTGAAGAGTGCTGCGAGTCCCAAAGCAGCTGTGGGTTGAGTCCAGGGGCACCCAGAGCCCTCTCCCACTGCCCTTGCTGGTGCCCACACCTTTCTCTTCCTAGCCAGTTTCTCCTAGCTGAATTGGTCACCTTTCAGATCTCAGAGGAAAATTATTTCCTCCAGGAGGCTTCATACCCACTCACTCCCTCTCCAGACTAGTTTGGGTCTAGTGTTTTTTTCACTCTCACAGCAACTTCTAACATACTAACATTTAATGTCTATACTCCTTGCTACACTGTAAGATTAACAAGGGCATCAGATCAATATGGTTTACTACCTGGCCTTTGGTAGATGGCCATAAATATTTTTGAGTGAATTAATAAAGGAAAAGGAAAAAGAAGGGAGGGAGGGTGATAGGCCCAAAGGGAAGGAGTAGAGGCCCTGTTAAAATTAATTCCATTGTAATCAAATAGACCATCTAGAGGACTGAAAGATAATGTGTTCATGTGGCAGCCACCGAGGAAGAACTAGGAGTAGCTCCGATTAATATACTATGATCTTTCTGAAGGCACGAAGAGGTAGCACCGGGGCCACTCATTATTGCATATGTCAGCTTTGCTTTCAGCGCTATTCTTGTTAATGTTTAAATGCCAACATCACCACCCGGGGGCCTCGTGAACTGCGTGCAATAAATTCCCAAGAACTGACACTCTTCTGCTACTCAACAGAGAACTCGATAATATTTTTCCCCTGCTTTGTAAACCGGACCTCTTTTACTAACTATGGCAAATGTACATTTTAAAGAGTCTTTCAAGGAAATATAAGAGCATTCCATCACAAAACATTCTGTCTCTGTTTGTAATTGGAAATATTTTATGAGGACTAAGAATGAAGAATTTGAATTATGCCTTTTATTTTTATCTTGACTTGAGACAGGATTCCAGCATGGGAGAGAGTAAGGTTAGAGGTGAGGATGTGCTGATAGGAGCTTAGCCCTGGGACTTAGCATTCAGTTCAACGCAAGGAACGTCTATGGAGCACTTACTGAGTTGAGTGGTTCAAAATGACACCAAATGTCAGACATTTTGTCAGTTAAAAATTTTGATTCAGTTATGGTGCAAGGTGATGAATTATCTTATTAAATCTTATTGGCTCTGTAATTGGTATGATACTACTGTTTTTTCAACTTCACAGATGAAGAACTAGGCACAGAGATTTAAAAAGAAAACAAAATCATGCCCAAGGATGTATAAACATTAAGTCAGGAAAGCAGCTGGCCAGTCTGTGCTCTTAGCCTCTGCTGGGAGGGCTGGGGCTAGGTGCGAGTGGGAAGGCAGAGATACAACGGGGAGACACAATCCCCATCATTCAGAAGTCACAGTCCCTCGAGATGACTCATAGCAAGAACTCAGATTCTGTCATATTTCTTATACTTTTTTGTAGTTCTAGAGTTTTCCTTTTGGAATTGGAGAGAAGTCTATTTTGCCTTGTACCTGCGATCCCTACAGTGCTTTCTCTCCATGCCATCTTGCCGCCATAGCCACAGCTTATTGGACCAAAATACGGAGGAAAGAAAACATTTTCTAAACAGAGAAAAGAGGCTCTGAGAAATTCCTGAGGTAACGTTTTTCAGAAAAGGAGAAAACCGGGGGTGGGAGGGTGGGGGGAAGGACAATAGAGATGATGATAGAGATAGAGATAAGAGAGAGAGAGACAGAAAGAGAGAGAAGGAGAGAGAGAGAGAGAGAGAGAGGGAGAGAGAGAGAGAGCAGGGTGGAGATTGGGGAAGAGAAAGGGGCAAGCAGGGGGAGGTGAAAGGCTGCACTGAAACATGTTGTTTAGCCCTGCAGTCCAAGAACTTGGCACCCTTAAAACTTTGTTCTTTAAATATTTACTCAATGTTTATTTAAATGACAGGCTGAGCTCTTCCTGGGAAAATGGCAGAAGAGGCAGTGTTTTTTTGTGCCACTGTCCTAATTTAGCCCTCACCCCAAACATTATATACAAGTCATATGGTAACTAGGGCCTTCCTATTTCATATTGTTCCTCCCAACAGACCTCAAATCTGGTCCTAGCCATTATTTATTTTCCCCCCAGCCTACCCATGGGGGTCTCATCCTCTATCCATCACTCCTGAGGGTCCTACTCAATTCTCCCGCTCAGCTACCCCAGCTCCGTCCGTCCAGGTATTTTAATCTTTCCAAAAACATGTGGTAATCTCTAAGAGGAGATATTTCTCTGGTAACAACTTGGTACCCACTATATTTTGATATCTCTTATAGAGGGTGCGCCAATAGAACTGCTCTGAGCCTGTCCTTAACCTGTCTCTTGGACAAGGGTTGGTGAATTGGAGAGTATAAGTTCATGGTCAAATGGAGCATTGACCTAAGGGCATTGGGAGCCATTGGAGGGTTTTAAACTGAGTGATGGGGCTTGGATTCTAAGCTGACTACCCTGGAGGATGTGGACAGAATCCCACCCAGGCCTTAATTGGTGGGTCTAAAGAACTGAGGATGGAGAGGGCAGAAGGGGATAATATTGGTACCTCCCAATCTCAAGTCTGCCCAAATTCCCAAGCTTGTTTTGTTTTGTTTTAGTCATAATCACCATTGTCATTGGGTCAACTTCATTATCCTAAGGTGCAGGGCCCGATACAAAATAGAAATGGAGAGACCTTTGTTTAAAAATTGCTAAGAATTTCAAGACAAAAGCAACAAGTGGGGGAGGGGCCTTTCCTGAGCACAGGGCTGGGAGACTGTACACTCACACATCCATGAAGCTGGTTCTGCAAGCAGTCAGACCTCCTCTGTCCTGCATTTGCCACTATGATAACTCAGCTGTTCCATTTCAACTTCTTTGACTCTTTATAGACTGTACTCTGCCTTTTCTGCTTTATAGTGTCTGCTCATTGTCTTCTTCCTGTATGCCACTTAGCCTCTGTTCTGCTACTGACTAGTGATTTTCTCTCAATACAGTAGACTCTTTATTAACCAGAACTCAAGCAATCAACACTCTCAAGCAACCGGGAAAATGTTTTTTGCCAGTTGCTTGACATTTTGCTTGAGTCTGCATGCACTTATCAGAATCTACCTATCCCATTGAGTGTTGATTCGCTGACTGTCTACTGTACCTCATTTTCACAGGTTATAAAAGAGAGAGTCCAATAGGTTGAAATTGATACTATCCAGTGTAGATCATTTTTGTTGGGAAGATTCTCAGTAATAATTAAAGTCAAGGTCATAGGTTGACTTTGACACAGGTGTCCACTCCTGGCCAGGCTGACCAAAGTCAGTGGACAAAAGGGAGTCATATGTATGACAAGCATATGTGCACAGTAATAGACTCCTATTCAATCATAAATATAGGTTTGAGTCCTTGCCGAAGCTCCAGAACTATAAAGAATTATAAGAAACATGATAGACTCTTTCTTACTACACACACATGTCTTATAAACTTATTGGGGAAGAAGGAGATCAAAACTTCAGTCATGCTGTGAGGCATCTTGTAGGACTGACTGTCTTAGAAATGCACCTCACTGTTTATCTGTGCCCCATGACCTTGCTCCCAGTAGTAGCTGAGGAGTCAGATTGCTCAGGTTGCATTCCTGGCCCAATCACTTGATTGTCACGTGTTTTGGGGCATGTTCTTTTACTTCTCTGTGCTCAACGTTCTCATTTGCAATATTAGGGCAGTAAGAGTAGAGTCCTGATCTCAGAGATTTTTGGGAGATTGTACAAGGTCATCCTGGTTCAGTAAATAATTTGGCCTAATATTTTCTACTATTAATCTTTCTCTTCCTTTTTCTTAAATTTCTTCTCCCCTTCTTGGATAGACAAATTTCATCCCCCTCTATTCTGAAGGTTCATGCTCATTTCTGCTCCTATAGTTTCGCTCAGAGTAGTCCCACCACCTAGTGTGTCCTTTCTTCTCCTCCTCTGTTTAAGCCTGATTTATCTTCACAGCTCAGCTTAAGTCCTAGGGCATTCATGCAACTTTTCTTGATTATTTCAACCCACAGATAAAACTTAATTATTTCAACCCACATACAGAAACTCATAGAACAAAATCAAGTTTTGAAAGGACTTAGTTTTTAGAATGCAGGTCCTCTTTACAGTCCAGGAAATTAAGGCTGGCAGAGCCTAACCTCTCTCATTTTCCTAATTTCCTATTTATATGACTCATCTGTGTCACCCATCTTAGCACTTCACCATCCACTGCCTCTCTTCCTTCTGATTCCTGTTTTAATAGCTCTTCATCTTAGCCTTCTGATCTCAACTCAAATGAGTCTTTTTCTGCCTTTCTCCCCCCAGAATAGACCAACCCTATGGGCTATTCTTTCTGATAGCTACCTGTTCTTTCCCTTGGAAGTCTTCATCAAAAAGCAAATCAGCAATTATGTTTGTAGTTAGTTGCTAATTGGGCATCTTCTTCACTCACTGGAATAAAAGCTTTTCTAAAAAATATTGATATTTACTAAGTGTCTGGTATGTGCACAATGGTGTGCTGACTATTGAAGATTCAATGGTGGACTGGTCAAATTTGGTCTCCACTTTCATGGATTTTTTTTTTTTAAATGTGGGTAGTTCCCTGGCTGGGAATCGAACCCAGGCCGCAGCGTTGACAGCGCCGAAGCCTAGCCACTATACCACCAGGGAACTCCCCCATAGATTTTCCATAAAGCTAACAAATTAAGACCTGAGAATAAGCTCCTAGATTTTTGGAAGCTCTCATAGATTGGATATAACTAAAGAAAATGAACAGTACTGGAAATTTTACCCCCCACTAAACTAAAGCAGAATAGTGAAGTTATTTGTACAATTCAACATAAACTAATAGAAATATCTCAAGTGCTCCAGGTAGCATAACACACACACACACACACACACACACACACGGTTTTGAAAATAAAATACCACCTTCTTTAGGTTAGATCCTTCTCTCAAAGTCCAAGAGTCAACATTTGCTAAAGTCTTAGTTGTTTAAAACACTCTAGTGTTTACTCTCTCTTTTTTTTCAACTCTTTGTTTCATAAGAACAATCTAGTTCCTTGTTATAGAAGAGGCATGAACCCTGAGCACCTGAGCAGTTACCTTTCTTTGCAAACAAAACCCTTCATCTTTCATCCTCTATTTAAAGGAACCAAGTTCTTGTGAAATGGCAACTAAACCATATGCACCCAATCCACTTAAGGTGAGACTAGTAACTTCATAGGCTTCAAATTGCCCACTTAAGGAAATTGCCTTCTGCTTGTCTGTTTGAAAATACTCTCCTTAGAGATTACAACGTTCACACTATTCTTTAAATATTAAGTTTCAATTGCCTAATAGGCATTTCTCCTTAGTATTTTCACGAGGCTAAGAACTCGGTTGCCTACAGCTCATAAGCCAATAACAGCGACACAAGATTGGTGGAAAGAAAAGCAAATTTACTCAAAATACCAGCAGACTCGTGTCCAAAGGCCAACTCCCCAATCTCCACATGCTTAAAAGCTTTTATAGGCACAGAAGGAGAAGTAGAACAAAGACAAAGGGAGGTCTCAGTCAAGCAGTTTTGGGGCACCAAAACCTGAAAAGAGAAAAGGGGGGGCCGCTCCTTGGCATCTGGTCTGTCTCAAAGGTCGGGTTACCACTGGTCTCTCATAGGACAGTATCTCTGGTTGCTATGGGAAAAAAATGGCTGAGGGCTGTGATGCCTCTTAAGTCAGTGTCCTAAGTGATAAACAGATTTAGGAGGCATGCCTGCAGTTCTGAGAAAATAGTCATTAAATCCCCAAAAGGCAGAGCTATTAAGCCCATTTGTCCTGCAATTAGCAAGGTATATGCATTCTCCACCCTGAGTAAACAAAGCTATCAAAGCAGTACCAACAGGTGCCTGTAGTCTTGGGAAAGCAAAGTCTTTAAACGCCAGTGGGAAGGGGAGGAATAGTGAAGAAAGAAAGGAAAAAAAACCTTTAAAACATCCCAAGTTAAGTTTTAAGCTGAATTACATTATTAAATTGAACTAAACTAAGATATAGTGCCATAGTGTCACTAAACTAAAATATGGTGTCATGGTGCCAGCCTTATAGGATCTTAGAGGTGACTCAATCTCATCAAGTCCCAAACTGAATTATGACCCAGTTAACTCTCTTTTCATTCTCATGAATATTATCTGTTAATGACATCTCTGAATTGGAAATCTGTGATGCAATCTTATATTCAAATACAAATTCCTGCATTTTAAACCTAAATGTCTCTTGAATTTGTCTCCCGATTCCTTGCCTGACTCTCCCCTCCTGCCATCCCTCCTTCCCTTACTGGCTCGAATCTTGATATCTTCATCACACTTTCACTGGCCTTGGACTATGGCCTCCTGATTTTTTCTCAAGCCATCACTCCTGTGTATCTGAGTCTTACACCCCCATTGCACCACAACTCTCTGTCTGCAATTTCCAGCTTGTCAGTTCCCTGGTCAAACCACTTCCATGGTTTCCCATAGCCATCAGCAGTTTTGCTCCAGGGGACGGGGCTCTTTGGAAAATTGGAGAAGGACAAGAAACTCCTCATTGTGCTAGACCATCCATTCACACTGCAGGACCCTGAACATCCTTGGATAGAGGCTACAACATGCCACAGAAACCCCCAGTCAACGTGACAAGAAATGCACACACACATTCTTAGTCTTGCCCAGGTGCCACCCCAGGTGCCAATCACCTCAACGATTAAAGTCTGTGCTCCTTAACTCGGTCTACAAGACCCTCTTGAACCCCACCTAGACTGCTGGCCTCCGTACCGGCCCCCCCCCTCCACCTGCACACTCTGTTCTCCCTTAACAGCCAGTGAACTAATGACTGCTATGCTATGACATCTCCTCCAATCTCCTCGCCCAGCTAACGACTTATTCTTCAAGATTCCATCCTGGATCTCCTCCTTCTAGAAGCCTTCCTTGAATCTCATCCTTCACTTTTTCTCTCTTTACCTCTTTCTCTTGCCCCACCCCATTCTAACACTGACCAGACAGGTGCTTCTTCTCTGTGTGCCCTGCACCCCAGAAACTCCTTCAACACCAGTCACATCAAGTTACCGTGACCTGTTTATGCTTGACTGTTCCAGTAACGATTTGAGGGCAGTGTGGAACAGATGCCCTTCCCAGCTCCTCTTTCAACATAGAACTTGTTGTTTGTAGTAATGTCCTAAGGCTGCTGAAACAAATTCCCAGAATCTATTTGACTTAAAACAATAGAAATGCATTGTCTCAGTTCTGGAGGCTAGAGGTCTGACATCAAGGAGTCAGTGGGGCCATGCTCCCCCCAAAAGCTCTAGGGAAGAACCCTTCCTGTCCCTCCCAGTTTCTGCTGGCTCCAGCTGGTCCTTGACTTGTGGCTGCATCACTCCAATCTCTGCTGCTGTCTTCACATGGCCTTCCCATCTTTGCTGTCTCTTCTGCTCCTTTGTCCCTTATATGGACACCTATCATTGGATTTAGGTCCCACCCAGGGAATCCAGGATGACCTCACCTCAAGATTCTTAATTACATCTTTGAAGTCCCTTTATCCAAATAAGGTCATAAGCACAGGTTGTGGGGTTTAAGAGGCAGACATGCCTTTTTGGGACCATTATTCAACCCACTGCACTGCCCGACTGTGAGGAGTAGGTATAGCAAATAGCTTCCAACTATCAGCTGCCTCTGCTGGAGGGGTCTGCTCCATAACAAAGCTGGTTAGACTAATCATGGAAATTGGGATGGGTCACTGAGAATTAGGCCACCTTGTCACCTGGCCTACCACAGGATGGTTGAAAACACCCAAAGCTAAATTCTTACTCCTTTACTTTCATTTCCTCCTACTCGCCATGACCCACTTTCTCTACTTTCTTTCAATGCAAGTATTTGCTGAGAGGCTTTGAAACTCCTCACTGACAGAGATGTTCAGGTTGTTATACGAGAAGCCTCCCGGATCCATCCCCCTGTCCTCCTGGAGCTGACCTTCCTAATAGGGAAGATGGGGACCAAACGAACACAGGCAGCTGAGGATTAAGTGCCATGATGAATGGTAAAGAAAAGTGACAGCTTCAGGGAGAGAACAAGGTCAGCCTCAATTTCCTGAGCTGTAAAGAGGGGCTGTACTGAAGTCTAATCTTTCCAACACTCAGTTCTGCTCTGTAAGTCTCTGTATGGGGGTTGAAACAACATAGAAAGACTTGTGAAGGCCTTGGGACTGAACCTGGGCTGTGAAGGATAGCTGGGTCTGAAACAGGGGGAACAGAAGTAGTGTAGTCCAGCCTGAATGGAAGTACGGGGGCAAGAGGGCCCTGGGCATCTCAAAGACGAAGGATAGGATTTGCGAGTCCTAAAGCAGGAGGTGGCAGAGCGATGGCTCAGGAATAACAGAGAGAAGATCAGGGTTTCAGGTATGAAACAGCAGGAGATGAGACTGGACAGATGTGCAGGGACTCAAAGGCCAGTCTGCTAACAGTGTGGAGTTCTAAAGCCGTTAGAGAAACTTCAGAAAAGGGAGGAGCTGAGGTTGCAAAAGTGGTATTTGTTTATTAAAAAATGTGCTCGAGATACAGTATGAGTAAGGCAAGGTGAGAGGCTGGGAACCAGAAGCCGACTGGAGATGCCGCTGCCATTGCCTGGGCGTAGGATGTGATTAGACCCCGGATGAAGGCGGCGGTAATATGAGAGACCTGGCTGAGGTGTTGGTTTTATTAATTGGTGTGGACTTTAAAGGGAGAGGCATCTTAAATAATTCCATAGTTAAGATTCTGAAAAACACCCAGAAGTAGGAACACTTGGGAATCAAGATTAAAAAGATCACAAGCCTGGTTGGGACATTTGAGTTGTGGTAATGTCAGGACATTCAAATAGAAAGGCCCAGCTATCTGTTAGAGATGCCTCATTGCTACCCTGTCACTGCTGCAGCATTGTCCTGTCACAGTCTGCCCTAATGGACTGTCTCACCATTGCTACTTGGAAGACAGGCTTCTGTTAACTCCACAAAGGCATTCTTTGTCTTATCTTGAATGTGACCTTTTCCTTAATTTATGGTATCTACTCCTGAATCTTTCAGTGTATTAACATCCATTTTCCCACTCTCCAGTGCTGAAAGAGGGGCATGAAGAGAGGTCAGGACAGCATCTATTGATTTGTTCATCTAACAGATGTTTATTGAGCACCTATTTTGTGCCAGGCACTGTGCTGGGCACTGGACGTCTAAGTTGAGTAAAACAAACTTAATCCACTTCGTGGTGGGAAATATAGACACCAAATGAGAGAGAGATGAGTGCAAGAAAGAGATACGCCAGATTTGTAAAACAGAAAGGCCTGAAGAACCCTGAGGGGTTGTGGGAGGCTTTAAGAAAAGCAGCATTGAAGGGAAGCCCTGAAGGATATTTGGGAGTAATTTAGGGCAGGGCGGCAGGGCTGCAGAGCTGCATGACACCAGGAGACACCTTTCACACTGAACTCTGGAAATGTGGGAGGAAACGGCCCAGAACATGGGTTGGGAAATGTGGTGGCGTTGCAGTGGGGGTCCGATGATGGGAGAGTCCCTTCTGTTAACCCCAGTTAGATACTAATGCATGCTAACTCGACTCATATAAAGCAGCATAGCTGTCTGCTAATTTTTCTGAGAATTCAGAGTGTATGTCTGTCACGCAGACCGGAGATTGACAACTTGGAGGTGCTGACTCATGCTAACTAAACTCCCAAGGCATTAATATATGCAAGCCAGCGTTGCCAGTTGTTAATTTTCTATGAGAAACAGAGTCGATCTGTCAAGAGGACCAGAGATTGACAGCTTGTCCTCTCCCTGTGTGGAGGTTCATGGGGGGCTCCCTGGGAAGCCAATTAGCCCAGGGTTTCCTGATGAGCCTGGAATCAGAGGGGAGAACAGTTAGTTACACACCCATGAGGACTTCAGGCTGTGTGTCTTATGTGTCCATCTCTTGTTGGGGACAGGCTCAGTGGGTTTGTCAGGGGAAAGAGTTGGCCCACTCACAGTGAGAGTTGGCCCACCCTGTTCTCTTTGTATTTTTCGGCTCCAAAGCTTATTAATCTTCCTAATTCTCACTTTCTTCCTTTAAATGTGTGAAACCTAACTGTAGTTTGGGGTTAACCCATGTACTGCATAACTTTATAAAATCAACCATGTGTATTGATTTCAGTCACTGAACTCTAGGGGCACTCCTATTGTTCAGGTTCTTTTTCTTTTTCTTTTTTAATTGTTAAATTTATTGGGGTGACATTGGTTGGTAAAAATTACATAGGTTCCAGGTGTACAGTTCTACCATACATCATCTATGTGTTGTGTTATGTGTTCATCACCCAGAGTCAGTTCTCTTTCCATCTTGGTGTTTGTTCTATATTTACAAGCTAATTTGGTATTTTGGATCATGGTAGTAACACCTACATGTATGGTTTTAGGGCAAGCTGAATGCAAATCAACCTTGAACTAGGTGAAAGCAGAGTAGCTTTGTGGTAGCATGTAAGTCATTGGCTAAGTGTGAACTCCAGGCTCTCCTTTGTGCTCGTGCAGGCCTGGCCACCCGGCTTGAACTACACTGGCTTCTTCTCAGTCTGGATACTTAAAGTGGATGTCAGAATAATGCCCCTCATTCAAGATGTCCACATTCTAATCCCTGGAACCTGTGAATATGTACCTTACACAACCAAAGGATTTACAAGGTTAAGGGCCTGGAGATGGGGAGGTTGTTTGGGATTATCTGAACCCAATGTAATCATAAGAGTCTTTATCAAGAAAATAAGGGGACAGGAAAATGAGAGAAAGAGAAGCAATGACAGAAGTAAGAGCTGGGAGAGCAAGGGAGAAATGTGAAGGTGTTAATTCTGTTGGCGTTGTAGATGGAGGAAAAAGACACAAACCCAGGAATGGACAATCTCTAGAAGCTGGAAAAGGCAAGGAAACAAACTGTCCCCTAGGGCCGTTGGAAGGAACAGCGCTGCTGCCATCTTGATTTTGTGACTTCTGGCATATAGAACGTGAGGTAATGAACTTGTGTTGTTTAACACTGCTAAATGTGTGGTGGTTTGTTTCAGCAGCAGTAAGAAGCTGATATAGTCAGCTTCTCCTACCTGGTAATGTCCTCCCTGCTCTGTAGAGCCCCGTCACTCTAGACACATCGAAGTACCCGGTGGTTGGAGACAAAGAACACAGTGTTTGTACAGGATGAGAGTCATGCTTCTCACAAATAGCGCAGTGTTGAAATCGCCAGCTCACTGCTGCATACATACACATGGTGATTCCATGCCCCGGGCCCAAGGTACAGTGGCACTGTCACTGCCTGTGCTGACACACAGCCCTCCTAGGGCACCGATGAAGATGTGAGCTCTCTTTGAAGCTAGTTGTTCAGATCTGCTCTACAGGGGCCTCAAGCAAGATGAGAAAGAAGTCTAAGCCTCTCATCATGATGCAGGTTTTATATCAAAATTGCACACTCAACCAACTGGGACAGGAAATAATTAATCAGAACATTACAGAGCAGTTAAGTACAATTAATTCCTACAAAAGGATATGAGTGTGTGGTTTTAACTGGCAGAGTGATTTTATTTTCCTGTTAATTTAGTTCAAGATAAACAAACACCAGAATAATCTTTTCAGGTTTTTCATGACTCTGGGGCTATTTCTCCCTTTCTAGTTACCAAGAATATTTTTAAACTCATACACTAATACCTCTAAGTTGATCATATTCTGCAGAAAGAGCTCCCTGCTCCTAGTCAATGGGTTATTAGCTTTGTCATATCTCTCTCTCCTCTCTCTCTCTCTCTCTCTCTCTCTCTGTGTGTGTGTGTGTGTGTGTGTTAGGAGGTGGTGCTGAATAAAAGTCAAAGAATATTTTATTTCTGCCCAAATACCTTAAAATCTAAACATAATGTATTTTTTAAAATGTTGTAAAAACACCATCTGAGAAAGTAACTTAATCCCAAGGGTAAACTCATTGACACTATGTGGGGTTTCCTTTCCTCTTACCTTTTTTATCCCTTAGGGCTGGGAACTCCTTACAAGGAAAGAGGTAAAAATATAAGGCAATATAATCTGGCTGCAGCACCACGATTATCGTTCTTCTCCCAGTTCTCCTGTCATTGTTGGGACATACAAAAAGCCAAAAAGACAAGTTCTGTAATCAGGGCTTTATGTAAAGGGGGAAGAATTCATCATGCAGGAATGGTGAAGGGAATATTTTCTCCCCTTTGCAGCTCCAGAAAGCACAGTGTGCCCTGTCGAGCTAGAAAAATAGAATTGGGTTCTTGTGATGGATGATTATTGTTTAGAAGTGCAGATCCATCACAAAACAATAGGAGAGGCAAAGCTCCTGGACAGCCTTCAGGGGCTGGTGGGTTTCTCTCTCCCTGATAGATTTACTCCCCAGGTTAACCTGATCACAAATTACAACCAAAGGGCTGTCTGATTACCTTGGATTGAAATTGTAATGTCCTATTATGTCACAAATACAAACATGCTCCAATTTCTGATCTAATTCACAGTGTAATGAGACTCCAGTGTCTTAAGAGTATTAATTCTTGCATTTAGAATCAGACTAATTCCCAAGAGCTTTATTCTGATGCTTTTCAATCTCTGCCTTCACTGTAGAATGTGGTTTTCAAGATGAAAGTTATGACCAACCAGTGGGTTTTGAAATAAATTTAGTGGGTCACAACCAGCATTTTTTTTAAATAAAGGAGTAGAATAGAAAAGAAAACATCAGAATATATCACACAAAGCAAGGATGACTGTGTATGAAACTTTATTTTGAATGATGATGTATGTGTGTAGCTATACATCAATATCAGAACATACAGGCTCACTTACACAGCTACATGTTTGTGTGTATTTGTTTATGATGAAAATTTATTAAATGGGGGCCAAAAGTGCTTGAAAGCTTCTGCTGTATTGTGGGAATTCTAATGCCTATCTTACTTACCTACAGAGAGAGGCAGAGTAAAGCATAATGAAGGTAGTCTACACTTAGAAGAGAAGTGGACTGAGCCAAAAAGTACTGAACACACATAGGCGCACTAATACTAGCTACTCTGGTCCCTGAAGTGGCCTCAGATCCAGTTGAGGTCTCTGGGAGGTCTGTTCATACACTTGGCTCTTTTCTTGAATGCCTGTGAGATCCCTAGGTCCCTCATTGTTGTGTGTACACAGCATGAATGGATAACTGGGATCTAACATGATTGATTAACTAGGGGACATGTGCAGACTCTTACGACCAGTGTAGTAGTAGATTGTGTAGGCAGTGGGAAAGACCTGTCGCATACAAGTGTCACACCCGCTGAGTTCTGCTGAAAGTCATGGAAATGTGTAAGAAGCACTGTGCTGGTGATGGCCTAAGACATGATTCTTGAGCGTAGAGCTAGATGGAATCACAAGTGGCATTCTTATGTGTACATTTAAGTATTTTAGCTATACACTTAAAACTGTGTAATGATTTTGTTATAGTTGTTCCTACAGTCTCCGTCCCACCACCTTTTTTTTTCTGAAAAAGAAGTTTTTAAAGTGCTGTTTTGTTAAGGAAATTTGCCTGGGTACACAAGTCTTGTATCACTGCAGGTGACTGCAGTAGAGCCTCCTGTTCTTTGGGCCAATCCAGGGCAATCACTCTTTTTCGTAATCATAAGGACCTTTGACTAAATGGGTTTCACATCCAACATCTCAAATTCATTATTTTTATATATACTTTGGTGATAGGTTTCCTAAATGGAGCAGTCATTTCAAAGGTGCTGGTCCTGACCTAAGAAATCATCATCAACAGCTAATAACATCCAAAGACAGAGGCAACCAAGCATAGCATACCTCTTGGAAATGCAAACACTAAGTGGGTAGTGGATGATATTTAAGAATTCATACTGTTGATTTTAAGGATATGTGAGGATCATTTTTTATGAAGGTGAGATAACAGTATAATTACTGGTTTTAAAACAGGTAGTATTTGTTTTTGTTTTTTGTTTTTGGGGGGGTTTTTTGTTTGGTTGGTTTTTTTAGTGGTTAATGCATTGAAATCTTAACCAGGGAAATTCCCAGGTATCTGGGATTGGCTCCAAAAATTACCTGGGGCAGGGAAGGTGTTGGAGTAGAAACAGACCACGAGTTAAAAATTCTGTATCCGGGTAATGGGAGCTCAGTATAGTACAGGTTCACGCTATACTTTGGTATGTGTTTAAAACTTTTTCTAATAAAAATATATCTGTGTCTATTTTATTGAGGTATTTGTCCTTTTAACAAACATATTGAAATCATATTAGTGATCTCTGGCAAGACTTGTTTTCATTACTTCATATTTCCTCTTTCTAAGATGCCATTGATTTTTCAGACACACAATTGTAACTTCGAAGTCTCCTGACCTGAAGGTGAAAGCTCACTTTGGGTGGGGGAGAACAGAGGAATGATTGTCATATCATAATTATACATCGATTTTAAGACACATCCTGACTTCAGGCTATCCAAACTGTATACCTTAAAATCAAGAAAAAATGGTAATTCTTATTTTCTTTTGGCTGTGTAATAAATATTTGGCTGTAAAACCTGAATGCTTCCTAAGAGAAAATATTGTGTTCAGGGTACTATGGCTTTTGTCCTTTATGTACTTTTTTTTTTTTTTCAGTGTGTCAGAATCCCAGTCATCAAGTTGAAATAGGTTAATCTGGTCTTATCACCAGCAAACCTGTCTCAGTGGCAGAAGGTACTGACACAAGAAGGAACTATAGGTATCCTCTTTAGAAACGATGTTTGCAGCTGGTTTAAAATGCTTCCAAGGATTCAAGGTGAATTCAATCGTCTGAGACCCAAAAATGTTTCCTAGCACAGCCTTCACGGGCACAGCTGCGGAGAACAGAACCGGGGCTTCGAGCCAGAAAGAACTGGGTTGAAATCTGGCTGTATCAGTTACCAACTGGGCAAGCCTGGCTGTGTTTCTTCCCCGCACTGAGCCCCATATGCCTCACGGATAAAATCTCTGGAGAAACCTACTGCTGAGTGGTCTGGGATTTAAATGAAATACAGTAGACTCTCCGTTAACCAAAGCATGCCAGTGCTTGAGTTCTGGTTGATGGAGAGTGTACTTACACTTATGTGGCATCTACCCATCCCCATGGGTGCCGGTTAACCGAGCGTCTACTATAATAACATACATAAAAGCCTCTAATGTCATGTTAGGACATAGCGGAAACTCAAGTTCTTATTAACATTGTTTTTTTTCTGGAATCCAAGTCAGGCTCCACTGGCACATACTTTGGGTGAAGTTTTTAGCCCAAACTTCTGACTGGTACCTGCAGGTAACTGGTCATTCTGCAAAGCGATCCTTGGCAAAAAATTGGGTTTGGGGGATATGTTAGTCAGCTCGGGTCACGAGAAGAAAATACCATAGACTGACAGTTCTGGAGGCTGGATATTCAAGACCAAAGTATGGTTTGCCGGTGACTGCTGCCTTTCTCTTGAAAAGGTCGGTCGGTCATCCCCTCAGGCGTGCCCTACTCTCATTACCTAATCTAATGCAACTCACTTCCCAAAAGTCTCCAAACACCATCATATTGGGATTAGGGTTTTAATATATGTTATCAGGTCAGGACGGGGCACATTTGGCTCCTAGCAGGTGAACTGGCTCTGTTTTCACACTGACTTAGAACTTTAGACACAGAATTCTGGAACTTTCTCAGGATTTTCTTCGCATCTAACTCATGCTCAGTAAGTTTCTCTATGGACTATGTGGCTTTAGCCAAAGATGCTGAGGAAACTGTGTTTGTCTAGTACCTGCCACATAGTAGGTGCTCATCAAATAGGGATTGAGTGAGAGAGAGTGACTGGAGAGAGGTCGGTCTCCCAGAGTCTGCATCTGGGGCTGTGTTTTTCACCCCACCAAGGCCAATGCTGTGGGGTTGCTCTTTTTCTGGGATGCTTATATTCTTTCCATACATCATGTTTTCACAGATCTAGCTTCTCTGCATCCTGGCAGAGTGGTCTCAGGTCCATTCCAGAGCTGGGATGAGTGTTAGCCCCTGTCCCCATGTCCACCCCCCTGGGAACCAGGAGCACTAGGCAGCCCTGGGTAGAAAACTGCGAGTGCTCCTGGCCCACTCTTGTCCACGCGTGGCCAGTGGTTCTGCCGAGGACATCAGCCCCGGCTTCTTGTGGCCAGCCTTGGTTGGCAGTGGCTGGCAGCAGCCATCCCACAGGCAGCAGGCCCACAGCATGAGGGCACCAGCTGGTTCCTCTCCCTGTGCCACCCCATCTGCTAGATGACAGTGACACTGCGAGAAGCTGGGCAGAACTGGCCAGCTTACAACCTGAGGGCCAGTTCATGTACACATTGCGTGTGTGCTGGGAGAAGAGGGTAGGGGGTTGTGGAGGAAGGGCACCTTGCTTTCCCCAGGGAAAGGAGCAAGAAAATGTTCTCTTCCCAAACCCCTTTCTATACCAGCCGATACTGGAATTCCACCTCTTCGGCATGGTCCTTACCTGTCTGAATTTCTTCATCTGCATGAAAGACGGAGAAGATCATAATACAAATCCATGTCCCTAACACTCCAAGCGAAGAAGCTAGAAGTTAGTTTCCCCAATTGCTACCTGCCTGAAGACTGATGGATGAGATTTGTTAAGTTTGCTGCAAGTGATGAAGTAAGCAAGGGCTAAAGACAACAGGACCCGTGCCAAAGTCAGGTACCAAGGATCCCAGCATGACTTCGGATCGCTCTGGAGGAGCTGTGGCTGGATGAAAGTTGCAGACCACCCACGGATTTCCAGCCTCCAAGTTTGCCATGAAATTAAATGCCTTGAAGAGCCAGGCATGTGCTGTGGGTGAGTGGCACGTGCCAGGGCTCTGCATAGTAAACACCAGCCAGGTCCCTCACTTCTACAAAGATGCATTCACTACTTGTTGGTACCGCAAGCAGTCTGCTGGGTATATATGATTTGTGTTCTCACTTTTTGTGGATTCATGAGCATGTAGAAATTATTTCTGTACTACAACCCACATACCACAATACAGGGTCAAGTAGCAACTGTGGAAGGAGTTACAGGGACAGGGGGGTGGCAGGCTCCACCCAAAGAGGGCAGAAGCTGTGCAGTCCCAGCTGATTATTGGGGGGTGGGATGTGAGTCCAGGGTGGTAGATCTTCCACTTTTTTTTTTTAATCAGCCAAAGCTTATGATGAAGAAGGGGTAAGTATCATTTACTAAACTCCTAGTCACCTTCCACCAGACACATTCATATCCCTTATTTCATGTAGTCCTCAAAACATTTCTGGAAGGAGTGATTACTATTTTTGATTTTTCTTAGGTAACAAAGGAGGGAATCGAGGCTCAGAGGAAGTATGAAACGTATTAAATATATACACCAGCTCGGAGGGACCGTGTCTGTCTGATGCTGTGTTCTTAAGTCCTCATGTAGTGCCTACCATGGTGCAAGTGCTCAGTACGTTCTTGCTGATAATGTTATTTCCCAGGATGAGAGAGCCAGTGAGTGATGAGACCTTCATGAAAGATGAGAAAAGACCTTGAGGGATGAAAAAGAAAGAGGTTTGCATAATTAATAGTGAACTAAGAAATGAATGATTTATATGTCACAATATCTTTCTTCCAAGGGTTTTGAGGTATTTGACAGTTACCTCACCTATCTTTCCACCAGTCCTGGCAGAATTTCAGGCAAGTGAGGGGAGATGAGTCAGGAGTGATTTAGTCAGGGCCACATGCACAACTCAGGGACAGGACACTGTAACCTGCCCCTGTCCACTCCTTCCTGAACCACGGGACCCTCCAGAGCCCCCTCTGTGCAGGCCCCTCTAGGGAGAGCCCCCTCCAGCTGCTGCCCACCCCTCATCACTCAGGAGTACACTACCATTAAACTCAGTGGGTAGGACTAAGTCAAATTTCACTTCGGGCTCTTAGTAGCTACAAAGAACACAATTTAGAAAATTGCCTGTGGTGAGGTATTTAGACAAACCAGATGGGGACAACCCCCGAAATCTGTCTTCTAATGTGTGCTGCTATGCCTAGAAGATTGCAGGAAATCGAGTCTAAAAGAAAGCAAACCTCAAGTAAATGGTTTGCTGAGCATTTCTGTATTGCTTTCATTATCAGAAAAAAAAACAACATACTAATAATTCTAGCCATAGCTATTGATATACGCTTTGGTTATATAAACCTGATATAGTATCTTTTCATCAAAATCACAGAGTGGAAGTTACAGTGGAAAGGGGCTTTACAATCATAATACTTCTAGGAGATTTCTCTCTCTTAACTGGAAATCCATAAACTTGTCAACTGGAGGCCATGGGAAGCTCACAGGGGACTCCTGAATACACCTTTGCCACTACCTGTCTTAAAAGCTTGTATGGGACACAGAAGTCTTGATTAAATTCAGATGACACGATGTCCTGAGTTGATTTTTCTCATTTAACATTAAACTTTCTTGATTTAAGCAGCTTAGTAAGAAGCAAGACATAATTAGGCCTTGCTTTTAACTAAAAATGTCAATATTTATTTATTTATTTACTAGTTCCACTGAGAAATTGCTTAATTTTCATCAATGCTGTTGATTTTTTCTTTCCATAGAACAACGTTCTTGTCAATCCTGCTTGGATGCAATTAATTGTGCTGTGTTTATCTCCTTGGTTCCACAGTTAATTCCAGTGTAGAACCAATTTATTTATAGTTTTCACTTCTCAGAACACCCTTCCCACTGAAAATTCATTGACAATACCACTATTCACGATGTGTTTTTATTTTGCGCAGAAGGAACTGAGGGATTGGTTTGGAGGGAGACAAGAGAGGAAGGTGTCTATAAAATAAATACTCTTGGTTTGGTAGCATGTCCTAATGAAGCATACAAGCGCTTCTTGATATAATTGTGGTGCTGTGATTGGCTCTCTCTGCATCACTTTCTGTCCCTTCAGAGACAAATGACAGACAAAGACAAGACTCCGGGATAGCTACTGCACCTCAAAGTACCCAACAAACATAAACAGTGAAGCATCTTTTAATGGACTGTGATGTATTGATTCACACACATATCTGGCTAAGTTCGGAGATAAAACGCTGACATATTAGGAGAGTTCAGATTCCTTCTCTCTGGACAGTATATTATATTGTAGGCATTAAAGGCTTAACAGAAAACCATGACTTCAAATGAATTTGGGACCTTTAATCAAGCACTCTCTAAAGCAAACCTCTGCACTGGCACAAAGGACTTAGGCCAGACAGCCCCACTGGCCATTTGCTGCCCCATAAACTAGGCATCATCGAGTCCATATGAGGAGGTGGGAAAGAAGTAAACAGAAGCTACTTCCAATTCACAGCACGTCTCCAACTGTCTTTTCTGCTCTTTATGGCCACCTAGGAAGACTCATAAAGCACACTCATCATTTTGGAGAAGAGAGAGGGCTGATTATAGTATAATTTAAGCAAAAGCCCGCAACTGAAATACAGTAGACTCTCAGTTACCTGGCACCCTTATGGATTGGGAGATGCTGGATAAATGTAAGTAGACTCTCTGTTAACTGGGAACTCAAGCAACTGGCACTCTCGAGCAACCGGCAAAAAAATTTTGCCAATCTCTTCAGAGAGTGCCGGTTACTTGAGTTCTGGTTAATGGAGAGTCTATAGTATTTCTCTCTGTGAAATAATATTTACCGGGTCTCACAATTTCCAACATCTATCTTTACTCCCACATGCCATATTTTGCCATGTATAATGAGCACATTTTGGCCAAATTTGTGAGGGAAAAACAAGGATGTGCATTATACATGGGTAGTCCTAATTCCGTATCTATATAAATGTTTTTATTTATGCTTATGAGTTAAAAGTGTAGCTCGCGAAATCAATAAAAATATTCGCATGCAAAATAATACCCTGGAATATGATAGTCTTTTTTTTAATTGTTAAATTTATTGGGGCACTATTGATTAGTACAAATTACATAGATTTCAGGTGTACAGTTCTACAATACATCGTCTATGTGTTGTGTTATGTGCTCACCACCCAGACTATTGTCCTTCCATCGCCATGTAGTGGTGATCAGGTAACCACTGATCCACTGTGTCCATGAGCTTTCGTTTCTTCGTTGTTTTCAGTTTTATATTCCATATGCTATGTTAAAAAATAAATGCTAAAATTCCTTTATAATGCAAAAAACAAGTACCTAAATATAAACAAAGAAACATTTGAATTAAAAAATTAAAACAGAAGACTTTTTCTCTGCAATTTGGGCCCAGAACATGAGCGCGCGTTATGCACAGGAGGGTATTATACCCAGCGAACTGTGGCACTTGGATTTCGTTTCTGCAGGCTATCCGCCCACAGACAGATCTCTTAATCGTCTTCCATGCAGAGTGATCGCAGGGCCTGCTCTGAACTCATTTTAGAAGCTTTGATAATCAGCTACCGATTGAAGGAATAAAGGGGGAGCTGAGGAATGCTGGAAGAAGTGGGGTTCCAAAGACCTGTCCCGTGCTATGAGGACAAGCTGCTTCTCTTCCACCTTCTTTGTATTCCATAACAGGGTAAATAGGATTCCTTGATGCCTTTCTCTAATGTCACCTCCTGTCCTTTAGTTTCACTAAGGGAACCAGAGGGTGTCCTAACAAGAATATTGTGCTTGGAGTGAACGTGTGTGCAGTGTAGCTGCACGTGGCATATCATTTCATACTCGCAGTCATTTCATGTTCTATTTGCTTCTTTGGCAATAGCCCAGCCTCGGGAAATACATATTCCAGTATGTGTTATGCTTATCTCTAGACAGTCAGGCTAATTTTTTTCCTCCCCTGCCAATATTTAATAAAAAGAGGAAAAAGAGAAAGAGCTTACAGGTCCCGGGTGCTTACATTGGGCCAGCCGCTGTGCTAAATGCTTCACACACAGACATTATCTCCTTTCATCTTCACATTTAATTTTCATTTCACAAACGGAGGCAGAGGCACCGTCAGGTTGCTTGTGCAGAGTCACACCTCTGACGTGCAGGGTGGGGGGCACGCTGACCCCTGCGTCATCTCGAAGTGCTTGCATTGACAGCGGGCTCCAGGCCTGCCAGGGGCATGGAAGAAAGGATACCTAGAAGCACAGGCAGCATCTCAACTCCACAGAAAAATAAACTACTATCAGCAAACAGTAACATCCCTGTGGCCTTCTTTTCAGGGTAAGAATAAATGTGCTGAGCTGTCCTTTAGGGCACTAATGACGGGGCTGCTGAACAACACCAGGGCGATTATTGTTTTCCCGGCTGACACTTGGCCAGTTCTTTCTCTTCTTTACTTTCAGGCTAATAATTAGATTTAAATCCCTGACAGGACTCTAACTGCCACCCCAGGGGTTTTAGTTTTCTTTACGATTGCTTGCAAAGATTTTATTTTTAAAAAGCCCTTTGAAACTTTAAGTTACACTCGGCAACAGCTTTAAAAAATTCATTATCTTGTGGAGTCCTTTGGCGAACACATGCTGCTCTCTCTCTCTCTCTCTCTCTCTCCTCACCTTGAGAGATCAACCCTCATTTTCATCTCCAATTTGAAGAATAAAAATACCCAGGAGGACCCGAGAAGGTAGGCACATAAAGGGTTGTTTCCATCAGCACCTGTGTCACTGCCAGGTTCATTTGGACAGCATCCAGGCACTCGGAATGTGTCGACTCAGGAATTATGATTTGTTTTCTTTTTTCCCCCCTAAATTTGTTTTCTATACATAGTGACAATTATTGTGGTGGTTTTGCTTCTCAGGGGAAAAATAATTTTTATATGAATAAATTAATCTCTTGGCCTCTGTGCCAGGTCGCTTTGAGCAAGGCATTTAGAGGTAAGGTTTTGCACAGAGCTGTTTACTCCCTCTCTTTGTCCTTGGACACTCAGGCCAATTTGTGACAGCAGATTTCTTCTGTGAGAAGAGACTTGACCCAAAAGGGGCGCCTTAAACCCTTTGAGGAACAAGACAGAACCATATAAACAAGTGCCCGGCCAGGTGGAGAGCTGGCCTCATTAACACCTGATAAAGCAAGTGAGTGGCCTCCCAGGGGGACTGTCACTCAGGAAAAACCTGTCCTGAGACCTTGCTATCACTTATACCAGCAATCCTTTGGAGAACCCCAGTTGCTTTTGAGGAGGGAGCTTGTTGGTCTCTCCACTGTCCAGTCTGTTCATCAAGAAAATGATTCGAACCAGAAAGCCTGAGGGTGAGATTTGGTAACTATTCCATTCAAACCCTTTAGCCACGTGTTTTCCAAGAAACTGTATTTAATATTTTTCCAGAGATATACAAATAAGACAAGTGTAATTTTACTAAATGTGATGCTTTTGAAAAAACTTAACTGAAAAAACTTTTATAATTTCAAACACAGTATCTCAAGTCATGAGTAAATCTGTCAATTGGCTTCGGCCACAAAGAAAAATTCCATAATTTTCTGACAGCTTTTTTGTGAACAGGAGAAAAATTGGTATTTGTTGGTGTTTTCAAATACATTCCTGCATAGGATCCCGAGTAATTTTTTCTGTCCCATTTAGTAAGAGCTGATACCAGTATAATCTCTGCTTACAGCTAGGCATATAGCTAGAGGTATGAGGCCTGGGCTCTGTTGAATCCAGGATCATTCAATTTTAAAAATCCAAGATATGCCCGTATACTTAACCATTTCAGTTGTGAGAATTGAATACCGGATAACATTGCAAGAAAGAAAGGTTTCTTCAGGTCACCAAATTTATGCATCCTCTCACTTGCAAAAACAAGGCTTATGAACATTACATTCTAAAAATGTCTGGTCTGGGGGTGGAAACTCCCTGGGGAGTGAGAAGCACCGCCAGAAGAGCTGCCAGGAGGTGGGGTTGGAGGTGTGCCCCCGTGGGGCTCTCACCCACAGCAGTGAGGCAGCTATTCCTACAGATGCTAGGGAGAGGAGCCGTCGTGGGGAAAGCAAAGGTTCTAGCACTTTCTGGTTGCCCTGAGCCTGAGAGATGCATTTCCTCACAAAACGTGTTACACATACGATGACTGGTTTTTTCCTAAGAGTTCCCCTCACCCATACTTAAGGCAGCTTCATGACAGCATCCCCCAAATAAAGTTTTTATTCAAAATGACTAAGAAGGCCTTTATAGACTGATCACAAGAGCTTACTTAAATTACTTACTTTAAAAACTAAGTAGAGAACTTCCATGTGAGCTATACCACATTTTAAACACATACACTTAAACGCTGCAAACAATCGATTTGTTTAGGAGGTTTATCAGTTTACATGTTGTCAGTTTAACCTGGAGGACTTTCACAGACAATTCACAGAAAATTAGAAAGCAAAAAATGATAGTTCTTCTCCGTGGAAGGCAAGCCTATGACCAAGTATGAGCACATCAGCACACCGGCATGTGGTGTGGCATCAGACTGACCCCAGATTGCAGCACACAGACTTACAAATCATCTCTCTCCAAATGGGGCTCCTTACCAAGCATTTCCTATTGTCCAAATGGGGAGAAGATACCTGTTCTTCCCCCGTTGGCTATTATCAGAGCTGAAAGGCCGCTGCCTTCTCATGAAACAGCCCGATAAATGAGCGATGGCCAGGCCAGAGTTCTGATCGTTAGGTCCACTCTCACTCCCATGCAGTCTGTAGTACTGTCTTCAACATTGTCTTCAGTCCAGTTACCCATCACTCAGGGTTAAGTACTTGGTTTTCTTCTGATGTGATGGGTGGGTACTTGGGCATGAAGTTTACACATGCAAAACACACACTGGGCGTACAGCTCCCACACAGTCTCACTTCTCACATCGGACACGTCAATTGTGCTTAAATGCGAGCTACTGGGGACACCCTGTCCTACACGGATGGAGTTACCATCATCCATTATTTTCTAAAGTTGTCGAACTTGTGGCTTTGAGCCGGAAAGGTGCCGCACAGAAACGCCATCCAGTTGCATTTGGGAGCCTCGACCTCCGTGGGGGTTCTAATCAGGTTGAGTAAGGTTCTGCGCTGCACAGAACGGCTTGCAGAGCAGGCGGCAGGCCATTAAATGCTTTCTGAACTCCATTAGTTACTCCTGCTGAGAGTGAAAAAGTCCTCATAAATGCATAAAAATTAAATTGCCTCTGAGGTAAGGGATGAGATGGTACTTGGCTGCCAAATACTATTTTCCATTCAAATGGTCTACAGTCACACATACAAGGCGGAATCCGAGCACGTACCTGCCAGGGACGCAGCACTGACGGGGCGTCCTGTGCCTGAAAATCTAGCGACATCTCATCACCTGGTAGCAATCCCCAGATTTTGCTTCGAGTTAGCTTCTCCTCGGTCCCCCACCCCTCCTCCAGGTGGAACCCACCACCGCCACCCCAGGCTGGCTCCGTGAGAGCCCGAGAGCCTGGCCTCCCTGTTGGGGGTGGGGGTGGGGGGAGGGAGCCACACGACCCAGAGCACCGAGGTGCGATCTGGGGCGGACAGCACTCCTGGGAGACAAGTGCTCTTCGTTCTCCCTTCTCCTGTCCCTGAGCTGGGAGAGGGGGGGTGTGGGACTGCAGTCAGCCTTTTGCCATCACATGCAGCCTGGGAAGGCAGGCAACAGGCAGGCGAGGACAGCTGAAATGCTGGTGAGACACTGGATCCTTAGGACACTGTTTTGAGCCCAGAATCCAGTTGTACATCTGAATTTTTAGTTACATTAAATCCTATCTTCTCAGATGTAAGTTTCGTTCACTTGCAATTAAAATAGCCCTCATCGATGAGCAATTCAGATGGAGATCCGTTTAATTTACATGGGGCGCTGAGAGGCAGGGAGGCAGCTTGCCTTCCCTCCCGAGGCCTCTGCTAGTCAGTACAGCCCGGCCCACAGCTCAGGCCTCCTGCTTCTTACGTAATGTTTGCACTATCCTGTGGGAAGAAATAACACACTGGACTTGTTTAAAGCCTTCCATTAAAACTTCGTTGCAATGAAAAGTTTATTTACTGGGATTATACTTTAGAAGAGCATTTAGAAATTAATATTTCAAGTGATCATCCTTTGCATTGTTATGTACGATATAGACTTGAAAATACACTGGTATATGAAATTTCTCAGAAATGTGCTTGTGGTCTGCTGTAGCAGCAACAGAAATAGCCCAACAAAATAGCTTAAAATGTTTTATTAAGTATATAGAATATTACAGGGTAATATTTACAAAGTTATGTTTTTTAAATAAAAAAGTATCTTGGCAAAGATTGCAGATATTCAAAGCTTCCAACAGTGATAAACTGATTTAATACATATTTAAAAAAAAAACCTTTAACAGTAACACAGCTGTAAAACAACTTTGGTCTTTAAATCACTGCAAAAAATGGCTACTGACAAACAGCACACCTTTAATTGCTACGGGAAAAAGCCCTCAACAGAGGATCCTGCACATAGCAACGCTGGAGTTTTCTTTACTTAGAATGGTTAAAGGATATTCATCTGGTGTGGGGTCTAATTCTCAACAATGGCTTTTTGTAAATAATGTTCCATTTCATAAAAACAAATATGTTTCCCTTTCTTACCGACTCTGATAACAACACTAAGATTCTACTTCAGTTGCCTTACAGAGAAGCTTATTGCAAATGCTCTCTTTTTTTTCCTTCCAAAAGGCTAAATTTATGGGAAAGCTGGTCTCAAATGATAAGTAAGAGCTGTCATAAACCAAAGGCAGGAAATCTTCCTGTTCACTGCTCATTTCTTAAAAGTTATCTGGATTATCCCTATTAGCCACAGAAAATGACTTAACAAAATACCCCAGTGGGTGATGGTAGTTAGTGATTTTGAAAATATGACATGTAAAACTGTTTCTAAACATACTCTTCATCAAATAAAACTAAAAGGTAGAGGGTTTCCCAGAAACCATTTCTCCAGTTTTCAAGGATAGGGAAATGAAGGGGTAGGTATTTCCATACATACGAGGGCTGTCGGAAAAAACTCCAGCCATAAATGTCTCTACATTTCATATTACATGGCTGGATACTTTCCAGACAGCTCTCGTACAACACAGGTGTCCATTTCTGAATTTTCATTTTAGGACAAGAGAACTCTAGAAGGTGACATAAAGCTTAATTCTTATTAATGCGATGGAGGAGGAAGCATCGCTTTTTGAGCTTTCTTAACTGAAATCACAATTTGTTTGGTCATTTATTATACTAAATGGACTACAGCATCCTGAAAAGAGCAATACTCCCAGTTTATGGGATTGCCCCATTATTTTCATTCTGACATTCTCAGATATTTATAAACAAAGGACCTGGAGTTTGTAGGTGAAAAATCATCATCTCTTAAGGTTTTCAGAGCATGTGGAATTTGTCAAAAAAAAAACAAAAAACAGAACACACAAAAACAAAACAAAACAACAACAAAAAACCTCTCTAGCTTACCCTACTAAAAATAGTGGGAAATCTACATACAGGCAACTCTCAATCATCAAACATATATAAGTATCTAATGTATGCAAAACACTGCAGAAAGAGAGAGAAAACAGCTCTTGTTATGGAGAAATTTTAAAATCAGGTGAGAGAAGACAAATAAACCAGCAGGGCTAAGCAGAGCCCCATGAAGTGCTAGCAAAGGTATGTAAAGACGAAAGGGACAATGGGGTGGACTGCAGACAGGAGCCAGGGGAGGAGGCAGGGCTGGAGGATGCTGTTTGGAAGGAGAGGGAGATTTTGATTTGGCCAAAAAGGTCGAACAGGTTGTTGCCAAAATGACAAATGGCATCACTCTGAGCACATACAATAAAAAAAAATAAACAGAAGAGTCAGTGGTAAAAATTGGATGAGTGAGTATAAAAGCAGATTATAGATGGAGTGGCAGAGACAGACATGATGCCCCAAATACTGTTAGCAATTTTACTGAGGTGTGATAGACAATTTAGAGCCAATACCAGTCTGATTGGCAAAGAATGAACTGGCCCAATGATGCCCGAGCACGGGGGCTCCTGCTCTGCGGTCTCCTTGCCAGAGATGCTAACAACTAGTTAGGACCCCAGAGTGGGTTTCATCTGGTATTCTGCGACCTCTGTGTGTTGTCCAGGCAGTGAGAGCCTCGGGAGACAGGCAGTAGTATTACAGAGAACGCCACAGATGGGTCAGTCCCCGGACGAACCCCAAACAAAGGAGAGTTTACTACATAGTAAAAGATACGTGAGTTTATAAAAAAGTGTACTATAAAGATGTTCGTACCTGATCTTTTTCTTAATAGAGAATAAGAATTTGGATTTTTTTCAAGTCCGTCTGCATGGTTCCTTTCATCAAAAATTGATTTCTAAAATAACAAACAATATTACTAAAATGTAAATATTTTCAGAAGCAGGAAGAGCAGCAGGGGCCATGAGATCTGTACAGAGGAGCACAGCTCCCTCCACATATGATCGCATTTGGGACAGCAACACAACTAGGGAAAAGTTGTTCTTACATTTTTCAAGAAGAGCTGTTCTCATAGTATGTTCTGTTTTCTGAGAGGCATCAGCGGGTCATAAACTTAGGGTTGCCACGGGCAAACCACTTGGTCCCAACATGAACTGTAACAATTAATTTGGCATAAAAGAGGCACGTGGGAACACTCGGCAGACTAAGAAATCGCTGTTAGTAAGACAGCTACAAATGTGAATGTCTTGTTTTTACACAAAGAGGAAGAATCTCTAGTATTTTTAGAAGGGACTGGTGAGCAGTCAAACAATTTGGCAAATTACATATAAGTTTTTAAAGTTTTAAGTGATCAAATATTTGCATCAACTATAATCCCACCCACTAGAGATCTTGGGTTTTTAAATGTTTTTGCTAAAAGCATGAATAGTATTTGCTCTCCTGTAGGTACCTCACTGTTGTCCATACAGAAGATGCACGTGCCTGTCTTATACATGTGCACATACGAACACATACCCACAAAGGCGGAAACGGGTGCTAATAGTCTAGAAGTACTCCAGGCGATCACAACTGTCAGAATGTTAATTTTCTTCTAATGGGGTACAAAACGTGGGGGGGTTTTGTTTTACTTTTCAATCTTCGAGTCAGGGGAATACGAGGCAGGACTACAGGAGGAAGATGATGAATGTTAATCATGCAACACAGATACAACAGTTAATAAAACCACCCTCTCGAGGGCTGGCCTATGGGCCTGACGGTGACACACGTTATGTTGCCATGCAGGAGACACATAGTTCAAATCTCAATCTTGGTTTTTCATGCCCCAGTTCAGAAAAGAAGTGAAGAAACACTGTAGATTGTGCCTTCCAATTGAAGGAAGGGAATACATATGTTACAACCATCGCTATTTTTGCTGAAAAGGCTGAGAAGTGTGAACACAGTTCTCTGAGAACAAGTCTGGCTCCTTTCTGCAATGATGCCACTGTGTCACTGGACCACGTTCAAAGAGGAGAAAAGGTGGCATATCTTGTACAACAGAAGCAAATGACAGGAGGATGAGACAGGGTTTAAAGGATTGTGTGAATAAAAGAAAAACAGATCCATCAGTAAATTACCCTTCATTTGGAAAGGATCTGTTACACTGTATGTAGAAGGAAGAATGTGTGAATGGCAACCCCCAAGAATGAAGACCACAATCTCCGTCAGTGTCACATCACACATAGGCAGCACATAACAGTCCCCAACCAACTTCCTGTCTGCACTTAATTTCCTATTCCCTTGACCTAGAAGTGGCAGACACCTTACTCAGCTAACACCACAACTGCCAAGGTGGCTGTGAACCTGAGTTTGCTAAGGTTCGATGGAAGTCGCTGTTTTTCAAAGATATCTCTGGGTAAACACCAGGTTAGTGCCAGGTAATTCTCTTGTTGAACCACTTTGAACTGATGACCTAGATAGAGTCAAGAGGTCCTAGGATCTGAAGGGAATCATTCTTGGAAGTTGCCCACTCTACTTTTGCCTCTAACTGTATAAAAATCACAACAAAAAACTGGATCTCGATTGGGCACACGACACAAATCATGAATCTTTTATTAACTAAATTACAAATGCTTTGATAAAAACTCAACTGTAACAGCCATTTAAAGGTCAATGATTTACTTTCTCTTTCAAGTGAAAACTAGTTACTCTTCTTGTTTTCTTCTCTTGAACAGTGAATCAAGGCCATGGTGCTTAAACACACGTGTATTCCTTTCACATCTTATTACTCTCCAAATCATAGTCCATCACTTCATTTCAGTTATTCTGGAAAATTGAAAAACGGACGTACAGTCACTATTCATGTCTATCTCCTATACATTAACAAGTTGATGTATTTTAAAAATTTAGAATTATTTCAGATATATAATATCTAAAAATAAAGGAAAAGTATTTGTAAAGGTCACAGACATAAACCAGGCAAACTGTTAGCCTTTTTAGTTGCAGTAAGTAAAGGGCCAATACCAAGTGAACATAAAGACCAACAGAGCCTGATCATGTCCATTTGCTGCATTAGGTGAAGAGAAGCCAAGACATGCTGATATTTCAAAGCAAAAGATAATGATCATAGAATAATATCCTATCACATTCACTTCAGATCCATATCACTCATTTAATGTAAGTGAAATAAACATGTGATTAAATATAACTAAAAGAGGAAATGATACTATGGTCCCTAAGAGGATACTTTGAACCTCACTCACTGATGAGCCAGAAATATTGTCAGTTGAAAAAGCCCATCAGACAGACACTTAAAAATAACCATCAAATTCTGAACAGCTACATATTAGCAAAATGAAGGAAATCTCAAAGGTCATTATAGATTTTATGTGATATGAACAAACAAAAACAGCTGTATTTCCTGATACAGTGGTTCAGAGAAAAAGTCACATCTCAATGGAAATTGGCAATGGAAGAGGCACTTAAGGTTCTCATACTGGTTTTCTGCCAATGGAGAAAAGGAATTTAGTTTCTTCACACAACTACAGAAGAATGACACCACAATAGGAAAGGAGAGAATAAAGAAATTAAAAAATAGAACACCAGAATGAAAACAAAGACAAATCATGCCACAATTCCCAGCATCAGTTTTTTGGTTTTTTTTGTTTGTTTGTTTTTTTCTCAGGAGGGCTGCGGTTAGTGCTATAAAACATGCATTTTTATAACAAAGGCTGTGACACAAACCTACAAAAGTGGGAACATTCCATGACTCTTTGTTGTACACAGCCTAAGCACTGTTTTAAACGTAATCCACCAACACAATCACTGTGTTTTTAATCTTATGCAAAAATTAATTGTACTTGGGAATATAGCTTCTTGAGTTAAATGCTGTGTTTTGCTATAGAGGTGAGAGGTAGGTCACACACTTTAAAATAGCAAAATGGAAAGTGAACTATTTATATAATCAAGGCATGATTGTAAATAGCAAAAGTATAAAGAAGTTTTTAGTAAGATAAACAATATTAAAATGTAAACAGAAGTATCATAGCATGCTAAAATCAAAATGAAATACAGTACTCAATATCTCCAACTTACTTATCTTTAAGAACAAATGTACATCTTTACAATACTTAGTAAAAATTTTAAGTTGTTAGCCCAGAGTCCCCAAAAGGAAGCAAAAGCTGGAGTGATTAAACATTTCGCTCTCTCTCTCTCTCTCTCTCTCTCTCAATCTCTCTCTCTTTAAACCCTCTCCTAAAAGGTTAGAACCAAGTCCCTGCTTAGAAAAACAGAGATATTAAGTGGGTTAAATGAGACAAAATCACCAACACAAGCACAAAAGAAACTCTGTCACGATGATAAAGATTTGTGCCAGAATATCTATGTGTTTTTTATAAAACCCATTTTAAAGTTACAGTCACCAGACACTACATCTGAAAATGTTTTTTTTTTTAAAAATAAGTAATTTCTCTTTGCTAGGAGCAATATGAGTGGAGAGTCTGATTAGTGACACCCTATAGCTTTATATTACTAGTTCTGCAATTTTAACAGAGTAGATTTAAGTTTTCTAAATCAGGAAATACAAATCTTTATGATTTGACAGTGTCTCTTTTATTTAAAAAAAAAAAGTCATATTTTCAAGAAGCAATTTTATTTCTTTTCACTGTCCATACTTTAACCAATCTATAACTGTAGGTACATTTTATACTTACCATCATTCATCATTCCTTTTGATTCTTTAAATGCTAAGAATTAGTAACAAGCCAAGCAAGCAGTTAGTAAGATTCCACAATTAAAAATCATTTCTAAATAAATGCATATGCATTAATATCATGCCAACTATTCCCCAGCTATAAATCCAAATTAATTTTAAGGCAGTTGATTCCAAATGCCTTTCTGTGGATGGTACCCACAGCCCCCACAAGGAAACAAAGTCGGTTGGGAATATAGAGCTAGATTTAGGGAGAAGGAACGTGAGATGTTTTGGTCTCACTCCATGGTGATGGCTTCTATCTTTCTGAAATCTATAAATGAGAAATTAAAATGAATTGGTATCACACTTCATCTTGGCCAATATAAAGAGTCAGTGGTCCCCTCGCCCAGGATCATCTGGCTAGTGCAAGCGGCTACTCGGGGGGCAGAGAACAGTGCATTTTTATCAAGGGTGAGAACACTACAAAAGCAGTACTCTGAATTCTTGATGAATAATAAAAAATAAAAAATAAATAAAAAGAGAGGCCAAGGTAAGAAAAAACCCCCAGAAAACTGGATTCTTCCCAAAGCATAGACAGAACATTCTAACTACTTTTGGGACCAGTTCAAATTATAATCTGGTAATTGATCAAGGAAAATATACAAGTTTGTAATAGCCACATACCATTAAGGGGTTCCTCTACAGCTTTCTGGAAAATATTTAAAATATATTTATATAAAATGAAATTTTTTTCATGTCGTTTTCTCCTAAGATTCATATACACTAACATTTAAACTATATAGTAAACAGTAAATCCTACAGTCTAAAAACAAAGTAATAAAATTTTAAAAAAAGCTTGCCAAGTCTCACTTATAGTTTAATAATAACTGTATTATTCTCTATGCAGAATTTTCCACCCCACTTTCCCCTCAGATCAAGTAATCCTAACTTCTCAAAAAAATTATTAGTGCAAACATAAATAGCAACGTAATACAGTTAAATGAGAGATAAGAGCAAAACAATCATTTCTTAAGTGATGCAACTTGAACTCAGTAACAGGACAAGAAAATGTATTAGGATTTGAGGGTCTAATCGCTGGATTATCTCTAACAGAGGCACGTTAAAAACTGCTGTGTGTCTGTGACCAATGTAGCTATGGCACCAATCATTTTAGAACAAACACCTGTGGTAGGCACACTCCCAGACCCCTTGCCTTCCAGGCATGTCTGCTGAGGAGTGACAGATTCAGCAGTGGGTGTCATCTCTACTTCCTGCCCCACACAGGAGTCTCACTTCTGGGATTCCAGATAGAGCTATCATGACATCCTTCACAGGAAGACGACTATAATATAGTCCTCTCCAGATCTTGTTTCCATAACATAGCTCCTGTCCTTGTCACCATGATGAATCTCTATTCTTAAAGGTTTTTTTTGTTTTTGTTTTGTTTTGTTTTTTTACCGCTTTCATTTGTCCCTCTCAGTTTATCTCCCAATTTTACTTCTTTTCTTGGAATTTTCTCAGAGACCTGATTAAGGTATCCAAGATATAGTGAAAACTACAGTACAGCTTGGATTAAAACAATGCTTATAAGGTGAGGGAAGGAGGGAAATGAATAATAATTCAGAACATACATTTTAAAGCAATAGTTACATTTATTTTATAGATAAATATTTTTAAGGAAATCAATTTAATATAAATCTCCCTATTCTTTAAGCCTGAAATACATTATATATATATTTATGCACATCATATGAATCCAACTGGCGATAGAATACACCAAAATCAGCTTCCCTTTAGTAGAGACAATGACCATTATTCTTACACATAATCTTTCCAGTTCTGGGTATGAGAAGTCAACATAATCTTAAGGAATCACGTATTCTCTCCCATTGTTAGTAAGTGATCAAACAGAGGTTTTAAAATA
This sequence comes from Lyroderma lyra, assembly GCA_004026885.1. Classification (NCBI taxonomy): domain Eukaryota; kingdom Metazoa; phylum Chordata; class Mammalia; order Chiroptera; family Megadermatidae; genus Lyroderma; species Lyroderma lyra. Next base: position 737,569 of record PVJL010000009.1, read on the forward strand.
GAATTGGATCTGTTTATGCAAAGGGCATGAAATAACTTCAGTGTTCTCTTAATTTGATGTTACACTAAACAGCAAAAGGGTTCAATATCTCAATTACCATTCTTCAGTCTAAACCATCAGACCCAACTCACTTAAGAAAATTTAACTTACCCTTGGAGGTTGTACAGCCCTCTGATTAGAAGCTGATAAAATTTAAAAATAAGAAAATGAATTTAATAAATGAAGAAAATTAAGGCAATATAATGTTTAATTTTAAAATAAAATGTTCAGGGCTAAAACTAGAGGTGCCCAAAATTCCACTGAAAGTGTTCTAGCTTTGGTAGTCTATTAAACAGTAGAGAACATTCTTGGTTATATGAATTGATAAAGTGGTGCAAATATTCCACCTACATCAAATAATGAACACACACATTCCCTCATTTGTGCATACCATATATCTTCCTCCAAACTAGTCACGTGTTACACTTAGTGATAGAAAAATGCTGTCATCTACTCACCCCGACTGTAGACTCCTCCCCACTCAACTCAGCCAGGGAGTGGGAGGTGGCAATGACCAATCACTGCTTGCACTACATCTCCCACCCTTAGTTCACTGCTCTTGCTCCTTACAGTCTGATACTGTTTTTTTCTTCTTCTATATTCTCAGTTATCAAACCTCCAGATAGCTAACAAATGAAAGAAAATATTCAGATCCCTCTGAATTATTCTAGACAGCTAGTTTTAGCTGCAATCAAGCCCTTCTCTATGTATTCCTTCTTAGTGTACCCTTCTCTGCTTCAGAATGGATTGGTTAATGAAGATGAAGGAAAACAGGGCATGAAAAGAGTGATAAAAGAAAAAAAGAACTGCTCTAGTTGCTTCATAGAGAACTTCCTTATCAAAACCGAGTGAGGGAGATCCAGAGCAGCTAAAACCAGTCCTTAACACAGAATTAGAATCCTACAGATGCAAAGGCATCACTGGCAACACCCTGTGAATGGCTCTGGAAGAGGGTTGATGCTACTGGTTAGAGTTGCCAATCCCACTGGTCCCTGAATTGGAGAGCACTGGCCTTGCTTATCAGCAGATTGAGGCAGGACCCCAGAACTGCTCTAGTTTTCTATGCTATTTATTTTCTCCTCTTCTATGTCCACCCTACCAAGCTTCCAAAACTGATGAAAAATGAAGGTAAGACCTATCCAAAGGGTAGCCACTCCAAAGGCTAGCCAGCAGCTTCTAAGACTCTCTTAAATGGGGAAAATAGCAAGTGGCCTGAAACATTTCTTTGTCCGACTGAAATCTGAAGGGGGAGAAATCAAAAGAAGACTTAAAAAATCAGTGATGGTAAAGGGAGGTGACAAGGAAAGTAAGGAGAAGCTCAAAGCTTAAGAGTTATATGTAAGAAAAGCGATCAGTGAGAAGACATAAATAGCATGAAAAATAAGGACATGAAGGAGAGGATGAGCTAGTTGGCTAGAGCTAGTTGGCTAGTAGGTGAAGAACCACAGAGAGAGGAACTAAGTAACTATAACTCGGAGAAGGGCTAACTAACTCTTGTTACTGAGAGAGCAACATGATGACTCAGTCCTTCAAGGTGTACTGGATCCTTCTAATTTCTAAACTACTTACTATTCCATTTTCTGTGAGGCCCAGCTATGTATCTGCTCTCATGAGATTTCCATCTCTGTTAGTGTCTTGGGTGGCTTTAAAGTAAATCCCCCTTACAGGAGGCGAAGGGAGAGAGGTTTGGTCCTCAGAACCAAATAAGAAGAAAATCTTTTTAAAGCACTATGGAGTGAAATGGGTTGGGAATATGAGTGAATTCACAGTTAGCAGCCTTTCCAATAAACCAGGCAGAATTACAGAATTTTATTAGGCACCATGATGATAGCCACATGTATATACAACTTGTAATACTTCAACTAAACCACACCCTCTATTTATATTCTATCAAGGAAAAGTGCAGTAAACAGCTATATAAACAGCTGATTGGTAATGTGAAGGGTCAGAGGTAAAATTTTAGAGTTATATTTTGAGTCAAATTTATTTATCAGAACTGGTATTAAGAACTGCCAAGTAATTCCTTTACTACCCTAATAATGTGTGAAAATAGTTTCTGAGTTCCAATTCTCAGGCACAAGGAGAACTGGAACACAGGAACATCACATTTAGCTAGCTCATTCTGAAAAAGAGAAGAGATCTATAAAGAACACTGATTCAAAGGGACACCAGTCAGCTGTGATCCCCCTAACATATAAAACCAAACAGTGCAGAAGTTAATTTTGCTTGAGTTAATCCTCTCCAATAAGCATATGAACTATGTGACAAAAGAATGACTATGATTTATCTGCTGCCACCATGGCCCTAAGGCATTGACAGTCATATCTACATATTTTTAAACCACAATCCTTAAGCATTAATGAGCTCACGTGCAATGCTTCTTCTTGATTTACTCTTCTCTCCCTGAAACACTTGACATATGCCATAAATATATTTCTAGGTTTCAAATTTTCAGGAATACTTTTCCTATTGATACAGATTTACCTCTCCTCAACAATGGGGAAAACAATTGAATTTTTTATATCTATCTCTATATCTCTATCTATATACTCTGAAGTATGGTAAACATGGCTTCTGAGTGCTAGTAGGTTGATTTGTATCAAAAAACAATTATATGTCCTTATATAGGCAATGGCTTTTTAAAATTGAACAAATACTGACCTTTATAAAGAATAGATATATACCTATCTATGGTGTACCCATGAAACTAATATAATATTGTATGTTAGCTCTATTTTTAATAAAAATCTTTCAAAAATGGATAAAATGCCATATATAAATAACAAGCCAAATTTTACTGAGTTTACTTATTTCTTTTAATCTTCTATATACTCTCACACTGTTATTGTTCCAAGCTTCCAATTTCATTGTATGAAATTTAAATGCTTCTATTGAAAAAAATTACAATTAAAAAACAAAACTAGAAAAAAATGAAAGTTAATATCCTACTCTTTAAAGTAACAATTAAGGCTATGAATTTAAACTTGGAAATTATGAAAATAATAGTTGTTAAACTTCTCATAGGGACATTAACTGAATCTTAAAGAGATAACTTGGATTATTTTTTAACTATCTGAGGATTTTATTGCATTTAGGTCAAGACACATTCATTACACTTTTCTAAAACAGAGCATCTGCAATGAGTAAAAGTTATTTTGGAAACATTTATGACTTTTACTTCCTGATTCAAATGCTCAAATTTGCAAACTAATGTTACATATACTCAGATGCTCAAATTTGCAAACTAATGTTACATATACTCAGATGTTACAAATAAGGACATTTAGATTAATAAAGAAAAACACATACGTTTTCCTAGTCTACTACTGTATATAAAGAGCAACTTTCTGTACCTTTTCTCTTCTTGCCCTTCAATCGAAGGAAGGAATACTTCTGAACTCTGGCATCAGACAAGTTGATTTGAAAAGTTAATTTAGAATATTCTCAACATGTCAATAAAATGGGCTAAATACTAACTTACATATGGCATATTATATGTTAAACTATAAGAAAGAAAAATAACTTGGGGAACTTTTCATAATTTCACTTTCACTTTATTTTGAGAACAGTAGGCTTCTCATTACAATGGTTTCACAGGCTTCTCAGGGATGCAAGCAATAGAAAAGGCAGGAAAGGCAAGGTCAGTGGGGTGGCAGCTAGACACAGACAGTGCCTATTTCCACTTGAGTCAGCATCTCCAGATTTGTCAAGAACTGTACTGAACATCATTCTTTATTAGACATGGAAGGCTTGGCAGTAAAAGTGAGGGCAATCAAGATAATGAGGGAAAAAAGGAACAGAGGGCTGACCATCAGTCAATGACATCTCATACTATATCATGGTATCTGGCTACTGTGGTTGATGTACTATTCTCAGGTATTCATAGGTAGCAACATAACCAATAGTGTCATTTTCGAGAACCAGACAAACGGTGATTAGAAGACTCAACGAAAACAGAATTTGTGCCAATATTCATAATATGATGCTCATGATAGCTACCAAATGAATGCCATTCTGCCTTAGAAGTTTTAATTGTATTTAGGGACTTATGAGGCATGAAATAAGAAAACTGTATTGACAAAATAACTGATATTATAAATAGAAACTAAAGAGGTAAATTTTAGTTAAGTACTGTATTTTAATTGTTTATCTAATAAATATTAATTAAAGGGAGACAAAGAACATATAATAGAATTAAAGAATTAAACTCAATCATCAGCAAAAGCTGAAGTTCAGAAATAAAGGTAAAATTTCTTTGCGAGTACTATGCAAGTCATATGATAAATCATTTGACTATAATTATTCTAGGTTTGTATGAATTCTTAGAAACACAAGCAGTAAAGCTCACATAAAACAAAGCAGAATCTGATTTTTTTACTCCATTAGTTTGAAACTTTTGATTATTCTGATGAATGTTAAAAAGTTAGCTTTACTTCATAAATAAAAAACATTTTTTTGTTGTTTTTTTAATTATTTTTTTATTTTTAGACTTATTGGGCGACATTGGTTAACAAAAATTACATTAAGTTACAGGTGTACAATTCTATAGTACATTGTCTATGTATTGCATTATAGAGAATATCACCCTAAGTGAAAACAGAGAGGGAGACTAATATATACCAGATTTTAAGGAACATCTTTAGCTTAAAAGAACACCCTAGTCTTAGGCACTATTAAAAGCATCTATCTCTATCCATATTTGCACGTATAAAAATAACTTATACAGAAACTTGTTCATTGAAAACTGGCAGATTAAATACAAAGCTTAGAAACAATAACCTAATTCCACACTTATCAACAATTGATTTTAAAAGCAATAAAAGCCTAGAGAGTCCTGGTCAAGATGACAAAATAGTTAATGCTGTGCTTTCCTTCTCTCATGACCACATTAAAATTACAACTGAACTACATAATCATTACCCTTGAGAATCACCTGAAGTCCAGCTGAACCAAAGCCCTATAACTAAGAACATATAGAAAAAGCCACCTGGAGACTAGCAGGAACAGAAACATAGAACAAGCTGGTCTAACACATGCATGTGACCATTAAAACCGGAAGGAATATCTTAGCTTTGGATATTCACCTCAAAGGAGTGAGGTCCCAGCTGAGGGATCCAAAGCCAGGGAGAGAAGTCCCAGTAACTTCTGGCTATGAAAATCAGCACAAATTGTGGCTGAGTAAAATGAGGGTGGCTGTAGTCCCAGGTGCTCCTCGCAAAGGGCCCATGTATGAGTTTACTCACTGAAGGACTCACTCCTTTTGAGCTCCAGTGCTAGGGCAGGATGTCAAAAGGTGCCAGGGACATACAGGGAGGAAATAAATTGTGTGGCTTCAGGATGAGGGCTGAAGCTGGCAGGTTTCTCTTGACAAAGAAGTTGGCAGAAACCACTGTTTCTTTGTTAAGCCCTACTCCTCCTGGAGTACAGACACAAGCAGCCACCATATATGCATCTCCAACCTGGCTAACACCATTTCTTTACCCCTCTCTGGTGATTCCTTGAAACCCACCCTACTTAATTTGGGAATGCACCCAAACCACTTTCAATGGCTTTTTCACACAGACGGACAACTTGGGTCATGCTCTAGACTTTCCTAAAATCTTTCAAAGTTTCATCCAAACAAGTAGCAGCTGGCTTTAGTGTATCCTGTACCTCTGGCTAAGCAGTCTTAGGCCTGGTACTAGTGACAGCCAGCCTTGATGTGCAGCTTGGCATCTTGTGGCAACACCAAGCCTAGTGTGGATCGTGGTTATCTGTGGATCGCTTTGTGGCTCATGGCATGTGGCCTTGGGCAGGGCACAATCTGCAGCTGAACTGGCCTGTGGCAGGGCCCTTCCCAAGAGATCCTGGGGCTGGCATACCCAGTGGTCAGCTTCAGAGGGAGCCTGAGCATCACCCAGTCACCTCCCAGTATGGCCCATCCAAAGGGCAGACTGGGCAGGCACTATAGCCCTGCCAAAGAGAATCCTGCTAGGTAGGGTCATCCCCTGGACAACAACTCTTCCACTGTAGTCAGGGCCAGTTGTTACCACCAGTGAGCCTGAGGGCCAATCCCTCCCACTGATGTGCAAACAGCAACCAAGGCTCAAATACAACAGGAGGGCACACCACCCACGCAAGGGACACAACTGCAGCACTAGGGTCTGGTAAGCAGGGAGACTGCACCACTGGGTCCCACAGGGCACCTACTACATAAGGCCACTCTACTAAGTCTGGGAGTATAACAGCTCTACCTAATAGGTAGAAACAAACAGAAGGAGGCAGCCAAATGAGGAGACAAAGAAACGTGTCCCAAATGAAAGAAAAGAACAAGGCTCCCAAAAAGAACTAAACAAAATGAAGATAAACAATCTACCAAATGTCAAGTTCAAAACACTGTTTATAAGGACGCTCAAGATCTCGGTAAGAACTGCAACATAGAGATAGAAAACATAAAAGGGGAGGCAGAAAACATAGAAAAGAACCAGTCATAAATAAGGAATATAGTAACTGAAATGAAGAATATATTAGAAGGAATTAACAGTAGATTAGATGAAGCACGGGACTGAATCAGTGACTTGGAAGGTAAGAAAGCAAAAAACACCCAATCAGAACAGAAAAAAAAAAGATTAAAAAATAGGAGGATAGTGTAAGGGACTTCTGGGACAACATCAAGTATATAAACATTTGCATTGCAGGGGTACTAGAAGGAGAAAAGAGCAAGGAATTGAAAACCTATTTGAAAGAATGATGATGGGAAACTTCCCTAATCTGGCAAAGAAAATGGACACATAAACTCAAGAAGCACAGATAATCCCAAACAAGATCAACCCAAAGAGGCCTATACCAAGACACATCATAATTAAAATGCCAAAGCTTAAAGGCAAAAAGAAATCTTAAGAGCAGTAAGAGAAAAGCAAAAGCAGCTAGTTACCTACAAGGAAGCTCCCACAAGGCTTTCAACTGGTTTCACAATAGAAACTTTGCAGGCCAGAAAGAATTGGCAGCAAATATTCACAGTGATGAAAAGCGACGACCTATAACCTAGATTACTCTACCAGCAAAACTATCATTTAGAATCAAAGGACAGATAAAGAGCTTCTCAGACAATTAAAAGCTAAAGGAGTTCATCACCACAAAAACCATCATTATAAGAAATGTTAAAGGGACATTGAAAAGGACAATTGCTCCCTCCCTTCCTTCTTCCATAGGCAGTACTACCAATATACATGGTAGTCACTATGTATAGTACCAGGTGGGTACTAGACTATTCAGGGGGATCACTTAAATTATATAAATGTCTAACCACTATGTTGTACACCTGAAATTAATATAAAATAATACTGAGTGTCAACTGTAATTGAAAAATTTAAAAAGAAGAAAAAATGAAAGTAATAAAAGCCTAAATTTTGGTTTTAACTAAATGTATTTTAAAGTCAAGAATCAGAGGACACTGCTCTCTAATGAACAAAAATGATATATTTTGAATTTCAATTCCTGTCTATTTAGAGGAATCTATAAGAAGACAAGTGAGAAATAGATCTCTGTAAAAGAGCTCTATCCTAAAATAAATAAGCCAATTAAAAACCCTTTTCTATTTATTAAAATGAATCTTCAATCAGATCTCTTCTTACTAAGATCTACACATTTTAAAATATAAAGGCATTTTCTTTTAAACTAGTGTACAATCTAAACTTTTCATTAATTCCTATGAATTCTACCCTATTTCATTAGTTACCAATGCATTTCTTTGATCCTAAGCTATAAAAATTAACCAAATCATCTTCTAAATTACATATTTGAAATTCTTGGCATAGACTATAAAGATAAGGTTGACTTACCAGTAAATTTCATATAAACTAATCCAAGTAATTCTGCTAGAGCTATAATACCCAAACCTGAAATCAGAAGAGGGCCATGCACTGGGGCACACACTGTAAAAACAAACAAAACTTTATATTAGAAATTCACATGAAATAACTGAATGTTTAAAAAGAACCAGTAAAAACAGCAATAACATCAAGTTTTAAGGAAAGTGGTTATTTTTCTAATTATCAAGAAATAAAAATTATCTACATATGTTCATCCATTATTAAATCAGTGAAATCACTCCAAATTATTAAAATAAAAAGGCCTTTCTTTGCATTACAAGTGCCTTATATCAAATCTAATAAACTGTGTATAAAGCTTAAGTCTCCAACCAATTGGAGCATAGTTATTTTAGAAGCTCTTCCACGAATATAGGCATACCAGTTTGGCTGCTAAAATAATCAGCCCATAAGCCATATGCAGCCAATACTCTCAGGCCAATGTGGGAAACACTGTTCGTACTGGGGACAAAATAAGAGTTAAGAAAAGAAAAGTTCACAATACCAAATGCTAGCAAGAATGTAGAGCAACAGAAATGTTCATTCAGTGCTAGTAGGAATGCAAAATGGTACAGCCACTTTGGAAGATAGTTTGTAATTTGTTACAAAACTAAATATACTCTTAACATTCAATCTAGCAACTGCATTCCTTAGTGATTTACCCAAATGAAGTAAAAACAAAAAATTACGTCCATAGAAAAGCATGCACCGCTATATTGTGTGTCTATTATCTGTGATTTTATAACAAATTAATGCCTTTCCAATGTACTGCAAGTAACCAAGATGTCCCTCATTAGGTGAATGGATAAACAAACTGTGGTATATCCACACAATGGAATACTATTCAGTGCTAAAAATAAATGAGCTATCAAGCCACCTTGAATGCATATTACTAAGTGAAAGAAGCCAATCTTAAAAGGCTAGGTACCTACATGATTCCAACCACATGGCATTCTGGAAAATGCAATAATATGGAGACAGGAAAAAGATCAGTGGTTGCCAGGGGTTCCAGGGAGGGAGGATGAGTAGGCAAAGCACAGAGGATTTTTAGGGTAGTGAAACTTCTCTGTATGATATTCTGTCTATGACTATTACCAATGTCATTACACGTTTGCCAAACTCATAGAACACACAACACCAAGAGAGAACCCTAATGTAAACTATGGACTTTGCGTGATAATGTTGCCATGACAATGTTGGCTTAACGGAATGTGCCACATTCCACGTTGGTGGGCGACGTTGACCGTGGGGGAGGTGGTGAGTATGTGGGATATATGGGAACTCTGTATTTCCCACTCAGTTTCTGCTGTGAACCTAAAACTGTTCTAAGAGATAAAGTCTTCTATATGAGTATATTTTTAAAAAAGAAGAAGAAAGGAAAAGAAACAAAAGCTCTATTCGAAAGAAACTCCTTAGTAAGAAGACAAACGGGGACAGGGAACATGACCCTTACCTGAGACACAGAGGCTTAGTCCAACCACAGCGAGCACAATGCCCAGCCCCTGGAGGATCAATATGGCAATGCTGAAGGAGGACAGCCCAATAGCTGGAGCTTTGAAGGAAAGCATGTTGAGAGTGTTTAAGAAGCAATCACTCTGATTCTATTTTGTACAATCAAGAATAAGGTCCTATGACCAAAGACTGACCCCGGAGTTCCGTGTCAGAGGGTAGATGCTTTCTCAGTGATCTAAACTGTGCCTTTCCACACAAGTAGTCAGGTCCAGAGTCCCATACTCAGCAGTCTTTTATTTTCACAGTGAGCTGAGCTGGACTGGCAGTTTTACCCTAAATCTCAGAACAATGCTGCTTTTACCATACTTGTGCATTTTACAATATAAATGGCTATTATGCATGGCTTTGCCACGTGCACAAAATATTGCTCTGGTGGAGAGAACCATTATGCAAGTATGTCCTTGAAAACATCAGAACCTCTATACTGTGTCTAGATCTTGTTTTCATAACAAATTCATACTTTTCCAATATAGAGCCACCCAGAGATAGGCTCTAAGAACAAGAGTTAAATGTACAAATAGAAAAAAGATAGATTATTTAATATCAACAAAAAAGTAAACCATAAAAGTTTAAATTAAACAAAAATAATTTTAAAAAATATGTTAGTGATTTACTCTCCAAAATGGAGTGAAAATATTATCAACTGTATGCTGGCTATCGATATCATCTATTAAAATTACAATGTTAAGATTTACCAGTAACTAAAAAAATATATACATATTTCCACTACTTAGGATTTATAACCCGATTTTGTAGAACTACTTTGTTTTTCTTTTCTTTCTTTTCCCCTTTTTTAAAAAAAATTATTGGGGGAGTTCCCTGGTGGTGTAGTGGCTTAAGGCTTCGGCGCTGGCACTGTCAGTGCTGCGGCCTGGGTTCGATTCCCAGCCAGGGAGCTACCCACATACCAAAAAATAAATAAATAAATAAATTATTGGGGTGACATTGATTAGTAAAAATTACATAGGTTCCAGGTGTACGATTCTACATTACATCTTCTATGGGTTGTATTATGTGTTCATTACTCAGAGTCAGTTCTTTTTTCATCACCATATATTCGTGTCCCTGTCCCTTCTCCCCCACCCCTCTCCCTGCTTACCCTCAGGTAACTACTAAATTATTGACCTGTGTCCATGAGATTTGTTTCTTGGATGCTTTCAATTTTATGTCAACAAGCCAACTAAATCTCTCCATCCCTTTCCCTTATTTTAACCACTATCCCATCCTTCCTCCCATCTTAAAGAAATACATCACCACCAAACCAGTACTACAAAGAATGTTAGAAGGACTACTTTGTCTTTTTTTAAAGAGAGACTTAGCAAAAGAAGCAAAAAGGCATGTTTAATATCTACTTATAACTTCAAAATACTGAAATAAGAATATAAACATAATCATTAAGAAATTACATAGAATAATTTTAAAAATCCATTGACTGGCATCAAATATATATATGAAAATCATTTTTTACAAAATAACTAAATATCCAGAAAAACTATTATAACCTTAAAATTAATCCATTATGGGAAAATGTCACTAAAAATAGCTTGGGAGATACTTTAATGAACTTTTATTGTATTATAAAAACACATACAAACTGAAAGCAAAGAAAAAAAGAAATGAACAAATAACCCATGGACACAATCAATAGTTTAATGTTTATTTGGGGACGAGTGGGTTAGGGAGGGGAGAAAGGGGAGGGGGTGGGAGAGGAGGGGGGGAAGCTAAATATAAGGTGATGGAAAGAGAAGTCACATTAGGTGGTGAACTTATTATACAACAAAGTTGGCAATGCACTGTAGAATTGTATGCCTGAAACCTATGTAATCCTTGCTAACAGATGTCACCCCAATAAAAAAAAATAAATAAATAAATAAAAAATAAAAATAAAATAAAAACATATACAAGAATATTTAATCAAAATACTATTTTTTAAATGAAAAAGGTAGGGAAAATAGTGCTAAAACAACAAATACTCACCTATCATAAACACAGAGTACTGAAGTAATAGTAATATCACTGTAGGAACTACAATTATACCAAGTCCACTAGCCCTCTTTGTTGAATATTCACCTGTTAATAAAAAAATAATATTTAAAATATTTTCCTATATCCTTCCTATTCTACAGGCAGTTAAAGTACTTAATTTTTTAAACGTATTAATTTCAACACTACTCTTACAAACTGTGAAATGTTTAAAAATATATGTTTCCACCAAAACCACACAAAATAAGTAGCTATTTCTTGATTATTTAAGACAAAACTTAAGACATCTAAATGTCCACATATAAGTCTCAACATGTGGAAACCTTGAATTGGCTCTGCCTCCTTCTTAATCACTTTGTAGCATTCCCGTGAGAAACTGTGGTGCCTCTCTTCCCAATCCCTCCACTTCCTATATGCGGTCTGCCCCAGAGTCAAAGCAGTGATCTAGCTGTCTTCTGAATTCATATCCTTCCTTCCCATGTCCTCACTAATTCCAGCTGCAAAGAAAGCTGTCCAATTTATGTTCCTAAATATTACATGCTTACTGCATGCGGCTCAAAACAAAACAAAACAAAACAAAAAACAATGGCTTTCTATAGTCTATAGTTTGAGTCCTAGCCTATCTTTACTGCTCCTCCCAAGTGCTGCAAACCCTATTTCTATCCTCCAAAGGCAGCTGTTTTGATCTATCTGTTTCCCACATTCATTCCCACTCCATGTCTTGGCGAATGAAGTTTACCTCTGTAGTGGGTTGTTTGATGACCCTAAAGATATGTCTACCTCCTAAATCCCCAGAATCTGTGAATATTAATTTATACAGCCAAAGAGTGAGTATTACATTATACGGCAAAAGATATGATTAAGTTAAGGATCTTGAAAGAAGGAGTTTTATCCTGGATTATGTAGGTGGGCTCTAAATCCAATGACAAGCGTCTTTGGAAGAGAGAGATGGAGGCAGATTTAACATGGAGGAAACTGGAGTTATGCTGCCACAGACCAAGGAGCTGCAAAGATTGCCAGCAACTACAACTGGCAAGTAACAGATTCCTCCTTAAAACCTTAGGAGTAGGTATGGTCTCGATGACATCTTTATTTCAGACTGACGGCTTTCAGAAGTGTAAGAGAATTGCTGTATTTTTAAGACGCCCAGTTTTTGGTAATTTGCTACAACAGCCCTAGGAAACAAATATGCCCCTCCCCCACCAAATGTCCTCAACCTTGTCAACCTTGTCTTTCCTCACAGTAACTGTACATCTTACCTGGGATGAAAAGGATGGCTCCAACAATGACAACTGTAGTGAGCAGTAGTCCAGCAACAAATAAAAGAATGGTCTGCTCCTTTGTAACGCTGGAATTGTATTTAAGTGCTTAAAAAACAAAGAAAGAATTGCATGAACTCAATAAAAAAAAACGTGAACCCATTTCTGTAACTTAAAAAGTACAGAGACAAACTGATAACTTCCTATAAATAAATAACCTTTGAGGAACAACTCCTTCATTTCATGTCAAACCACTCAAATCGTTTTCATAACAAGTCAACAGCTAATGGTTAAACAGTGCTGTGGCAGTACAAATATGGATGAATTTAAGAGGATGCTTTTATTCCCCTACACTTTAAAGATGAAGTCATATACATCATATTTTCTCAATTGAGGCATTATTAACATTTTGGGCCAGATAAATCATTTTTGGGGAAGGGGGCTGTTCTGTGCATTATAGAATGTTTAATAGGATCTCTGGCCCTTACAAACTACATGCTAGTAACAGCCCCCTAGTTATGTCAATGAACATTGTTTCTAGACATTGTCAAATGTCCACAGAGGAGTAAAACTGCCTCAGGTTTACAACTGATATAGATAATGCTGATGGGAAATAACAATTTATTCCACCTTATATAAAATTAGTAAAGGATCTGGAAATCTAAATATTTTGTTTTGTAAAAGTAAAATAAATATTACACAAATGACACCCTCTTAAAACCCTGAGGGGGGAAAATGGTTAAATTGTTCAACCAAAATAATTTCATAAAAACTATAAACACTCAACAGGACTGATAATGTAAGCTATTGTTTTTGACACTGGCTCTATTGTCAAGTATCTGGTACTTTCCCTAAAAGAATAATGTAATAAATATGTCTAAAAGTTTTTTTGTTTACTATATCTTCACCTTTTGGGATTTTTTTGGTTAATATTAAAATTATTATTATTCTTTTACCAAGAAAGTTGTTAAAAGTAAACTAAAAGCAGACTGAGTACCAAAGAGAAACAAGAGGGCATTGTTTTATCCAGGCCATTACTCAATATCCTTAGGAGGAATTTTTTAAAAATGTTATAGTTAGCATCAAATTTGCTTCCGCTAAAATGACAATGATCAAATACAGTAACAACAACAAATAAGACCTTAAAACACCATGGTAAAATCTATTTTTAAGGTATTAACCCATGGTTAAGGTATTTGAGGTATAATATAGGCACCTGAAGATTTTTTAAAATTGTTACTTACTTTAGATGATAACCTCAACTTCTCTTTAGAAGGAGATGGAGGGCTAATCTATCATCAATCATGAAGCTAAGTAACTGAAATCCAGATTATTCGGAGAAGAGTGAAAAACAATATGACAAGCTTTCATTTGATCCATCCAGCCTTGAAACTCACTACTCAGTTATATGAGTCATGACTATGACTCAGACATGTCCCTGCCTTCTTACAGGGCACAGATTTTCACAGCTTCCCTATTTTCTAGACTCATACACTGGCTAGAATAAAATTCAGCATATAAATTACAAAAGGCACAGACACAGATAGAGAAGTAAACTTTCTCTCGATATACTTGTATATCAGGTGTTCATTTTAATTCAATGTATATTATCTAAATAGAGCTTCCAAGTTCTGCAAAGGCTTTATAAATCAGCTGTTTCAAATGCACTTTACAATTAATCTCACAATTAATCAAACACTCAAAAGATACTCTTTCAAGTTTAATTCAATACATAAAAGTGCTACTAAGATCAAGCAGCAAAAATTCACCTTATAGTCAAAATTCCTGCAAAAAGGCTGACTTAGATTTCCAGTCAAGATGACAGAGTAGATAAAGGCTGTGTTTGCATCCTCTCATGACCACATAAAAATTACAGATAAATTATGGAACAATTAACCTTGAGAATCACCTGAAGTCCAGCTGAACAGAAGTCCTATAACTAAGAATATAAAGAAGCCATATCAAAACTGGTAGAAGGGGCAGAGACACGGAATGGACTGGTCCCATATCTACATGTGACAGTTAAAAATCAGGAGTGATATCTCAGCTGTGGAGGTTCCCTCTAAAAAGCAAGGGATCCCAACCCACACAAGGCTTCCTGGCCTAGGGTTCTGGTGCCAGAAAGAGGAGTGTCCACAACTTCTAGCTGTGAAAACCAGCAAGGAGGTGGCTGAGTAACACAGAGGGTGGCTGGAGTCTCTGGTGTTCTTTTTAAAGGGTCTGCACATGGACTTACTCACTGATGGACTCACTCTGAACTCCAGCTATGGGACAGTAGCTCAAAAGGTGCCAAGGACATACTTGGAGGAACTGAGTTGTCTGACTTCAGGGCAGGATGCAGGGCCAGTTTTTGCCTAGACAGAAGTGCTGGCAGAAGCCATTATTCCTTTGTTGAGGCCTCCCTACTCCCTGGGTGCAGACACATGTGGCCACCATATCTGAGTCTCCATCGACCTGGCTAACATTGTTCGCCCCCTTCCCACTGGTGATTCCATGAAACCCTGCCCCACCCAACTAGCAGGCCCACCCAAACTACTCAGTGGCTTTTCCATATAAACAACTTGCCTTAGGTTATGCTGCAAACTTTCTAAAATCTCTCAAAGGTTCACAAACCCCGAAAAACAGCATTTGGCTTCAATGTACCTCGTACCACTTGCTAAGCAGCCACCAAGCCAAGTACTGGTGGCAGCCAGCATCAGTTTGCAGCTTAGCCTCTCTCAGGTACCTTCAATCCCAGTGTGGGTGAAAGACATCTGTGGACCACTTTATGGCTCAAACCAGGTGACCCTGGGCAGGGTACAAGCAGAGGCTTAATTTGGCCTGTGGTGGGGCCCCTCCCAGGAGGCATCAGGGCTGGCACACCTGGTGGCTGACCTCAGACCATACACCAGAGCATCGCCCAGAGCCTCCAGGGATGACACACTCAAAGAGCAGACTAGGCAGGCACCTGCTAAGGCTATCCTGCTCTGTAGGGTCAGTCCCTGCACAACAGCTCCTCCACTATAGTCAAGATCGGTCCTCACAACCAATCAGCCCAAAGGTGAATCCCCCCACACTGATGTGCAAATAACAACCAAGGCTCAACTACAACAGAAGGGCACACAAAACACATACAAGGGACATGCCTGGAGCATCCAGATCAACTGACCAGGAAGAGTGCACTACTGGGCCCCACAGGAGACCTACTACCTAAAGCCACTCTACTGAGACCAGGAGACATAGAGGCCCGACCTAATGCATAGAAACAAACACAGGGAGGCAGCCACAATGGGGAGACAGAGAAACATGTCCCAAATGAAAGAACGGACCAAAGCTCCAAAAAAAAACCAACTAAACAAAAAGGAGGTAAGCGATCTACCAGAAGCAGAGTTTAAAACACTGGTTATGAGGATGCTCAATAATCGCAGTGAGAACTTCATCATAGAGATAGAAAACACAAAAATGAAGAAGAAAAACTAAAAAGAACCGGTCATAAATGGTTCTTCATAAATACTTTATGAAGAATACAGTAACTGAAATGAAGAATACATTAGAGGGAATAACAGTAGATTAGATGAAGCGGCAGACTGAGTCAGCAATTTGAAAAATAAGGTAGCAGAAAATACCCAATTAGAAAAGCAAAAACAAAACAAAACAAAACAAAACAAAACACTGAGTGCAGTTTGAGGGGGCCTCTATGTACCAGTAAGTGTACTAACATTCACATCATAGGGGCAGAAAACAGAGCAAGGAATTGAAAACCTATTTGAAGAAATAATGATAGAAAACTCCCCTAACATGGTGAAGGAAAGACACACAAGCCCAGGAAGTGCAGAGTCTCAAACAAGAGCAACCCAAGAGGTCCACACGAAGACACATCATAATTAAAATGTCAAAGGGCAAAGATAAAGAGAATATTAAAAGCTGCAAGACAAAAGCAATTAGTTACCTATAATACTGTCAGTTGATTTCTCAACAGAAACTTTTCAGGCCAGAAGAGATTGGTACAAAATATTCAAAGTGATGAAGAGCAGGGAACTACAACTAATATTACTCTATCTAACAAAGTTATCATTTAAAATTGAAAGAGAGATAAAGAGTTTCCCAGACAAGAAAAAGCTAATGAAGTTTATAACCATCAAACCAGTATTACAAGAAATGTTAAAGGAACTTCTTTAAGAAAAAGAAGGGGGAAACAAGGGACTAAATTTATGAACAATAAAACAGCAATAACTTTGTATCTATGAACAATTACTTTCAGTGTAAACAGATTAAATTCTCCAATCAAAAGACATAGGGTGGTGGAATAGATAAGAAAACAAAACCCTTACATATGTTACCTATAAGAGACTCACTTCAGATTGAAAGACAGACACAGACTGAAAGTAAAGACATAGGAAAGGTATTTCATGAAAATAGAAACAAAATAAAATACAACAAAACTGGGGTAGCAATACTTATACCAGACAAAATAAACTTTAAAACTAAAGCTCAGAGACAAAGAAGGATTCAGTAATGCCACTTCTCGATATTTATGGGAAGAAACCCAAAACACTACTTCAACAGAATCTGTGTATCTGTATGTTAATTACAGCATTATTTATAACACTTGTAGTCACTATAGGGAGGCAGCCTGGCTGTCCACCAATTAATGAATGGATAAGGAAGATGTGTTACATATATATGATGGAATATTACTAAGCCATAAAAAAGAACGAAATTTTGCCATCTGTAACAATGTGATGGACCCAGAGCATATTGTGCTGAGTAGAGAAAGTCAGATAGAGAAAGGCAAATGTCATGTTTTCACTTACATGTAAACCTAAACCAAATAAACAAATGAACAAAACAGAAACAGACAGATAGATACAGAGAACATTCTGATGGCTGCTGGATCAGAGGGGATTAGGGGGATTGGTGAAAAAGGGAAAAGTATTAAGAAATAGTAAATTAGTATGTACAAAGTAGTCATGGGGATATGAAGTATAGCATCAGGAATATAGTCAATAACAATGTAATAATTATGTATGGTGTCAGATGGGTATTAGATTTATTGGGGTGACCACTTTGTAAGTTATATAAGTGTCTAATCACTACGTAATAATGTATGTCAACTGTAACTGAAAAATGGAAATTTTTTAAATTGCTGATTTATACTATTTATAAAAATAAAGCATTTGACCCTCATATAAAATTCAACCTCTTCAGGCTTAGAGGAATTACAGGAAAAAATGCCAACCATAGCAACCAAAAAAAATACTACCAAAACACTATTATTTACAGTGTTTTATCATGGAATGACCTTTTCAAAAACCTTTGTAAATTAATACTGGAGATAGCTTTAGTTCCTATTGATTGGTTCAACTACGATTTATTTCCAAGACTACCTTCAACTCTTCCTTAAATTAAGCATCCATTTCTAACAAATATATTCATGGTATCTACTTAAGTAAACACAGTCAGTGAAAGAGAACCTCCATTTCTATAGTAAATCTTTCAAAGGAGTTTCTTCTGACTCATTTTCTTTTCTCACGAGGGCCAAGCCACATTTTAAGCACATCCCGCAACAAATGTGGAAAAGGTATCTTGTAACCTACCTGTCAGTTTTTTCACTGTAGCTAAAAAGGTTAGAAATCTGATATACAAGGGCTGTCCGGAAAGTATCCAGCCGTGTAATATGAAAAATAGAGGCATTTATGGCTGGCTTTTTTTCCCCAGACAGCCCTCATAGATGCTATAGAATTCAATAATCTCAAGGATCATTTTTTGGCTATCTTTGTCCTTTAATTAGTAGATTTATCCTTATTTATCATCTATCAAAACTTTAAATGTAAACAAATAAAAAAAATTAGCATAAAGATAATTGAACAACAGGCTCTGATCAAACCTCCTGGTATTATTTTCTGTTTTACTTGGCAAGACAATGTATGTGATTTTAAAAACCTGCATGCTTTAAAAGAGTCCCCTCAGTTAAAAGTATTGAAATCAATACACAAAATCAAATATGAGAAATAACAGTATTTATACTTTTTAAATACTTTCTTTTCAGCACAGTTATAGGTTTACAACAAAATTTAGGGGGAGGTAGAGAACTCCCATATATTCCTTGCGCCGACACATGTATTACCAGTCCCATTAGCAACATCACTACCAGAACGGTACACATTTTACAAAGGATGAACCTACACTGACATATCATAATTACCCAAAGTCCAGAGTTCACTTTAGGTTTCACTCCCGGTTTTGTACATTCTATAATTCAGACAAATGCACAATGACAAATATCCATATAATATAATCCAAAGTATTTTCATCGCTCTAAAATCCTCGGTGCTCTGCATCTCTCCCTGTACTCCACTTGCGGCAAATACTGATCTTTCCATTGTCTCCACAGTTTCGCCTTTTCTAAAAAGTCTCATAGTTGAAATTACACAGTAAGCAGCCTTTGCAGGTTGGCTTCTTTCACTTAGTAATATGCATTTAGAGTTCCTCTGTGTTTTGAGGTGGAGTGGGGGGGCTTGGTAGCTCATTTCTCTTTAGCTGTCAATATTATTACACATTATGGATGTATCATAGTGCATTTGTCCACTCACCTACTATAAAACATCTTGGTTGCTTCCAAGTTTGGGGAAGCATGAATAAACTGCTATAAACATCCACGTGCAGGTTTCTGTGTGGACAGAAGTTTTCAACTCCATTTGGATAAACACTAAGGAGCGCAAATGCTGGATCATAATATGAAAGAGCATGTTTACTTTTGTAACAAATAGCCAAACTGTCTTTCAAAGGGGCTGTACCACTTCGCACTCCCACCAGCAGGGTATGAAAGTCCCTGTTGTTCCACATCCTCACTAGCATTTGGTGTTGTATTTACATTTTTAACAAAACATAAATTTAGTGCTCCTGACACAGGAATACCAAATATATGAGGAAACACTTAATTTTTTGTCAACAAATTAGTAATTCTAAAATTCCCTTTTATACCTTCTGTAAAATAATTAAATGTAGCCAGCTCTTTCTCAGAAATGAGCTAGGTTGGTTCTTTCATTTGTTTTACAAATATTTACTGTGTAGCTACAATGTACCAGGCACTTTATCAGCCCATCTCAACCAAATCAGGGTATAAGTAGATTACTTTATTTAAGAATTGACAGTACCTACTATGTGCTAATCACTATTCTAAGGGCTGGCAACTGACAAATACTCCTGCCTCAAGGCCCTTACATTCTAATGTACGAGTGAGTGTAGTTTGGAGCGGGGGAGGTGAATGAGTGATGGAAAGTGTTACCCCTAGACATTCTTCCCTAGTTTAATAAAAGGTGTGGATCTACTCAAGCCTAAGAAAGTCACACAAATTAAAAAGATTACATAAGCAATCTTTCGAATTTGTGTGAATAAAGAAATGGCATGTTCTTCTAGTCACCTGAAGAAATAGCTCATGTTAGAAACAGATACTCCAATAGGGTTTTCTCATTGCCTTATTACTGATAATAAAGCACATATATGAGAATACAAGTAGCGATTGAGGAAATCTAGTGAGATTAGCTGGTCAATTTGGAGATCAATTAATATCTAACATATTAGTTTTCATGATATTCTGAAGACTCGCCTGATAAACTCATATAAGCCCACACAGACCAGTCTGTGAACAAAACCCAAAATCCAAGGCTTCAATGCCTGCTCAGACATGACTAAGTGATGAGTGACTTAGTGATGATACAAGAAGGTTAACCAGTGAGATATAATGCATATCATATTAATAGGATCTTTTGGGTATCTGCTGAACCTAAAATCAATATTGTCTTCAATGCAGGATAAAGCACATATGATAACTTTTAAAATAAAATTACCATTTCAAAGTTTAAAATTATTTAATTAAATTTAAAATACTTTACACACTCATAAAAAGAATACAAAGAGGGCTTTGTGAAACTGGTGCTAGGGAGAAATGAATATTAATGCCAATGATAAACTGGTTACTTGCCAGAAGGCAAGTAAAGTAATTTCATAATAAACTCCAGACACTATTCAACTTGCTTTGATGACCCAATTTTGTCAAAACGAATACTAACTAGGAATCACATTCTCATTTTATAGGACCCAGAAGTAAAAGAGCCCAGGCTTTGTGCAGCAAGGACTTTGAATATGAAAGATTAAAGAAGAGGCATCTAACACACTAACTTCCTTTTTTTTTTGGGGGGGGTTCCAAAAGTTCCCCGGTCTTGTGAATGATGCCACAACTTCAGAGTATATGCAAACAGTGGGGATGTTTGAATTTGGAAAGGATCAAAGGAATAGCAACTACATTTCTACAAAAGAGTATATTACTGAGCTACAGTGTTTTGTTCTGTTTTGTTTTGTTTTTGCTTCTCCTACAATAAAATCAGTGCATAAAACATTATTTTGTAACAGAATGTGATTATTATATGGACAGGACAAAGGAAAAGCACTGAGAGTTCAAGATTATTTAATGGAATTCAGAGTAAATTTAATAAAAAGTCGTATTAATAGGGGCCATCAACCAGGTCACAGAATGATTCTTTGTAATAATGTTTATGATGATGATATTTTTTACATTTCTGGACAGAAATTTCCTGGTGCAAGTTAATATATGTCCTCACTTCTTCAGAATGATTTTTCTAACCTACAAAGAAATTCCATGTCCCATTATTTCTTTTAAATGTGATTTCATGGCCTAATTACTTTCAATATTAAGATAGTCCTCAAAATTGAACTCAAGGACTTAGTAGGATCTCAAGGCTATTGTGACAGAGAATAATTTTCCTTGAATTTCCCAACAATGATTTCTACAGGAACATCTAACCAAATACTTTGATAAGTAACCAAAATCCTTGTGGAATAATCTTGTGCAGGGACTAGAAAGTGAGAAAATTAACAATTCCTAACATGCATGAGTTTTAAATAAATTACAACTATCCTGGTTTTGCAGTTACAATATGTATGAATTTCAGTTACCATGATTTAAATAACACAAATCCCTTAAAAACACAGTTCAAATTTCATTTACCACAATATATTAATTAATTAATTGATAAAGTGCAAACTTCACTGCTATCTCTTTAGTCCACAAATCACTACCTAAATAACATAAGCATCATGATCAGTGAACAATCATGTCACTTCTCTCAAAGACTATTGGTGCTTGGTCACTGCACATCTGTTATTCAATTCACACACAGACAGCAAAGCATATGTTGTGTTAAATCCTTTTTCCCAGTGATAAACCACTGTGGCATTTTACAATGGATAATCAGAGAAAGAAACTGGGCAATAAAGATGAAAGAGCAAAGACACGAACAGTGATCATGCTAGAAGTGACATTCGAATAGAACATAAATGGCATTACAGAAGAAAGAGCTGACTGTGGGAATGTCAACTACTGAAATTCAAGAGTTTCTAGATGTGCAGCCAGAGGAATTTAGTAAAAGTGAACTTATTGGCATAAATTAGAACAGAGAGGAGGTTTGGACACAAAGAAAAAAGATGTCCTAGAAGAAGTGACTCTGGCCAAAAGCTTCACGTTAAAGGAACTCTCAGATACAGCTCATGACACTGAAAACACAAAGGGTAAAAAGTTGATCCAAACTTAGGAGTATGACAATTCACCAAGGCAATGAAAAGATGCTTGCTCTATACGCTAAGTCACATGACAAGAAGGCAAGCATTGTTAAAAACTACTCGATAAAACACTTCATTTTCAATGTTTTTAATGTTTTAATATATTATGTACTAAATATTAGTTTTACTATTTTTTTGATTTCCTAGTACAGTTATTACTGACAGTAAGAGTTAAAATTTTTTCAATTACAGCTGACATACAATATTATATTAGTTTCAGATGTATAGTAAGAGATTTTTAAATGTTTTGACAAAAATTTTTAGAGGTCATGGAGCAATAGTATTTTTTCACATTTATTATGAGATTGCTTTGCAGCCATGTCCAGCCTTTTGGCTTCCCTGGGCCACACTGGAAGAAGAATCGTCTTGGGCCACACAGAAAATACACTGACACTATTGATAGTTGATAAGCTAAAAAATGTGTAATTTCCGTGATGTTTTAGGAAAGTTTACAACTTTGTGTTGTGCCATATTCAAAGCCGTCCTGGGCCAGCCACATGCAGCCCCCAGGACTGCAGGTCGAACAAGCTTGCTTTAGTTTCAGCTTACATGGCCATGCTTACACTCTCACAAGCCTGTGTAAAGTGAGGACTCCTTGTATATGACAAAAGTTCCAAGGAGGGAAAGGTAAGCCTAGATACATCTATCTCAAAGGATTTCAAAATG
The DNA here is from genome assembly GCA_004026885.1 of Lyroderma lyra. Lineage (NCBI taxonomy): Eukaryota > Metazoa > Chordata > Mammalia > Chiroptera > Megadermatidae > Lyroderma > Lyroderma lyra. The sequence continues at coordinate 760,493 of PVJL010000009.1, forward strand.
TTAACCAGTTCTTGATACGAAATTGAACCTTAATCTTACAGGAACTACAGGTTTTGGTAGGCAGCACTTGAAATCATTTATTAAACATGATGAAAAATACCTGTTATATTGTCAAAGAATGAGGAAGAAAATCCTGAAAATCAGCCAGAAACTTAATTGTCAGTGGAGTAGGAAACTGTGAGTCAGAACAAATACAAAGTGCCTGAAATTCAGTACTATTAGAGATCTGTTACTTTGGCTAAGGCTCAGTGTTTAATTCTAATAATCTCCAAGCTGTTTGCTAAGCATAAGATTCTACTTAAAAGTAGGCTGTCCAGATGTACCATTTTAAATGGAGCAGAAAACAATGGTCCTGTCCCATTTCAAATGGTACATACGGTCAGCCTAGTCTCACTGGGCTAAATGCAAGGTGTCAGTAGGCTGACCACACACACACACACACACACACACACACACACACACAGTGCTATTTGTTCTAAGATGAGCCTAAATAAAAAACTGCCTCCAAAATATTTTTAGGTTCATAAACACATTCCTTAAAATGTGAACAGGAGAATACATATAAAAAGAACATTACCTCACTGACACAAAAATGTAAATTATAACAAGATATTTTTCACTCATCAAATTAGCAAATATTTAGAATTATCAGGATTGTGAGGTAAAAGGTATTCTCATCTGCAGTAATTGATACAATGTTTTGAGAAAACATTTGGCACTATACACAGAAAGCCTTAAAATTATCTCTACCATTTTCAGTCTTACATATCGTTAGTAGAGTCATATTCTGATACTGTGATATTTCCACACTATCAAAAAAACTGGAAACATTCTTAATGCCCATTAAGATGAGAGAGTTAAGTAAATTATAGTGCATCCCTAAAAGAAGAGCATAAGCAGCCATAAAAAGATTTCTGAAAACATGGAGGGGTAATCAGGATGTACAAGTACATGAGCTATCTGAGTCCATTTACTATTTTCTTTATAAAAAAATACATAGAAAAAAGAATGAGGAAATTCATTATAATACACTAATGTTTTATTTCTAGTTTGAAGGACTCCAGATGGTTTTTGTTTTTTTCTCTATAACTTCCTATATTGTATGAGGTATCCTAAAATGCTATGTATACTTTTTTTAAGTCAGAAAAAAATACATAAAGCTTACTTTGTAAAAACATGGCTAATAGGAACAGACTTATTCCTGGTTCAATCCACTAAAATTAACGTTACTAATGAGAATGCTATGATCAGCAAACTTTAACCTATCCAATTGCAACAAATCACACTCCATGAAATAAGTTCATGATATTAAAAAAGTCAGTTTCCTACCTACGTTATATGACATAGGCCTTAAGACCTGGCTCTGCCAATAGGGTTCAAGACCTTCCCTAACATCAGTGAAGATTGAAGAGGTCTTGATGCTACGCTACCCTTTGCTTGATGTAAAAGGCTTCCCCAAATTCTAAGAAAATTTTCACAATCATTCTAGACACCATTTTGAAAGTGAGAGTTGTGAAATGTCTTGACAGTCATCACAATTAGGTCTTGCTCTCTCCTTTTCGTCTTTTAGACAAAAGTTGAGAATAGCTTTGAAATAACAGCATTTTCAGAGTGCCATATGTTGAGAAGAGCCCTTAAAATATATGACCAGTCATCTCCCTTTCCATTTTTATATATAACTTTAGATAAACACGCCTTAAACTTCTGAGTAAAAGTAAAATTCATGAAATATACAACAGGCCAATCCACTATATTTTACTAGCTTTCACTTTTTTAAGGATTGCAGAATGAAATAAATAAATGAAATTTTATTTATTAAATTTATTTACTCCTCGTCTTGAATAAATGTTAACTGGCCTTCAATGACTATTTCAGTGCACTATTGCGATATAATGAATAAATCTTACATTTTAAAAGTTTAAAAGTTTAGCCTGTCACCTCCAAACTTCATTAATTTAGTAAATTTCCCTTACCAAGTTGGTATGGAAATACAGTTGACCTTTGAACAACACGGTGGGTTATGGGAGCTGACATTCCCACCCTGTGCAGTGGAAAATCAGCATATAACTTTAGATTCTCTAAAAACTTAACTACTAATAGCCTATTGTTGACGAGAAGCCTTACTGATTAAATCAACAGTTGATTAACACACATTTTGTGTTATATGTATTATAATATGCACTGTATTCTTATAATAAAGTAAACTAGGGAATAGAAAAATATTAAGAAAATCATAAGAAAGAGAAAATACATTTAGAGTATTTATTGAAAAAAATCCATGTATAAGGGAACTGCACAGATTAACTCTGTGTTGCTTAAGGGTCAACTGTGGATGAATATAGTCATCATCCAGAATGCATATTACCTTTCACAATGCAAATCTACATTGTTGATACTAAATCTGATGCAGTATTAAGATCTGCCCTGAGAAGTCTGGTCATGTGATTATTATAGCAAAGCATGATCAAAGAACATAACCCTCCTGTGGCTACTTCCTTAGACTGCATAATTGAACGGTAAAGATGACAAACATGGTTCAAACTGGACTTTTCCAAGGATGAACACAAGTACACAGCGAAGTTCAAATTGGGAAAATAAAGAGAAAGAAGTCTCAAAGCTCAAAAGTGTGACATCATATCTTAACACTATAATGTAGGCTGTGACCACCTCGTCACCTAAATAATAATAATAGTAATAATAATAATAATAATAATAATAATAATAACGTGCGTGTAAATCTCTGTAAACATTAAAATCAGTATGAGTTTTAGGTATGTTATTATTTGGATTCCCACTATTCATTGTTAAAAAAAAACTTTCTTAGGAACTGCAGCAAATTATGGGGATAATATATACTTCAAGGAAATATTAATATTCAGACTGCATGTTCTTACTTATAACATTATCATACCTCATAATATGATTTAGCAAAATAAAATATTTTGCTAATATTGTTTCCCAAAGATAACCATTTCATCACTAAAACATAAATGAAAAATAGAAATTAATACTTACTTATAATACCAAACTGTCCCCAGAACAGAAGTATAGCCAACATTGGGAAAATAACAATAAGGATATTTTCGTTTGGAGTAAACCATGAAACTGGGAAGAAAAAAAACAAAAAGAAAAGTCATGATTAATATTTATTATAAGTTCAAGTCCTGCCAATAAATGCTGAACAATACATATTACTGTGGAGATGAAAAATAAAAATTATTAAAACTGTGGCCTTAAAATAAATACATTAAATCATTACACATATACCTTACTTATATAACAAATTTTATTTATGAAACAAAAACTAGTTAGTGAAGTGGTTTTCACCATTTTTCCTAACATATAATTTATGCAAACAGACAGTACCACAGGAGCTCAGAACACGGCTCTGCAGCCACACTGCCTAGGTTTGAAACCCAATTCCAACTTACAACCTTTGCTACCTTGGACAGTCTTAACATCTCTCTGTTCTTCAATTGTTCCACCAATTGTTACACAGTACAACACAGTACCTACACCTTGAAGGACTGTAGTGACTATTAACAAAGTTAAGATATGAAAAGGGCTTAAAACAAAGCTTGGCACATAATAATAACTCTAGTTAATGTTTACTGAATACTCAGTAAACACTAAATACAATTATTATTATGTGCTCCTAGGTACCAAGAGTTTTCCTTAAAGTAACAAACAGTGAAAGACTAATTCAGTAAAGATTAACTCAAAGGAAGGAAATGAGGAAGTCATACAACCGGATACTCTTCCCCTTACTGTGACTTAAGACGCAGACAGATGTGAGCCCTTGCTTTTCTGAAACTTATTCTAGAACAGAAGATGCATTCGTGAATAATTAGGCTCAAAATGACTGTTAAAGTGTAAAGTAACATGAGGCACTTTAGGTATTAAGAAAGCTTCTACTAAGTGGTTTACATAATACCTAAATGGTGAAAATATAGCCACCCATTCTACACCAAGGAAATTGTGATAGTAAGACTTCAAATAAAACTTGTGAGAACTGTTATTTTTTTTAATTCATTTTTATTGTTAGACTTATTGGGGTGACATCTGTTAGCAAGGATTACATAGGTTTCAGGCATACAATTCTACAGTGCATTGTCAACTTATTGTATAATAAGTTAAAAATTAAGTTTAACTCCATCTTATCAGCTCTAAGACCATGTTTTTATGTATGAATGTTCTTCTGTAACAACAAAGCCAAGTAAATGCACTGAAAGCCTTTCAAAGTCTGCCTGTACAAGGTGGGGGTTGCTGTGTGAACACTTCTGAATACTGCCCAGAACAAGCACTGGTGTTCCTCTCAAGCCCTCTACTGCTCTGCCTCTCTGTATCAGCGTATGAGGAATATTGTGGGTTTTCATACCATACTGCTACCCATGCATTTCTTGTATGAAGCTTGTAAAGTTAAGCTCTGCTAAATGTTCACACTAATCCCCAGAATATGACACCACATAAATTCTTATCTTAGAAATATTAACTTTCTAGTATGTAGCATTTTGCCCTATACATAGTAGAGATTCAATAGGTTTGCTGTTGAAGGTTGGGATCATCAGAAGATCATTTAGTGAGTAAATGAATGCACGACATTTTTTATGCTCTCATGGCTGCAGATCTCCACTAAGAGATACTCTGAATTGAAACCACCTTAATTTCCAACTGAATTACTGAACACCTTCCTATACCAAAGAAAATCCATTTCAACTCAGACTACCAGGAAAAACCTTTGTGAATTCTGCTTAAGTTTTCATATATAATGCCCACAGGATTTGGTAAAAGCTCTATGATCTAATGATGATTGTTAATCAACTTACTTTTCTCTATTATTTAGTTAGAATTGGGTACATTAACTTCTCACATCCTCACAATTATTATATGAGGAATTAGTAACCCCTTCTTCATGCTGAGGAAGCTGAAGAACAGTAAATTAAGGATCTTAAATTTTCATGTCCCAAACTGACCCTTGATACCCCACCCCACTTCAAAACCACCCCTCTTGGTTTGCTATTTCAGAATCCTGTAGGCTCTGTCTTCAAAATATAGCCCCTTGTGTTCAAGATGAGCTGAAAAAGAAATATGCTTTCACTGGTCTCTGCCCCTACACAACAGAACAATCTTCAACAATCTTCAAATTTTATTAACAGGAATCTATCAGTAAAAATAAGAGGTATATTTGACCCTGGTCTGACCACTCATTCTGTACTTACTACACAAATATTTATTGAAAGCCCATCATGGACAGGATAGATCTTTTCTAGGTATTTGAGGTCCAGCAGTGAAAAAGACAGGTGGGGCCATGAGATTGAGGAAGGAGAAGGGTTTGAGGACAGACTCTCGTGGGTAGTAAGGAAAGGCCTCTGGGGAGAGGAACTGGATGTGAGCCTTGGATGGGAAGGAACTTGCCATGTGAAGACAGGGAAGAAGAGATTCCAAAGGAATAGCAACTTTGAGCAACCAAATGACGGCCACTGTGGCTAGGATTTAGTGATACAAGAGGAAAAGGGAAGACTTTGCTGGGACAAGATCATATTGGGTCTTAACAGCTGAATAAAGAGAATTTGTATTTTATTTTAAGAGCAATGACAAGTGATTGGAAAGACTCAAATATGACCTGATGTATTTGAAATCTTCTTTGGCGGCCCTGTGAAGAATGCATTCTAGAGAAGCATTCAAAGTTACCTCAGCTATTGGGTAGAGACAGGAACTAAGATGTGGCCCACAAATGCAGTCCTGAATTCAGTTTAACTCATCATATTTAAAGACATAATAAGGAATCACTCCAAAAGAAGGTGACTAGAATGGGGATCCTGAAACCATGAGAAATGGCTGAGAGAATTGGAGATTCCTACCTTAAGAAGAATAAACTTGGGAAAGAAATACTGTAGACCTCTTAGTGAGTGAGAAATTGCCTGGCTGCAAGTTTTACCTTGACTTATAGTAGAATTGGAAATGTATAATAACAGACCGAAACCCTTTAGGAAGCAACAGTCTCATCATCTCAAGCATTTAGGTAAAAAGTTTGAATGACCTGGGGTGTGATGGAAGTAATTTCTGAATTAGATAGCAAGACAGACTAGATCAGTGATTCTCAACCTGTGGGTCGCAACCCCTTGGGACTGTATTAAAGGGTTGCGGCATTAGGAAGGTTGTGAGAACCACCGGACTGGATGATGACTACTAAATGACTACTAGATGACTCCAAGCTCCTGTGCAGAAACAATAAATATAAGATATTTCAATGACATTAGAGGATGGAATTATAGAACAAAAAATATTATTATCTAAAGACAAGCTTGTCCAATCTGTGTCCTGCAGGATACATGAGGCCCAGGACGGCTTTGAATGTGGCCCAACACAAATTCATAAACTTTCTTAAAACGTTATAAAAATTATGCACAGATCTTTTTTTTAGCTCATCAGCTATAGTTAGTTTTAGTGAATTTTACATGTGGCCCAAGACAATTCTTCTTCCAATGTGGGCCAGGGAAGCCAAAAGTTTGGACACACCTGGTCTAAGTGGTTCTTTTTATTTATTTATTTTTTAAAATAATTCTTAAATGGAGCTTATGAGAATCACCTTGGGAGTTTACTCAAACTTCCACACTCTCCCCTCTCAGCTCCAACCCCAAGATTTTAATATGCTCTGCACGGAAAATGTGTATGTTGGGGGGTGGGGCAAGTTGTCCACACTTTTCTCAGTTTAAAAATCGCTGCTGCAGATCTCTGCTCCAATTTACATAAATGTGTTACCTCTCTCTAATTTGTTCAGGTGGGAGGAGTTTGAGGATAATTGAATTGGACAGTAAAGTACTAAATGAGATACTGGGGAAAAACCCAATGTTTTATATAAAACCACTTATGTGCCCATTAAGCTACTGATTTGTTATGGCAGTACTGTCAAATGACTTCAACTCGTTTCCCAAAAGGAGAAGGAGACAAGATATTTCTCTAAGGTCGCCTTCAGCTCAAATTTCTATGGCACTAAGAAAATAAATTAGGCTGGAAATGGACTAAGAACAATATCAGATATTTTTCACCACAGGATTAAGAAAAATAATCCAAAGGTAACCACACTTTCATTCCACTCCAGCTATGGCTGACAACACTGCCCATTACTCTCCCTCAATTCCTGCTTAGGTAGAGTAGTTCCCAGGAAGGTTAGTGGAAAGGAGAAGAAATGATATTAAGTGGGCATGGTCTATGGATGAATACTTAAAGTTTGTTCCCAAGCCTAAGTATTATAAAAACCCAGTACTTCATTTCTCTTATCATTGTGTACAAAATGAGATAACCCAAACAAGTGAGAAAATCACTCCAATCAATTAAGTGTGCCTCTCCTTCAAATACATACAGGCATACCTCATTGTATTGTGCTTCATTTATTATGCTTCATAGATGTTACATTTTTTGTAAGTTGAAGGCAAAACCCTCCACTAGTAAAACTTGCTTTATTGCAGTGGCCTAGAATCAAACCCACAATGTTTCTGAGGTGCACCTGCACATAGTAAACCTTCACAAACACAACACCAGTTTCTACAAAAGAAGATCACAATAAAATTTAAAACAATAAAAGTCAAGCCAAATTTTTACTTGAGGTTTCAGGATGGTGATGGCTTTTTTACTGACTTGACTAGGTTATAATTCCAGTTATTTAATCAAACCCAGAATTCTAAGGTGGCTCCCCAAATCATTGTACCCTGCATCAGCCTTTTATAATTTTTCTCCCTTGAAGGATATGGTACTATGAATAGGATGGATTTCATTCCCATGATTATGTTGCATCATATGGCCAAAGGGATTTTGCTGGTGTAATTAAGATCCTCTATTAGCTCACTTTAAGAAAGAAAAGAAAAAAGATTGTTCTTGGGATAGAGGGGGCTGACCTAACCAAATGAGTCATTAAAAGGGTCTGGGTTCTTCCTAGCAAAAGAAATTGAACATGTGAGAAGAATTCAACAAGAAGAAGATTTTCCATTGCTGACTTTAAATATGGAAGAGGTTGTGTGGCAAGGAATGGGGGCAAGCCCTAAGATCTGAGAGAAGCCCCTAACAGACATCCAGCAAAGAAACAGGGACCTCAGTCCTACAACGACAAGGAACTGAATTCTGCCACAATCATGTGAGCCTAGAACAGGACTCCAAACTCCATAGGAGAATACAGCCTGGCCAACACCTTGACTTTAGCCTTGTAAGACTCTTGAGTGGAGAACCCAGTGACACTATGACTAGAATTATGACCTACAACAGTGTAAGCTAAAAAAAAAAAAAAAAAAAAAAAAAAAAGGGTGTTGTTTTAAGCTACCATATTTGTAGTTATGTTATATAGAACTAGAAAGTTAATACAGGGATCTTGTAATGCCTTCATGACATTATGAACTTAATATATATCATATTGACTATGATGGAAATGGCAATTCTGCTGAACTTGCACTGACCTTTTTAAACAAAACCTTAATAGCTTACTTGGAAAAATCTAAAATCTTTGGCTTCCAAGTTTTTGTATCATTAATAACATAAATACAAATAACAAATTTTATACCTATATTCACATTTAGTATTTATTTACAAGTTGTCTTCACAGAAATCATATACCATTGGTGGCAAAAAAAAAAAAAATACTGGGTTTTGAAGACAGACATATCTAAGTTAAAATCTTGGCTATGATGCTGACCTAGAACAAGTACCCTAAATCTCTCTTTTGTTAAATGTTAAGGCCCATACATATGTCATAGAGTTCCTGAGAAGACCTATATCTATCTCCTAGAATTCCTCATCTATTAAATGGGAAGACCTATATCTATGCCCCAAAATAGGGATATATTATAGTAGGCAGATGGCTAAACAAGCTGTGGTATATCCATACCCTAGAATACTACTTAGGAAAAGAAAAGAGAGAGAACTAACTACTGATACATCCCGCAACATGGACAGACCTCTAGGGCATTGTGCTGAATGAGAAAAAGCCAATCTCAAAAGGTTACAAACTGTATGATCCCATTCATATAACAGTGTTGACATGACAAACGTATAGATATGGAGAACAAACTGCACATGTTAGGTTAGGGGTAGTGGGGAGGGCAACTATAAAGGGGTTACATGAGGGAGATACTTACATTAATGGAACAGGCCTATATCCTGCTCGTAGTGGTAGTTACGTGAATATATACACATGACAAAATGACAAAGAAATATATACACATTGTACCACTGTGAACTTGCTGGTTTTGACATTTAACTACAGTTACATAAGAGGTAACTTACTGGGGGAAGTTGGGCGAACTTTGTATAGCACTTCTCTGTTCTCTTTGGAACTTCTTCTGACTCTACAAATATTTAATAAAAGTGGATGAAAGGCCGAATGTCTGAGACCTCTGGTAGAATTTTCTACATTCTCTACAACAAAACAACACCTTCTTATTCTAAGGGCCCAAAAAGTAAACATGGCTATTTTTATAGGGTACATTAAAAACAAAAATAATCATACATAAAATTATAAATACTGTCTTCATCTCAGATATTTGTATTCCTTTCCCACCCACCTTCATTCCATTTTCTAGACTCTCAAGTCTCTTGAGTTTACCAATTCCCTCTCAGTGACTTACACTATGCTCTAAAATTACCACTCCTCCATGTCTTGTTTTGTGTTCCCATGAAACTGTACATGCCCTTAGAAAAATTTCAACTAGGTATTAGATTATCTAATTCCAATCACTAACAGTACATATGACCCCTACTGAAAAGTGTAATTAAAAAAGAAAAGATCCTCAGTCTAATAATATCAAATTAATAAAAGTTACAGTGTAGGACAGATTTCTGAGCAGAAAAAAAGCCTTCCAAATCTGCTAGACTGCCCATCTGTCCACTTTTCACTATACAAATATCTCTCTCACAACACCCCAGGTTCAAGAACTCGATACCTTACTTCATAAAATAAACATCCCAGGAACACAACTAACATTTACAAAGCACTTTGGTTTACAAAGGACTTGTATACAAAGGATCTTATTTGATGCTCATTATACTGTAGAATACATAAAAGCAGGAATCTATTTTCATCCCCATTTTAGAGATGAGGTAACTTGGATTCAGTGAAGTAACTTCTCAAATTCAATACAGGCAAGTAGTTAAGTTCCAGGATAGGGAAATAACTCAGACCTCCTGGTTCCTAACCCTAAACAATGGCAAAATACTCCATCAATCTAAACACTCATTCCCAATGTAGTAATGGACATTTTGTAACAGTAAATGCTAGAAGAATAGAAGGCAAATCATTGACCTAACAGAACTGTCCTGATCCTATCAAAAGCAGAGGTTCTCAAAGGATGATCTTATGCTGAGATCAGTAATATGTCTAGTGATTCAAAAAAGGGTTTTCAAAATAGAAAGTCAGAATGCACTTTGATGTGGTTGAAGAAATCATCTGGTATAGCAAGGAATGAAAAAGAAAGCAGACTGCTTACTTTAGCTAACTTTACTACTGCTTTATACAACTCACCAACCCAAGTATGTGAAAAGGGCAGAATCATGATGCTATAACCAAGGCTGAATTCAAATAAATTCAATTGGATCCCTAGCTCTCCCACATCTTTGCCAAGGAAAAGAACATTATTAACAAGGCTACGCACAGGAAACCTTAAGGAATCATTGACGACAACCCGATTTTTAATTCTCTGAGCCTCCTTCTAATCTATTCTTCCTAGCAGAAACGTGGTGGAACTTGTCAACCCTTGATCAAAGTTTAAGTAATAATAATAAAAGTCTAAATAATTAGAAAGAGCCTGGAAAATGAATCATATCAAAGAAAGTACTTTTGATGTCAGCAAACAGAAATGCAGAGTAGATGACCCAAGGACCACATGTCCCAATAGGACAATCCTCAGACCAAAAGTTTGGGAACCACACAATACAAAAAAATAAACAGTAAAGACATTTTACTATGAAAAATATAAGAAGAAACAGGATAAAACTTATTAGCTTAAGGCAGCTAAACATTACATAAACATTTATTATTAATAGCCTGTTTTTTTATTGTTAAATTTATTGGGGCAACATTGGTTAGTAAAAAATACATAGGCCCCAGGTGTACAATTCTACAGCACATCTTCTATGTGTTGTGTTATGTGTTCATCACCCAGAGTCAGTTCTCTTTCCATCACCATATTTTTGAGACCCTCTCCCTTCTCCAAAGGAGTTGCTGGTCCCATTTTGCCCCATTTCTAAGAGGATCAGGTTGCTACAAGACAAATAAAAAGAAAGCCTTTATAGGAATCTTACCAATACGATATTTTAGTTCTATGATGGTTTCACCTTCTCTGCTTAATTCTGTTACTTCACAAGTGTAGTTTCCAATGACGGCATCACTCACATTCATCTTCAAAGAGGCAATGCCACGCAGTAAATTTTCTGGAATGATTGTGGCACTTGAAAAGTTAACGTGGGAGTCTAATAAATGTTTTGCTCCATTATATGAGAAAATGGTTTGTCCTCCAAATTTCCACTTCACATACATTTCTTCAAGTTTGTTTGCCCCTATGTTATTAACAATGCATGGGATGACAACAGTTGTATTGCAGTTGGTGTATTCTACAGATTTGGTGATATTAAATATTAGCTGAGCAGAACCTGGAAAAGAAAAACAAAATAGTTCATTTCATTATAGAATTATATACTATAAGATCTTAGGTATGTTAAAAGTCCTTAAGATAAAACAGCAATGTTTTAATTGTTCACTTAAGCAAGCTACAGAGAGAAGTGCAGCTACAGAGAGAAGATCAGCAAGGTGAAAAGGAGAAACCAATTATTTTAATAGCAAGGGTCACAGCTAGTAGACAATACAGTAACTTCTCCTTATTCTATTCTCTGTCCTACAAAGTATATATGACCATGCATCTTGAAAATAAATTCAACAACCTGTTGGAACATGCAGATATAGTATCTGGCTTTGGAAGCTTTGAAGTAATCATTACTGCCCACTAATGTATATAAAAAAATACTGTTCTTACCATGGGAAGTTTTTGAACAGAAATTCAAACCAAATATTACATTCAGTCCCAACTTCTATACATTTTCTCCAAATAGAACTTGCTAAACCGATACAAAGTTTATCTCTATCTTTATGTTGCAGTTCCAAAATAAAGGTGGTGGGTTATACTGTACTTTAATATAAAAAGTAAATCGGATGAATCACTTCACATCTTTCCACTAGGATGGAAAGTCTTAGAATGCTAAGGAGAAAAAAGAAAATTCTCTGGCTGTTTCCCAGTTACAAAATATAGAGAGCAAAAGACATTTTGTATGCAAATGTTATAAAGGATTACATACAACTAAAAGGCATTTTCTCAACTCCACGTTTCATTGAAACTACAGGTCAAAATTCCCAAATGTATACTACAGGTAGTCCTTCCTCCTAGAAACCATAAACCACTCAAAATAAAGAAACAAGATGAAACCAAAAGCAGATACCGCTAATACGTAAGTAGACTCTATCAACTCTTCTCAATAGGATAAGCTACCAGTTGTTGCCTTACAAAATAGGCATTGGGAATATAAATGCAATCACTCATTTTTTATCTAAAATGTGCAAGAAGGTGGGTAAAATGTTGTCTTCCATATTCTTCAGCCATTTATCAACTTTTATCTAAGTTGCTACTTGGCTTTTCCCTCAAAAAACAAAGCATTAACAGATATAAGTATCAACTTTAACAGTTCATCTTTAAGATTTCTTCCTTCTATAATACATAAACTAGGAATAAAAATCAGGGGCATAGGATGTTATTATTTCATTAAATGCCCATTGAATTGAATACTGGGATCCACAGTGGAATATGAACCAGACAACATTCAGAAAACCTGAGTAATATCCTATCTGTCACTTTTTGGTACGTGACCTTAAGCAATTCACTTAACTTTTCTGTGCTTTGGTTTACTTTCTGTAAGTAAGTGGATCAAAAATTAACACTGGGTTACTTTACAGAATTGTGGTGAGCATCAAAAGAGAAAATTCATGGGCAAGTGCCCTCTAAACAATGCTGTGCTATAAGTATGTGAGGGGATACTATAAAAACTAGGCAATACGGCATTTTAATGTAATGATCTTGATAGACCTTCTCTGATTGGCAGGTCCAAATTTATATTTCTGGGAATTTGTAGTCTGAACCAAGGTTGTAGGCATCCACAGCTCACCTCTTCCTGGTTCTCTATATTTCTAGCCATCCAAATATTAGAAAGCCCTGGGCAAAACCTGGACTTCCAGTTGCATTCTTCAAAACCTTGGGGTTCTGAATTACTTTCCCTGAGAAAGAAGCATTGAGGAGGTAACTCAGTGTATAACAAGGAGAGAAGAACGTGGCTGTCATGTTGAAATCAGACAGAAAGGGAAGTGTCAGAAAAACATAGTGAACAATTTTGCAATAAGACAAAAGGATAACTGGATGTCCTTAAAAATGTCATGCTGGGCACTGTCTGGCAGATGCTTTGGGAATATCTGACTCTCCAGGGGCCGGTGCCTTTCGCTGTGTTCGAATGGGCTGTTTCACAGGTTTGTAAGTGGTAGAAAACTGATGGCAATGAGAATGACTCATGTCCATAGAGATACAAATAACCTGGGTGCTGCAATTGGTTTCTGCCTGGTGGAAGAAAGGATTTCAAAACATTACATTTTATTGCCCTGAGGATATTGACCAATTTGCATATATTCACAAATTCATTTCAACATTCCCGATTACCTACAAATGTCTGTTCTTCCAATTTTCTTTAAAAACCAACAGTCTTACTATTTTAATGCTTTGCTTATTAATGCGTGAAATAAAATCTTCGACACGTGTTCATTTTATATTTGTCTGAGTCAAGATTTTACTTTCCAAAAATTATCCTTTCATAAAAACAATGTAAGTGAAGAGCTCAGTTATTCTAGTGAACTTTTTTAGAAGGCTCTAGGTAAGTCAGAAGTAGTCTGGAAACACTCCATATACAATTTCATAACTTAGGCTAACAGAATGAATTTTCTAAAGAATATGGAAAGCACTAACTGCACTGCATTATTTGTTGCAAAACAAAATCTTATAGCTGAAGCAATTTAAATAGAATGAATGCTATAAATAAAATTCAAAGTGAAAGTGACCTGGATAAACCACAACTTGAATAATCCCTGCACTAATAATTAATAAATAAGGATAGTCCAGACATATCACCCTACTAGCTGTTAACTACAATTTCATCTTCTATAAACATTTATTAAAAACCTATTAAGTAGTATAATGATTTGATTTGAGTTTTCTCTCTTTTGCCTATTGCCTTCTGATGAACCAGCAAAATGAAGAAAATATTTGAAGTAAGAGAGCAAGTAAAGGAACATAGATAGCTAACATAAATAAGAAAATTCTGAATAATCAAGATATGCCTATAGCAGTCTAAATCAAGTATAACCATAAGTGATACAAGGGTTATCAGTAAATTACCAATAAAATGGGAAATTGATTTCATATTGAAAGCCAAAAATATTGGACCTTACAACCTGTGTGAATACAAATCACTGACCTAAATCTCAGACTACAGTCCTGAAAACAGCCACCACTACGTAGCTGCAGAGAAGATTAAATACATGGTAGGCACAGCACACAAGCCCAGCTCAGAAACTTAAAAAATTCAACAAACGTTTATTGAGAATTACCTGATCTGAAACACTATGATGGGATGTAGGGATACAGTCAATGATGAAAAAAATGCATGAATGATCTTTTCGAAGCTCCCACGCTTGGTGGACTGATGTCTACTTTTTATAATACAAGGTTATAAGTGTTATCCTTCCTATATGAACAATGTACTATGGAAGGGCAGGACAGCAATCAGTCCTACAGATATTTAAGAAAATGTGTGTTGCTACTAGGGGAACAACAGAAAATTGCCATAGTCCCTGCCCATCTGAGTCTTCAATCTTTCCAACACGTTCCATGCAAATTTTCTCTCCTTTATAACAGCTCTTAAATCTCTCTTCTGTAAGAGTTTATCCTATACTCTCCAAAGGAGACCTCCTTCCTTATTTCTTAATTCAAATTGACTCCTTCAGATAAGAAGCCAGAAGTCTGCAATACTCCCCACCTATAAATTTACCTGCAACTCCAACTATCCACACCTTTCTCTTCCCTATTTCTCCTTTTCGGAAATAAATCCCTTCACTGAGAGCCAGTTTCCTTTTCTGCCACCACAGCCACCAATCTCCTTGTGGACTTTCTGTAGTTGATTATTAACTTCTCACGTATCCCTATTCCATTTACGTAGGCTTTAGGGTTTTTTTGTTTGTTTGGTTGTTTTAAACATTTAAAAATGCCTGAATATTCACCAACTTTTTAAAAAGAATCTCTCCTATTTCTCTCTCTTCCCTAGCATCCTAAAATAATAATCTAAAAGCATTTCCTCACTTCCTACTCACTTCTTAAATCTCTGCCACCTGGCTGTCACCTCTCCACCTCTGTTCTTCATTACAACAGCTCTTGCAAAAGTTACCAATAACCCCTTGTGAAAAATCAAATGCATATGGTTCACTTCCCATCTTAACTTCACAACCGTTCCTGAGCCAGTGGGCAGATCCTTTCTTGTTTTTGTCCTTTGGCCCCTATGATCTCAATTCTGGATTTCCTCCTATTGTTTCATCCACCCATCCCAGGTTTCTTTCTTTATTGAAATCTGTATCTTGAATCACAATATTAGTGTTTCTGAAAGCTTCATATTCAGCAATGTCCCACTCACTCCACCCGTATTCTCCCACACTCCATGGTTTTAACTACCTACACACTTTTTATCTAAGCAGGTACCACCTTTTTCTTAAGACTTCAGAAAGCCAGGTGTTTGCTGTGCATTTCTACTTGAATGTACTAATGTTACTTCAAAATCAACATGTTCAAAACCTTATTTATTCTCTCCCTATTCTTCGCCAAAACCTTGCCTCCCTAAAGTATATTCTATTATCTACCAATCATCCAGAACTGGACCTAAGAATCATGCTGGATTCTTCTCTCTTTTTAGCATCAAGAATTTTTGGTAGACTCTGCCTATTTAATAGTTCCTAAATCCAATGTCTGTTGTATAAATGAATTAGACATTCATCATTTCTCCATTGAATTGTTGCCATTTAACTAGATCCCTGCCCCCAGCCTCAACATTTTCCCATCCCAACCCCAATGTATTTCCATAGTTCCCAAAATAAATGTTCTCAAAGCAAATGTGTACTCCCTTGCTTGATATACTTTAACAATACCCTCCCCTAATTTTTAGGCCAAATTCTAAGTGTATTACCATAAAATACAAACAGAGTCCTTCAAGATCCTATCCAGCCCAGCTCCTGTCCTTTCTCAAGTCCAAACTGCTGTCTAATTATAATGACCTTTTTGAAATCCCATGAATATGCACATGTAATCTCATATTCATGCCTCTGCACATGTTCTTCCAGCCTAAAGAGGGCCATACCCTTCACTAGATACAGAGTTAAGAATACACAGCACGGAGTCAGATGTTAGCGAGCTATTTAAACTCTGTATTTCAGTTTCCTCATCTATAAGATGTGAATAGCGATAGTATATACCTCAGAGATTGTGTTATGATTGAATGAGGTAATGAACATGAAGTTCTCATTGCACTATTTTTCACATACATAGCAAATGCTCAGAAAATCCAGCTATAGTTGGGTAACTTGGGCTCTTCCTGCTAATGCACAGTTGGGACGTTTAATCCTGTTGTCCTTCCCTACCGCTACTCAACTATATTCATCCTCACCTTACTGGTCCCATCGCCCCTGCCCAAATGTTGTCACTTCTTATTGAAACTTGTAATTACTGCTCTATTTAACTTATCTCTCCATTAGACACAAAGGGTAGAAAAGATCAATGTCTTCATTTTGGTATCCTATGGATCTAACCCAGGGTCCAGCAAGTAGGTTCAATACATTCCTTATAAATGTAAAGAAGTTAAATTATGAATCCCAAGAAAGGAAAACCCAAAAATCATATCAGAGAGGATTCACTCTTCTTCCATCTATCAAGAGAATCCTTCACTTCTTCTTATATCTGCAGACCTGATTATGTAATCATAAAGCTACATATTTTAATGGAAAACCTCAATTAAGTCAGTTGCAGGTTGGGTGGAAGAGTTCCCTAAAAATTGCATGAATGTATCGAAGAATGACCTTCCTAGAGGGTGATGTTTAAACTTGGTTTTGAAGGGTGAGTAGGAATTTTATGGAAAAGGAAGGGTTTTCTAGGCAGAGTATTATCATGTACAGAGGAATGAAGAAAGTGCTGGAAGCAGAAAATTATTCGGGTAAGCTCTAGAAAAAGGGACTGGAAAAGATGGCTAAGAAATATTGTAAAGGCTTCCTTGAATATCACTGTGCGGAGTTTTGACTTGATAATATAAGCAACAGCAAACCACTCATATTTACTTGTATTAAAATAATAGTACAGCAATACCAAGGGTGCATTGAGGGCAGAGAGCTAAATAAGAACGGCAGGCCCATTAAGGGATCACTGCAATACTCCAGGTAAATGACAACTGGAGAGAAGGCCAAAATTACAGTAAAAAACAAAGAAATAAAATCAACGTAAGTCAGATGTGGGAGATAAGGGAGAAGAGGGAAGGCTTAAAGTTCTTAATCAAAATAGTATGTGTAACTAGTTAAATTATGGGTTAACAATAAATAGATTTAGAAGAATTGGAAGAAATATTCTTTTCATATTTAAAAGGCTGAATATTAAAGTACCTATGGTATAACTAAATGGAGATGTCCAGTAGATACCAGGATATATGGATCTAGATTTAAGGAGAAAGGTCAGAGCTACAAAGACTCGGGAATCAAAAAAAAATACAGCTGGTAATTGAAATTGTGAGCATCAACAAGATTGCCCAGAGTCCTTGCAAAGCCAACAGAGCTGGTACCAGAGAATAAAATGTTGGGGAATACCAAGATCTACAGAATAAAAAGCTTAAAAAAGGAACAAACCAAGGAAGTGGAAAATGAGAGAAGTAGGTGAAGCAGCGAAGAACTCCACTGCAGACACCAAGAAAGGGTCTTAATGTGGACAAAATAGGTATTAAGTGAGATGAGTACAGCTTCTAGATTGAAAATACATCATTAGCTTCTTTATCTGCAACAATGTCAACAGACTAGTGGGATCAGAAGCCAGACTGCATTTGGGAAGTGAATAGGAGGGGAAAAAGAAGAGGTAGTGATTCTTTCAATAAATTTAGCAATATAAGCAAGCAGAGAGAAGGCAATATTAGGACTGTGGAGACAGGGACAAAGGAAAGGCTTTTTTGGGTTTTGTTGTTTGTTTGTTTTTAATATTGGGTAAAACTTGAGCATGTCTGCAAGCTAAGGTGAAGGAACTAACGGTGAGGGAAAGATCTAAGATACAAGACTGAAGGGTTAAGCTGCGGAGGTAGGTCTCCAAGATGGAGGAAGTGGAAGAGCTATAGACAGGTAGTTATACTTAAAAAGGAGAATAGGTATACTTCTGAAACTGGGTGAGAAAGGAGAAAGAGATGAAGGTTGCCTAAGATTTAATAGATAAGTTTAGAAATGGTGGAAGTTGAGGGAGGCTATACCACACATCACGATTTTTTTGAAATAGAGTAGAAAGTTAATTATTAATATCTGCATGGAATGGATGCTCAGGAATGGGGTCAAAAGCCCCAGCAGTTACTGAGATCTAAGAAGCAAATCTCATGAGTAAACATACCTGATAGAAATGACTCCTACCAATTTTGGCCATCAGACCTTCACATTGTTATAAAACTTGAAGCCTCACACTGAATCAGGTTAGAACTAAGGTCAAAAGGAGGATTTAGTCATATCTCTTCTCAATAGGGATCAAATAAGGTCTGGGGTAAAGTGGGAATGCCCACAAAATGTTTAGTTCTGACTCAAAGTAATCCCCTCCTAGATTTAACTGTGCCCTTACAAGAACAGAAGTGGTTGACCTAGAATTTCAGGGAAGGGCAGTTTAAAATCAGCAACATTCACAATGATGGCTTTATTAAGCACTTAAAATATATTAAATGCCATTGAAGGATAAAAATGAAAAACTACTATTCTTTATACACTACATTTTAAATTATTAAGAGGCACAGAGTCTGAAATTTGTCGGTATTTCCAAGAGGGCCTTGCAAAATGCTTAGAGTACAGCAAGAGCTCATACTTGCTTGAAACAGAAAAGGCAATTTTGACAGACCCTACATGTGCCAAATTGCCTTTTAACCCATAAGTGTGACAAGTAGTGAAATATGCACATATATTCTCAAATCCTGGAGGTGACCAGATTCTGAGTCATATACAACTGTGCTATGGACATGGAATGAAATAGAGAAGGAGGTACCTTCTAACTCCTGTTTCAACTCCATGTAACCACAAAGAGGGAAAATACAGGTTCTGATGTCTTAGTCTAGGTATGTCAGAATCACATCCTAGGTGCTCTATATTTTTTACTTTAGTACAACAATGAGTTTAGTAAAATTGATCCTACACTATTAGTCTTGTTCTTTTATCAGAGAAGTATCTGCACTACTATGAGTGAAAGTAGCTTTATAAAAACCCTAGAGTTCATTACATTAGGCTGAAATAAAAATATAGACATATTGATATAAAAATATAGAAATTTTGATCTTGTATAAAAAACTATGACAGCAAAAACCTAAAAGATAGGTAAAATGGTTTTATAAAAATTGTCACAAAATAACATTATTTTCTAAAAGGCCTATATTATCAATAGGTGAATTAACATTAAGGAATGGAAAAATAACATGAATTATTATTTTAATTTAGAATATTTCTCAATTTCAGGTAAAATACCTATTTTTCATCTTTAGAACCTGGCCTTTCAAATCTCCATTAACAACTCAGTGGCAAAGATAAAAGATCTGCCCAAATACATATGACAGCATGAGCAAATGTCCTAATGTTAAGCATTTAGTATAATGCTTTAACACATTTCCTCTAAACTACTGGGGTAGCCCCATAAATAAGTACTTTTAAATAGGCATTTATGTCTTTAAAATGGCAACTTGTGTTTAAAAGTAATATATTCTTTAGGCAAAAAGAAAATATTTTTGTTTAAGTAAGTCAAATTACTACTAGATTTAGAGACAATAAAAATGTTTGAATCATGTGTACCCTTGATTTAAAAAACTCACTTTGAATAAAGAAAAAGAATCTAACTACTGAAAAGACAGTTCATATACTCTCATTATTTGAGTAAGGTTTTATTTACTAATTTGTGAATAGCTCTGAAACTGCTGATGTGCTTTTAAACAAAATATAATTGGACATATGGGACAGGGGAAAGGAAAGAAGCATAGTAATTCATTCTGCATCTTGTAAACTGATACAAGGGTTTGCAGTTTGCCTGTAATTAGATGGAATGGGCATTTTAGATCACTTATTTTACTACAGAGGTTAATTGAAACTGTAGGGACTACCAGGAAATGGCCTCTGATTACTAGTCATTTATAAATGAAACTGAAAGCAAAATCAAATCCTATAAATAAAAAATCCACAGACTTTCTTACTCATTCTAGATTCTAAATTCAGTCTCCCAAATACCTTGGTTTATTACTACCTGTGTTATGAGACTGCTCGCATCTCTCCACACATGTCCTTTTAAAACTACATATGTCCTTTTTAAACACACACACACAAAATCCATTAAGTCTTATGACAAATACCATCACTTCCTGGTTTATATTAACACTTCTAACTGAACTCAAATGCATAGTGCCTCTATTTTTTTCAGGCTATTATTAACTAAGTACAAAATACCATAAATTCTGAATTCTATGGCTCCATAGGGGGATATGAGCACACTAATATATGTAAATAAGTGCTAATTATACATGATCTTAGCTATTATTAAAGAGGGCCTAACAGAATTCCTATCTCCAAAAGTACCATTCTAGCAGTTTCTTCTAATCTACTTGAAAATAGGACCTCGTTTTTACAGTTTTTATCCTTCAGACTAGCTTTGATGCCTACAGTATGAATTAGTGATATTTTATCACAAATATAATCACACAACCGGTTTCTGAAAGCAGTATTATTTCAGCTGTAATGACAGTAATGTCAACAAGCCATTAATGGTGAAGACAGGAAACACTACTTTGTCTAATATTAACCCTTTAGATAACAGAGGTAGTGATTATTAACAGCTCCAACATCCCAGGACATTTAGAGAGTGGGGAAGGAGGTAAGCAGGGTCTTAAAAGACATCTTAAAAATACCTGAAGCGTTTATGAACCGCACAGTGAGACTAATAATCAGTTTAAAATCTAATTTAGCATTCTAGAACTAAATGTAAACAATTGCTTGTTACTATTACTCAAACTCAATCTGAATCTTACAAAAAGTTCACAAAAAGCTCTATAGATGTTAAGTGTGACAGGCATTGACAATAGAGCCACGAAAATCCCCATTCCTATTTCTCAGTTTTTACGAAGGCACGCGTTTTAAAAAAAGCTAAATGGGTTCCAAAACCTTGGAATCCAAAACGTCTTTGGCGTTGAAAAACACCCAATTCCACTCAACTGCAAATATGTTTTGACTAGAGATCATTGTCTTCATAGTTCAGGCAAAATCTGGATTACTTTAAAAACGGTTCCCCCCAATAAAGTCAGGAAACTTGAACACGCAATTTGAATTGTATTAAAAGTGGTTGATGGGGCGTGGGGGTAGCGAGAGTGTTTCCAGGAAGCTTATTTCTAGGGTTCAATTAAAAAAGAAAAAGGCGGGCAGAAGATTTTTCTGATTATATGGTGGATTGGAAATGAAACTTAATTGTCTTCCTCATGTCCCCTTAACTCCCATGCTTAGGAGGGAGGGCAAACAGAAGAAAGCTCCGTCTGGCAGACTTCGCCAAAATGCGCACTTTCATCTCAAGAGGCCCGGGCCCTCCCATTCTGCCTCCTTCATCCCAACTGCGTTTTAGCACTGAGGAGAAAGGAGTGCGAAAGAGGGGGGACCCTAACGGCTGCCACCCACTCGCTTCCGATCGCGCCCTTTCTCTCTACAGTTAATTTCTGTGCGAGGTGCACGGTCTGGAGTCTTCCTCGGGGTATGCATCTGGAGGTGGAGCGAACGGGGAAGGAGAGAGCCCCGCTTCCATACAGAGAGAAGAGGAAAAAGAGCGAAAGCAAAGAAGGAAGGAAGGGGGTGCCTGATTACTCGCGGGGCCCTCCCACGTTCGCACAGGGGCGTGCAGGGCCCGCGCGTCCTGCGTCCCGGCCACCCTTTCCAGGGCGCAGCGGGGCCACCCTGGGCGCAGCCCACACACGCCCGCGGGGGCGCCGCGGAGGCGGCGAGCTGCAGTGCCAGAAGCGAAGAGCCAGGAGCGAAGGGCCACTCACCGCAGCACGCCGAGCTCAGCAGCAGCACCACCACCAGGGGCCACATCTTCCGCGCCCGCCGCGGGGTGATCGACTACGCCGACACCGCCGCTGCCGCTGCTGCCGCCGCCCGTGTCTGGAGCAACAGTCGCTGTCACAATCAGAACCAGGCGCCGCCACCGGTCACAAGCAGGACCCACCGCCCAGGATGCTTGGCGGCGCGCGCGCGCGCGCGCTCCCGCCGCTCCACGCGCCCCCGCCCGCGCGAGCCGCGCACGCGCACTCTTCCTCGCCTTCGCCCCCGCCCCGCACGGTGACTGTGACGCCGGTCCTCCTGACTCGCCCACTGGAGTACACGCCCTCGCCGGTTCCACCGAGACCCAGAGACCGCTCCCGGGAGGGGGCACGGGCCAGGCTTCCTGGGCACGCCCCGCCGCACTCTCCCCACCCAGCCTGCGTCCGTGTCGCCGCCAGCCTCTGGAGGCTGAGCATGTGTACCCACGCACAGGGGAGACCTCATTGCATCTGCCTCTCTCTCCACGGTTCCCTTTTTCTCTCGCCTCCTGGGTCCCACTGCCCTCCGTCCACTGTCCTCTCCTGCTTTCCTTCCCATCATCACGCTTCAAGAATTCGGCCAGGCGGTGCTCTCCTCGACCCCGCTTGAGCCCCGGATCTCTCTCCTGGGGTTTGAAGTCCGCTCTGCGCGTCGACGCCGATGCTTCCTCGCCTCTCACCTGTGAGCATTTCCCCCCTAAACTCCTCCGCCTGCCCCAGAGGGGGCGCAGCGGTTCGGGCTGTCACTACACTTCTCTACAGGGTTCGCAAGCCCGAGGGCAGGGCGATGGCTGCTATCTGTCCACAGGGAACTTCCACTTTCCTGTGGAGGGCTCCCACGCTCTCCTCAGTTCACACACCCCCATCTGCTTTTGTTTCCGCTGCGGTTCTCTTTCTTCTCGCCTTGTTTTTTGCGGTTTTCATCCTTTGCACAGGGTTACTCAAACAAGGTCAATTCGAGGTGGTAAACATTTTGAGACTGGGTTAACGCTGAAATCCCAGGGGCGATCTGGTGTGGTCACAAACGTTAGCTGACACACCCAAGACATTCTTTCCAGCAATGGCCTCCTTCAGCCTAGTTTGTGACAGTGCTCGTGCAGCCCTCTGTGCTGTTGGCTTTAGCATGCTTGAAAAATGGGTTCAAAATGTGGCTGCAAGCCACAATATGAACAAGGCCTTTTGATAGCCCACTGAATCATATGGGTCACATCATTTAATCTGAAGCAAAATCCCTTTTAAAACTACCCGTAACTTTTATCCTAAGTGAGGAACTCTCATCACAAAGTCAGGCCCGGGTGGCTATTCTAATGGCTACATTACCTGCCCTCTCCTTTGGTTGTTTTTGTCTTACCTGCTGGAAAAGAAAGCCATTTCCCACTACAATATCCCACTTCTCCAATTCTCTACTGATGGTATCTCCTCCATTGCATTCCAGTCCCATAATAATAAAATCCAGGAAATAAAATTGCCACCCTCTGACACTCTATAGCAGTGTATTATATATTACCATATTTTGCTGGGTATAATACATTCCCGTGTATAATGCGCACCCACGTCTTTGACCCGAATTTTCAGGGGGGGAAACCTTTCGTTTTAATTTTTTAATTCAAATTTTTATTTGCTTATAGTTAGGTACTTCTTTTTTGTTATAAAGGAATTCTAGCGTTTGTTTTTTAACATACTGTGATACAAGAAATTTTATGTAACAATTACAAACACAAGAACAGATATAAGTTACAAGAAATTTTAAGTATAAAATTTTTTTATATTAGAAAAACCCAATTTTCATATTCCAGGGTATTATTTTGCATATGGACATCATTACTGATGTCTAGAGTTACACTTTTAACTCATAAGCATAAATAAAAGAATTAAAAACATTTATATAGATATGGAATTAGTACTGCCCATGTATAATGTGCATCCTTATTTTTCTGTCACAAATTTGGGCAAAAAATGTATGCAATATACATGGCAAAATACAGTATGTAACTTTTCCTCAGTAACTTTTTTCGTGTGTATACCTCTTCCCCATAGCATATTAATTCTTTAAAATCAGAGAGACTATTTTAAGAATTCCCTCTAAGATTTCCCATTGAATTGGACAAAGAGAAGAGGTGTAATGAAAGTGTCAATGTGACTTGAGGGAAGCGTTGCTTCACTAAAATTCAATTGTTTTTTTAATGATTAAAAAAAGAAAAACATTTCTCACTAAAACGGTAGTTAATAATCAGGGTAGTAATGATTTGAAGGGCAGCTTTGACACCTGAGGCTATCAAAAAAAGGCACAATGGACTTTTACAAAAGAATCATCACAGAGCAGCTGTCCCTGAGACCAACCCAACCCCCCCTAAAGCTGAAGAGTGACTAGATAGGACTGTCCCCAACATTTAGAGGCAGTTTGAGTGATGCTCTGTTTTATACCGGGAGCTACTGAGGCTATGTACTTAGTGTAGCTTTGTGCAGAAAATAGAATAGGTTTAAGTCCAATGAATGAGAGGCTCCCTGAATGACCACCTCTGCTCTTCGAAATCTAGCTGGGATGTGTTTCGATGGTGGGACAAGAGGATTTTTTTCAGAGAGAAAATGCAAAACAGGCGGTCTAAGTTTGATTATCTTCTCTCTGAGATAACCTGGGGCTACTTTCTCCAGCATCTACTTTCCATTTGTGTTTCCCTTTTAACATTTCTTTGCATTTTTATTTGGATTTTGAGCTTTTCTTATCTTTATGCAAGGAATTTCTTAGGTGCAAGGTGAGAGAATAATGCATATTAGGATGTTTTGAACAGAAGTCATACACGCTTGATTTATTACCTAATTTAATCTTCATAACAGCCTTGGAATGGGTATTATCTCCATTTTAGTGATGAGGAAACAAAGGGAAAGAGGAATAATGAACACTTTGCCCACAGTTATATGTGATACTTCTGTCTCTGTCTCTCTTGTTTATGTCTATCTTTCTGTCCTCTTTTTCCTACTTTTTTCACCCTATAAACCTAATTACCTCTTCATTATATTTTGTTTATGCTGCTAATAAAATGTATCTACATATTTATTTGTACAGATCTGTCTCCTCTTCTGTCATGTTAGGTAGGAAAAAAATGAAACAGGTACATTTGTGTTTCCAGGGTCTGGAAACATAACCAAGAAAATTAGTGTGATATGTAGTATGCAGAAGCACTTTAGCCTAGGTTTCTTATAGCTCTAGCCACATACTTGTCGTTAATCTTGGACAAGTTACTTAAATTTTCTGAACCATAGTTTCCTCATTTGTGAAGCTAGATAATAAAAATAATAGAAATTAACACTTTAAATTACCTTGAGAATTTAATGTTATCACTTTTGTAGTTACACGGAACAGATTTTGGTGCCCAGTAAGTACACAATATTAGCTCTATTACAATTTTCTTCTAGTGAGATGAGTTTCCTGGAAGGACAGTGAAAAGTATTACCTAAAGGATCACCAATTGCTGGTCTGAAGCCTTGAAGAAGCACTGTGAGTTAGCAAGTGTCTACAATTTTGATTCAAGTTGGAGGCACAAGTCTGTGTTCAGTGGGTAGCACTTAACCCCTGTGCTCTTCTGCACACTTTGTTGGTGACTGAATGCCGAGGAACTCACATCTCTGACACTTGGCTCAGGGCCCAGAGTCCTAGGGAGTTACTTCAACTTGAACCAGTTGTTAAAAGACAGTTGCCCCAGTCATCAGATAAAGCAGTGTAGCAATGAGGGTCTATGCTCAATGAGCAAGGACTGGGTTTAGATGGTTAGGCAGCAGAAAGATATTGATGTGCACTTGAGAGATGGGTTTGGCTTAGGGAGACAGAAGGAAGCTCCAAAAGCAGGAAATGATCTTCTTCCTAGCTTATGCTTCAATTAGGGGCAAATATTAGAAATAGAAACTGCCTCCAAGTAGAGGGATGGTAGGACTGAGAGTTTCAGGTAAAGAATATCCTACCCCTATCAGAGATACGGTAGTTAGATCTGTCATAAATCTTCTGGATGTTCGACGTGCACAGGCTTGTTTTGCCTACATCAGGGAGAGGCATGGCATTTTCCACTCCTCTTCCTGTGGCTATTGCTAGAGGCTTCTCAGGTAGGGGGGCCCATACTTACAACAGCTGCAAAGCACTAGAGAAAGCTGGCTTCTAGGTAAGTTGTAAAACCGCAGCAGGCTTATGTCTTTGAGCACACTGAATGTTTGAGGTACTGGGAAAGCCTCTTTGTATCTTCCCTAACTCTCCTCTTTGAGGACAGATAACATACTCGTACATGTAGTGGGTACATATTGTACACCAAGACCTTACCATGCTACCATATTTACTTTTCTGTCGCTGCCTGAACAGATGACCACGACTTTAGGGGTTTCAAACAATACCCATCTATTATCCCACAGTTTTGTAGGTTGGCAGTTCAGTGGCTTCTCTGCTTCTGATCTCACAGTGCCAAAACCAAGGTGTTGGCTGGGCTGTGTGCCCTTCTGAAGGCTCTAAGGGGAGAATCCATTTTCAGATTCAATCAGGTGGTGGGTAGATTCAGTGTCTGTAGGACTGAGGTCCCCATTCTTTGCTGGCTACCATCTTGGTGGGGGTTAGCGTCTAGAGGCCTGCTTTGAGTCACTGTATTTAGTTGCATGTAGCTTCTGAGCATCTGAGAACTAGCAATGGTACATTAAAGCCTTCTCTTGCTATCATGTCTCTTCTGCCTCCCCTTCTTCTGCCACATTTCTATGACTGATTCATCTGCTTTCCCTTTCAATTTTAAGTATTGAATTGATTAGATTGGGTCCCTCGGGTAATCCAAGATAATCCCCCTATATTAAGGTCTACAACCTTAATCACATCCACAAAGTCTCTTTCGTCATGTAAAGTAATATTTTCAAAGATTCCCAGAGATTACAGCATGGAAATCTTCGGGAGGCATTATTCTGCCTACCACATTTCAGTTCTGTTTATATTTCTCTCCCCGAATCCTTAAACAGCCCTATAAAGGAAGCATTGTTATACCCATTGTGTATGTGAAGAAACTGAGGTTCAGACAGGTTTATATATAGGTAATAAGTGGTAGAGCTGGAGTTTCAGCTTTGCTTCTGAGCGCACAGTCCTTTCTCTGCTAGAGGGAAGGAATGGTGGAAGTAAAGCAATTGTGTAATCTGTCACTCTCACTGCAATTCCCTCTGTTGCTTCACTAGTGTAACTTGTCAGTTCCGTGAGATTGTCTCCAGCGTGTCCACCAACTTTCCAGTTCCCCTCCTAGTTGCATGATGTGTGGATCCACTGGGTCTCAGCAGAAAACAAATGGCACACGCAAATGAAGTTACCGAGAAGAAATTCATAAAGGGACTGTTTACAAAGGTGTGGGCAGGGTTAATAAAAACCGACAAGGAATGGAGGTGTTATTAGCTAACAACAGCCATTGCCCCTAGGTCTTTAGTTCTGGAGGTGCAAAGGGAAGAATGGTAATGAGAACCTTGAGAAAAAGGAGAAACAGAAGGGGGACTGCCTGACAGGAGTTATGACCTTCGGGAGAGTAACACAGCCTCTACCGACCTTGGTGGAGAGGAAGGTGGCCAAGTCAATACTCCCTTTCCTCCCACTCTCTCTCAACACCTGTTTTGGGCAAATCTCCACCAGAAGCCAGAGGGAAAGGGGTCAGTTTATGCAGTTCTTGAAGTTCAGCTTTCTAGGCTCAGAGTATGGAAGGGGAGATAGTGGATCTGAGAGAAACTACTCAGCACAGCAGGACTGTCCCTCCCTGTCTTCTTGAAATTGGGTGTGATGATGTGACTTGCTTCACCCGGTGTATTGGTTTCCCAGGACTGCCCCAACGAATAACCATAAAAAAGGGGGCTTAAAATAAGAGCTATTTATTTTCTTATAGTTCTGGAGGCTAGAAGCCTGAAATCAACATATCAGCAGGGCCATGTTCCCTCTGAAGAAGGTTCGAGACAAGAATCCTGCCTTGCCTCTTCCAGCTTTTGGAAGACCCTGGCCATCCTTGGAACTCCTGGGCTTGAGCTGCAGCATTCCAGCCTTGGCCTCCGTTTTCACATGGACTTCTTCTTTGTCTCTCCATCCTCTCTTTTTCTCAGTAAGGACATCAGTTACTGAATTTAGGGCCCACCCTAAGTCCAGTATGATATCATCTCCAGATCTTTGACTAAATCCATCTGCAACGATCTTGTTTCCAAATAAAGTCACACTGAGGTTCTGGGAGTGACCATACATTTGGGGGAAATACTATTCAACCCATATAATCAGTAAATGTGCTACTTTGTGGCAAAAGCATTGAGACCTAGCATGCAATGTTCCCACTTTTTCTTTTCCTCCCACATCTGCAATCAGCAATGCTCCGGACAGTGGGGACTCCCTCGGCCTGGGTCCCTGGGTAAGAATGAGGCCAAGGAGAGCCCTGGCTGACCTACAATGGACATGCAACAAATTTAGAAATAAATGTGTTATCTCTCCTGACAAAGACTGTCAACAGTTTTGAACAAGCACAGCTCAGCCCTTCAGAGATATTTCCAGCAGCTAAGCAGTTCCCCACTTCCTTCCTTATGTATGAAAACACCCTTGAAGACTGACATGAACCAAAACCACTTTTCAGGCTCACTGTTCCTTAGTCCCAACTCCATTAGCAATACTTTCCTGTGTTATAGTTCCCCTTGGGGCCATGGTATAGACAGAAACAAGATTTAAGACAGCCTTTTGTGTCCTAGAATGGCAAGTTTTCTAGAAAAAAAAATGAATGGAGGCAAGAGTGTGGGGGTGTTCTTTGAAATTTGTGAAGTAGCACCTGCATTTCAGGCTGAGTCTCATTTCAGGAGATTTCACCACCTGCAGCAGCCAGGAAAGTCTGCTCAGAAATCTTTGTTCTTTGCCCAAACCAGGGCTCTTCCAAGTGTGTTTCTCCCTGCGCTGCTATGGCCACTTGTGCAAAATTACTTGAGCCACTGTGCCTCATGAAGTTTATTGATGCTACATGAGTTCTCTGGGTACATCTGCCAATCTACTTTTCTCTAATACTAGTCTAATTGCTGTGGGTGTGGGCCAGTGGACTCAAACTATTATCAGATGGACTTTAAAAGTGAAGTGGATAAATGAAAATCAAATTGTTAAACAAGACAGACATGTATAGTTGGAATCTTGAGAAAGGTTGCGTGATTCCATACCCCTTTAACCTCACTTCTCTGTCTGTCTTGAATGGTAGCCTGAACTTGAAGGCCCACGTATTGCAGCTGCTATTGTCGCAGCTGCTATTGTCACAGCTGCAGCTTGCCCCCTCTCTTCCCTAAACACAGGCCCCATGAAACACAAACACAACAGTAGGAGGGGGAGAAAGAGTTAGAGAAACACTGGGCTCAGAGGGATGGTTCTTAAAGCGTGGTACCTAGATCAGCAGCAGTGGCAGTGCCTATGAACTTGAGAGGGATGTGAATTCTTAGGCCCTAGCTCAAACCTATTAAACCAGCAACTGGAATGGGGCCTAAAAATTCGTAGTTTTGGGAGTCTTTCAGGTGACACTAACGTTTGAGAGGCACTGGCTTAGGGTCTGAACTCAGCAGTCAGGTGCCCTGCCTAGAAGGTAATCCATCTTGGCAAAAATATCATTGGCAACTCCATCCCATTTAATTTGGTGGGAAAGACCTACCTCTAGTACAATGGAGAACCCCTGGGTACCTCGGCTGTCTCTTGGCCATTGGGCCTTTTGTATTAGCTATGGTCACAAGTCCCATCAATGGCAGTGTCCAGAAGAAAGAATCCTGTCTGCTCCAAGTAGGCTGACCAGATATATCATTTTAAATGGGACAGAAAACAATGGTGCTGTCCCGTTTCAAACGGTACATGTGGTCAGCCTACTGGCACCTTGAATTTAGCCCAGTAAGACTAGGCTGACCATGTGTACCATTTGAAATAGGACAGGACCATTGTTTTCTGTCCCGTTCAAAACAATATGTCTGGTCAGCCTAGCTCCAAGAGAAGCCTCTCACGTGGAAGCGGAATTCTGTTACATCTTGTGGTGAAGGGATGCATATCCTACTTCTGTTCTGATAGAAACAGAAGTGGCTTGAGGATCTCTTTAGTTCTGTGTTTAGTGGGTTTAGATGCGGTTTTACTGTAGTTTACAAACTGCCTTTTTTGGGTGTCCATCAAGGTACTTAGTATCCGAAATCTATGCTAATCTCTTGTGAGTTTCCACTTACAAGATGCTGTTTTGTTAAAATTTACACATTTTTCATATGGTTACATAATTGTGCCTCTTTGTCTAGGGAACGAAGTAAAGAAACTGGAAGCTTCCTTAGAGGAATGACAGAGCAATACTCATTTCATCAGATGATAAATTCAGAGGCACCTCCATGGCAGTACGTGAAGTAGGAGAGAAACCACTCCTACTCTATCATAATTCAAAAGGAAATGATTGATTCACTTATGACAGCCATATGGGCTGGACCACCTGGAGCTGGTTCTGAAAAATTAAGGTAAAGGTCTCATCTTAATCTGCGCTGTCCTGAAAAGGTGAGTGTCCATAAGTTTTTGTTTCTTTGTTTCTTTCAGCTTTGTGTTCCACAAATAAGTGAAATCATGTGGTTCTTTAGTGGTTAGTGATTATCTGGGGGGATGGGGGAGGCGGATGTGAGAGGAGGGAAGTGGAGTCAAATATATGGTGATGGAAAGAGAACTGACTCCGAATAGTAAAAACATAGATGATGTACTGTAGACTTGTACACCTGGAACCCAAGTAATTTTTACTAACCAATGTCACCCCAATAAATTTAACAATAAAAAGAAAAGAAAAAGGCAAGAGACATCCTTGTCAATGGGTTGTGTGTGAGTGCTCCTTCCTCGGAAGATATATGGGTTCCTGATAGACCAGTCAGAGTTGCTAACAGGTATCTCCCTCTTCTTCAATTGTTCAAATGATTCTCTTCATTTTGTCTGACAGTACTGAATTGCCTGAAAAAATGCACAAAATCTTGTGAACCAGGATTCTATTTTATTTTATTTTTTTGCATAAGCGCCTTTTTTGGTGAAAAGGTTGCATTTCCTAATCTTTTCTACCTCAGAACCCTCCCTGTGCTTGGAAAACGGTAAGTATGGCCCCAGAAGGCCAATGGACATGCTCATGATTTGTGCTCCAATAGTCACCCCACTTTCTCTCTCTCCCCACGTTGGGAGCAGAGTTCTATTCCTATCCAGCTTCCCAAGAAGTGGCTTTGTGCTGGGGGGACTGTGACTTAGATGAAAAGCTATCAAAGCACGAAGGGAAGGAATTGATAGTAATATATGTAAGTGTGTCCATATGTCATAAGTGACAGGCTCATTTCCATTAAAGTTAAGATGTTCTCAGTGCCTCTAATTGACACCCTGCATGTCTGTGTGCTTGCACACTCTAGTGGAAATGTACATGGCTGGACCCACCCTGTAGAGGAAAGCGGACAGCTGCTAAAGGGCTGCGATTTGATTTTGCTGCAGGGACCTCTCCATGACTACCCCAGCTGGGAATTCCCACATCACTGGGCTTGTTGGATTCAGGCACTAAAAGCTGTTTAAATGCAAATTATTTTCCAAGAAGTAGAGACATTATTATTCATTAATATTTGGGCTTTAATGAGTTTATCAGCTTAGAAAGGAATGGACCAAAGTCTTTTGGTAATAGAAGCCAGAGAGATATGTTTTAATAATGATAAATGGAAAAGCAAGAGTGAGATCGGAAATATTACAGAAACTATAGCCATAGTCTCAAGAAATAGCACAAGGACATTAGTTGCATGGTAGGAAATATGATGGGAAGTGGAAAAATGGGAAATAAAGGTGGGGAGAGGCAACAGGAACAGTATGTAAAAGAAATGTGATAAATGCCATAGAGAAAAATAAAGTGCTCAGGGGAGATGGGGAGGGAGTGCCATTTTAAATAAGGGGGTCAGAGAAGGCTCACTAGAAGGTGACATTTGAGTAAAAAGTGAATGAAGAGTGAGCAAGCCAGGCAGATCTCAACGTGGAGATCCTTCATGGCAGAGGGGACAAGAAACGCAAGGTCTTGTATCAGGAAGGAGCAAGCCTGGGTCATCTGAGGAAGAGCAGGAGGTGGGGACAAGGGGACGGGTGTGCAGAGTGTGGCCAGATAAGAGTGAGCACCAGGGAGAATGGCAGGGGGTTAGGTCAGAAGATCACAGGCTGTGGGTGTGTCCAGTTCACACAGGGCCTTACAAGAATTAGGTTTTACTCTCATTAAAAGCCTTAATTCACTGTAGGACCGTGGTATTATTCAACTTTTAATCTAATGGTTTATGGAAAGGGTTGGTTAGAGATGGTACATAGCTCTTTACAGGCTGTGAGGTCTCTGTTGCCACTCCTGACACTTCTGTTACAGCATAAGAGAAACTAATGAGTATGGCTGTGTTCCAATAAACCTTTATTTATAAAACCAGGTGGCAAGCCTGATTTGGCCCATGCTGATCCTTGGGCTGCTGTAATCCAGAGGAGAGAGGAAAGTGGCTAAAACTACAGGGGTAGCC
This sequence comes from Lyroderma lyra, assembly GCA_004026885.1. Lineage (NCBI taxonomy): Eukaryota > Metazoa > Chordata > Mammalia > Chiroptera > Megadermatidae > Lyroderma > Lyroderma lyra. Next base: position 793,436 of record PVJL010000009.1, read on the forward strand.
GTGGAGGTGACAAGAAAGGGTCAGATACTGTCTGTATTTTGAAAACAGAGCCCACGGGATTTGCTGTGTACCTGATGTGGGGTGTCATGACTCCAAGGATTTTGTCCTGAGCAACTGGAGAAGTGGTGTTACCACTACTGAAATGGCAAAAAACCAAGAGGGGAGCCTCAGTGGGGGAGTTAAGAAAGAGTATCAGGGGTCAGTTGGGGACATGAAAATTTAAGATGCCTGTAGGATAAAAGGATTGGATTAGATATTCCCTAACTCTCCTTCTAGCTCTAATATTCTACGATTCCACAACTGTGAGAGAATAAACATCCACCCTACTGGCTTCTGCTGTGATAGTGTTCTTCGGGGAGACTTTCCACATCGCATTACTCCATCATTTCCAAATGCAATTGGTGATTATGTTGGCTAGAGATCAGTTTCTGGAAGGAAGAAACCCTGAAAGGGAGGCAACTGCCAGCTGAGATCAGCAGGGGACTTGGAAGAGCCGCTTAAATGCTACATGTACCCGAGGAGGCTTTGAGGGTTAGAGGCAAATACCCGTGTAGCTGCCTTTCCTGGAGGTTATTCATAATGAAGGGGTTTTAGCAGACGAGACTAAGAACATTCAATGTTCAACTCATTTTCAGAGAAAAAAGCAAAACATATTCTTGAACTTCACCTCTGCTCCAGTCTCAGGGTGACCACCCTCTGCATAGATACCCTGTGCCAGAGCCCTGTGCTGACCATGATGAGCCCTGGAGACTGAAGGGCACAGGCAGGGTCTTGGTCATGAGCTTCTCCAGGCAATTTCCTCCCTCTTCTCTCTCATCCCTCCTTACTGGGAGATATGTCTTCTTTCTGCCCAAATTCTTTCCACTCAAGATATGGCTCTGTGCCAGTGGGGTTGTTTGCTGTGTGGAGAGCTGGCACACCACTTGGGGAGTGAGCTGATAGTAATATATTTAAAATGTGAACACTTATCAGAAGCAGCAGATGGAGGCAACAGAGTGGAGCTCCCAGAACCGAGGGCAGGGAGTGTTTCATTCAAGTGTAAAGTGCGCACCATCTAGACTCAGTTGGCACCAGCTCATGAAACCAGTGAAGAAAAGGAGGAAAACAAAAAGAACCACATTTGTGCTGGGCTTGGGAGGTCACAGCATTCCCTGACCCAGAGTCCCCGGTGTCTCAAAGGCTGCATTCACTCCGGGGTGGGAAGGAAACTCTTCCATGGTCACTTCCTTTAACATTTTTGACTTCCCTAAAGTTTAGCAATTTTAATAAAAATTCTGAAGTTCAGAACAAATGGAAATATAGAACATTTCATTTACGTAGTCGTGTATTAATTTATTCAACAAATATTTGTTATGTGCCTCAGACATGCTGGGAGCTGTGGAATACTCTGGGATAGAGAAGAACCCAGCAGATGTATATACACTGTAATTCTTAAATGTTAGCACTGTCGTCCATATTATTGTTTTAATTTTTTAGCACCATCCCCACCACCCACCCCTAAAAGTGAAAATATACTCAATACCTATTCTGCTTACTAGTTGAATTAAAGCAGTATATTCTTAGTGGTACATTTCCTCAGAGTACCAAACTCAATGCATAAGTGGGAAAAACACAATGAGATTAATTTCAAATCGCCTGTTTGACAAGAGTGCTATGATGATGCCATCCCATTTAGAAGGCTAATTTTTAACAGTTGACCTAAGGTCTGTAGAAGGTCCCCAAGTCACACAACAAAGAGCAGATAGTTTACCCATAACAGTGAACCTTTGCGGAAATGCCTGCCTCCCGAGTTTTTTTTTTTCCTTTTCCTTCCTCTTTTTCTTTTTCTTTTTTTAAAGAGATTTTTTTTTTTATTGGGGTGACATCTGTTAGCAAGGATTACATAGGTTTCAGGCATACAATTCTATAGTGCATTGTCAACTTGATGTATCATAAAGAGATTTTTAAAAGTGCTATTGGTGAAGAAATCACATATTTCTTCATATTGCCTTTATATGAGAGTCCTAAAATGTGAACCTTTGTGCTATTAGAATGTGGAAGATGTGATCCCAAATCCCCTGGTCAGAATTAATTACTCCTTCCCTTGGTGCCACCAGGGAGGCATAACATCAGATTTAAATATACCAGGTTCTGTCCTTTGCTTTTTCTCATGATGCACTGTGAATTCCTCAAAGGAATGTGCACATCAGGGCCTGATGCAATTGACACTGAATACATCGAATAAAAGACTAAAGACTGCAAAAATACTTGTAGTTATAAAGAAGAACAAAAAAGATTACCAAATGTTGTCCATACTTACCGTGTTATCTTCAGGGCAAATTAGATGTATTAGGAAACATTCAGTAGTTAGGGATGGCAATTATCCCTAATTTACAAGCTCTGAGTTGTATTATTATTATTATTATTATTATTATTATGTATTCAACATTTGCTGAACATTTACTCAGTTTCATAGTGTGCATTTCCCTGGGGGTGGAGGTAAGAAGCTTAAGAGACAGTCATGCCTTACAAACCTGCTCTCCTGCACTATAGGTGGCTGAGTCAGAACTACGTTCAGGGGACCTAAGAGAGCACCACAGAAAAAAAGAGCCAGAGAAACAATGGGGAGTGGAGAAGATATCACCGGGTTGGAGAGGGTAGCTGTGTAAATTGAGGCTTGAAAGAAGCCTTAAGTGGGTCAGGCAGACCAACAGTTCTTCGCAGGAGCTCCTTTGGGAGTTTGGAAATCTTAGGTGGCCTTATCAGTGGTCATTGATGGAAGGACAGCTCTGGCATTTAGTGGATGGATGCCAATGATACTAAATGTTCTGCTATGCATGATTTAGTCCTATATAATAGAGAACCATCCTGCATCCAAGATGACATTTGTGGGTCCCTGCAGACATTCATGTAGGTAAAAATCTGGTTTTTATAATGATGTGAGTCCCAAACCCAACTCCTGTCACAGATAAATACAAAGCATGCTTTGCACAGTTTTAATAAAAGCTACATTTTTCAGGAATATGACTCTCTTATGAGCCAAAGCAAGATTGTGTTTTGCTCTCTCTGGAATTTTGCCAACAGTCATTCACCATCTTGAAAAGTCATGTCACTGACTGTCTCATTGCTCACAGTATTTGTGTCATCAATACAATACACCTGAATCGGTCTTCATTTGTATCTGTCAATCCCCAATGATTTTAGGTAAACATTTCAGTGCTTTGTTATGTATTTGAGTGTAGTTGTCTCCAAGAATTTACACACAGAAGTACATATTTTATTTCAAATTACTACTTGCCTTTTTATTATTACAGTTAAACTATTATATTGGATTTTTAAAGTTATGAGTATAGATATGACATTTATTTCAAGATAGTAAAGGGCAGGTTCTTTTTTTTTAGTATATAAAAAGGGGGTATTGTGTCTGTAAGGCTGAGAATCAGTGAAATGGGCAAAGTAGGTGGAAAGAGCATTTTAGGCAGGACAACAGGTCCTTGAATAACATCATTTCATTATAAGGTTGATGAAATGCTGTAGGAACTTAACTCTTGTTCATGTCAATTTGCCTATAATAAAACTGGTTTCTTTATACATTGTTTTGCTTAAAGTTTCAGAACCCATTGATGACATTAAGTGGGGGCTTACTGTACTCCAAAATTTTAATGTATACGAGAACCACCTGAGGATCTATCTTATTAAAATGTGGATTCCAGTTCAGTAGGTCTGAGGAGAGGCCGAGAATCTGCATTTCCAGCAAACTACCAGGTGGTGCTGATGTTGTTGGTCCATGGACCACATTTCGAGGAGCAAAGTTCTAGACAAAGGGAATTGCATGTGTGAAGTTACTGGAGGACTGGAAAATTTTTTCTGGGAAACAACTAGTCACTTGGTATAATCAGAGCACAAAATGCAGTGTTGAGTGGTGAGAGATGAGGTTAGAGAGAAAGGCAGGATCAGAGCAGGTAGGCCCTTGTCCACCCTGTTTGGGCTTTACTTTGTAGATAACGGAAAGCACCCTGAAAGGCTGTTAACTAGAGGTGTGTGATGTTAGACCTCTCTGTCACCATGTGGGGTAGCTCTGCAGGATGCAGGTAGTACAGTGATGAGGATTTTACAATGATGTTATCTGTACATAGAAATAATGAAGAGGTAAATGGAGAAAGTCATGTTAGAAGTGGAAGGAAGAAGACAGGCTTGGTGTTTTAGAGATAGATTTACTGGGACTTAGCAATTGATCGAGTGTGAGTGGTGAGGGAGAGGGAGGATCGAGGATGATTTACAAGTTCCTGATAAGAGCACTGGTTGTGTAATGATGTCATTGACCAGCACAGGGAGGAGAGAAGAGATATAAGTTTGGGGGCAAGCATCAGGAAAATTGACTTTTGGATAAGTGAACTCTAAGTGCCCATCCTATCAAAAACCAGAAAGATGTCCTATTTGACTTTGACATGAGGATTTTTATTAAGAGTGTATTGTGTTGTGGAGAAAAGGGAATCCCTGCACATTGTTGGTAGAAATGTAAATTTGTGCAGCCACTATGGGAAACAGTTTAAAGTTTCCTTAAAAAATTAAAAATGGAACTACCATATGATTCAGCAATTTCACTTTGGGGTATATTTTTAAAAAGTTTAATGGTCAGGGTCTCAAAGTGATATCTGTACTATAATGTTTATTTCAGCATTATTTTCAATAGCTAAGACATGGATACAATTTATATGTCCATTGACAGATGACTGGATAAAGAAAATGTGGTATATATATACAATCAATATTTTAAATCTTAAAAAAGAAGGAAATCCTGCCATTTTCCACAACATAGATGAACCTGGAAGACATTATGCTAAATGAAGAAGGCCAGACACAGAAGGACACATAATACATTATACCACGTATATGAAGAATGTGAATTTGTAAATCTCATAGAAGTAGAGAGTAGAATGGTGGTGGCTGGGGGTCATGGGGTGGGGTAAGTGGAGAACCATTAGTCAGAGAATACAAAGTTTCAGTTATACAAAATGAGTAAGTCATAGAGATCTGCTGTATAGTAAAATGCTTATGGGTAACAATACTGTATTGTAACTCAAGAATTTGCTAAAAGGGTAGATCCTATGTTGACATTTCTTATCACAAAAAAATAGTGGTAAATAAGAGTGCAAAAGGAAACTTTTGGAGTTGATATGTTTATGAAGTAGATTGTGGCAGTGGTTTCATGAATGTATACTTATCTGCACACTCATCAAGTGGTATACATTAATTATATACAACATTTTGTATGCAAATCATATCACAATAAAGTAATTAAAAATGCATATTGCATTTCATTCTAACAGGCATCACTCATACAGGTATGTTCATTTGCCATACTCCAGTGGATTTCCAAGGGTGTGGAGGAGAAATGTGCAACCCCTACAAGCTGCACCATTGTGCAGGCCAGGTGTTGTACTAACACACTTATTATGTTATAGAAAGTGGATTAAGTATTGTAATCCCCTGTGTGTCAGAGAGTAAAAGACACAGGTAGAATGAATTTTTTGCTTCCCAGCGTCAAAATAATGTCTCTCTCTCTCTCTCTCTCTCTCTCTCTCTCTCTCTCTCTCTCACACACACACACACACACACACACACACAGAGTTCTACCTTTTGCCCCAGTTTGCAGATGTTGTCATGGCAGTGAGTTTGAGGTGGTCCTGTGAGGTCCTGTGCCTGGTGGTCCATTCCTATTTTTAATTGCCTCAAACTCCATGAACACCATAAGCAACTAGTTTTCATTGAGTGTGAAGGACCAATTCTTGTTCATTATATTGAACCGCTTATGTCATTCAATTTTCATAATAATTTTAACAAGAAATTTTATAAATGGGGAAACTGAAGCTTATAGAGGTCAGGTAATTTGCCTAAGGTCACATTAAGAGAAGAAATGACAAATCTAACCTTGACCTCATTTCTTTTCTCACTCATGCTACAATTCATTCCCTCTAACCACTCCCAGTCATACTGAAATTATAGGTGCCCCTTTCACACCCCATGCTGCTTCATACCTTTGCACACATTGAATACTTGTGCCGGGAATCCTCCTCTCTGTAAAAGTCCCATTTAGTATTCTGTCAAAATCCTACCCAGGGACCACTATATCTGTGAAAACTCTTCTGGGCCCCCTGACTTGATGCCCTATAAACATTTTTCTTCTTGCATGTATCATGCTACACTGTAGTTATGTCTCTCCCTCTCTCTAGGCTGTGGGCTCCTGAAGGGTAGGGCCATCTCTTAGTGCTGAGTACATATTACCATATAGTAAAGGCTTTCTAACTAAACTGGTGTGTACAGTCATTAGGGCATTCTCAGTAAAGTTTACTGGATATAATATTGCCTGGGAAGTATAAACCTGTCTCTAAAGAAAGTAGACACTAGTAATGGACAAAAGGTGGGTTAGAAAATTATAATTTTTTAACACATTATATATAAATTTTTAAAAAATAAAAGTGGGCTTCACAATGGACTTCTCCCATAATTCCTCACCATAATATTAGGCTTAATTATTAAACTTAGTTTATTGGAAGTCAATATTTAATTTAAAAATCTAATTCTTACTGGGGTTTCAATAACTAATAACTACCAATAACATTTTAGCATATAAAAACACTTAATTTTTAACATAATTAATTTTTAAATAAAATGTAATGGAAACAATTATTCTACTTGCAACCCTACACCTTGACAGTCCTAATTCTTTTTTTTTTTTTTTAAATAAGTGAAATAGTTTATTTTTTGTTTTGTTTTGTTTTTTGCTTTTTGGTATGTGGGTAGCTCCCTGACTGGGAATTGAACCGAGGCTACAGCGCTGACAGCGCCAACGCCGAAGCCTTAAGCCACTACACCATCAGGGAACTCCCGACAGTCCTAATTCTAATACTTATCCTTGATTCTCTTTGTATTGCTCTTTTCTGTGGCATTCTCTCTTTTTCTATTATTTCTTTAGGTGGAGTGTTAGAGAAAGAAGATAAACCACAACAAAGTAAGGGAAAATAGCATTAACTTAAGAAAAACAAGCAAAATATACTTACCTTTAATATATGAGAAGATATAAACATGTCTACAAATAAGCATATTTGGTTTTAAACATTAAATTCCATTTTTCTGTAATGTGTTTAATTTTATTATAGATTAATACATGTTTAAAAATATCTAGAAAGCTCTCCGTTCTGGCTTTTGAGATTCAGAATAAGTTCTGGGATGGGGTACACACACACACACACACACACACACACACATACACACACAAACCTCCCTAAAAGTACTGAATTAGTTAGAATCTTCAGGGAACAGTTACTCAGATAACCTCAAGAAATGTAAACTTATTGTAAAACCATGTTTCTCAAACTTAAGTAATCATATCTTATAGAGGATTACATGAGTCATCAGCCAGGAGTTATTGAAAGTAAAAAAAAAGTGGTATATCTTCCAAAGTTGTTAACTTTAATCAATGGATTAAACATTAATTTTTATATAAAAACTAGTATAGGTCTCTTAAGAAAGAGAATGCAAATTTCTCATCAAAATTTAAAGATTAAAATAATATAAGGCTGCAAAGAAGTATTGAAATTGTGATAAATTGCTTGGGCTATGTCCCAGTCTACTAGTAGTATATGTCATCTTCTTATCTTTAATTAAGGGGAAAAGTCATAGAAATAATGCATAGGACTTACATCAAAATAAGGACAATAGATTTCCCTTCAAGGTGGTAGTGAAGGTCAATGCCGTGCTTACCTCCTCTCACAACCACATCAAAATTACAACTCAACTACAGAACAACCATCATTGAGGATTGCCTGAAGTCTAGCCAAACAGAAGTCCTATAACTAAGGATATAGAGAAGAAGCCATGTCTGGACTGGTAGGAGCAGCAGAGACACAAAACAGGTTGATCTCACGCCTACGTGTGGTGGTTACCTATTGGGGGGATACCTTGGCTGTGGAGCTCCCCTTGGAAAAGTGAGGTGTCCCAGCCCCACACCAGGCTCCCCAGCCCAGGGTTCCAGAGCTAGGAGAGAAGTCCCCATAACTTCTGGCTGTGAAAACCAGCAGAGAGATTGTGGTGAGTAAGATGAGGTTGGCTGCAGTCCTTGGCTTTTCTCTTAAAGAGCTCACATAGGGCCTTATTCACTGAAAAGCTCATTCACTCTGAGCTTTAGCTCTGGGGCAGCAGCTCAAAATTTGCCAGGGACATATCAGGAAGAACTGAGTTGTCTGGCTTGAGAGCAGGCTGGAGGGGCAGCCTTCTCCAGACAGAAGTGCTGGAAGAAGCCATTGTTTCTTTGTTGAGCCCACCCACTTCCAGTGTGCAGACTCAGATGGTCCTATATCTAAGTCTCCATCAACCTTGCCAACACTATTCATTTGCCCTCTCCCTAGTGATTCCCTGAGATGCCTCCCCACCCAACTTTTGAGCCCACACAATCCACTTCCAGTGGCTTTTCCATGTAAATGGCCTGTCCTGGCTCATGTTGTGGACTTTCTTAAAATCTCTCAAAGGTTTACAAAACCCAAATAAGCAGCACCTGGCTTTAGTGTATCCCATACCTCTCACTAAGCAGTCCCAAGTCCAGCACTAGAGGTATCTGGCCCCCTTTCAAGGCTTAGCCTCTCGAGGCACCTCCAAGCCTTGTGCAGGTAGTGGGCCTACTGTGTGTTGCTCTGTGGCTCATCCCAGGTGGCTCCAGGCAGGGCACAGTCTGCTGCTGAACTTGGCCTGCAGCAGGACCCCTCCCAGGAAGCCCTGGAGCCAGCACACCTGGTGTTTGACTTTGGATTAAGAGTGCTTACCACCCAATCACCTCTGAGGACAACACACACAAAAGGCAAACTAGGCAGCACCAGGGCCCTGCTAAAGCCAATCCTGTTCTTTAGGATCAGCCCCTGCATACCGGCTTTCCCACTGAAGTCATGGCCAGTCCTCAACCAGCCAATCTGATGGTCAATTCTTCCCATGTAAACAGCAATCAAGGCTCAGCTACAACAGAAGGGCCCACACAATCCACACAAGGACACACATGCAGCACCCAGCTCAGGCGACCAAGGAGACTGCACCACTGGACCCCACAGGACACATACACTACATATGGTCCCTCTACTAAAACCAGGAAACACAATAGCCCTACTTAAATACACAGAAACAAACACAGAGAGACAACCAAAATGAGGAAACAAAAAAACATGTTTTTTTGAAAGAACAGAACAAAACTCCAGAAAAAGAACTTAACAAAATGGAGACAAACAATCTACTAGATGCAGAGTTCAAAACACTGATTATAAGGATATGCAATGATCTCAGGAAGAAATTTGACAAAGAGATAGGGAACATAAAAATGGAGATATAAAGCATAAAAGGAACCAGTTAGAAATAAAGAATACAATAACTAAAATAAAGAACACATTAGATGGAAGCAACAATAGATTAGATGAAGCAGAGGTTTGAATCAGCACTTTAGAAAATATGGTAGCAGAAATCACCCAATCAGTACAGAAAAAAAAAAAAAGAAAGAAAGAAAGAAAAGGAGAATTTAATTAGTCTCTGAGGCAACATCAAGTGTACCAACACTCACAAAGGAGAAGAGAGAGCACGCAAAAAGTTAAAAACCTATTTGAAGAAATAGTGGCCCCAAACTTCCCTAACCTGGCAAAGGAAATAGACAAACAGGCCCAGGAAGCACAGAGAGTACCAAACAAGATGAACACAAAGAATCCCACACCAATACTAAAATGTCAAAGTTTAAAGACAAAGAAAAAAATCTTAAAAGTAGCAAGAAGAGAAAAACAGCTAGTTATCTACAAGGAAGCTTCCATAAGAGAGGCAGCTGATTTCTGAACAGAAACTTTGCAGGCCAGAAGAGATTGGCACAAAACATTCAAAGTAATGAAAAGCAAGGATCTACAACCAAGATTACTCTACCCAGCAAAGCTAGCATTTGGAATCAAAGGACAGATAGAGAGCTTCCCAGGCAAGAATAAGCTAAAGGAGTTCATCGACACCAAACCTGTATTACAAGAAATGTTAGAGAGATCTCTTTAAAAAGAAGAAAAAGAAAAATCACAATTATGAATAATAAAATGGCAATAAGTATGTATCTGTCAACAATTACTTTCAATATAAATGAATTAAATGCTCCAATCACAAGACAGGGATGCTGAATGGATAGAAAATAAGACTACTCTTTCTGCCTACAAGAGACTCACTACAGGTTGAAAAACACACAGGCTGAAAGTCAAGGGATGGAAAAAGATACTTTATGAAAATGGAAACAAAACAAAACAAAACAAAGCTGGGGTAGCAATAGTTATACCAGACAAAATAGACTTTAAAATAAAGGCTATAACAAGAAACAAAGAAGGACCCAGTAATCCTACTTCTGGGTATTTATCCAAAGAAACCCAAAACACTACTTTGAAGGGACATATGCCTCTATATGTTCATTACTGCATTATTTACAATAGCCAAGATTCGGAGGAAACCTGGTATCCATCAGTAGATGAATGGATAAAGAAGAGATGCTAGATATTTAATATGGAATATTGATCAGCCATAAAAAGAATGAAATCTTGCCCTTGGCAACAACATGGATGGACCCATTGGGTATTGTGCTGAGTGGAGTAAATCACACAGAGCAAGACAAATGCCATACGATTTCACTTATGTGTACAATCTAAAGAACAAAATTAACGAACAACAGAAACAAGCTCATAGATAACAGAATATTTTGATGATTGCCAGCTGAGAAAAATATTAGTGGGATGAATGAAAAAGGGAAAGGAATTAAGAAGTACAAAATGATAGTTACAAAATAGTCATGGAGATGTAGAGTTTAGCAAAAGGAATATGGTCAGCAATATTGTAATAACTATGTATGGTGTCAGACAGGTACTAGTTTTATCAAGGTGATCACTTCATAAGTTATACAAATGTCTAAACAGTGTGTTGTACACCTGAAACTAATATAATATTGAATGTCAACAGTAATTGAAAAATAAAAAAGTATTGCAGTTAAAAAAAAAAGACAATAGGAAGAGCTGCACAACAGTTCATGTTGGAGATTCGAGTGTTGTTCCAAGAATAGAGTTAGCTAAAAATAACCCAAGGTGGGTCTGGCAAATAAATTATCTTGACATCACCTCAGCAGCTGAATGCTTCATACCCAGCCCTTAAGTAAACTCTGGCAAAGGTCTACATGTCTTTAACAGTACTTTCTTTCACCAGCTAACCACCTTCCCCACTCCTTTATGTCTTTTGTTTTCTACTTTGTTATAGCTTTCGCCTACCAATAATTTCAGTATATTAAGTGTTCTTTCATACCCTCTATAGCCTTCTTTCTGGGCATCTTTTGCTTCTGCTCCATCTTCTAAATGTCCAAACCAATTTGCACATGAAATGTAAATCTTTCCAAAAGAGGAAATATAGTTCCTTCACTTATTATCCCTATTTTGACATAGAGTTTGTATGAAGCTGCCTCATAGAGCACCAGCCAGTCTATGTCTTGTATGTGCTCAAGTTCCTTCCTCTTTCTGGTGAGATTGGTTCTTGTTATGTCAGTGAAGTAATAGTTTAAAGCTTAGATTATGTGAGTTTAAGGATTCACCATGGTCAGTTTTCCTCAGCAGGAAAAGTGTGCCACGGGTATTCTGACTCTTGTTTCTCTGAAACGGTCCATCCAAAAGTTGCCAGTAAAGATTCCTTTGGAAAGGCAAACAACTTATATCACCAGATGAGGATCTGAAAATGTTTCATTTCAATATTCTCAATATTCGGGATAAACTTATACAAAAAAATTTAAAGAATTAAAGAATGGAATCTGTTTTTTTAAGGGATCTCCTATGTAATACGGGTATCTTTTTAAATTTGTTTTCATTTAAAAAATGTTTTTTTATTTCAGTTACAGTAGGGAAAGATAAACACACTCATTACTTCCTAGCTGACCATCACTATTGGTCCATGCAAGGCCTTCCTTAATTGATTTATTGATTAATTGGAGTCCTCGCCACAATATCTCTGATGGATATTTTAACCTGCTGCTAGAACTCACTGTCTTTAAAGGGAACATCCTATACCTATATAGAACCCTCTAATTTTTATATAGTTCTTTTATTACATTAAACCAAAAGCAACATTTCTATAACTTTACCCCTATGTTCCCAACTCTTTCGAGTGGAACCAAAGAGAAAAAAATAAATTACTTCCTCAACTTGATAGCCTTTCAATCCCATAAAGTAAGCTATCGTGACATATAAATCCACTTTTCTATGTAAATCATATTCTATTCCTTAATTAATTCTTCCTATGACGTGGGTTTTAGACACTTTACTTCTTAGCCACCTTCCTTTGGACACGATTTCATTTGACAGTCTTTTTTTAGAATAGGTATACTTAAGTATTCAAAAATAGATGTGCTCTGCCAATGCAAAATATGATGGGTATAACCTCACCCCTCCCTTCCTTAATTTCAGTTTCTATTATCACACCCTAAAATTTGTATCAGTTTTTTAAAATAATACCACATTTTTGACTCTCATGAACTTTGAATCCTTTTCAAGTGAACTGCTGTCAGTCCAGAGCTTTCCTACCTTGTATTTAAGTAGTTGATTCTTTGAACTTAGATGCAGAACTTAACATTTAACCCTATTAAGTTGTATATCATTAATTTTTTCCTACCCTTCTCCTTTGTCAAGGTCTTTTTCAAGATTGATTCTATAATATGGTTTATCGGCTTTACTTCCAACTTTTAGTCATCTACAAATTTGATAGGTAAAATTTATATTGGAATTTACCTAATTTGATGATTAGTATCTTTAAGATTTTAGACAGAGGACCGAGAACCTTGATGTAATTCTCAAACTTTAGGGTAAAAAGAATGATCTGGGATATTTATTAAACATGCAAATTTCTAAGTCTCATTTCCATAAATTTTCGTTCACTAAGTGTGGGATAGGACTCTAGGAAGGTGCATTTGTAATAAGCACATGCGATTCTGATGTTTTTGGATCTAGGTCACACTTTAAAAACATCTTTAGGAATTTCCTTTTAGTAGACTGACCAGATTTCCCATTTTAAATGGGACAGGAAACAATGATACTGTCCTGTTTCAAATGGTACGGAATTCCAGCCTAGTGTCCCTGGGCTAAATTCAAGGTGTCAGTACGCTGACCATGTGGACCATTTGAAACAGAACAGTACCATTGTTTTCTGTCCTATTTAAAACATGGTACATCTGGTCAGCCTACCTTTAAGTTTAACTTGATAGTAATGTGTTCATTAATTCTAATGGGGTTATTGTCTAGCACAGTGCTGGACAAATAATTACCATAGTGAATGAATGAGTGAAGAGATAAAGGAACGAAGGATGGGAAGGAAAGCTCAGCTAATGACTCAACTTACATTTCTCCATTTTAATCACATAAGCCAATATGATCAACTTTTTCAAGTACTTTGTTGTAAGTAAATTATGTCTTTGGGATTTCCCACTGGGAAAGACTTACTTTTCCAAGACCCATTCTTCATGAGCATATGCCATCTCCTAGTGATCATAGCTTTTCTTTCTAAGGGCTCCAAGATTTTGTGTTTAATTTCTGTCTAGAATTTCATGAAGAATTAAAGGGTGTTTTATATTAAAACCCAGAGATCTCCCTCTACTGATTCCTGCTTGACATGTAAGAAATTAGAATGCAGTTTAAGTGTTTTACTTACATGCTCCCCTTCAGACCACTGTTGCCTTTTCTGTTTTAACATGTTTGCAGATAAATAAGAGCTCAAGTGCCAGATACTTGAATCAGAAGAGATTTCTTACCTTTCCCCTGTATTTATAGTTTTGAAAACTTTCCAAATCCACAAAAAGACTCAAAGTATAATACAATGTTCCTTACCCAGATCAACAATTGTTAGCATTTTGCTATATTTGCTTTTTATATCTATTATAGCTGTAACTAGATAATTTTTCCCCCAAAACTAATTGGTCACTGTGTTCTTTTAGTCTCTCTTAGTCTAAAACAATTTCTCTTCCTGTTTTCTCCTTTTCAGGATGGGTATCTGAATTCTCTGAGTATATTTCTTGTTTGTTTGTTTGTTTAATATTTTTTAGTTTTGGCTTTTGGATCATAGAGTTTTGCATATTTAAAACTAAATAAAATTAAAGAAGACTATCCATGGGGATTGGCAGATGCCAGATAAATGTAAGTAGACTCTCCATTAACCGAAACTCAAGCAATGGGCTCTCTCAAGCTACTTGTTGCTGAAGAGTGCTGGTTGCTTGAGCTCCGGTTAATGGAGAGTCTACTGTACCAAACTTTAAAATTTGTTCCTAACAGGTGTTGAGGGAAGAACATCACCGTATTTCACTACCGATTTTAAGGATTCAGATTCTAAGTAAAACAGAGAGGGACGAAGGCTGGGTGGAATCATCCCAGCATGCTGTGAAACCTAAGGAAGTTTCAGTGAGGCCATCTGAGAGTTCTCCAGACACAATCAGCTGTCAGATCAGTTCCCAACCTCCCAGGAAGGACCTGCCTCAATATCCCTGCTGGCACAAATGCAGCAATGGATTTCAGATCCCAGCCTCTGGGACTAAAGCAGGAGTCCTGAGAGGTGACTCATAGCTGCCACACCAGAATCACAATCCCTTCTCATCTAATTGATTGTGTGGGTATCAAGGCCAAACTCACTCACCCCCAACTTAGAACAGATCTGGAGGGTCCCCACGAGGGTCTATCAAGACTTCATAACAGTTCAACCTCTTCTCAACTCTGCTTCCATCTTTTAGTTACACCTGGTACTGATTTTAAGAATGCTCCTTAATAAACCAACCACGTGCCCATCTCCAAGCACTGTTCCAAGTTCTTATTATCTATATGTATATGTAATCTTCACAGCACTATAAGGTAGGTGGTTTTAGCATCCCCATTTTATATGTATGAGAACTGAGGCACAGATCGGGGCTAAGTGACTGTCCAAAGGTGGGAAGTGGCAAGGCTTGACTCAAACACAGGCATTTGAGGTTCCGGCCACCCTGAATCCATTTACACATGGCTCTCCCCTGTGACACAGAGATTGCTCTTAGCATGCACAATATCCTGGTTCTGTTATGTCATCAACATGCTTTTCTAAGCAAAGATGTAGAAAAACTTCCTGGAGATTGAGCATGAAATGTAATTTGTGCTGACGGTAAGAAAGGCCGGCAGAAAGAGCTCCATCCTGAATTTTTGTTCTTCCGTTGGGCTTTAGCCCTAACCAGAGAGTTCGCTTCACCCCCTAAGATGACTGCTCAGAGCTATTTTCCTCTGGTGACATGATACTCCTGTCACTCCCACTCTTGCAAAAGGAAAAAATGTGCACAGTGCGTGAGCGCACACACACACACACACACACACACACACACACACAGAAGAGAGTGATAAATGGGCTTCTCTTCCCTAAGACAAGAGGTGGTTTTTACTGCTGACCTATTTGAGTACACATTCAGAGCTTGTATAATGTTGCTTAACCGGCCTATTTAGCATTTATGCAATCTGCTCTGCTTTCATCAAGCTCTTTAAGATGGGACTTATTTAACCATCTTTATAAATCTGCAAGGTCAAAATAGCTACTTCTATGGAGAGACTGAAGGAAATATCAAGACTACTGGTTCAATTTACAGTTGAAAATTGTTCCACTTCTATGATTCTTTCAGTTGAAACAGTAGGATGATCAACTGTCCTGATTTTCCCTGGGGCTGAGAGGGTTCCCAGAATGTGACACTTTGGCTACTGAAACTAGGAGTCTCAGGGACTGGGAGAGTTGATCACTTTGTAATGAACATTTTATGATCCAGCAGTTGTGTTACAGGAAACGCCTGCCCCTCTATTGTACATACTCTCTATTGTATTTTTTGTATTGTATATTTATATTTTATTATTACACTAGAAAATGTAGAAACCATGGCATGAAATAAAGGAGATATTGAAAATGTCACATGAGCTCATAAGGCAGAGATTGCTATTTAAACTTTTTGACACTTTCCATGGGTTTTTCTTTGTGTGTGTGTGTATGTATGTATACATATATTTTACACATCTAAAACTGTGCAGTGAAAACAATGCTGTGTCCTGATTTTCACTTAGCATGGGCATTCTCTCATTTCAATAGATACTTTTCGAAAGCACCATTACTAATGGTTGCATAATTTCCATAGAGAAAACGTTAGTTATCCGTCCTCCTGTTGTTTAGCATTTAGGCTAAATTTTGCTGTTAAAGATAATGTTGCTGTGAATACCTTTGGGTTTCTAATTATTTCTTTTGGAAAGAGTTCCAGAACCTGATTGGGTAAAAAGTTATGGGCTTACTTAAAACTATTGAATCCTTTCTCCAAAATGCTTCTAAAAAATGTACATCAGCAGTGTCTGTGTCTGCTTCACTGAACTCCTACCAGGACTGAGTGTTTTTTCAATCTTCATCGATGTTGTAGGTCAAATAAGAAGTTTAGGTTTATAGAAATCTTTAAATAATTTGCATTTCTTTGTTTATAAATGAAGTTCAAACCTCTTTCATATTTTTCTCATTTGAACTGTCATATAAATTTTGTTCATATGTTTTCCCAGATTTTATGCTCAGGTTTAATGTCTTGCTTCTCAGTTTATATGAACTCTTTAGAAACTAACTATAATAACTCTTTTATGTCATTTTGTTTCAAATACTTTTCTTTTTCTATCTTCAAATACTTTTCTTGGTCTACTTACATTATTGGATAGATGTTTTGCAAATACTGACCTTTAAATATTTTTCAAGCTTGTCCAGCCGTGGCCCACAGGCCGCATGCAGCCCAGTATGGCTGTTAATGTAGTCCAACACAAATTCGTAAACTTTCTTAAAACATTATGAAAAAAAACAAAAAAAAACAAAAAAACCATTATGAGATTCTTTTTGTGACCTGTGTTTTTGTTTGTTTGTTTTTGTTGTTGTTGTTGTTTGTTTTTTAGCTCATCAGCTATTGTTAGTATTAGGCTATTTTATGTGTGGCCCAAGTCAATTCTTCTTCCAATGTGGCCCAAGGAAGCCAAAAGATTGAACACCCCTGTTAGGTGTTTCTGATTTTTAAGCAGTATATTAAATTTTGCACACATCTGCACACACACACACACACACACAACCTTGGGGGAGGCCTGTGCTTTTCTTTAAAAGTATTTTTTTTTTATTCTTAACTCATCAGACTTAAAATTATTTTGTAATATTTGAAAATAATACACATAAAATCTATGTAACTTTGAAGAAAAATGGTAAAACAAAATCATGTGTCCCTTCCTGTGATGGCTAATTTTATGAGTCCATTTGACTGGGCCGTGGGGTGCTCCAGTTAAACGTGATTTCTGGGTTTCTGTGAGGGTGTTTCTGGATGAGAATAGCATTGGAATCAGTGAACTTAGTAGACTGCCTTCCTCACTATGAGTGGGCCTCATCCAACATGTTGAAGGTCTGAATACAGTAAAAAACAGTGGAGGAAGGGAAACGTCACCCCTTTGGCTTCCTGCCTGCCCATGTGAGCTGGGACATTGCTCTTCTCCTGCCCTCAGACTGGCACATACACCATCAGCTCCTCTGGTTGTCAGGCCTGTGGACGCGACCTGCACCAGCAGCTTTTCTGTGTCTCCAGTTTACAGATGGCAGATTATGGGACTTCCCTGCCCCCATTAGTACGTGAGCCAATTCCTTATAATAAATCTCTTCCTATGCATATCCTATGAGTTCTGTGTCTCTGCTAAACCCTGACTATATACACCCCAACCTCAGGCCCCTGCCTTTCCCAAGATGTAGCTGCCATCCTGCTTTTGCTATTATCATTCCCTTGCTCTAAGAAAAAAGAAAGTGTTATCCTGTATATGTTTATGTCTCTAAGCATATGTTTAGTTTTCTTATTTTTTGAGCTTTACAAAAATGATTTATTTTTTATTCTAACCTTTTCAGTCTTGCTTTTTTCATTAAGTACAACATAGAGGATCTATCCATATTTTATATAAAGATATAATTTATTCATTTTCACCCCTGGATAATATTTCATTTCATAAATATATATGTTTAAAATGTATACATATACATATGTGTATATAAGTAGAAATGGAATTGCTGAGATTAAGTATATGTGCATGTTCAACATTACAAGCTATTACTAAATTGTTTTCCTGAATAGTTGTGCTAATTACATTTCCAAATGAAGGAAATAAGATTTTTGTTGCTTGACTTCTTTGCCAATACTTTTGATATTTTCAAGTATTGAAATCTGGTAACCATTTTTCACTTAGGAGATTTGCACTCAATTCTAAGGCTTGTTTGTCCAAGTTTTTAAAGACTGAAAAGTTGTTCTCAAAAACCAATCAGGTCTCTTTTGATTTGGATTTCTAATTTCTTCTTGAGGGCAGTCACCTTGGCGAGGTGGCTTTCCGGTAAAACACTTAACAAGCTGTTCATCATGTGTCCTGCTGAGCCTAATGTTCAGCCCTTCGAAGAAGAGGCCACATCCTCCTGGACAGGTGAACAGCAGACTGAGCAAGGAATTTGGAAGCTTAGGCTCTCACCTGGTTCTGCCCCTGCCGCTTTGCAGGGCACGCATATAAGTCACGTCACCTCCCGGCATCCCATCTGCTCACGAGGCGTAATAGAGCTGACCTTCCTCCCTGCCCTGCAGTGAGGATGACATCCTGTTGTGGAGCACTTTGAAATCTTTGGATGAAAAGCATGACAGAAGCTCCAAGTGTGATTGTTACCGGTGCCAGCAACACTATAAGACAGCATAAAAATAGGAAGCAAAGAAAATTTCATTTTACAAAAGCTTCAGTGAGAAAATTGACTGGTCAGAATGTCATCCCCTGTTTGGGGTTCACATGGACATTGACTTTTATAAAATGAAAAAAGATAAATGTACACATTTTTGTCTTTGCCAGGCAAAACCTTTGGATCATCACCATCCCTGTGGCATTAGATGAGTCATGGATGCAGAAGGAAGATGAATGTCCTGGGAGACTGTGGAATTAGTTCTTTGTAGTTACCCCCAAAACCTTACCTCTCATTGCAAGGTGCTAAAGCTACAAATTCTGAGAGGATGTTACAGGTTGACACTTGGGGAGGGTCTGAGCCTCGACATTGTCACAACATAGGATCCAAGACACCTTCAGCTGAAACGGAGACCCAGACCCACTCAGATGCTCTCAGATTGCCCGCCCTCCCCTAAATATGAGAACATGAGAAATACGGATTTAAAAACTCACTGGGACCTTTGCAAGAACCTTTGATATATTAGGAATTCCAAAATAAAGTGAGTCATGCCAATTAATGAGAAGGTTCATTTTTAAAATGATTTTGCTGTAAGTTTAATAGTCTATGCCCATCTTGGTATAACGCTATGAGTTGACGAGCTGTAATCACCATTACTTGTGGTGGCTGTGAAGGTAGTTCCAAACCACACAAAAGACATTTCAAACCTGAACTTGTCACCTGATAGGACACTCAAAGAATTTAGAATAGACACCTTTGAGTCTTTTGCCATGTCTTTATCACCCACACTTGTAATCCTGGAGTTTTAAAAAGTCAGCCCCCTACAGGTGGTTTGGTGGCTGCACCCACAGAGAAGTTGGGAGAGTAAAAGGTAAGGAGGTGTAGCCATGGGTGTAAAGGGAGATGTGAGTGACACAATTCCACCCACAGCAACTGTTCCATGGAGGTATGAATCATATTATAATCGACTCCTAATTTCTACCTAGGAAGGCAAAACTACTGAGCACTCCTGCAATGTTTCGTTCAGAAGTTTGAGAGAATCCTTATAGTGTTTTTTGGAATAATTTGTATTCTAATTGGTGTAATGAAATTATTGCCATACAATTGGCATGGTGTGATTCCAGTAGGAATACTCTTCATTTGGAAATATTCCTTAGGAAAAATATGTCCACTGTAGTATTCAGTCATACGGCAATCTCTATTTGTCCTAGTTAGTGACCCCATGAGGAGGGTCAGTCACACTGGATTTTCAATTGCTTCACTGAAGAAATTAGTTGAAAAGTGGAAATCCAACCTGCTGATAGTTGTTTTTTGTTATTTGCCCACACCTCATAATTGGTTTGTCTGATTTTTTTTTTAAATTGACGGATTATTTACACTTCTATGAATTGCAATGCTGGTAGGGTCTCTTTTTCTTCTTTAAAAAGTTTTTTTGGATGTGAGAATTGTCCATAGGCTAAAATTCTGTTCCCATCTTCAAAATTCTCATTTGTATAATACAAATTTTTAACAATGGCAGGAATATCACATTGATTAAGACAATGGCGCACCATAAGAACATGAGGACATGATAAGTGAAAAAACAGAGTTGTATTTGTACCATGATTTTAAGACAGACATGAACATATATGGGCCCAAACTGGAAAAGCAATATGGAAAAAGGAAACATGACAGTTGGTAATATGGTGGGATTATGAACATTCTCCCCACCTTTTATTTTAGTTTATTAACACTCTTACAATATTGTTTGTGTGATAACCATGGTTATAAATTGTTTAGTTAGATGCAAAAGAAGATACACCATGAAACTAAGAAGTGTGAGTTACAGTTCCCCACACTTGTATGGGCCCTGAGAGTGTCTGAGTTGCTACGAATTATAGAGTGTCCCCTGTGGAGAGAGGAGGTAAGGGACCATCAGAAACATTTCCGTGTCAGCATTTCCGGTAAACCGCTTGAAGGGATCTCAGAGGTAAGGCAACTTATTTTCTAGCCTTCCTATAATTTATCAGGATCTGTTTTCCCATTCTAAATAAATACTCACTTTCATGACAAACTTTGCATTTGTAAATCTACATTCTTTTTCTTCAAGAGGGCTCCTGGAATTGTATAAGCTTCATACTTCACAAAACCTGAAGGTGCCCTTGATGAGGTAGGTCATCAGAACAACAACTGAGTCATGCGATCTACCACTGAATCCCGTTGCCGAGTTTCCTAAGAACCACTGTTGTCACTGTTGGACAAACTGCTGCTGGGCTTGGTGTGCACATCACCACACTCCTGATTTCACTTCTGCCTTTTCAATGATTCTCAGTTCTTAATCATGCAAGCAGCTTGAAATACCTGTTCGGAATCTTGGGGTAGGAAGGGACCTACCTGAGGGTCACATCCAGCCACCCCTCTGATATTTGATTCTCTTCTTCAGGGCATCTGGGTCTGGCTCCAACTCCTTGCCTGAGGCAACCCTTTAGAAAGGGTGTTTTTCTTTGTCTGGAGTCAAAACCTGTCTCTGTTGGCAATGCTCTATGCTAATGAGTTTAGGAGAACAAGCCTAACCTTTCAGTTGATAGTGGCAGAAGCAAGTGAAAAGAAAGTAATTCAAGTCTTTTCTATACTTTTCAATTAGGCTCCCTGTGAGGGGTTTTAATACAGTGCTTGATAGTATTCACCGTAACTCTCTGAGTAGGTATCACTATTATTATTGAGTCACCAGATTTTGCAAATAAACTAGAGAATTCCCAGTTACATTCAAATTTCAGATAAAAACAAATAATATTAAAATATAAATGTGCTCCCCTCAAAATGTGAAATTAATTCATCTTTGGAGAAGAGCAATCTTATTATTATGCCCATTTTGGAGCTAAGGAAACTAAAGCTCAGAGCCTGGCAAGTAGCAGAGCTGGAATTCAAGCTCAGGTCTGTGACCTTAAAGCTCATTTTTTTTCCCTTCAGCATATGATACAATTACAGTAGAGTCTCCATTAACCAGAACTCAACCAACTGGCACTCTAAAGCAACCGCCGAAATGTATTTGCAGGTTGCTTGCGAGTGCCCCTTGCATGAGTTCCAATTAATGGAGAGTCTACTTTCATTTATCTGGCATCTACCAATGGGTGCCAGTTAATGGAGAGTCTACTGTATATGTCTCCCTCTGACCCAAGCAAAATGTAAAATGGGTTTGTCCCTGGAGAAAACTACCAAAGCAATTAAACACAAAAACAAATAAGAAACCAAACATACTCTCACTAGGAGAAGACGGACCCCAGGAAACCACTGCAAGCAGAATTCCTAGTGAGAAACTTGCAAGAGCTTTTAACCTGGGGTGAACACTAAAGGTGTAAGCTGACCCTGAGAAAGAGACTAAAACAGCTAGCTGAAGGCTCCTTTCCTTAAAGTAGCAGTTTTCAGAGGCCTCCTTCGTCATGACAGCGATGGGGAAGGGGAGGCTGGGACTTGGATGCACGCCTTTCCACCTGGGTGTCACTAGAACCCAATGTCCTAATCATAGTTCCCTGTCACTCCTCAGCACTGATTTAATTTCTCCTCCCCTTCTACGTGCTGCAGAACTAATTGCTTGCCTAATTGCCAAAACTAATTCCTGTGACATTCATTGTTCATCTGCTGCCTTCTCTGGCTTGAACTCAGACAGGTGGTTCATGAGAAGGCAGGGATGGAATTATTCCTGGGTTGCTGAGGGGACAGAGTGTTTCAGCGTCATGTCCCAGCAATTATTTTTCTCATGGAGGTGGACCAAGGAACCAGCTTCTTCACACTAGAGAGGAACAGTAATTCTTGGCAGAGATTTACCTTCTTCTGGCTTGAGATGGGGTTGCTTTGACTGGTTTTGCGTCCCTTAAATTGTACTACTCAAGAAGTCACTCTCTCTCATTTAGAGATTAGAATTAGATTTACTGATTAAAAAACTGGGACCCAAAAACCTGAGCCTGATTGTCCCTGGCCACAGAGCTTATTAGTGGCCGAGTTGCATCTGGTCCTCAGAATTCCCAATTCACAGCCCACAATGATATCCATTGCCCTGAACGCAATTGTTATAGTGATACTAATTACTCAGTTACACTTCCTTACAGTTTTTTACTAAAACATTGTCTAATCATATGTCCTTATTAGTAGCTAGAATAATAATCATTAATTTTTATTGAGTTGTTATGAATATCAAGCCCTTTCCATGCATAACCTCATTTAATCCTCAACAACAGCAGCATGGGTAGGTGCTATCAGTATCCTTACCTTACATCTGGGGAAACTGAGGCAGGGGAAGGTTAACATTTTGCTCCAGTTTGATGTCAGAGCTCATCCTCTGGCCAGCACAAGGATATGTGCAGAATCTTGCAGACAGCTTCTGAATTCTCATGCATGAAAGAACTTCTGAAGATGGATAGAAATTTGGAGTTGGAGCAACTTGAAACTAATCAACCAGGTTATGCAAATTATTATGTAAATTTGTGTTCTTGAGCCAGGAGTCAGGATATTCCCTTTCTTCCATCCTGCTAAAATAAACACAAATGAATTGTAATCTTAGTTTGGAATGAACTCAAGTAGTTCAGGAGGAATTGCTGGGACTTACCAGGCAGTAGACAAGACAGTGAGGCAGAGACCTGACTTTGGGTTTTGGATCTGCCACTAGCTGGCTGTGTGGCCTTGGTTGCCTCAGTTTCCTCTTCTGTGAAATTAAGGAATTAGATGCCATGGTATCGAAGATCATTGTCATTCTATGCATCTCAGATGGCACATCCAAGATGGATGCGCACAATGGCAGAGGCTTGTCATGACCTTCAGGACAGCTCTCCAGTGGCTGTAAATAAAAGTCTTATTGTTTGGTCCTTGATCTTCCCCCTCCCCCCCCTCAGTGGCAGGAAGAATAATAAAAGCAATGACACTATTGTGTGAAATAAGAGGTTTTTTTCATCCAGAAGAAAACTATAGTATACACAATCGCAAACCATTTGAAGGTGAGAGAATAATTAATTGTATAAGTCATTAAACAAGATAGAAAAAGTGAATTATAACAAGGGAAGAGAACTAAGCCTTAAAAAATAAAGATTAAAAAATGTTTTGGACTTTCATTTCCAAAAAAAAAGGGAGCATTTTAAAGTGATTAATGTACAGAAAGAAAGAACTATTTCAAATAATTAAAAAAAAAAAAAAAAGGTGGCCCAGGCACAATTGGAAGAAACTCAGTGAGAAGAAAAAAAATTAATTTCATCTGAGAAAAAAATAAAAGCTGTTCTCATGAAAAACAGAGATTTTGAAATAGCGTCATCAAATGCCTTTTTAATTCTTCTGGGTTATTTTCTGAGAACTTTGTGACTTTTCAGCTTCTAAATACTTGTTGGAGGAAAGCATAAATTTAAAAAATATGTAATTTTCATGGTGTAAATTTTACAGTACAAACCTCCTATGCAGGATGTACCATGGAAGCCCCTGGGGAAGAGGGCACAATTTGGGGCCCCAATCTCCTCCTTCTTGCTGTGTGACCTTGGGAAGGTCCCAGCCCCTCTCAGGGTCTCAGGGCTATCTGCATGAAGCCAGTTGGATCGAATGCCTGTGAGGCTCTACTCTATGAATTTGCATTTCTAATTGTGTGGCATGGTCGATTGGCTGCTAGATATTAGGGTAAAACCTAGAAAATCTAATTTTGAAATGATGAGTGTTATTTAGTGAAAATATTCCTTAGAATGATTAGAGCAGTCTGACTTGTTCTCGTGCCAAAGAAGTGAATGCAGGCTCTCCTTCCTCCTGTTTCCTTTTTGTTCATGGGAGTGTTCATATTTCTGTGCAAAACCACAGTAGCAAGCCATTCGAGAAAGTACCTGCATAATTCAGTGTGGCAGGAACTACATTTCCTCCGAGAGCCCCCTCGCTGCACTGCTGTGCCGGGCACACGCTGTGTTCAGCGTGGCCGCTGTGAGCCAAGTTAGGGCCTCGGCTGGGGGCTGGGAGTGACACACAGAGTGATGGTCTTGTATGGGGGAGCGGAGCCTCTGCTTATCAAAAGGAAACATTTGCTGCAGAAGGTTCATTAAAGCCGGAAAATAGGGGTTGAGGGTTCTGGGTTGTTCCATCACTAGCCTCCACTGTTATGCTAGGGTAGGATGCACCTAGAGGATGACAATGCCAGGAAGCAAACCAAGAAAGCCACAATTGTGAACACTGGCCTGTAGAGATAATGAGCCACTGGAATCTTTCTGAGGTAGAAGCCGGGGGTGGGGTGGGGGTGCTAGGATGCAGGGGGAGTCAGGGCACTGGGAAGATAGAGGTGGCTGGGCCTAGTACCCTAGTGCCTCTGCTCATTTCAGATACATGATGAGATCTGCACGTGTGTGGGGAGTGGGCTGGGGGTTGAGCATGCGTGGGTGTGACTGGAAAGGGAAGCATGGGGAAAGGGAGGAAAAAGAGAGCATTAAAACCATGACAGGATAATAAGCATGTGAAATATTTAATTACTACAAAATGTGCTGAGGCTTTGTCTGCAGCCATATTTTCCAAGCTTGTGGCTCAGCCGTTTGTTGTGAAATCAATTTAGTCATGGGGAGTTCTCAACCTGAGTTCCAGGAACATCGCCGCCCCCCCCAACCCCCAGAGGCCCAAGGATAGAATTGTATTTCAAAATAATCCTATGAATTCTGTTTTATGCATTCAAAAACATGAGACTGTAATCCTATGAATTTCTTTATGCATTTGAAAGGATCACTCCAAGAAGGGATCCATAAGCTTCACCACACTGAATAGAAATGGCACCCAAAATACAAAAGGTTAAAAATTACTAGGCTGAGACCCACATTTAAAAATAGTTAACTATTGCTAGACTAAATCTTTAAAATATATAAAAATTTGAGCTCCACATGTAATAAGGGTAAGTATTGTTTTGTGAAACCTTTGTTTCAGATATACAAATATGTGTCTATAAATACACATATGTATATATATGTGTGTATATTAATATATTTATACATGCACATATTTATTTCCAACAGTACAGTTTGGTCAAATAACGTGATAGCCAGTGATCTATCTATAAGGCTTCTAGATATTAGAATAAAAACTAAAAAATTCTGTTAAAAATTATAGGTGCAGAATATGAGGAACTATTCCTCTTTTGGACTAGATGGCAGGATTCTGCTTTATGCAGACATTTGACATTGCACACGTGGCATAGCCACACTCTAGCCAGCTTCTCCGTGGTGACCAGCTGGCCCTGGCCACGACCGTCATGAATGGCTACATCCCTCTTTGCTTCGTTGAGGCCTGAGTTAATTTGAAGTGAAGAAACCTCTCAGAGACACATGCTATGAGGCCCCAGGAAGTGTTAGAAGCAGTGGCCTTGTTTCCTGAGAGGTGTGTTTTCCTATTTCTGCCAGAAAGTTTGTTCTCTGCTGCCAAAACAAGACCATCTGAAAAAACAGGAGAGGAAATGCAAAAGTGAAGACAAATAGGGAGCAGGGCAACCAAGCTGTAGCACCTGTTCTGGGAAAGAGGGTAGGGTCAGAAAAGAGAGAAAGGCAAAGAGAAAAATAGCAAGTGGATAAGGCAAGTGGCTGGGCCAGCTGAGCCACGGGTGGAGTACGAAGCAATGGCTCTAGTATGCTGGCTTCCTGCAGGACTCACGGCGTCAAGGATGGTGAAACTAAAAGAAAGAAAGGCAGATCAGCAGGTGAGATCAACAGGCAAATCCTGGTACAAAACCAAACTGCTGTTAGAATTGAAGCAACCAGAGATATCACCTCCCCCATTCGTAAACTGCTGCTATTTCATTAGTATTTTTAAAATGAAATTCATATTTACTTAGTTAATTTAGAAAACGTAAGCTTTGCTACAGCAGGAACTTTGTGCATCTTATGTCCTAGATCAGCACCAGTGTGCTGGTAGGGGCACGATGAAAATTTGTACAGGAATGTGAATTAATCAGCTGTACAAATTAAGGCTATTTGAAATAATAGTAGTGAAACCTAAAAGTTATGCAGTGTTTAACAGTTTAGAAATCAATTTCATGGCTATTATCTGATTTAGTCCTCACACAGCCTCATTATGTATTACCATTGGTACCCATATTTTAAAGATGAGGACACAGCTTAATGCCTCTCGATGGGGCGTGTCTAGGATTTTAGTCTATACTCTCCGATGCCAAAGCCAGCATAGCACTTTGCCTCTTTCGGAATGTTGTACATTTAATGTAAATGGCTCATAAATTTAAGTAGCTGCATTGCAGTAGGTGTGTGTATCCCCCAGGAAGCAGACACTCTGATGGAGTTAGGAGCATGTGTGGAGAAGAGTTGTTTTCTGGGGGAAGGAGCAGGGTAGGGCAGGGACACTGGTCTGGCACTCAGGAAAGGACTGGTAGAAGGAAGCAGAATCAAGCTGGGAGTCCTTCAGACCGTGGTGCAGATCTGATGAAGTCTTAACTAATACAACAATGGGAGTCCCATAGCAAAGACGAGATAGAAACGTCCAGGCTATGACCCACCTTCCCGTGCCCACCACCACCACCACCATGCTCAGTCATTGTCTGGGTCTGCCTAGGAAGCTCATGGTCTTGGCTTGAGAGTTCAGGTGGGTTCTACAGGTACTGCAGCTGGATGCTCACACCTAACTGCTCTTCTTGCCCCTGTACGGCACTCTTTCTAAAAGGAGGAGGCAAGTGGTACAACCCATGGTCAACATAGCATATATTAAATTTTTCTTAAGGCATGTAATTTTCTTTACAATTCCAACCTAAGTGCCCTAGCTGAATATTGTTTTATTTAGGATAACCTGACTTTCTAGCCCACGTAAGGACTAAATGTCTCAATCTGAAAATACAAAACTCCTATGTACAGGGTTAAGAGAAGGGATTACACTAGGTTGAGCAATTAAAGTTTGATACACTGAAACAGGTCAACTGAGAGAAAAACACAGATGCTTCCACTCCCATTTTTCACATTCATGGTGGACTTGGCCAATGACTGGTCAAACACTCTTCCTCCTGAGTTGTGCCATCTGCCTCAAAATTATTCTCCTCAGAATAGTGATCCAGACAGCTATTACCAATCCACCAATGTTGGTGCCTGAGATGAAACCAATTTATCATCCCAGCACTAGGTCATAGGGGCTTATATAGGTCTCTGAGCAGGTGCGTGTGCACAAGTGTGTGTGTGTTCATGGGAGTGTACAGTTGAGAGAGATGTAATAAAACTGAACACTTAATCTTGTTTATCAGTTAGAGAGTTAAAGTTCAAATTTTTATTTTAATGTATAAGTTTCAACCCACAATACATTTGCTCCCTAGAAACAATGTTGTAAATAAGAATTTCACATAAAAGTGAGCATCTAAATCTCTACCTTCGCATATGTTAGTATTAGTGAAAATGTTTTTGGATCCTAACAAAGAACTGAGTGCTCACTGACCTTATCAAATAGAGGTTTGTTTTTTTCTCCCATATAAATTTGCAGACAGGCAATTACCAGCACAGGGTCAGGGTTTTAAGAATGCAACCACGTGATTCTATTGCTACTTTCCTCATAGTTACAGAATGGCTGTTGTTGTTCCAGGCATTGCCTTCAATGGTAGAAGAAGTTGGAACTGAGGTTGTCCCTTTTCTTCAAGAAAGAATCAAGCTCTCTAAGTAACCTCCCCCCAGAAGACCTCCGTCTACATCTTATGGGCCAGACAGGACTACATGACTGTCTCTAGCTTCAAGAAAAGTGGGGAAAGCACATATTTTGGTTTCCAGCTTCTGTAGTGGGAAGCAGCAAGGAAGAAAGGGTTTGGAGCAGCTCTTCAATAGCCAACCAGGACTGAACGGCACTTAACACCTAAAGGATAGTAGTAATCACATTCTAGAGGTTCAAGTGCCTCTCCGATGTTTTTGAACACAGGTGGAAAATGTATTCAGTCTTCTAATCATTTCCACTTTCTGATAAAAAATTACTTGATAAAAAATGAAGTGTCTCTGTACCTTTGTTGAATCACAGTGAATTCTATATATTTTGTGATTAGCAAAATAAATGCTGATTTTAAGTTTCAAAGCGCCTATGTCTTAAAATCTAGTTATTGGATAATTTTGAGCTAAAGTACTTTTGATACATTACTATTCACTATAGGATTAACTCAACAATTTACCACAAACTAAAATGAGAATTTAAACATTATTTTAACAATGAATTATAATTAAAAGTAAGAATGCAGAAGTTGAGATCTCCAGCCCACTCATGATAACAATGCTCAAAAGGTACAGCATATTTACCAAAAATTACAGAAATTCCTAACTGTCTCCATGTCTTTAAATAGGTCACATACCAAAGCTGACAGTCCTTTGGTTCTATTCAAACTTCTTAGTACAATATAGAATTAAATCCTTGATAAACTTTAATAACGTGCTAAATTTAGATGATGACACCATATTTTAGTAATCCTTAATTGCATACTTTGTCGGTTACTAGAAAGTACCTCTCATCATACGTAAAAAAAGAAAATATAAGAAATTGAATGTCATTCGCTTCTAAGAACTGAAGGAAGGAAATTTGGGGGATTAGTTTTTGGTCTGCTTTTTGATAATATGTTAGACCACATTTTAAAGAATCATGATGTAGTAGGATGGAGCACCAATTTGACGTCCACAGCTGGATTTAAATTTTCATTCCACCTCTCACTACTTGGGGCAAGTCTCTTAACCCAAGGCCTGGGTAAACTTTTCCAAGGCAAGGGCTACTTCTAATTTTCTCCAAGTGTCGCAGTCCACTAGCCATTTATGTTCTCTTCAAGTACATACAGCTGCCTCGATTGCGAAGAGCCAATTCTCACCCCTAGCAGCTGTACGTGTGTGTGTGAAAAGTGTGTTTCTTTTATGTTTAGCTGCCTGGCTGCTGGGCCTTGGTGTAATGTGTCATCCCCTATGATACCTTTTTCTTAATTCAGGTGGTCACCCCTAAATTGCTTGGCAGTCCACCGGTGGAACAAGATTGACATGTTGCCCAGCCCCATCTTAACCTCTCCAGAGCCAACTTTCCTCATCAGTAGACTCCGAATGCTAACATACAACTAGAAACCCTTCTTATAATCGAGTTGTTAGTGATTCCATTTGTTGGAACGTCGAACATGACTAACCTTGCAGTCTCAAATGCATTTCCAGGAATAGGAGCATGAATCAGAGTCTCCAACTTTTTTACTAAAGCACTAGCCTTGTTCATACGTGTCTTCTGCCATATATGCCTAGCTAAGAGAAAAATATTCGGCATATAGGAGGTATCTATTGGAAGTCTGTGAAGGCAGATAACTGCCCTACTTGGGGGTCCCTCAGTGTCCTGGGCTGTCCCTTAGCAGACAGTCTCCATTCTCACCACCTCACCCCTTGTGTGATGTAAGCTAGATTGGGAGAAGCTTCCTTTTTGACTAGACACAAGAGATTCAGAAGCAGGGCCCCATCTGCTCATCCTTAAACTTCTCCAATGCCTCGAATTAGCACGAGGCTCTTTCCCAGGGTTCCATTGTGTCCGGTTCCATTCTCTTTTCCGTAGCATCCACTGGTGCAGGCGCAGCACTTTCGTACGTTACATGATTTGCTCTTTGTCTTTCAGAATCGTTTTCACTTTTGAATAATTCATTCTGTATTCACATGAAACATTCCTTCTTTTCTCACCACTTTAAAATTTTAAAAATCTCTTCTGTTTCCACAGTAATTATTTATCTTGACAAAAACTTTTAACACTCTCAGTGCTTTGGACTTATTGGACCTGATGTGGTTAATAGTGCTTGGCAAAATATCTCCAAATAAACACAAACACAGCAAAATGCACTGATGGAAAACAGTGCAGTTTTAGGGTACAAAAGGCAGCAGCTCGCTCCAACATCATCTGCTGGTACCACACAGAGTGTTCTATAGGAGAGCTTTGTTTTTACCTGTGAATACTTATAGGTTGAAAGTCAGCAAGCAAAAGACTGACTGTAACTAACCTAACCTTTTTCAGAGGTGTGTTGTTGGAATAAAAGGGACTGTGCAACCGTAAAATGTTACTCAGATCTTTGTTATTATTTCCATAGGCATGACCCACTTCCATGTTGGGACAGTCATTTGTCCCGCAGCAAAGGCGGGAACTCTAAACTTAATCCCTCCTCATTCCAAACATACGAGTGCACACACACACACACACACACACACACACACACACATACACTTGCACAGGCACCATCAGTAGGAGAGGCGGGGGTCCCAGTTCACTGCGTTCACATCTGTCACAGCAGAAAGGGAAGTAGTGACAAAAGTTCCAGTAGTTGATGAGTAGTGAATTTTCTTCATTTTCACAAGAAAACACTTCCTGTTATTTGCTTAAAAGGAAGGAAATAACTTGAAAAATGTTTTGAGTTGGATTATAAAAGAGCACAGATTGAGATTAGGGGTAGGGATTTTCACTATAATCTGGAGCCCTATATGAATTATGTTGCAATGATGCGCAGTTGAGCTTTTTTAGACAATAAACAGGGAACTCATTTACTGCACCTCTGAAATGCTTTGGGAATGAGGACGTGTAGATGCTGGCACATGTTCTTGTAATATAATCAAATAATAAATGATCAATTTTTATGCTGAGTTTAGAATCACATAGTCATAAACAATTCACATAGAAGGAGTCATAAAGGTAATCTGTAGGAAAACAAGATGAATTTTTGTAGCCAAACTTGTGCTGGCACACTACTTTAGACATATTCTCAGATTTTATAAAGCTATCTTTCCTCTCACACTTCCCTTTCACTATCGACAAGCCAAGTGGAAGCATTTTCCTTGATGAGTGGGACTTGTAAGGACTAGCTCGAGAGTGGATTAGGATGTAGGCAAAAGTGTAACGTAGGGGAAATTATTGCTGTAGCTGCATCTTGTTTCCATGTCTTGAGTCTAAGCCTTATCCTTACTCTCCAGGTACCCCAAATTTTTGCAGACACAAAATTGCTGACGGAAGTGGCTCCTTGCTCCTTAAAC
Organism: Lyroderma lyra; assembly: GCA_004026885.1. Taxonomy (NCBI): domain Eukaryota; kingdom Metazoa; phylum Chordata; class Mammalia; order Chiroptera; family Megadermatidae; genus Lyroderma; species Lyroderma lyra. Next base: position 825,154 of record PVJL010000009.1, read on the forward strand.
AGTGCGCAGGGCTTAATTTCCCTTCCGCCACCATTTAAAATTTAACAATTCTAATATTTATTTCCTAACGGTCTCAGTTTTTGGATGCTATCTGTGTTAATACCCACAGTTCTTATGATCTAAAGTGTTCTTTTTCTAAGTACGTGGTTTACATTTTAACAAGGGTAAATAAATGCCTTATTTCAAAAGAATGACACCATGGGATTATTAAAACCCCACTTCCTCCAGCCTCACTCTAACCCCATTGATTAAAAGTTCCTATTAAGGCTTCTAAGAAAAGTGTACTTCCCTTGCTATGGCATGTAGCACCCATTATTGTGATCACTTAATTGTCCCCTTGTTGGAGGAGGTCATCGAGAAGACATGACTACTTACTGGTTGACCTGCTAGCTGGACCTGGAAAATCAGAAGCTCCTCACTCCCTCCTCTATCTTTGGAATATATCTTCTGTCCATTTTTCCTGCACTAAGAGCATCAAAGACATCTCCTTGAGAGAGCAATGTGTTCTTTGGACCATCTGGACAGTATGCCTGACTGGGTACCATTAAGGCTTCTCATAGGGACTCTTAAGATTCTGGTGGATGGGTGTGGAGATATACTCGTCTTGTAGATGCCCAGGACAGGCCTTGTATGTAAGTTCCCTTGCTTATTAAAACAGCCACCTACCAATCTGGAGTATTATGCCCCCTTCTTTGGTCTCTCCTTGCCCTCCTGAATGGGAGTCAATTTCGACTTTCACGAAAGATCCTGAGGTTGTGAAACAACATCCCATTCTAGTTTGATTGTGAGCTCTGTGTGTATACAGCCTCATGTATATTCATATACATATATCATTATATTAATTCTCCCCTATTTCTGTGATTGAATACTTGAAGCACCTCAATCAATACGTATGGTCTAAAGAATGAAAAATACTGAGAATTTCAGGAGCTATAGAAAAATGATGGGGTGAGGGAAAGGAAAGCAGTGCCTCCTCATTTGTTATTGTATAAAGCTAGAATGCCCCGCTGACAAACCTCTGCAAATGCCACTTGAAGATAACAGATACAGATTTCAATATCACTTTAAGTGCTTTAGAAATCTACTCCACACTGGATATAAATGGTTAAGGAGTATAGTCTTGATCTGCTATAGCCACAGGAACGTCTACTATGTGGAAACAATACAGAAAGTACCAGAGTATGCATGTTTTACTCAGTGAGGGAATCCATTGTTCAGGTTGAAACCAATATGAAAATTACTCCTTCTAGCAACAGGAGCAGAGAATGAAAAGAAAAACAAAAGGAAAATCTCCCTGTCTCCACAGTATGAAAGTGTTCAGATAAAAAAGAGAAAGATGGCTTCAGGGAAAGAAAAACAAAAAGAGAAGTATTTCAATGATATTCCAAGTAAATAGTGGCTACGTTTTGATACAATTACTGGAGTATGAGACCCTCCTCAGTAACACAGTGATAAGAGCTCTTTTCAAAGTAGAGTGAACTTGGAGCAAGTGAATGAGAAAACACTGAGAACAGGCCAGCTGACAGAACATAACCTCGCACATCATGCAGGCGAGGCTCGAAGGAGGAAAGAAAAGTATCCTAGACCAGAGATTGCTCTCTTAATCTTTCTTGTGGGTCTTTTCTTCAATTCTTAGTGAGAAGGTGTTATAAGTTATATCAGGACTGCACTGACTATAACATGCAAGGTTATCCATGTGGTGAGTCAACTGTAGGTAATACGTAGTTCTCAGTAATACGTTGTTCAGTCATTTTCAATTCTTTGTCTTTCTCTTTCTCAATCTCTCTCTCTCTCTTTCCCTCCTCCCTTCCTATCTTTCTTCCTCTCTCTCCATCACTCTCACTCTCATCATCCTTTGTCTTTATGATGTTTTAAGTTAAAGAAGCTCTTTTGATGGCATTATGGATAAGCATATATGAACCAGGTGGACCAATAAGTAAGTTAGCACAAAAGTGGTCAAAATCCAGTAAAAGTATCCAACTTCTATAGGTCTATTTCGATCTTAGTATATGTTTTATTTATGCGTGCACACACACATACACACACACACTCTCATTTAATTCCCACAAGAGCCCTAACGTATAATAATCGTATGGCCATTTTTTGGATGAGTAAACAAATTCAGATAACTAACTTGACCAATAACAAATAGAATGTGGAGCGTGAATTTAAAGCTGAATTGGATGGCTCCGAAGCTTGGACTCTTTTTCTTGCCTTAAGAGATAACAGGTACAAAGTAGGACAAAGTCAATACTATAACTATTGTTTAGCTTAGGTAAAAACGCAATGTTCTCATTCGTAAGTACAAGGGTGGGCTGGTAAATGTTGCCTCCACGGTAATATATTTTGTTACATTAGACATATCTGGGTATAACTGTTCTGTGACATCATGTGGCAGCTCCCCTCCATCATCTTTGACCTTGCACACACAGATGCTTACATTTTTCAATGTAAGTGCACATTGAAACAGAACAGTGTTTAGATGTTCAGATCAAACAGCGTTATTTCATTCTTAACAGTAGAGAAACTTCCTCCACTTTTTTTGAAAATTTTGAAAAAAAAAAGGTGAGGATTTCTTAAAGATCATTACAGGTGATGAAACTTAGGTCCATCGTGATGACTCTGAGAACAAAAAGCAGTTCGTGGACTACCGGCATAAGGGATCAGCTCAGCCGAAAAAATTCACAGCTCAGGCTTCAGCTAGAAAGGTCACGTTGACTGTTTTTTGGCCTGAACACTGTTCCATGTCGATGTGCCCTGGGTGAAAAATGTAAGCATCTGTGTGTGCAACATCAAGAATGATGGAGGGGAGAGACCATGTGACTACCAGAACTGGTTATAGTAAGATAGGTCTAAGGTAACAAAAAATATTACAGTGGAGGCAACATTTATCAGCTCGCCCTTGTACATTTCCCTAGTTTGGAAGAGGAATTTTAGAGTTATGAGATACAACTGAAGACTCAGAAGCTGTCCATGCATAAGTTTTAAAACCCAGAAGCTTCCAGATTTTCATTCTTCCTTTGGCCTAGGCCAGTGGACACAGGGGCCACATTCCTGGCACGAAGAGCTCATCTATAGTGGGTGTACCTGAATTGGTGCCTGGGGCTCCACGCTTAGGTGGGTTCTTCCAGGATCTTGTACACCTTGTATTCTTCCACAGGGTACCTGCCCAGGTGAGTGGCATGACCATGGAGCCATTTCACACACTTGTTCCCACTTTTCTGTTTGACTATAACATAAACTGGTATGGAATATTAATATATTTTAATTTGCTCATATACCAAATCACAGTGTTTATATTTGCAATTCCGAGATTAACGGGGAGAATCAATAGAGTTAGAATTTATACATGCAAATACTCTAGACTTCACTAAAAGGGAAGATACACAAGACATTACATTTAGAAAGTTTAAGAGAAGCAAATGGAGAGAAGCCACATTTCGCTTTAAGAAAAACACACACACATTGCAACCCCCTTTGTTACGTGCAGAACGCAATTTAATGGGTTTGTGAATTATTCCCAGACTCATGGACTAACCATTCTTTCACGGCACTATTGTCTTTGAAGCAAAACGTATTTACAACAAAATGTATCTACCTCTTCAGAGAAACAGAATGAGCTGATCTCCCGAAATCCTTCATGCCAGTCGAAAAAGAGCAATTAAAATTTACTTCAATAAAATCCTTTCCATTCTTAGATTTCTGGGTCATCTATAACCAGTAGTTGTTATGAAAGGGAAAAAAACTAGTGTTTTATTATAATATTTCCATTGAGCAGTAATGCAATATAATCGTTTCTCCACACGCATCTAGAATGTTCAGTGGCCCTTGTGGGAAAATTGCTATAACCCTGCCCTTTAACATTTAATCGGTTCTTTTTTGAGAGGAAAATGATTTTCCTAAATGGTGAGACTGGGGAAGACGTGCCACCTCTTGGCCACATTTCTTCACTGGGCAATGTTTAAGTGTTGATAGATCGTGGCTCTTTTTCTCTTGTCTCTGAGACCCAAGTGCTCCTAGAAGCTGCATATGCATGTGCCTGTCTCAAGTCTCCATGGGGGTGAGCTTGTCACTAGGGGGCCCAGCTAAGTCTCTAACTCTCGCTTCTCCACTGGTAGCTAGGTAATAAGTCGTGGTTCAGTGGGCTCCGAGTGCAGACAGTAGGTCCAGCTGTGGTTCCTGCACAGTCAAACAAAGCGCCCCGTGCTCTGTGGCCCATGACCTCATGCCGATCTGTGTTTGAATCGCACGGTGTCATCCAGTCCAACTTTAACAGTGGTAAAGCCAATCCTGTGCTGTGATCCTCTGCTTGCTTCTTCTGCCAGGTTCTTAACTGCTTGGATTCGGAAGGTGATAATTGGATGAATGATTTTTCACTTCGCTCCCCAATTCCAGTAGAAACCCAGGGCTGCAAGACGGAGACTGGGAGTGCTGGGTGGAGGAGGGTGAGAGACTACCGGTGAGGAGGACGTGTACCTGGACGTGTGTGTGAACAGATAGGTATTTTCACTTTCTGCCTGCCTTTAGTACAATACAATGCCCTAATTTAAAAAACTAAAAAGCTATATTCAAAACTGATCCCAGCGATGGTAATGCTCTTACCATCACAGTGGGAACTACACAATCAATAAGTAAACAGTCCGTGTCAGTCTGAAGACCTTTCAGAACAACATTTCTACTCAGGGGAAAAATAAATAAAGGTAGATTTAGTCTATTTAAATATTTCCCAAGGTCTTTGTTAAATTTCAGGTAATAATGTTTCTTCCTTTGAACAAGCATTGTATGTTTGCCTTTGACTGAGAATAGCCTGGGCTGGAGACCATTTAATATTCAACCTGTGACTATTTTCGTACTGGGGTTGGACCAAAAAAATTCATGCTCACTAGAATGATTTTCACTTACTGAGACAAATTCACTTTTTGCTTCCTTCAGCAGTTCATCAATCTAATGGGAGAAAGAGAAGCTATCGTAATAATGAAAATAGACTTCTAGGAGCATGAGCCAATATCAATACTTTAATAATGCAAATTCTATTGCTATGCATTTGGTCTCAATTCAAATTTACTTTTAATTAAGTTTTCTAACCTTTGCATGTTCCTCTCTCTCTCCACCCACACACCACACACATACACATTTACAGCTTTTTTCATAGCACGGGTATCACATTTGTTTGACCAGACCCTATTGTCACTGGAAATAACGATAATGGCACTGATGATGTCAGTATTACCATGATCATTATCATCATATTTATGAACATTTTAGAACATTTTGAATGTGGGAACCGGGTTTTGAATAAAGTAAATACTTCCTGTCTGACATACTTCATCCTAAAACAATAACACTACTTAAAAATTTCAGAGAAGATATATACACTAGACTCTCAGTTAACCAGCAGCCATAGGGATTGGTAGATGCCAGATAAATCTGGCTCTCCGTTAATTGGAAAGTTTTTGCCAGTTGCTTAAGTTCTGGTTAACATTGAGTCTATCATATTTATAAATAACTTATTAACATAATGTGTCAGTATGAAAATTTATACTGTGTCATAACTAAATTTATATAACATAGGACACTCAAACTCATGAGCTAGAAGGGCTACCACATTCTATTTCATTATTTATATATAGAACAATTTTAAATACTTCTAAGGTAGGTGATTTTTGAGCAGCAGACATCTATTTAAGAATCTTATGATATCCTATGGCTGCTTTCATCCTGTCCATCAACCTTTATTAGGATGCTCTGGGCATCCTTTGGTTAACAGTTACTTTCCAGCCCCTAGTGCCCTGGTTTCTCACCTGCTTGAAGCCTATTTCCTGCTTGTTCCTGACTGCTTTGTTGCCCTCTACTCTCGACCCCTTTTATTCCCTGGACCAGTCCTGCGACTTTGGGCTCCCTTCAAGGACTCGTGGCTCCCTTTCTAGTTGCTTTAAAGCAATAACCCACCCTAGCAGGTTCCAGATGTGCCTGCTGACCTAGTTTCTCTGGTGGGTGGATTGGGACAGCACAGTTTCATATCACATCTTGGTTGTTCCTCCTCCTCCTCCTTTATCCAGCCATTAAGCACTGAATTTTCTCAAGGCTTAGCCCTGGGTCCTACTTACTAACTCTGCGTTCTTTCTGGATGAAGAAAAGTCCACACCTACTGACTGATTAATAGTATAGTTACTAGATTCTGAGAACCACACTAAGAATTTTAAGTGCGTTATGCCATTTCATACTCCCAAAGGAGTTATAAGGTAGGGAATATTATTGTCTGTGTTTTATAAACAGGAAAATTTGTTTTAGGTTATTTGAGTAATTTCCTCATGGTTGCACAGTTATGAAATAACAGAGCTGGGGTGCAAACACCAGCAGATTTACTCCAGGATCCCCGTTCTCAGCCACTGCTCTATACTGCCATTGAGTTATATGGAATCATAGGTGATCTCACCCATACTTATGAGTTCAATTGCCATTGAAGTAATAATGACTCTCAAACTTCAGTTGCCTACTCAAGTTCTCCATTTGGATATCTCAAAAACACTTCCAGCTAAACACATCCAAAAATTAACTCAATTATTCCCCCACTCCAAACCCAGTCCTCTTAGGTGTTCCCCCCAATCAGTGAAAGATACAATTCTTCATTCAGCAATATGACCCAGACACCTGGGCATCATCCTTGACTCATCCCTCTCCTCTACTTCAATCCTATAACCAATTCATTATTAAGTCCTGCCACGGATACCTTTGAAATATGTTTAAAATCAATTCTCTTCTCTCCACCTCCAGTCGCCACTTTCGCCCTAGCCACTGTTGTCACTCATTTGATCTAGTGCCATTGACTCCTGACTGGACTCCTCACATCTAGCCTTGGCTCTTTTCATCTGCTCTTGACACTGCTGTCTAAGTGGTCTCTTCAAAATGCAAATTGACCGCATCATCCCCCGCTTAAACTCTTTCATGGTTCTCATTGTTGTCAGACAGAGAACTATCTACTTAGCAAGACCAGCAAAGGCCTGCAAAAGCTAGTCTCCGCCTGGAGCTCCAGTCTAATGCAGATTCTGTCTCCTTGCTCTCTGCAGTCACAACACTTTTTGAGGGGCATCTTTAGCCTACTGCAGGGCCTTTGCACATGCTATTCCCTCTGTCTGAAATGCTCTCCCTGCCCCCCAGGATAGTTAACTTTCACTCATTCTTCAGCTCTTAGATTACATGTCACTTCTTCAAAGACACCTTTCGACCTCTCACTGTCATAACACTTAGCTCAGTTTGTAATTATGGTTTTGCTTATGTGGTTATTTACTCAGTGGCTCTACCCCAGTGCAATATAAACTCCTTAAGGACAGGGACCACATCATTTTTTGCTGAACATTTTATCTCCTGCAGACATCTATAAATATTCATTGAATGATTAAGATGAATGACCTCAAAAACACAACAGAATTAATTAATTTTATATGTAACATTGAATAGTAAGAACTAAATGTCTGTTGAGTGATATGTTAAATTTTAAGATAGTTAAAAAAACTTATGACTCAAAATTTCCGTCGTCTTTTATAAGCTTCTGAACAGACTCTGACTATCTCAATGTATAATCCTTTTAATTTTCTCAGTGGCCTACAATGAAAGGGTATGATCTTAAAGCCATCCCTAGGTCTTGAAACTTGGCTCCATTGTAGTGGCAGCCGGAGCAGGCTGCCCTAGGATACTGGCCTGGCTGGCCCTCCTTTTGGCCACACACACCACACTTGCCTGCATCTCTGACCTTCAGGACCTCACAGCTACCTTGCCTTCTAGTCAGAGCCTACTGCTGACCCTTGGTTGGGGTGACTCTCTAGACACTTTTTTTTTTTTTTTTTTGCTTCACCATTGGATTTTGTGTCCCCACCACTTCGGCAGGAGTGGGCAGTGGGGGCTGGGGTGGGTGGGTGGAGATGAGCAGATAGTGGTGGTGATACTGATGGCTAAGATAATTTGTGGTCACTGGCAGAAAGAGACTTGCGAACGTCTGACCTCAAATCTGAACTGCCTAGACTAAAAAAGAGGAAGTTGTTAGAGTTGCAGGAAAGAAGGAGATGCTAGTGGGAGTCATTATTTTCAGTGTGTTTGGGGGAAATGGTTAAGTGCTGGGACTACTAGCTCTGATTCTCCAAAAGTGGCCCAGAAATTTGCATTTTAATATGCAGCCGAAGTCATTTTGACACATGGGGCTCCTGTGTTGCACTTTGAGAAAACACTGCCATAGCAGCACCTTTTATTTAGAACAATGTTAACACTTACTCTAAATAAAAAACAAAAACAAACCTGTATTCTCAGCTCTCCTGAATTGCTGGGAACAAGAGACTTGCATGCCACCATGTGGGCTGACCCTCTAGTCCCTTCCATTAAAGTATATTAATGGGTATCCTTGTGTTTTTTTTTTTTTTTTTTTTTTTTTTTTTTTTTTTTTTTTGTGTGTGTGTGTGTGTGTGTGTGTTTTTGCTAAGAAGCTTAGAGGAATAGTTACCTGTTTTTCTTTGTGAATCCCAGGAACATCTGTTGCCTAACACCTGGTGTTCTCTATAACAGGTGCGTACTCAAGATAGCAGTGGTAAAAAAAATCATACGACATTGGCCCAGATCACAATTTGCAGCATGTCATTTCTACCAAATGGGCCAGTTGAGATGAAAGCCACAATTTGAGCAGATGTGTATTAATAATTTAGGGAAGTGCCACAATTTATTATAAAACAAAGAGTACAAGAATATGGTATATCTTTGGAGCAGGAGAGGCAGTTTTCAACTGTCCAGGAAACTTCTTTTCTATCTTCTCCTCTATAAGCTCTCATCTCTTCCTTACTCATCTCCAAAAGCATTAGATACGTCTAAAGGCTTTGTGAAGAAGAGGAAAGCTAGCAAGTTGTTTGAACAGAGCAAAGTAGTTGTGTAAATGATGGAGACCTCAGTTGGAAGGCTCTTAGATTGTCTGGTCCAAACCCTTCATTGTGTAGATAGATGAGGAAATGGTGACCCAGGGACATTACGTGATTGAGCCAGGAGATAGGCTACATTATCTTCTATTCTGTCTGGAACCCAAAGTACAGCTACAGTCCAGGTGTCAGATGGAGTTCATTATTCTAGCCACACTCTCAAATTCCAATTGTTCTAGGCAAGGGAAATGGTCAGTGATATTCTCCCCGCTATAATGGGTGTTTTATGATAGCAGGCACCTTGCCTGTCTTGTTCTCCACTGTAACCCCAGCATTTTAAACAGTACTAGGCATGTTGTATTTGGTTAGTCTTAATAAGGCCTGGAAGCTCCTATTCGTGTGCTTCTGGGAACGTTGAGCTGTCTATAAGAAGTTTGGCTACTCTGATAGAGGGACCCTGTGCCCAAGAGTGACCAGTGAATGAGACCTTGTTTGGAAATAGGGTCTTTGCAAATGTAATCAAGTTAAACTGAGGTCATACTGGATGAGCTGAAACCTGATCCAGTGTCTGGTATCTTTGTAAGAAGACCCTGTAAAAATATAGGTGCATACAGGGAGAAAGCCATGTGATGATATAGGTGGAGGTTTTAGTAATACAGCTGGAAGCTAAGGAATATCAAGGATTCAAAGCAATCTCCAGAAGCTAACAAGAGGTGGAAAAGGACTCTTCCCTGGAGCCTCCAGAAGGAGCACAGTCCTACTGATACCTTGATTTTCGGCTTCTAGCCTCTGGCAATGTGAGAGAATAAGTACCCCTTGTTTTAAGCCACCAGTTTCTAGTACTTTGTTATGGCTGCCCTCGGGAACTCACAGAAGAGGAGAGCCCTTGAAACTACATGGAGAGAGAATGAAGACTATGTAGTTATCTAGCATTCTTCAGTGACTCTAGCCTCAGTTGCTGTCTGACCACAACCACCCAAGAGACCCCAAGTGAGACAAGAACTGTCAAGGGGCTTCAGGCACATCAATGCTTGTGGCATGAGACATCTTGGACATTCCTGTTTAGTAAAGCACGCAGGTTACTGCAGCCCTAGTGGTCACCACATGGAATAGAGGAACCACACACCCAGCGAAGCCCAATCAACCCACTGACATGTGAGAGATAATGAAATGGTTGTTTGAAGGACTACGTTTGTGGTGGTTTCTTACACAGCAATAGATAATCAGAACATTTAGGCTCCTCAGACACAGACTCTGAGATAAGAAAATGATTTATTAGGATATGTTCCCTGGAAAAAATAGAAGTGGTATGAGGAAGTGGGACAGCAAAGAGAAGATAATACCAAAGAAGGATGTGGCACCAAGTAATGTCCCATGGAAGGTAAGTTTGACCGAGTCCTGCAAGGAGCTCTGGATACACTCTAAGTCATAACTCGGCACTGTTCCCATCAGGGTCAAACACAGCAGAAGCTGAAGTCCCTGATCCTTCAGTCATTGGTTGAAAGCTGCCCCATGGATACGTAAACTCTCAGTCATTCTGGCTCTCTGTGGTAGGAGGTGTAGGGGGTGTTAGCACCTGATGGCAGCTCTCCAACAAGAAGACACAGGTGCTGAAATTTGGGAGTGAAGGCACACACAGAAGTAGTACGTGTGAAATGGTAAAGATAGGGGGACCCATTCATCCCAATTTGACTATTTATATTTAAACAAAAAGTCTAATATCCTGGGAAGCCCCTCAGTTCTGGGTAAACTGAATGGCTGGTCACTCTAGAAAGGGATCCCAGGGGACAGAGGCAGAGCCAGGCAGCATCTGCTATGGTGGAGGCATGACTATTCCCAACCTGGAGTGCGTGGGGTCCGCAGGACCCTCCCGAGGTGTCTCTGTAAGAGGTCAAGGATGCTGGGAGCCAAAAAGCAGTCAGGGGATCCTTTTGATGATACAAGTCTATGACCTATGACAGGTATGGATGTTTTCAAACTGTTTTAAACACTGCAGAGAGGCTGAGGGTGAGCAGAGTGGAGAAGTATCTTAGTTTGGAAATCAGAGGCATGGGTGACAGGAGGGACAGAAAGCACACTGGTACGACTAGGAGCGAGTCTAAAACATGAAACTCAACAGTGGGCACATGCCACAGTGGCATCTGTGGATGTGGGTATTAAGGGAATGAGAGATAAGTGCAAAGCTGGGAGTTACAGGAAGAATGGGGACAGGAAGATAACGAATTTACTGTCAGGATATTTTTAAATAAAAGAATGTTTTTGTTCCAGAATGATTATTTTTGGATTTTTCCTGAAGGAAAGGAATGCATGGTTAAAAATGAAGGTGAAAACTAGTCATGGGAGTGGTGAGGCTGGTGGCTGGTGGTTCTAGCAGAAGAAGAATGACATCCTAGTCACCTCAGCTACAAGGAAAGAAGCTGGTTTATGTAACTAAGAGAATAGAAATAAGGAATTTATTAGCAGGAATGAGAACTCTTCAGTGAGAAAAGGCAAAGATAATGGGGAGATTTCATTAAGGCTTATAGATTAATGAATGGTGTGAGGACAACAAACATAAATTTGTTCATTTAGTATCAGAATATTAGATGAAAGAGAAGTTTTGCTACCAAGAGAGAAATGCCTGAAGGATAAACAGAAAGAATATTATTTTATTTAAATTTCACAAGCAAATACATGGAAGAGGTTATGCATACAGGGTGTAATAGTTAGACTAAATAGGTATAGAAGTTTGGATAAATTAGTGAGTGCAAATCCAGATCAGTTGACTGAGAAAAGACATTTAGGATTTTCCTCTTTTTTGTTTTTAATTTATATTTTATTTGATTTAATATTTAGAAATAAAAGACCATACAGTGGAAACTTTGTGTCTTGTGTCTGTCCCACATCTGCCCAGTCCTTGCCTCGCCCAGCAGGTTATTACTGTAATGGATTTCCTGTGTGTCTAAATATTTTTAAAAGTGCATACGTAAGCAAACAGGAGGAATAAATTCCTTGGAGGAAGGGAGTTTAGTCTGTTTCGTTAGCTACCATATTCTCAGCACATAGGAAAGTTCCTGAGACATAGAAGGTGTTTGAATAAATATATATTAAATGATTGAATATATTCACACAATTGTTAAACACGCTCATACACGCTGACTTAGATGCATTTTGCTTTATGTATTTGACAGTATGTCCTCCAGATCTTTTCTTACATAAAGGCCTTCATCCTTTTATTTTTTTATAAGAGATGAGTTATATTCCATTGTACGAATGTACCATAACTTCTTCAACCAATTTCTTATTAATGGCCATTTAGCTTGCTCCCAAGTTTTTGTTACAAACATCACTCCCGTGAACAATCATGCGTGCTTTTTGTATTTGTAGGGTAAGTACTAAGAAGTGCAATAACAGTTAGAAGTATCCTCCCCTCAATATCTCAGATAAGGGTGACAGGATTCTTGATCAAATGGACCACTGACCCGCCCAGTATGACATTTCTTATGTTCTTTTCAGTGGTCATTGGGGTGTCTTTGGCTTGCTTTTTAAAAGCAGCATAGATTTGCAGACTGAGAAGTCATAAGAAGTGCTGGAAGCCATAAAATTGACACACGGATCCTCAAGATCATGCCGGAATCGAATCTACAAATTCCAGCTTTGCGAGGCCACTGCGTGGATCTCTAAGCTGGCTGTTTTCAGTGTGAGATGCAGATTTTCATTGTCACTCTTTCATAATGCACATCTGTGTTTTTAATATTTTTCTAAGGACACTTGAGTACCTAGGCCAATATGTAATGGCTTCTTTGCCCAGCTCACTTCATCATAGCCTTTCATTTCCATCACTGCCTGAGGGCTTTGATCTTATTATTTTGGTCAGGCTGTGACATTGGGACATCAGGCTGAAATGAGAGCATCCCACTTGGTTTACCTCAGTGTTGTTCCTTACAGGCAAGGGCAAAGCTGGATCGGACACGGATGACGGTGCTAAAAGGAAACAGTCTCTGAATCCTGAACCCAGACACACATGACTATGCTTCTTTCTGCTGCCATATTTCCATCTGAAATGTGCAGATCATGATACCTGCCCGCACCCTTTGAGGGTGTGGTGGTGAATAGTAATGAGATAAGCTTCAAAATGCAGTTGGAGCTCTTCAGGCCTGAGGTCCATGATAAAAAAAAAAAAAAGTGGTTTATAGAATTATTGAGATAAAGGAGCCCATTCCGACCATGACCATTTTTCATTATAGAACACCTTGACAACTTCTCTAAGCCTCTTACTCCAGTACAATGCCTAGGAACTTTCAGCACAGTGCATATGTCTTTTTAATATTCTGCTTTATCTTCCTATGTACTAAATGCCAGGGACTGTGCGTAGTTTATTCAATCAGCAGATAGGGTTTAAATGTTCACTGGATTCTGATGAAGGCATCGGTCTCAGGATGAGCCCTGGGCTGCTGGCCAGGAGATTGGCTTTTCTCTGCCTCCACCCCAACCTCCTGAATGCCCTCCAGCTGCTACTGCACCTGAGCCTCAGTTTCCTTTTCATCATGCAGGATAATGATTTGTGCCCCATGCATCTCTGTGGGTGAATGAGGAAGTGCAGTGAGAATGGATGTACACTACAAGCTTGTTCAGTAGAATAAAGCCCATTAAAGACTAATGTGGTTATCAATGTCCATATAGGGTACTTTCTCAAACTAGAAAGAAAACAGAGTTATCGGGAAACAAGGTCTGCACACTCAAGGTCACGGTTTCCCAACCCCCATTGATGTATCTGTTTTCTGCTGTGATATATCAAAATCACATAGGCCTATAGATGTATAAAATATGCATATATGGATTATTAAACATAAGGATATCAATACTTCCATAACAATGACAAACATCTTCATTTCAGCCGGCTCACATTGACCTGGCCTAGAAGGGGAGTTGGTCTTCTGTCCCTGCAGGAGCCAGGAAGTGTCAGAGGGGCCAAATGCCAAAATCAGAGTCTTGCTGGCACATAATCCAGCCCTGGGAACTGTCCCATGGCCTCTGGGTGTCTTCAGGAGCTGGCACAGATTCTATTCCAAGAGCTGAAGGGACTCAGTGACTGAAAAAAAAAACCTGTTGAGCTTTTTTTTCCTTTTTTTTTTTTCTGAACACGGATGGACAAATGGGGGCTGGTGACGTTGGTGCCTGCCCTGTTGAAGAGTCTAGCAGGCGACAAGAATTCATGTTTCCACTTAAATGCCTACTGAGCTAAGCAGGTAATGCGGAAGAGCGACGCAGCCGAGATAAGAATTCTTATAATCCCAGGGTATTATATTTAGCATTTAGAACTGTTGCAGGAGGCTCATACGGATGTGCAGGAGAGGACTCCAGCCAGACCGGCGGGGACTGGGTTCTTGTCTCCACGCAAGGAAGAACTCAAGAGCGAGACTGTACGGACGAAATTTGGCAACACGAAGAATGGAGTCAAACTGAGCTGTGCTACAGTGTGGTGCGCCCGCTTCTTCTGTTTCCCCTTTCACCGCTGGACTTAATGACTCAGCCTCGTTCTCTTGCTTGGGGCTACACTCACCTGGTGATCCGGTAAATCCACAGAACCCTGACCGGAAAAGAGCAATCTCTGCACCTCCATGTGCCTGAACGTGGGACAGCGGAACTCCCGCCTTCGGCTTCCTGCCACATTCAAGACGCCATTATGTTGGAGCAGGAACACAATTCCCCGGAAGGGCCCCTGGAGGCGATGTCCCAGCTGTCAGTCCTGAAACCCGTCTGCCTGACCTCCACGTCCCTCACAGCCCCTCTGTCCCTTCCCCTAGCTAGCCACTCCCAGAACCCCGTAATTACCTCCAGCTTGGGGAAGACGGGACTTTCCCAGCGTGTGAGTTTGCCCTCTGCCCTAGCTGCTGGCGTCATTCATCTCCTCCACCCTGGGCGGGAACCCTCCAGGTTCCCTCTTTTACTTCCTTATTTGTTTCCCCCGGGAACTGTGTCTCAGATGCATGATGGGAGTTGTAGTACACAATGTAAATGAGATGATAATGACATTAAAATGAGCTAAAAGTAAGGTTCCCGTTCATAGGGATTCGCCTTGCTGGATGAAACTGGTTCTTGTTTTCCTCCAGCTGCAGGTACTGGATACAGTGACCTGTTACCTGTGTAACCAGTGAGGCACCTCATGCGGTGCCCTAGAGGGGCTTGTCAATCGCCTAGGCTACCTATCCTGCCTCAGAACCGGACTGATGGCCTCATTTCAGGAATACAACCAGGAGTGGTGGGGACTGAGGTACCAGGCAGGCAGGGTATTACTCCACATGATCTGATGGTCACAAATGGGAGTGCAGGCGTTGTGTTGTGGCATTCTCTGATTTTTAGTTGAGGTCTAAATTTGGATTTTATGTGAAATTCTCCTCATTTGTGAATGTTGGTTTGTGTACACAAGGAATGTCCAGAAAGTATCCAGCCATGTAATATGAAAAATAGAGGCATTTATGGCTGGATTTTTTTCCGGACAGTCCTCATATACATGCACACATACATTCAAAGATCATTATGTGAGTCAATGCAAGTGGTTCCCCCGAGGATCCTGGGACCTCAGGTGGTGGAGAGGAGAAGGTGGCACCAGGCAGAAGGAGATGTGATTATAACCTAGCACAGTGGCAACCCTCTCCTCTGGAGCTCAGCTTCTTCTCCAAAGTGACAGCAGAGAGGTTTCTGGGCCATGAGTTAAACCTCTATCCATTTCCTAGGGACTGGCAGTTGAAAAAACTACTTAAAACTTTTAAATTCCCCATTTGGTTTGTCAAAGACCATGGGTTCTCCCAGCCATAAAGGAGTTAACATATGGACAATGAAACTATGCTTTAAAAGCTATATGAGTTTCTAAGACAAACTATTATATGAGTCTAAGATAAACTAATATATGAGTGATAATACAGGAAAGGTGGGCCAGGAAGTGGCACAAATGGTGACCCCTATAATCATAAACACCAGCTACTTCTATTAAGGGGAAAGTAACAGGCTGCCCAATCACCATCTTTGCACTTGTAATGCTGAAATATAATAGCTAAGCAATACACCATATATAAGGTGATTCTGGGGAACTGGTTTGCTCCAGAATTGGAAAGATAAGCACTACTGAGTGATTTATTGTCATGCTTCTTTTGACTCCTTGAAATTCCCCAAATTCTAAGCAGCTGGCAAAAAAGTGTCTGCCCGGGCCTAGACTACAACTATGAATTTGGAGAAGGCAGGTTCTATTTAGCTGGTTATTTCCATTTTATTGCCCATTAAAGGGGATAGCCAAGGAACACCTTTTCAAAACATGGTGAAAGCTGATTTGGAAACCAAAGGCTTGATTCTTTCCTTTTCTCTCACTGTTAAGCCTGTACATAGAAATCGATGACAGTTAATTTAATCAAAACTGTTTCTATTTTTGTGTGAAATCAAAGGGCTTAGATGTAGAGGCACATGAGGGCTGTCCAGAGAGTATCCAGCTATATAACCATTCTCGTTATATTGACAATGGCTGGATTTTTTCTGGACAGTCCTCGTTTAACCCCAGGGCAGGAGCTGGTGGGCAGTGACCAGCAGTGGTGAGAATCAACACATGTGGGCACCCAGGACCAGGTGGTGCAGTCAAACACATTATTTCATTTGATACAACCTTTCCAGAGGGAGAATCATTACTGTGTTACAATGAAGTGAGTTTTCTTTTTAAAGTTTTATTTCAATTGCAAATCCAAGTGTGAAGTATAAAGTAAATGAAGAAGGAAGGGAAAGACAGGAACATTAGAAGCTACATTTTCCTTACTTGCCTTTAATTTACCTGATTAATCTTCCTTAGTTTCCTTCCTCTGGTCCTAAAAGGTAAGTATTTCCAATCCTTGGTCCTTTTCCCAGTTCTTGTTTCTGAATAATCTTACTCACTGCCAGCTGGAGGTACAAACCCTGGTAGATAACTACAGTCTCTAGCCCTGATTCTGTCCTACCTTCCTGGAACAGTGCAGCCTTGCCATCTCCCAGCTAGCCACCTGTACACGTCTGTATGAATGAGTAGCGCTGAACTGCTCATTGCCAATAGGTATGTGTTGGGCCAGAGTTATTTCAGCTCCTTTCAGGATTCCAGTAAGGTTAGGACTCAATAACATCTGCCTAAACCAAGAGAGCAGAAATCTGACTGAAGGGGGCACTTCTGGATCAGCAGCATCTTCTGGACACCATGTGGGCTGCTGAATAGTTTCTAAGGGTCATGCAGTTTTCTGGTGTTCTGGATTTTTGGATCCCCCACAAGTATGGTCATTGCAAGGGGGATCCCATTCAGGATCCCTCCCTACATCCTATTTGCCCTACCAGTCTCAGACCCTGGGAAGACCAGGTTTTACTGTCATTCTGCACAACCTAGCATCATTTCTGGGCCTGCTGGCCCTGAACTGAAACTCCAGGGTTGTTGCTTCCTGATTCCAAGTTGGAATCATGATATCCCTGGGCAGAGCTGGTCTTTGCCATATTGGCCCCCTCCAAAGAAATGGAAGCTTGGCCCGTTTTCTCATGTGCTAGTTCAGTTTCAAGTCAGGTTCCCCCACCGTATGCCATTACAAGATATCCCGTACCAAATCCTAACTGACAGTGTTTGTAGCTATTTGAGTGTATCCACATGGATGTTTTGAACACACTTCAAAATCAAGCTTCAAATCAACAGGGTCTTTCTCTGGACCCTGAATCTCATTTCTTCTCTACGTGCATTAAGTAAGAAGGACCAATGGCAGCACACATAGAATGGTGCAGGTGTCATTCGTGGCTGCCAAAACTTCTGTGATTTTTCTCCACTGATTCCTCTCTGGATAGTCATGACTGGCACCCTCTCTTTCTCCTCTCCTCAGTTCTTTGTCCTTTTTTGTGTGGCAAGAATTTCTAGTTTTGCCACTAACTGGATGCTTTGGCCAAGTTTTTTCTTCAAGCTCTTGCGATGATTTAATACATATTATATATTAAGTTTCTTACAAAATAGTAGCTGCTCAATAAAGGTTTATTATAATACAATTTAAATATATATCTAATCACTATAACTTCACTTATAGTTGTGCTCCTACGTAATACATTTTTACATTTCTCAGATTGAAGCACTTAGGCATAATGGCTTCAAATCCTGAGTCCAATATTGTGTGGCCTTGGGCATGTTATTTAGTTCTTCTGGACTTCAGTTTCCTATCTATAAAATGAAAATGATACCTCTCTCCCTAACTTGCAAAATACAATGTGATGATATAGATAGAGTGCTCAGCACAGTGCGTGGCATACACAGTGATCATGGCCATCACTATGCTCTTTGTGCCTCTGCTCACGTTAGTCCTTCTTAGAACGCAGCTTCTCCTCTTCCATTTTGCAAAATTCTAGAAGAGCTGGTTGAAATACCCTTTCATCTCACTAGATTCACGTTTCCTTCGCTGTGTCGTACTGCACCCAGGTCTATTATATTTTATTATATTATGCATATTTGCCTGACTTCTCCTTTTTGGCTCTTCCTTGCATTCAAAACACTTCATTTTATCTTTTGCTCCTAGTGTTCCTGTAACCCTTTCTTTGGACCTCCTGACTCGTTACCTTGCCCCATGACTGGGTGTCTTTCCCTCTGCCTGGAAGTGGCTTTCCCATCTTCCTTTGTTACTGAAATCTTATCCTTCAAGAACCAATATGAATTCTTCTCTGTTTTCTACCAAGTTAGAGTTACTTCTTAACCCAGCTTCAATGACACTGTTTAATTATTTATTATGAAACTCACCATTATGACATTCTAATTATATGCATATATACATATTTTCCTCTGATTAAACTGTGAGCTCTTGGGGGAGGAATTATATCTTATTCATCTTTATTTCTCTCAGTACCTGATACTCAAAATACAGTAGATACCCATCAAATTTTTGTTGTACTTGCACTATATATGTAGACATACAAATTTATAGCATCTACTTAAGCCAAGAGGTCAGAAACATGACTGAAGGAGGCACTTCTGAATCATCAGAACCTTCTGTAAATCTCGTGGGTTGCTGAGTGGTTTTCAAGAACCAAATGAACAGACGGTTGAAAATTCATCATAATCTCTATCTGATAAAAAATATCCAGGCATAAGCTTAAGTATAGGCTAACATGTAACAACTCTCAAAGACCAGGGAGGATAAGAAAAATTGGGTCATATGCAAGGGAAATAGGTCAATGAAGTTTTTAAAAATCTAATGAACTCTGGCTGTGGTATTTAATCCCTGTATATTATGTAGAATCATTACTGAAATTTATGGTTGTGAAAGACTGGCCAGTTTTAGCTTCAGCATGGGTGGCTCAGGGACATTTCCTGTTATCAGTAGGAAGCTGCTATACAATTAAATGGATCAATGATGCAGTGAACTGAATTAGTTGTGTTTTTATAGTCAACTAATTGAACTAGTTGTGCGTTCTACATTTTTTCAGTCACACGAGCATGATGTTTGAATCTGTCGTGTAGGAAGATGCTCAGGCTACTGTAGCGTATTGATTTGAGAAGCATTAAAAGGAACCGGGTTTAGTTCGGAAGGCAGTAAAGTGACAACCATAAAAT
Source organism: Lyroderma lyra (assembly GCA_004026885.1). Classification (NCBI taxonomy): domain Eukaryota; kingdom Metazoa; phylum Chordata; class Mammalia; order Chiroptera; family Megadermatidae; genus Lyroderma; species Lyroderma lyra. The sequence goes on from PVJL010000009.1 coordinate 844,609, forward strand.
GGTGCAGGGGACGCACACTGGACACACCGAGTAGCTTTATGGAGACTTCATGATTTTTGCGAACAATTTGCAAATCTAGTCTAATTCAATTAGCACTATATTAATGTAATTTAAAATATTCTGAAACATTTTGTTATATGAGGTATGATTTAAAAATACAGTGAATGCCTAAATAAAAAGTTTATTACAGGAAAAGACACACTGCCATTAATTCCACTCAAAATACTGCCCCTCACTTTGAGCACACTTACCCCATCATTGTTGCCACTTTCTGAAGCAGTTCTGGAGGTCCTTTCCCATCTTTAGTTGTACTGTTGCAGCTGCCTCCATGTCCTGAATCTATTCAGGTCACACGTTGTTCCTGGTACGGCAATTTCTGTCAAATAAAAACATGATGGTGTGTCCTCATCCACCTTATTCACCAAACCTGGCACCGTGCAACTTCTGGCTCTTCCCCAAAGTCAAAATGACCATGAAAGGTACATGTTTTTGATTCAGGACATTGAGGCATTCATGACAGCACCACTAAAAAGACATTCACTTCCAGAACTGCTTCAGAAAGTGGCAAGAATGATGTGTGTTCGAAGCAAGGGGGAATATTTTGAGGGGGATTAATGGCACTGTATCTTTTACTGTAATAAATTTTTAATTTAAACATTCAATAATGTCCTTCGTAACAACAACAGCAACAAATTATCTCAGCCCAGGATCCAATCTGGAATACTTGTTGCATCTAATGATGTCTCTTTAGTCTCTAGGATTTCTCAGTCTTTCTTGGCTTTACATGACCTTATTATTTTTGAAGAATATAGGCCGTTTCCTACAATGTCCCTTCACTATAGTCACCTGCTATTTCCTCATGATAGATGCAGGTTACATATTTTCAGAGGTAACTACACAAGTATGCATGTGACCTTCATAGGAGATGCACGATGTCTCTTTGCTCCACGACTAGTGATGTTAACTTTTGATTACTTAGTTAAAGTGGTGTCCCCCAGGTTTCTCTATTTTAGAGTTACAATTTACTTACAATGTAAATATTTAGTTTTTCATTAAATTTTCACCTACTAGTTTTAGCATCCATTAATGATTCTTAGCTAAAACAATGACTACTATTGTTTTGGTAGCTGCCAGATGGTGATTTCTAAATATAGTATTTCTTTTACATTAGCCTGTCATTCTATTGTAAGAAACACCTTTTACTTCTCCCATTGATTCAATTAGTTCTCTCTGTATGGACTCATGTTTTCTTGTTTTATTCAGAGTTCTAATTCATTACTATAATTATTTTGATGCTCAACTGTCCCAGATTGGCTGGTGGGATACCCCATAATCTGTGTCCTTTAGCCATTTTCCCTGCCATTCTTTGAGCACTTCATTACTTTCTGACAGAGCAAGATATTTCAGGCTCATTTTGTGCTTTCTCTACCCCAGCCCAGGAATAAGTAATTTCCTAAAAAAACCATTTTTTTTAAGTAGAAAATTTTAGAAACCAAGATCTCGGTGCTAATTCTCATTGTTAGGGTGCTGTCACTGCTTCTCAGCCCTCTCAGAGGACAAAAGTAATAAATATACAAGGTCTGACAATTTTGCAACTCATCCTAGAAAAAGTGCTACATACCCTGTTGCTGAGTATCACTTTGGTCACCTTTGAAGTACTCCCCTTGGGAAGCTATGGACTGACATCAGTGCCTAGTCCACCCTTCAAAGCAATTTTGGAACTTTTTCTGGAATGCCCATCAGAGTTGTCATCGTACTCCAAATCTGACAATTAAGTTTGTGAACTTGCCACAATGCACTTAATGTTGGCAGCACTGTACAAACAACTCGGTAAGGTGTCACATCCTTGGCAAGGTGTCGGTGCACAGCTTCCCAAGGGGAGTACTTTGAAGGTGACCGTAGTGGTACTCAACAATGAGATATGTAGCACTTATTCTAGGATAAGTTTGTGAAATTAATTGTCCAATCTTAAATCATATAGCTAGTTGGACGATTAATACATGTATATGTATTAATATTTCTGTAGTTATTTCTATATTTATGTATGAAAAAACCATGAGTTCATCCTGTTTCCAATTCCAATTCAATACCACAAAAAAAATAAAACTATCACTTATAATTATTGTCTTGAAACTGTATCAAAACTCCAGTCAGTAAATTTGCCATGCTACAGAATAGGAGCTAGGAGATATTATGGAACTCCATAACGCCAGTCATTCACCCATTCACTTACTCACACTCGGTGTGCTAGGTAATTGGCTACAAATAGGGAAATGAAAAATACTTTCTCCCTATCCTCAAGCAGATCAGTCTAGTAGAGAGGGTAAAAAAATAGTAATCACAATGCAGTACAGTAAGTTCGTATTACAGGTATTCAGTGTTCTAGGGAACGAGGAGGAGCACCCAGACCAACCTGAGTAAAGTGGATTATTTCAGAGAAGAAAGTAAAAATGGACTGCTCACACTACTCATTGCAAGAGTTCTCAGATTGCTGCATGTTTACATAAAGAGTGCACTTTGCTCCTGAGCAAAAGTACATCTTATGGAGAGCTCTGATTTATCTAGAAGGGTTCTCTGCATTGATTGAATTCATCAAAAACTGCTCAGTCATGACAATACTTATGCAAATTAATTCCAGGGGAATCAATGTTAGCTTGTGGGCCCAGAGTTAGGTTTCACTCTACTAGGCCTCTCGAAATGACCACAAAGAAAGGGAAAAATTTGGGACATTTTTCAAACTGCCTATTAATACATGGTAGAACTTAGTCCCTCTTCTCTCTTTTTTAAATAAATAAACCAGCTCATTGACCATGGTATAGTCACCCTCTTGAGTAACAGAGGAGTTTATATACAGATTTTCTTTGATCTAAACTTAAGCTAGAGTTTGAAGGAAAGAAAAGGATTTTGTGTGTGTGTGTGTGTGTGTGTGTGTGTGTGTTAGAGTATATATCTAAAAAAATAAAGGCTAGGAAAAAATTGAGGCAGAAAATATTAGGATAAAAATGAGAAAGATTTCACAATTTTTACTGTTCTATGCGTACAGTATTCTTACCAAAACCACCATCAGAACTCCTTTGAAAAAATAAATGTGTGCTACCATTTGTTTGGGTTGTGCCCCCAACCCAGTTTCCCCTTGTTCTAAATCTGGTCCCTCCGGCTACTTATTTCACTAAGGTAGAAATCCCAGCCTAGAAAGTTGCTGAGGTGTTTAAGCAACCACCACCAGTACCAGAAGGCCGATCTGCACGTGACTGGCCATCTCTCCTTGGGCTATAAAATGATTCCCTAGTATAGCCAGCAGCACAGAAAAAAGCAGCACTGAGACATGTATATGCCTTTTGGTCACTATGGGTGCAGAGTCAACACGATGGAAATGTTTATTTAATAGGTGGCCATACATCATAGAAAATACAATCTTATTTTAGCTATGAAATACTCATGATAAATAATAAACTTCAAATGGTCATAAGGACACTAAGTTTTTTTCTTATGCTTTTAAAAAAAATGTAATTGTAGTTAACCATAAAGCTGATGCAATGGTAGTGTGGGTTCTTAGAAAGAATCCCCGACCACCGGTAGCTGTGTCCAGGCACAGAAGAAGCACTGGTGATCACTGCAGACGCGGACCAAATTGAAGGGGGCCCAGCTTGTTTCAAAGGTCATGTGATAACAGCAGCTGCAGCATCTACGAAAGGCATGGTCCACATACACAGGCTTATGCAAGGAACAAGAAGAAAAATGATCCACAAAGTGGGGGCTTTACCATACGTAATGACTAGTGAAAGCTTCTTTCAAAGTGGTAATTTTTAATTACTTTATTAAGTGTTATATTCAATTTAAAAGCTTTAAACATCCATAATCACCATGAAAAAATAAGAGTGTGTCTATAAAAATATCCATTGGACACGCTTTAAGAGGTATAATTGTGTTTTGAAATCCATGTGATGTGAAATATGATTTAATATAAAAAAACAACTAATCAGAAGCACAGAAAACAGTGTGGTTTAATAAGAACCCATTGCAGACTCTGGAATGATTGTTGCATGCATGTCCCTAGTCATGTTGGACTTCTCCTTCAGTTTTGATTGCAGTAATGTGTGTTCCACAACACCGATTCTAATGTTCATCTGAATGGTTTCTTGCTTCAGCTTTGTTAAGCTCTGTTTAATCTTCACTAAAGGAGCTGCAGAATGAAAATAACATGGAATAAAAATATTTATTTGGAATATCATTGTATTATAGGATGGTATTACATTGTCCTTACTTTGTCTTAAGCCAAAAATAGAGTTATAAACACAGCCAACAACTTACTGACATTCACATAGGTTTGCTGTGGCATTTTAAACACCTGAGATGTTTAGGATGGGAAATGACACAGCATTTGATGTACTGAGGCTGAACTTCCTGCCTTTTCTAGGGGACAGCTGATAAAGGGCGGTACTCAGTATATTTTTATGGGCTGGTACATCCTTCTGAAGGAAAAGGAGATACAATGGGAGAAAAAAAAGGAAGAATTACCGTTGAGGTATGAATAATGGGCTCATTCAAACTACTGCACAACTACACATTCCGTTTTGAAAGATCACTCAGTATATACCATTAGAAAACCCTTCTAGAGCATAGAAGGTCTTGAAGCAATCACCACTGGGCCATGTCAATGTAACTAGCTCATGATGGAGGATGATTACTAGAGGATTATTAATTCTTCTCTATTTGACCTCTGCCCAGTCAGGTCTAGTGGGGAAGATGAAAAAAAAAAACCAAACAAACAGAGGTCATCAGGTCACTGCCTTTGTGTCATCTGGGCACACACTTAGTGCTCTTTTGTACATAAAATGGAATAATGAAACTCATTTGATAAAAACAGAACAATTTTTTTTAAATTGGCACAACAAAGTGTATATTTAAATATTTACCACTCTAGCTCTGAATTAATACAATTTGAGTATAAAAAAATCCTAAATTATATTTAAAAACATATAGCCCTTCCCAGCTGATTTATAAGGAAAATAGTATACTGATTCTAAGACATCGTTTTGGCACCATGCAACTCTCTTCAAATTCATTTTAAAAATCAGACTCCTTGTTATTTAATACCATTTTTTTACATAGATTTCTTAGAGATGGTCTTCTCATTTTTTTTTCCATAAAGTGAGTGTGTACTTACCACCATCAGTCATACTGCTGCCTTTTTCTTCCATTTCTTGTTTTACTTTTTCTAGTTCTTCTGTAACCTTTCAATGAAAAAACAAGTTTTCATGAGCACTAAATTTTAATAACCTTTTAAAATTCTGGAATAATATATTAAGAAAATTAATTTAAATATAATATGTACATAAAAGGATATAAAGATAATAGAAATATTCTGGACATAATTTGAATAAGATAAAGTATGCAGATATGCAAAGATTTTTATCTTGAGAGTGATCCTAAGATTAGACTTCACCAAATTACCTCCTCATTAACTTTCTCAGGTGGTAACATGGTAAGAATAAAAACAATTAAGTTGTTTTAGGTACTCAAACATTGCAGTTATCATATAGCATCTACCATGCCAGTCTCTAATAATCAATTAGTAATTAAAATAGTATAAACATCCTAAAAAGATTTTGGATTTCTAAAGGTTTATAGATATCTTTCTTAATATTATAGTTTTATAAAAGAATATGCCACATTTATCTCTACAGGACACTAAAATTACTTTTTATTACATATAAAAATATTCTAATTACTCTATCCAAATCATGAATTCCAAGAGGCATACTGTGCAGTCCTATTGGCCCTTATCTGTACTTCATATCATACTCAAAATTATACAACTACATATTCAAAATTATACAACTATCATTAGCAAAATTCCAAACTAGTATTAAAATAGGTAGGAAATACCATCTTTAAAAAATTGAAAAATTCTGATGATCTAGAACTAAGCCATAATTATTACAACTTTAATAGGTTTTATTTTTTTATCATACAAGTGAGTAAAAACTTCCTTGGGAATAAAGTGCTCATCCACGTAAAGCAAATTAATTTTTTTCAAGCACCTGAAACGTTACAGCTGAGGATAACTACCTACTCCAAAAGAACTAAATGGTTCCCTGGACTCTCTTCAAGTGTTAATTTACGCAAACTAAATGAGCACTTTACTTCTATATAATGTTTTATTTGCCTAGAAGCACTACAGCATTAGAGTCTAAATATTTCTAAAGTTATACTTTTAGTATTTTTAAAATGACTGCATATAACTTAAATAATCTCTACAAGAGATGCTTAATTCTATTATTACAGAAAAGTCTGTGACAATTATACTGGATTGTAATCAAAAATAATCTTGGATTTTAGTCCCACATTGGCTACTGACCTTGTTTAAGGCTCTTTAGTGAAAAATAGGAATATAAGTGTTACTTCTCTTGCAAGATGATGAAAACAAATGCAAAAATATATGTAAATATTACAGAAGTTCTTGGGGAAAAAAAAGGGTTATAATCCACTCCCAATTTGTGGACAAAGAAATACTCAGGATCACACACACGTTATTAACAACAATTAAAAACAAATTTTATATTAAAATTTGTTACAACTATTTAATCCAGTGCTTTACCTACCCTTCTACATATCAATTATAATTATTATGTTTAAAAATATTAAAGAAGGATACAAATTTGCTAATATTATCAGCAGAATTTATGAGTATATTGAATTTAATAGAACAACTTCAGGCATGTTACGGAAACAAGTAGTATATACATACATAATTAATTTAGTGGTAAGAAAATGAGAGGGACTTTTCTCCTAAAGAAAAGGATTCAAAGCCACAGGAAACAATTAGTTTAACAACCATCAGGCTCTGAACAGCCGGGCCAGCTGACAGGTGAGAAGCCAGCAAGAACACACAGCGTGTACCTCAGACAGCAGTCTGGTCCTTTCCGTCACTCCGCCATTTCCTTGCTGGTATCGCTCCCTTGCCTGAGGGAGAAAATATTTTGTTTAATGACAAATTCGGCACAGAAGCAGATTACTTAAATATGACCTCTTTGTGTTTGCAATTTCTGCATATCATTTTCTGACAATGACAACCTCCCCCCTCATTTGTGAACACATTTATGAAAGTGACATTTAACTGTAGCTATTTTATGTCCCTCATAGGCACCATGTATTTAACTAAAGCACTATAAATGATGAACTACCTTAACCTTCATATACTGACTGTGTAACTCGCATGGGCATGGTTCACAATAAAAACTGTCTTCAGCCATTCTTAAACAGTTTAGGAGAGTGGCGCTTGGTCGATCTAATTTGCATGCTATGCAGAGAAAACCAGTTCTAAAAAAATCAATCATAATAGAGCATCAGGATAAGCAATTAATAAGGATTAAGATATAGTATGACAGCATGGACTATATTCTTGGGAACTAATCTAACAATCAATCATCTACTATTAAAGGCTGAGAGCTACATGGTGGTTTAATCAGAGACTTTTACAGCATTTGAAAAGTAAAAATAGCCATGAATAGAAGTGTATATGAGGAAATAATTAACTAACAATAAGAAAGTGAAGATTACTGTCTCATATTTGAGAACCTCTGAAAGTAAGAAGTATTTCAAGTTTATTTCCATTTTTTTTCTCTCTCTCACCTTGTCTGCTGAAAGAAAAAAAATGCCTTCAAATGACACTTGTAAGTGTTCTTATTGATCCTTAACATCCGGTAAGAGGGGCATGAACCCAAAGGAAAGCCTCTAGATCCCTACAGCTGCAGCAAAGAACTGCTACTTTCAAAGGCTGAAGGTTTTATTTTAATGTTTGGTTGAAATTCTAAAACTTTGAAAGGATTAAAAAAATTTGTTCATTTAATTAATTAACCTGCTTGTCTGTGAATGTGTCTCACTTTTCATATTCTTCATTGCGGGGTTGTACGCCATTATGGCAAGGACGTCTTCTCCCTGTGACACATGTAAACGTATACTATTCTCCTTCCTCCTACTCATATGGTAAATTAACAGCAGACTTAGAAACAAAACCAGGTGTCGTGATACTCTGTTCCTGTTCTAAGCCATGTTCCCCAACAATGTATGCCTTCATTTATTTAAACTGAATGAAGAAATGCATTGAAAGACTTCCAGGAGATCATTTCTATCACAAACAAAATGGAAACAAGTTCTATTGCCTTACTTGGCTTCCAAAGTGGGCAGAGAACCGATGTGCATTAAGTCCTCACTTAACACCATCCATCGATAGGCTCTTGGAAACCATGATTTTATTTTTACCATAGTCTAACTGAAATACAGCGGAGTTAAGTCCCTATGACATATTTCTGTATGTCAATTAACCTACGGTAAAACTGGTTTCATTATACATCGTTTTTGCTTAAAACTGCAGTTTCCAAGCTATCCAGAACATTAAAAGAGGACTTACTGTACTGCTGTTCATGAAATACATTTCACAACTCTCAAATAAAAAGTCAAGTTTAGGAATTAGCTGCAATAAATCCTGGACATGATTCTGAAGTTACCTCACTCAGCTGAGCTTGAGCTGCACGATATTCTTGAACCAAGTGCTCAAGTTGATGGTTGATGTACTTCTCTCGGCTGCCGATCTTTTCTAGAGTCCTAGTAATTTCATTATGGAGTTTGTCCAAAAATCCCTAGAAATTTCATGGGATTTTAGTAGATTAAAAAATTCACAAATACATTTTTCAAAACTAGTTTAAAAAAGGTTAAATTACCCTCAATCCATCCCACAAATTCTCCACCACTTGTGAAAAAGAAGAGTTGGAAATTTTCAATAGCAGAAGTTTGCAATGAGAAATAGTTTAGTCACGGTTTACAAAATGTTAAAATAAAAAAGCACCTGGTAGTGTTAGTCGATTTATGTCTTTATGCATGTCTAAAATGTATGTGAGTAGAATTCGCTTTATATGAAGTTCACAATCAAAGTAGGTAATGGGATAACATGACTTTCTTACAGCATAATTCAAAGATGGCTGGAATATTTCAGTTGAGAGTAGGGCATTAAACTTATAGTTGTAGCCTGGCCCCATAACTTCTCATTCCAATTTGCTTTTTTGCAGTGTATTCCAAAAGTCCTTATTTCTGGCAGGGCAGCAAGCTTGGGGAAGCTGTGGATTCTAGGCATGGCTGGTCTGGTACTCAATTATCTCTTCAGATTCATTCAGAAAGGAAAGAATGATGAAATATCTCTCTGATATACATACACAAAATAATATCTAACATAATATATATTACAGTGCTTTTATATAAAGTTACCTTTGTTTAGTTGGTTTAAGGTGAGGGATGTTGGAGTAATATGGTACATTCAGTAAGCTCCTCATGGCAAGGATTGTGTCTTTATTTCTTTTATGTTCTCCTTTAATAGGTGTTCCCCAGAAGAGTAAATGTACATTGATTCATCTGAAGAAACCCACATACCTTGGTCTCCTTCAGAGCAGATTCAATTCCACTTTTGTGCTGGTGCATTTGGTCAACATGGATTCTCCAATCCTACAGTCATGAGAGCATATAGAAACAAGTAAAAAACAATGCAGTTCCTTCTACTTTCTTGATTTCCTTTATTTTAATTACTTTGGTTGCTACCCTATTTCAGGTAAGAAAGTCCTAAATATGCTTGCAATCAGGTTATAAAGAAGTATGTATAGAGCACTTTAGGATAAAAGGTTCTAAATAAATGTAAAATATTTTATGTGGTCATGGAGTGATGTCTGACAATCTGAATATAAATTATTCCCGCACTGCTGGTGGTTAATATTTATGACTACCCATCAAATGAAAAAAATCTAATTACTAGAAAAGAAATACTTGTTTAAGCAGTAACAATTATGTTCGCCAGAAGCAATTCTGGAATCAAGTCTTATATATCAAATATTAGTTTGCCATTCGAAATTAAAACGGGGCGCTATTTTTCAGTAAGACTTTCAAGTCTCTTTCTTAAGAAAGAAGTCTATAAAGATTATTAGAATTCATATATTTTGAGTCTCATTGTACTACTACTAGACTGATCTAAATTAGTATGTATATTTAAAATCTACTCCAACACTTTAATTTCCTACAAGATATCTTCATAACTTTTTGGTTCACATTACTAAAAGTTACAATTTTAAGACTCGAGGAATACCCACCATAAGAGAAAAAAATATTATGGTAAGTTGAAGGAAGTGATGAAATCAGGATATTCCTCAATCACACATACCTATTTGCATACCCAGATCCTCCAAGTTGCTATCTATAATATTTTGTGAAGAGAAAAATATTTTGTGACTGGTCCCATTCTACCTGTTTCTTTCAAACATGGGCTAGTGACCCGACCATAGGGTAAAAAAATTCTTGGGTACTTTACACATACCAATTATAAAATTACAGAAAAGCTTCAAAGAACTTCACAGAACATCTAGTCTCACCTTTCTCATTTCACAGATAAGCAAACAGAGGCCCAGTAACAGGAAGGGCATACCCGAGGCCACACAGGGAGTGATATAACTGGACCAGAAGCCAAATGTACTAATTCCCACACAATATATGTTGGCAGTTGAGAGTTAATAAAAGGAGCAATTGGCTACTTGACACGAATGAAGGTGCTAGAGCAGAGAACAGATCAGCACTTTTTTTTGTCCCTAAGCATTTTTCTGTCTCATGAACAAAAAGTATCTCAGAATATGAGAGCTGGAGAGGACCTTAAAGATCCTCTACTCATCCATTTAAGGTTATCTAGTGTGATATTTTTATTTTATAGTTGAGTGGACCGTTCACCACTGGTGACTGACTGGGAAACAGGCCCCTCCAACTCAGCCAGGCAATAATACTGCAACAGAGAGGAAAAGCAACTGGCTGGCCACCTGCAACTGGACCAACCATGGGTAAGCCTCAAAATGACTTCATCAAAGAAAATGAACCTAATGAGTATCATTTTATAATTAATTTTTTAAAAAAGCACTCATCCTGCCTGTTTCTACAAAGAATTTCAGAACCTTAATAAACACCAAGCTCAAGTATTCCTTTCAGTCTCTGTCTACATATATGTATGAATACACACACACACATACATGTATATTATATAGTTTTCATTTAATTGATGTGTTTAAAATAGATTGTATTCTGCTTTTCCTAGCCAGCATTATTTTCTGCCCAGTAAATGTAAAAATTTTTTCACAATTTGACATTCAAAGTATTTCAAGAGAAGCAAATATGCCTGATTCATCTATGTATAAATAACTATGATAACTTACACTGATGTTAAACTCCATGGAGGAGCTGGCATTTCAGGGGAACCTTGAATCATGAGTAGCCTTTCAACAAGGAGAGTGGAAGAGAAAGGGTATTTTAGGCTGAAGGAGTACCATGAACAAGAAAAAATGGACAACTATATAGGGAGCAAGTAGCCTAGGCTGGCTACAATATAAAACACAAAGTTTTCAGGGTGAGGTGGGGTGGAGTGGGGTGGGGAGAATGGATCACAAGGAAACCAAGCTGGAGGTTAACTAGATTAAGGGCTTTACCAAATGAGTGTGGCTTTTATCATGTGGATAATGGGAGAGCTATCAAAGATTTTTGGTGTCAGTTTTAAAGACAAGTTTGTGTTTTGAGAAAATAACAGAATGAAGGACTGATCAGAGAGACAAGAGACTAAAGCAGGTAGGAGACCAGTTAAGAGGCTGTGTAATGGCCTATGTGATGGATTAGCAGGGTTTGAATTACAGCAGTGCTTCTAAGAATGCAATGGAAAGGATGGATTCAAGGGGCAGTACAGAGACAGAACTAGCAGGACCTGAGGACTGACTGAGGCAAAGTGTGGGGAGGCTGAAGGGGAGGTTGGGAAGTAGAGCGAAGGTGTCTAAGGTTTCCGGTCCTAGGAACAAAGAGGATAGTAATATCACAGTGTGACAGAACAAAACAGATTTCAGAAAGTCAGATATAATGAGGAATCTGGTTTGGGACATTTTAATTTGATAAGCCACTGGGATACCTGTGTATTATCATTGCCTTTTAAAATGGAAAGCTAATAATGATTTATAATTATCTGCCACACAAATCTGAATGTTTATTAAAATCTTCAAGATGGACACATTTTCTGATGTACAGTTATTTTAAAAAGCCTTAAAGTGTTCTTAACCTTTAACTCAGCAATTTCATCTCTAAAAAGTATCCCCACCCTCAAATAATAGGGCATACACACAAAGATTAAGGTACAACTTCTTTGTACAAGTAAAATAGCAAAAAAACTCTAAATATCTAACAGTAGAGGACAATTTATAATAAACTAATTTTAAAATATGCAATTCACCACTAAAAATAATGCAATATGATACCATTTTTACAAAGCTCTAAATCAAGTAAAACATAGTAATATGAGGTGCGATAAAAAAAAATATGGTGAATGTTTAAATTAAAAAACAATTTTTCCAGTAAGACACATTGCTATTATTCCCCCTCAAACACTCCCCCTCACTTTGAACACAATATCTCATTGTTCTTGCCACTTGCTGAAACAGTTCTGAAAGTCCTCTTTCGTGAGTGTCTTTTGTTGCGCTGTCGAGGCTGCCTCATGTCCTCAATCAATTCAAACCGTTTACCTTTCAGTCATTATGACTTTGGGGAACAGCCAGAAGTCGCAGGGTGCCAGATCCAGTGAATGAGGTGGATGAGGACACACTGTAATGTTTTTGCCAGAAATTTATGTTAATGCGTTGTTCATGATCCATGATTTATGGCACACCTGAAAACACACCTTCTCTCAACTATAGCTCACAACTGACTGCATGCAACAAGTTGAACCTTGTCACACACTGTATGTAAGGTTAGACGTGCTGCTTTCCACATTGAAGATCCCTGCCTTTCTATTGGATGGCACTCGGCAGCAGCATTCACCATCACTGTATTTTTTAATCACACCTCATACACTGTTTGGAGATACATAAGTGAAAACACTAAAACAAGCTAATGACAATACACAAACTTGGGACCGTGGTTACCCATGGGTGGGAAGGGGCAGGAGCAGAGGAGTACACAGGTAACTTCAAGGGTTATAATGGGCTTCTTCTAAAGTTGGGTAGTGTAGTGGGTTCATGAGTGTTTGTGTTATTATTAGGCTTCACAATTATATATAGATTACATATTGCATACATTAATACTGCATATTAAAATGTTAAATTCATGTTTTCAAAAAATATTAAAAATCAGCAAAAATGCATGCTAACAGCATATAGTGAAGTGGAAAAACAATCCCAAGCATATATTCATCAGGTGGCCAATTCAGTAAAAATTAGTATTGTGTATATTTATATGTATGTGTGTGTTTTAAGACAGTGATTTGAATATTGGCGTTTTAAACTTCTTTAACCTCCAAAAATTTCCAAATGTCCTACAGTAGAATTTTATCACTTTAATCAGAAAGGGAAAAAAGTGAACCACCTTCTGGATGCCCAAGAAATTCTTGAAAGGAGTTTAATATAATTTAATGAATGTTGAAAATATCAATTATTATACTTGCAAAATTTTAAAAACATAATTATAAAAAGGCAAAATACATAACTTCTACAAAACTACAAGTGAGATGGTTAAAAACTTCATATAAGTTTGCAGTAAGAATGAAAAAGTGGTGAGTTTTAATGACATGAAAAGACTTGATCCCCCAAATAAAGTCACAGTAAAAGGAACTGTTCAATAATTACAGTTCTACATCAGCAGAGAATCCGTTAGGTTACAATACACCTTTACATACCTTTCTAAAAGGTTTGGTTCGCTAAGTAGGTCTTTTCATGTCTTGCTTTTTTACTTCTACCCTTGTCTCTAAGAGGATTATATGATTTGCTGGCTGGTTGTGGGAGAAGTAGAATTCCCTGCTACATGGATGATGGCCCTGCTATGTGCTTGCTTCTCTTCGGCCAGTGGAATGACTGTGGACATGATCTATGTCAAGACTATGCAGAAACTATAAGAGGCATCCATCAGCTCTTTTGCCCTTTCTTTCAGCCATGATACACATGCTCCACATAAGGGTTATCCTTCCAGTCTGGGTCTGAGAATAAGAAACATGGAACACAGCTGGAGCTGAGCCACATATCAGCAGACATGTATTGTGAGTGAAAATAATGCATGTTATTATTGTAAACCACTGTGATTTGGGAGTTGTTTATGATATGGAAAAACTGAGTACATGTACATATTTTATAGGAGGAAAACCAAGAATCATATAGGATGAATGAGCTTTCCAAAGTTTTATGTGTGGAAAATAGAAAATCCCTTCCAAACCTGTGCATTTTCTACATATTGTATGCTGTTTTTCTTTGTGATGAAATGAACTATCAAAGAGCACCTAAGCTAAACCAAGAATTCTTTTTGTTATATATTAAATGAGCCCCTACTGGCCACTGGAGTTTACTGGTCACCTATTTCAAAGTGTTCCAAGTGTGTTCATTAACCATCATTTCTTGAAGTTGAGGTTTTCACCTCTCTCTATGGAAATGAGAAGGCTAATGATGATACAGAATATCATTTCTTTAGATTTTCTAGTTTTCAAAATCCTTTCATATAAAAGCTCATGCATAATTCTGTTACTTGTGAGGTAAACAGCAAAGGTATTATAACCGTAACACCTCCCCACTCCAAATTTTTTAGCACAAAATTATGTATCTCCCTTTTTCAGAAACTGGAGAGCTGTGATGATATATCTGCAGACAGTGACTCGCAGCATACCATAAAACTCAAATGCATGAAATCTAGTTGCAGCTGTTAAGGTGACAGGCAAGACTAGATGGCTCTCTGGGTTTTACTTCAACAGAACAACACCTGAAGGATTTCCTTCACATATACAGAGACGTGTTGTTTCTTTGTCTGGATCACTTACTCAAGGCTCAAAGCTCCCCTCTGAATCTGTAGGGAAACAGACTAAAACATGAGCTAGGGATGGCAAATGGAACTTCTATCTGTGTGTAAGTTTCACTGTTTTACAATCTGTAAAATGTCAAACTATCAGTGTTTTTCACCCAAGTCTGAGCTTCTTTATGTGTGGAGGGGTGGAGTGCCAAAGGACTTGTTAAAAAAAGGCATCTTCGTGTGTACTGGGATGTTTTTTCCTGCGCTTAGGAAAAGTTCATGTCAGAGCACAGTGAACTAGCAAAGCCCAGGTCCACCAACCCCTGTCGCTCCAGCCCCCAAGAGCAGAAGCAGGGCCTCAAGGCTCTCCTGTGTTTTGAACTGCTTGTATCTCAAAAATGTTAACTTCTGCCATCTACCCTACCTTTCTCCTCTGTTCCTAATGCTCCTCCCTCAATTCTGAGGTGAATAATTACTAATGGAAGTTAATTCAGTGTTCTGTGTGTGCAGTATTATTTCAGTAAATATAAAAATATTTTACAAAGGCTTTTATGGACTCCCTCCATTTAAGGTGCCTAATCCCATTTTTCTCATTAGGCGTCTGTTTCTACTGAGTTCAGTTTCTCCAGGGATTTTCAAGATCACTCTGGGGAGAAAATCCTGTATCTCCATTTCACAGATTGGGTAAAACAAATTGAGGCTGTGTAATTTTTCCACTATCAATCACAAAATAAATAGGAAACCAAATGTCCTTTCTCTCACTTACAGATCACCCATTATACCAAGTTGCCTCTTTCATTTACTTACTTTGTCACCCAATTTCAGTAAGAAGAACAAGAAATTCTGACAATTTCCAACTCAAGTTTACACATTAAATAAAGGTTTCTTAGTTTAATTGTTTTAAAGCATAGATGTTACAAGAGGTTTGCTGCTTCTTATCTTCAATGGATGAACAATCTGGATAGCGACCTTCTTAGAATAATCTCTAAAATAAGTACACATAAAATCCAAAGAAGGGTTTATAAGGAGGACTGTCCTATAAATAAAATGCATAAGTTTTATTTAGCACATCGTTTTTCGGTGATTATCTATTTGGGCTACTAGAAACTTTTCCTAGCTCCTAACTTGAGTGTAGAGTAGTTTACCAATAGTCACATCCATTCTGAGATCTTTTTAAGTCTAATAATAACAACTTAAATGTTAATACTAAAAAAAAAAAAATGTTTAGTGTGTGTCAGGCACTATGCTAAGCAGCACTATCCATGAATCATCACATATAATTCTCTCTATTAAGATGAGGAAATCGAGGAGTAGCTACTTTTAAGTAGATGTCCAGGCTGACAAAGGCAAATCTGTGGTAGAGCCCAAATTTGTTGTATCTGTCATTTCTCTGATGAAATGCAGTAAAATATAACTAAACATTTGAAGGGGGTAAAGTTTAAAAATGACTTTAGTTTCATCTGTAATATATGAATTGTTGTAAGAATGTATTTATATATCAACTGTATAGTAAAATAAAAAAGAATTTAAAACATTTTTTGGGATAAACATATGTAATTAAAAACTTTCTCAAAGAAATATCCAGTCCCAGATAGCTTCATCAGTGAATTTTCCCAACTATTTAAGAAAGAAATAACAACAATCTTACACAAACTCTAACAGAGAACAGAAAAAAAGGAGAGCAACTGCCTACTCGCTTTATGAGACCTGCATAATATTACACTGAAACCTGACAAAGACACCTAAAAAACAACAAAAAAATTTACAGATCAATAGCTTTTGCAAACATAGATATAAAAATCCTCAACAAAAATAACAAACTGAAGCCAGTAATACAGAGTCCAATAGAAGTAACACCTTTTTTTACAAACTGTTAATCTATACCAAACCTTTTATTATGAAATCATAAACATGTAATTCTGTAACATAACAATATTTTAACTACTTAAAAAAGGACATTACTTTTGCCAGACCCTGTATGGAAAAAGGATGATATATCATGATTAAGTTGCATTTATGCAAGGATCAATAAATATAATCCACCATGAGAGAGAAAAAAGGAGGAGATAAATCATCTCAATAAGTGAAGAAAAAGTCATTTGAAAAATTTAACATATAATAATAATAATAATTATTATTATTATTATTAATAACAGCAGCAGCAAACTAGGAACAAAGAGAAGTTCCCGAATCTATTAAAGGATATTTATAAAATTCGTAAAGCTAACATTATACTTAATGGTAAAAATGAAAAGCTCTTCCCCTGCTAATTCCACTTATATCAAACATAAAGTTATTAACCAGTACAAAATAAATAAAAGGAATAGGCTTGTAAAAAGAAAGTAATAAGATTGGCTTTATTTGCAGATCATAAACAAGGTCTGACAATTAAGTTCACGAACTTGCCACCATGCACTTACAATGGCAGCACTGTACAGACAACTTGGTAAGGGTGTCGTAACCTTGGTATATCTGTTTCACAGCTGTGTTCATGTTGATGTGTGGCGGTGTCTTGCTGAGTGGCATTTATTATTATTTTTGTGTGCCATCTCAAGAATGTCAGCACTTGAATTAGAGCAATGAACAAACATTACATTTCTTACTAAACTTGCCAAGAGTGGAACTGAAATCAGGGACATGTTAGTTCAAATTTATGGGGACAATGCCATGAAGAAAACAGCAGTGCACAAATGGATTAAACATTTTTCTGAGGGGAGAGAATGCATTACTGATGTAGAGAGGTCAGGGCAGCCAGTAACCAGAACAACTGACAAAAACATTGCAAAAATTCGTCGAATTGTGGGTCAAAATTGTTGGCTGTGTTAAAAGCATAGCAGACCAAGTAAACATCGATAAAGAAACAGGAAAATCTTCACTGAAAATCTTGGCATGAGAAAGGTGTGTGCAAAAATGGTCCTGAAGGAGCTCACCAATGAACCAAAGCAAAGGAGAATCGAAGTTTGCCATGAACTTTTAGGGAGGCAAGGCAATGTTTTGGGCCATGTTATCACTGGGGATGAAACATGGGTATACCAATACAACCCTGAAACAAAGAGTCAAAGTGGAAAATGGCAGTCAACCAATTCTTCATGACCAAAAATGTTCCATCAGTCCAAATCAAGAGTCAAAATGATACTGCTAACATATTTTTTGCTATCAGAGGGGTTGTTTGTTATGAATTTGTACCAACTGAACAAACAGTCAACCAAGTTTACTATTTGGAAGTACTGAAGAGGCTGTGTGAAAAAGTTAGATGAAAAGGACCTGAACCTTTCACCAACAATTCATGGCTCCTGCATCACAACAATGCACCAGCTTACGTGGCACTGTCTTTGAGGGAGTTTTTGGCCAGTAAACAATTAACGGTTTTGGAACACCTTCCCTACTCATCTGATCTGGCCCCCCGTGACGTTTTCCTTTACCTAAAGATAAAGGAAATATTGAAAGGAAGATATTTTGATAACATTTAGGACATCAAAGGTAATACAACAACAGCTCTGATGGCCATTCCAGAAAGAGTTCCAAAATTGCTTTGAAGGGTGGACTAGTCACTGGTGTCAGTGCATAGCTTCCCAAGGGGGTTACTTCAAAGGTGATAATAGTGAGATTCAGCAGCGAGGTATGTAGCACTTTTTCTAGAATGAGTTCACGAACTTAACTGTCAGACCTCGTAATTGTATATACAGAATATGCCAAAGAATCTATAGGCCTATTATTAGAATAAATAAGTGAATTTAGCAAATTTGTTGGAGATGTGTGTACCTCTATACACACGTGCAAACATGCATACACAGAGAATTGTATTTTTATATATAGCAACAAATAAACAGAAAATACAATGTAAAAGATACCATATTGAATAGTATCAGATAACAAGAAATAGAGTAATGTAATAAAATAGTATCCACACACATACTCACATACACATGCTTGCTTTTTATGATTAGGTAGAGTATAGATAACATTTTCGATAAACTGGGTCAGTTACATATACAGATAAAATACAAATGAATCTTAAATTCTACCTCACACCATGCAGAAGAATCAATGCTAAATGGATTGCAGATCTCAATGGAAAAGGTAAAGCAGTAAAGACTCAAAAAGAAAACATAGGAGAATATCTTCATAACATTGGGGGTAAGCAAAGATTCCCAAATAAAACATAAACATTAGCCATTGTACCCTCCAACTAAAAAAGATCATTTTGTATATATTAAGCCACTGTTTATCATAAACACCAATAAGAGTGAAAAGAGAAAAAAATTTTTAAAAAAAGAGTGAAAAGAGAACTTAAAGAGTACTTAGCTTCTGATATATGTATTTGTAATACGTACACCAAAAAGGGCTCATGCCCATGATACATAAACTTCTATAAATCAAAAGAAAAAGCATATAACCCAATAGCAAAAGACAAAAGAGGATATCCAAATGCCAAATAAACCTATGGAAAGGGGCTCAACTTTACTGGTCATCAGGGAAATGCAGATTAAAACAACAATGAAACATCACAACATTTCTACTGTGATAATTAAAATAAAAAAGACTAAAACAATACTGAATGTTGATAAAAATGTAGAGCAATTGGAACTTTCTGACACTCCTGGGAGAAGTATAAATTTATATAAACACTTGCAAAAACTATTTGGTAGGGTCTGCTAAAGCTGAACATACACATATGTTAATGCATCGTAATTCCGCTTCCGGTAGACACTATAGTAGAAATGTGTACATATGTTTACCAAATTACATACATAAATTTTCAAGGCAGCATTATGTATAATAGTTCCACACTTTATATAAACAACTCACATAAATCCAGATGTGGGCTACTCTGAAAGGGCATGTGATCTTGGGTTAGGCAGCTCTGTGTCACTGTAGGGATAGCTGGAGGTTGTCTACTGACCTGACTATACTCTCTGTGGCCACATAGCAAATCTTTGCTTATAAGGGGATCTGAACAGTTTACCCTGTTTCAACCACAGGGACAGGAACTTAGTGATTAAAATTATAACTGTAGCTGCAGGGGTAGAGAGATAGGATCACATGTGAGCTCCAGTCCAAAAGTGATCGCTCTCAAAATTTCAATATGGAATACTGATGTTCCTGTGACATGTTTAATACCCCATTCATGTCAATGAGAAAATTCTTTGGAAATCTGATGGCAGGAAATTAGGTTAAGTGAAAGAGGCAGAGAAGACAGCTTGATAGAAGGAGTCGTGTATGTCTAAATTCACTGCAGTAAGTATTTCTGGGACAGGTTGATAATTTATCCTGCTTTCTGCTAGGATGTGAGTGGCGTACATATTTCCCCTCTCCGTGAGAATACTCCCTAGTAACAGAACTCACGTGTACTCTCTTTTTGTCACTTTTCACAAGCAGTTTTGCAGTCTCTTCTTATTTTGTTAGATTAATTCTCAGCTTCATCACTGCACACATTTGTGAATGTATTTGTGGGTCTGTATGTGTGTATGAGAGAAAGAGTGGGATTGTCTATTAAATTACATAACTTTTTCATGAGATTGAATTACTTTCTTAATGAAAAATGCCCATCAGGTTGTGGAATAATTACAGACTGTGGCTTTCCTGAATTTTTAAATGGGACATTTTTCTTTCGTTGCCAGCAGCTTAAAGTCTTCTGTGGTACACCCTTACGGTGTGAAAGCATGATTTTTCTTACAAGTGTTCAAAGAACTAAACATATACCTTAACAAGACAATACATAGACAGTGTACTGTAGAATTGTATACCTGGAAACTATGTTATTTTTATTAACCAATGCCACCCCAATAAATTTAACAATAATAAAAAAAGAAGAGTTGAATATGTGCTTTGTGTTGTATGTGTATATTTGTTGCAGGGGGTGTGGGAATCATGATTGCTAGAAATATGAGTTTCCTCAGGGCAGTTCCTGCTTTTTAGATATTTCTACTGTAGTGAATATTAAGACAGTTTGCACAGAGGGTAAGCAAAGGCTATCACAACAATCACTGGTATTCTCTCACCTGCCTGTAATTGAACTAAAACTGGAGATCCATAGTTTTTAAATAAAATACCTTGTTAGTTAAACAATTACATTTCTAAGGTGTGCTCAGAGATTATCTTTACAGACTAGCAAATGTTGACTCAGACTTATTATTCATGCTACTCCCTCCTCATCCCTTTTATATGACCACAATCTTCTTAGTGAGGATTTCCAGGTGTTAGGAAGAGTCACAAACCCAGAGAAGAGATTTGACAAGGCAGGAAGGGAGTGAATGGGACCCTTACTTGTTACAATGCAGGAACACTCTTAGGCCAAATCAGAATGTAATTATTTCACAGGAATACTGAGTAACCATGGTGGATAGTTGGAAGGAATGACCTTGACAGTCCCTCTAGACTTCAACAATCTACTAATCAAAACTTATATTTCCTACTGATACTCAAAAAACAAACAAAAAACTAAAAAAATAAATAAAGTCATCTGCATACACAAAGAGCTAAAAAACACAAATTGTTACCTTGGCATCAGAAAACAATAAAATATAATGGGATAAAGATTATGGGAGCAAAATTTGTCCAGATATTAAGAAATTTGTAATAAAACAACAATAGTGAGAACTACTCTAATATCATTGATTGGAAAAATGAGTCAAGCCAACTAAAAAGTACATTTCATAGGGAGGTCCACATGACAAATGGTTTCTGCTTCAATTCATATTTTATATTAAGTAATTTAAAGGAAACATTAAATCATACTTTGCAATAATGAAATATTTAGGCAGTCTAGAAATTTTAATTATAATCAATATGTATTAATTCACTGCTCTCAATCACAAATGTGTATGTGAGGTATATCTGCCGTGAGGCATTAGTAACTTCTCTCTGCAGTATTTATGTAACACCTAGTCTTTATTGGTTATTTCATTAAAATCTGCTACCACTGTTGATGCTCTTTAGTTAGAGTTGATGGTAATCTCTGAAGCACAAACACTTGTTCTCCTAGTTCCACTTGTGATAAATGAAACCTTTCCCTGATCCAGTTGAAATATTTATCACACTTAGGGTAAATAGGAAGGAAGGCATCATCAACTATCTTTAAACACAGGATATCTTGAATGTTCAATAAGACTGTGACAGAAGCAGCTAAAAATCTTTTCCAGTTGCTTAAGGATGGCTGGCTTTTTCTCCACCCCTTCGCAGTATTTTTTACATGTAAAATTTTAAGCATAGTATTCTTTCCCACAACCCTGATTATCTGTCTATGACCCACATGCTACAAAGGAAAAAAAGATAGTTGATTTTGCAAATACAACTTCAAGTCCACAAAATAACATCATATTTTAAAAATAATTCAAAAACCCCACACAATTTTGTTTTGTGTGGTCTCCTTTAAAGAAAGCTTGCCTGTACAAGCCTGTCAGCGAATACTTCCCCTCATTATCTGAGACGAATGGCAGTTGAGTAATCATGCAGGCTACTCTAAAAATGTATGTGTCTAGATAATTTAGGCAGTTTATTTTGATAGCATTCACCTCTTTTTGATTATAGCAGGTGTTTCAAGGATAAATTTGTTGAAAATTGTATTTTGTTTAAACAACAGCATGTACATTTATGACCGTACTATATTAAAAAACATTTATTGTCTGACAGCAATAGATACAATTACAAATTTATGACAGTAATTGGAGCTATTACTCCTGTATGGAGCCTCAAGGAGACCAACTTATTACTACCTGTATTTACACTTGTTACTAGTAATTGTAAAAGCTGATTTTTAAAAATTTGGTGCCTTAATTTTTAAAATTATGTGAATATTTCTCAACAAAAGGTCTGCCTACCAGAAAATCTATAAGAATTATAAATGTAGTTTCTCCATTATTCATGTAACAGGCAGAATCCCAGTTTAATTACTAATATATATATTAAATGTATTCCTGTATCCTAGCACACAGAATATATTATACCTTTTTGGTCATCGATACAAAAATCCTATCATACAACCTATCCAGTAACGAGAGTACAACTGACAAACTATAACAATTTAGAGTTTCCGACAGGTCAGAAATATTTAAAAAGCTAAATTTTATTAACACTCTTCTCAAGTTACTCTCCCCAATGCTTTGGAATGAGAAAAATACCCTCTATTGCTTCCAGATACAGATTAGTCCACAATAGTAAAAAGAGAAAGCCCATGATTACACATTTCTGCAGGATTTGGCTTCCAATTTGAAGAGACTTAGATTTAATACAGCAATTCTGTGGTTCCTCCAGGTTCATTTCAATGGATTCCATCTGCTGATTAATGAAGGCCTCTCTCCTCCCTCTTAGGTTTTAGCTCTCAAAGTGACTAGGGAGCCCAAAGGCTCAAGACTATTGCAATAACTCCATCCTTAGCACAGTGACTCTTCTCCAAAGGTTTTGTGCTGTGAATCACCCAAGGCAACGCCAGTATGGTTTATTTATGTTAAAACAGGATCCAATTGCTTGGAGTTGAAATTTAAAGTTTAAGATTTCTTTTTACAACTGTATCCTGAGAAAGTCAGACACTGAAGAACAGGTAAGGGTGTAACAAAAGCAGTTCAGTGAATCAAAGGCTTAAAATTATTAGAAACATATGCTATAGTACTTCCAAAGCCTTTAAAAAAATCTCTATATAAATCCCTTGCAATGAACCTAAAGATTTACATAATGACTACAGAGACTTGGGTGAAATGAAGGAGGTACCTCGACAACTATCTTTTCAAATAACAAAGCAGGAAACAATTATAATTTTGGAAAAAATATAAGTCAATCAAAATTTTAATTACAATATGCACAGGGCATTTAAGCATGATAGAACATTTGTTCATTGCATTAAATACCTAATATTAAATCATTATAATAAACAATCTTTTAAGAATAAATACTATGTAATTGAAGAAAAGGGCGTATGTAAGGTTTAGCTGAAAATGATTTCACACTTTCTGCTCTTATTTCTGGAAAAGAGGAATAAATATTATTAATGTTTACTTGGTTTCTATTATGGTAAAACCCTTGATTTGAAAACAATCATTCTCTTGAATAAAGACTAGTAAGACTGCTATTTTAAAAAAGCTACTTTTCCTCAGTTCAGTGGGTGAAGTTGACTGAACACAGTTATACATTGCTTAATGACAGGGGTATGTTCTCAGAAATGTGTTGTTAAGGGATTTCATCCTTGTGTGAATAGCATGAAGTGTACACAGAGCAGACACAAACCTAAAAAGTATAGCCTACTACAAACCTAGGCTCTATGGTATGGCCTATTGCTACTAGGCTATAAACCTGTACAGCATGTTACTATACTAGGCAACTGTAACAATGGTATTTGTATATCTGAACACAGAAGACATACAGTAAAAATATGGTATAAAAGATTAAAAAATGGTATACCTCTAACAGACTTTTATCATGAACAGAGCTTACAGGACTAGAAATTGCTCTGGGTAAGTCAGCGAATGAATGGTGAATGAATGTGAAGGCCTATGACATTACTGTTCTCTACTGTAGACTTTATAAACACTGTACACTTAGGTTACACTAAATTTATAAAACAACATAAGATTAAATCAAGAACAAGTGAAAATGATGCAATCAAGAGATGTGGTAAACACAAGATGTATAAGGCTACTGCTAGTTTAACACAACACACTGTTTTACAGCAAACTGTATAAATACTATACACTTATGCTACACTAAATTTATAATATTTTTCTTTCTTTAAAATAAATTAGCCTTAGTTTACTGTAACTTTTTACTTTATAAATTTTTAAATTTTTTTAACTTTTTAATTCTTGTGATAACACTTAGCTTAAAACACAAACACATTATATAGCTATACAAAAACATTTCTTTATAAAAACTCTTATTCTAGAAGTGTCTTTTTTTTTTTTTTTTTTAGTTTTTAACTTTTTTTGTTAAAAATTAAGACACAGACACACACGTTAGCTTAGGCCTAGAAACAAGATCAGGATCATCAGTATCACTGTCTTCCAGCTTCCCATCATGTCCCACTGGAAGGTCTTTAAGGGCAATAACACATGGACCTGTCATTTCCTAGGATAACAATGCCTTCTTCTGGAATACCTCCTGAAGATTCTGCCTGAGGCTCTTCATGAGGAGGAGTCATTCTTTTCAGCAGTATGTCCATGGTGGTTTGTTTTGTTTCTTTTTTCCGTCATAGATTTGCTTGTTAGCAGATAATGCAACATGAACATTCATTTCTATTAATGGCAGCTTCAACTCACTAGGCTCACAAAGTGATAGGACCTTTTCAACTCCATTGTAATGTTATAGGACTACCGTCTTATACACATATGTAGTCTGTCATTGACCAAAACATTGTTATGTTGCATGTGACTATATACAAATGAATGAAAAGACAATGGCCAGACCATTACACGAAATAGAATTCTAACGCACAATCTGCAGCAACCAGTCCAGGAAGCCAAATTCTTCAGCAATTAGACCAAAATGGTCTGAATCCCTTCCAACATAGGACCAATCAGACAAAGCCAAACAATCTCCCCTAACCAATCTCACAGCAGGACATGCTTAGAGATAGAACACTTCCAAATTTCCAGTCATACCTGAACATATCTGAAGACTTCCCTTTTTTCCCACTAAAGATCTTTTGAATTCTCCTGACTGCCTTTGAGTCTCTGCCAAACACAAGTGACAGCAGCTGGCTACCTAGCTATAGCAAGCTCTGAATAAACAGCCTTTGCTTGTTCTCATTTGGGTGGTCTGTGTTTATTTCCACAAAGTCAAATAAAGACTTTCTTTTTTATAGTAAAAAGAAAACTCATAGAGATAGAACAATATCCCTCAAGGAATAGCACTAAGGATTTTTTTAGTTATTCAAAATTAATCAAAAATACAAAAAGTGACATTGGTTAACAAGAATTATGTAGGTTCCAGGTGCACAATTCTACAGTGCATTGTCTATGTATTGCATTATATGTTCACCACCCAGGGTCACCCCAATAAGTCTAACAATAAAAAAAGAAACAAATACAAAAAGTGGCATCTATATGAATATACATCCATATTCTATTCCCTTAGAAATACAGGACATGTAGAATTCTTTGGCAGTTCTGTTTCAACTACTGTTATTCAACTTAGCAACTGTCAATTGATTCATTTAAAAGTTAAAAAAAAATACCATTATGGAGTTAAAAATATTTCAACCATATTACATGTACCTTTACTCAGGGAGAAAAAAAAATACTAGGAAGGTTTACCAAAGTGCTACTTATAGAAATCTGATTATATCCACATGTAAGAATATAAGGTTGATATTCATACTTGGTACTTCCTTATATGATGGAAACATTAGTGCAGAAATTTTGTAAATCCTTTCCAAATACTGATATAGGCACTGAATATAAGAGGTCTATAATAGAAAACAATAATTTTACCATAACCATTTTGTAACATAACAATAATTAACATTTATTAAGCATTAACTATGTACCAGATATCTGCTTGGTACTTTACAACAACTCTGTGAAGTTAGTCCCACATTATAGATAAGATGAGGAAAAGGAGGAACAGAGAGGTGTAGTAGCTTGTCCTGGGTCAGACAACTAATATAAGTGTTGTAAATATATAAATTCTGGATGCCAAGGGAAGGTGTGTGAGATAGGCTCCATCTTCTTGGGTATTTATAGCTTCCACAGTTCCACTAAGATTCTGAAATTTTGAAATTGATAATGAGACTAAATGTGTGATCACAGCATACTGCCTGCCCCCCTCCTCTTGAAATATTGCTTCTGTATAATTAAAAACAAAATTTTATTAAAAAAACTCAGATATAGGGATAATTCTTGACTAGTTACAGATTTAAATCTAGTCTGATTTATTCACAAATGTTTGCTTTTAATATTAAATTCCAACCATTATGTAATACTTATGGGCACTATTGTGTTGAATAAAGAATACAAAAGAGATAAAAACACAGAAAAGGTAAAGATAAAACAAAAAAATAAGGAGGGAAAGAACAAAAGTACAAGACGTAGTCACAGTGTACCAACAATACTTGTAGATGATTTTATTAGGTGGCACCCACATCTATTCTAGTTTAGGTGTCCGCAGATTATACTCCTAAGAGGGGGAATTGATTCTTGAGCCTTATTCACATGGTCATAACTGAGGCATTAACTAGAGTGGGATGACCTAGGGTTTGGCTGAATTTATTGATTCTTTGGCAGAACTTCTGACTGTGTCTTTAGACAGTATTCCAAGTTGGGGCAGATCTGAGTTGGTCTTTGGGTGTATAACTACTCCAGAAGTAATGACTAGGAGCATTCTCTCTATATCTAACACTAAAATTGTCTATTCAAGCTAGCTTATGACAAAAATCATTTATCTGCATTGTGGAACATATTATTTGTATTTCTGGCAACATATTTATTTTTCTAATTGTAATTTGTTTAAGCTAATATTAAAATTTGTTTGCATTCTTTGAGAATAGTAAACAGTGACATGTAGTACCAGAAACAAGGATAAGCTAGCCTAGCAATAAAAACCTGATTACAACCGCACAGACAATATGCAAAATGAAGTATTGGTATACAACAGGATTTCATAAAAGCATACATACTACAGCATACAAAAAGAACATAAAAGGAGAGTTACTTTTCTTCTAATTCCCCACTAGGAAGAAATACAAGAAATAAACTGAACTTATGAGGAAAAAAAAAGCAAAACAAGCATTTGATTAACTGACAAATAT
Source organism: Lyroderma lyra (assembly GCA_004026885.1). NCBI lineage: Eukaryota > Metazoa > Chordata > Mammalia > Chiroptera > Megadermatidae > Lyroderma > Lyroderma lyra. The sequence goes on from PVJL010000009.1 coordinate 872,168, forward strand.
ACATGGGACACAGATCATTTTAAAAAATTATAATGGATTTAAATAATGGAGGCCTTCATTATTGATCTCCCACATATCTGTGCTACTTAAAAATTAATCTAACAGTGATCAGTGAAACATACTGATCTGAAAAGAATAAATTCCTTTTTTTCCCCCTCAGACACAAAGTTGAAATCTCTAAATGTTCTAACTAACCTGTGTTGAGTAAAAGGTCATTGTTTTGGCCAAAAGTAAAGGAGGAGGGTTTTGTTTTGATAGACTCAGGATTTGGGGAATAATGGGATCTACTACATCGCAGGGTTCAACCTCTTCTGATAAAAGATAATGAGTCCATGAGGAAGCTCATACACAACCAGAATATTTTTATTACTGAGACATAAAAAACATTTATCTATTCATTAGTCCCTTATTTTCTCAAAGCAATGTATAATTTTATTTTTAAGTAAGCTGAATATTTGCTACATCTGAGGTACTTAGAAGAAAGAAAAGCTTGTGAAATACTATACACAAAGACCAAATGATCTAGAGAAGAATTCTGAAAGAGCTATCAAGTATGACTTTAGGTCAGTATCTTTCATCACAAAATCTAAGTTCACAATAGATTCGGGCTTTTATTAAAGATTGTTTTCAGACACAAAAAATACTATTCACATATTCTAAAAAATGCTAAAAAAACCCCAAAACTTTACCTGACATTTTGGAATCTTGCCTATAAAATTTGAATTTGTAGTTAATTTTGCACAGTATGTCCTCATCAGATCAAGACTAGTAAAGTATATCATGAAACAAATCCAACTTTCAACAGGTTAATTTTTCCCCAAAGCAGGAAAACACTGATTCTCTAAGAACCCACAATTTTGACTACTGCAATAATGGTTTGTAATAGAATTTGACCTGCACTTAATTTTGTAAAACTATGTATGTTAACAGTTACATTTATATACCTTTTTCTTTATTCAGTTACTTTTATTATGTGGAAATCAATGACCATGCTTAAAAAAAAAAAACAAAAAAACTCTCTTGTGATCCTATTAGGTTCTAAATGAGATATTTGATTTTAAGAGTTCACTTCATTTGAAAGTTAACAAATTAAACTTACTTCCTTGTGGGATTAAGAGGTACTTGAGAGTTCCCAACCAACAATTATTTTAACACGTCATTCTAACTAGAATCACAATAGTGATTTTTGATTTTATGAAGAGACTTTGTTCTGACAAAATTAAACAATCAAAAATGGGATTTTTAGACAAATATACATTTTTGCAAATTATGACTTCCAGCAGAGATCTAATCAGTGAAGAAATTCCTATTAATATGTACAGTGGACTCTCAGTTAACCAGCATCCATGGGGATTGGTAGATGCCGGATAAATGAGAGACTCTCCGTTAACCAGAACTCAAGCAACTGGCACTCTCCAGCAACTGGCAAAAACATTCTGGTTGCTTGAGAGTGCTAGTTGTTTGAGTTCTGGTTAACAGAGAATCTACTGTATTTATATATAAAAGATATGTAAACAATTAATGCAGCCCTAATGTAGTCCAATAATAGCTGTCCTCCATAATGACTGAGTAAATATATTATAAATAGGCTGCAACATTTGCCCATTAACCTTTAAGTTTGTCCCACAGCTGTTTATAGTCTAGTAAGACCTCTGCTATCCCTATCCTGTTCTAGGACTGCCCTAGAAGTCTAGGCTACTTAACCTTCTTTCTTTAGGATACAGCTCTACAAGCCCAAATCCAGACATTCTAAGAATGAATTAGCTTCCAGGCCACTCTGAAAACAGGAATATTAGTAGGGCTTCTACTTTGGGGGCAGATATAGGACCACATTTTCAGGGTACCACACTTCCTTGTTCCATAATGCTGGGGCTTGTCCTTAGCCTCCAAGCCTGAAAATCCTTTCATTTCTTTGTAAAGATTATTGTATTATAGTAGTAATAAAAATAGTATTGTCTAGTCAGCTATTAGCTTGTTCTAAAGTTCTTAGTAATAAATTGTAAGTAAAAAGGAAGCAGAAACTTAATTAAATGGGCCAGTTCATCTGGCCTAATTCCCAAATCTAATCGCATATGATTTCTTGATTATTTTCTTAATATTTAACTTTTAATCATGTGCACTGAATAGATCATGTAAGACAATTTCCAGGATGTCTTCTGTTTTGCCATTTAGCAGAATTCTAAATAATCTTTTAACTCTACTCAGTTGGTATAGAGTCCTAGAATTCCAATTTCATTCACTATTCACCTAAGATCCACACTCTGCTTTTTGGACCATATTACATTATTTGTGCATTCAATGACAATTTATTAAATCTCTAATAAGAAAAAACATTGGAAATGAAATTCTAATACCCTTCTTCAATTACTGGTATAATGGGAGTACTCTTGACCCTGAACTTGCTTTATGAAAATCTATTTGAACAAAATGTGTTCTCTCTGCTATACCTTATTGTCAGTCCTGATCGTGACTTTCAGTTGTGGTAGTACACGTTCCACTTCTAGACTCCATTCCGCAGCATCTGTTGTAGATTCTAAAATATCTTCTTGTTTGGCAGACTCGTTCATATCCTAAGAAAGGAAAGATATCACAAGATTGAGAGTTTATAAAAAGTGGCAAAATTTTGAGGCTTTTTAGAAGCATTGCACAATTTATACTAAGTGCAGTAGTGTTAAAATTATAGTAGTGGCAGAAGAAATTCTTTTCTGTCCTCCTATCCATGTGGAAAGAAAATAATGCACTAACCTGGTAGAATAGCAAAATAAGTATTTTTTAAAAAGAGGCAAATATATTCTATTTACAAAGAACAAAGTTTTGGAGTTATCAGGTGAACTCAAGGGGAAATACTATCAATGCACAAGCCATTTACAAATGTTAATAGGTAAACCGTAGAGGAGACACAAACACACATTTGGTAAGAAAACACTGTCTTAGTTTGAATTTCCTATACTGAAATACAAACTCAAAATCTGAAAGACAAAAAAGGTAAGATCCCAGAAGCAAAGGGATCATTATTTATAGATTTTGTATTCATAATTAAAGTGATATTTTAGTTAGATCAAACTATAAGGTAGCTTAAAAATGTGAGTTAATATAGATCTATTTGAACTCAAATAGGGTGGGGGCCAAATTTTTGTATTTGATTTCTGCTGTTGAGTTATAAAGGCAATTCATGACTGTTTTGGAAACCTTTCTTTTTGCCCCCATTTTCTCAGCCCTTCACATTTCAGCATTAAATATGTATGAATCTGAAAATGTAAAGAATGCACAAATTAATAATTTAAAGGTAAAGCCTAACATGTTAATTTTAGTAGTAATTTTTCATTTTAAGCTCCTTTGATAAATTATGAGAAAATGTAAGAAAAAATATAAAAAATTAATATGGAAAAAAGAAACCTGAGAGACATAAACAGCCAAATACAATGTATGAACCTTATGTGGGTTCTAATTTAAACAATATGTAAAAGGATGTTTTTGAGACAATCAGGAAAATTTGAATGTGAAAGAGTATTAGATGATATTACAAAATTATTATTAATTTTATAGGTATAATAGCATGATGGTTATATTTAACCAATTTCCCGTTTGTCTCAAGAATACCGGCCAGTGGCACTTGTGGCTGCAGCGTTAACCTGAGATAATTCATGGATTACAGCTCTAACCCTACGCTCAAAGTTTGCCACACAAAAAATATTATTAAATACTGATCATCATATACATTTCTGTTATACTAGGATTAGAGACAAGTTTTGTTTAGAAATAACTCCAAGAACAGGTTTTATATATATTTTTTAATGGGGTGACATTGGTCAGCAAAAATTATATAGGCTCCAGGTGTAGTATTTAACAGTGCATTGTTCATGTGCTGCATTAACGTGCTCACCACCCAGAGTCAGTTCTCTTTCCATCACCACATATTTGACTCCCCCTCCCTCCTCTCACGCTCTCCCCTCTTACCCTCAGGATGTCACTAAACTATGGATTGTGCCCATGAGTTTTTGTTTCTTTGTTGTTTTTAGCTTTATATTCCACATGTGAGTGAAGTCATATGGTTCTTGATTTTTTTTCTGTCTGGCTTATTTCACTAAGCATGATGATCTCCAGGTCCATCCATTTTGTCACAAATGGCAATATTTCCTCTTCTTATAGCTGAATAATATTCCATTGTGTACATGTACCACAGCTTCTTTATCCAGTCATCTATCAAAGGGTACTTTGGTTGTTTCCATGGAAACAGTTTTTATATTTTATTTTCACAGTGAAAACCAGTCAGCTTTTCTTTAGCCTTAAAGAGTATGTTTATGTAAAATAAAATGAATGCGGCAGTGAGCTGCACTTTTCTTTTTTCTAAATAGGAAATGGGTTAAAAATAGGCCTTATAAATTAGGGATAAATGCTGAAATATATACAGGTGAATTGACATGATGTGTGAAATTCACTAAAACTATGGGCAAGGAAAGGAGGGAGGCTTTAGAGGAAACATAATTGACAAAATGTTTTAGCTGTTGAAACTGGGTCATGTTGCATAAGGGTTCATTATCATACTCCCTGACACAATATTTAAAAATAAGACTATATAAACAATTTCATGGTGAAATTACATTCTCAATGTGAATTTATGTCACTAATAGACATTTCTGAAATGGAAGCTCATTAGACAAGTCTTTCCAATTTAGTCTAATACTAAGTAGGAGAACAATCTATATTGGGATTTGTATTTTGATTAGATCCTGAGGTCTTCAGGGCCTTTGAACTCAAGTCCCGCTAAGTCTCTAGGGCATTGCTGACATAAGAAAGCCCCTCTCTCCTTCCTCCTAGCTTGTATTAGCAAGTTCTGAACAGACTCAGGGCCTTATAAGGAATGTACTATATAACTTTTTGTTTAGAAATTCAGGGGGCTATATGGTTCTAATGACACAATTAGAGGATGAATAACTAATACATGCCTTTACATTTTATAATATGTGGTCTGAATTTATTTAGTCATACTTTTTGTAAAAAACCAGAAGTATAAAAAATAAGCATTAATTTAAGAAAAGCAAAATGTGGAAACTAAGTGAAAAATGTTCCATATTCTAAACTTTATAGTGCTTATTTAAATATAGAAACAGTTTGAGTACTTAATAGAAATGCTATGCGTATCTTATGTAAATTAAATCCAGAATAGCTTAAGAGCACCATTGCTGGTGAGGGGCTGCATGCAATATTCACAAAGTAGACATGTGTGAAGTTGTAGCAGAATATATGTAAAGGCAGGAGAAGAGATACTGGGTCTCGCAGTTGAAACCTAAAGCCATGGGGAAAATTTATGTCATGTAATTCCACAATGGCACCCATAAAATGCAAATACTTGGAGAAGCAAGGTAATTGCAAGTCACTGGCACATCCCAGCACCTGTCCCCAGTTCTAGGAGACTCAGTTATGACTGACTCATTTTCTATACCAAACAGGGTAGACTTATGGGGGTGGGGGTAGGGTGGGAGGATATATACACTAACCAGTGGTATGTGAGCCCTGACATTTGAGAAGTGTGTGAAATATATACACAGGCTTGCTCCTACCAGGGTTATGAGCCCACATATCATGAACCCACAGAGCCAGGCTGAGCCAAAGGGACATATTCTCTCAGCAGCAGTTTTGTATGATTCTTAATAGAACACAGATATTCTGGTCCCTGGTTTAAAACTAAGTTGGATTGATGGAACCACTGCTTAGGTGAACTGAAGCTGGAGGCTACTGATTAAAATCTTCTAGCCAATGTACCTGACCCCATCCCCTCTTTCCCACAGCTCCTTCTTCATTCCTTATAGGACAGTGGAGTCCAGAATTGCCAAACTGGGCCAGAGAGGTTACTCATCCACATATCCACTTTTTTTTAGGCCTGAACATAGAACTGTTCAAGTTGTAGATAACATACTCAAAAATTTTACAAGGAAGGGCACATTTTTCTAATTTTCACCTGGGAAAAATGGATTAGCAGTAGCCCTGTTTGAATCAGACTCAGAATCTAAGAGTAGGGTATCTGGAGATCAAGCACTGCATTAAGATATCCCAGTGCATAAGCTACTATTTGTTTTTATAGTGGGCCTTTTAGGAAATTGCATTTATCCTTCTTAGCTTATTATTTGGTTCCTTTAAATAATGATTTGCTAACTCCTATTCCCAGGATCCTAAAATGTTTTAATGTAGCTGCTCAAAAGTTTTTCACTCATTCCCAGGCCATAGTGAATATACTAGGGGAAATGGCCCAGTTAGTAAATGAAGAAAGAGCACAAAGAGAACATTCAGCTTGATAGAGCAGTATTAACTTACTCAAACTACACAGTTTCTTTCTACTTCCATGTTTGCACATCTATTTCATAACCTCATTCCTCACTCTAAATTTCCTAATGCCTAATAAGTGGATACATTAACTGAGCAAGCCCAACACAGGAAGTATAAATCATTTAAAAATTCCATACCATGTCTTGGTTATAATACTTAGAGAAAACCTCTCCTTTCCAATTGTTTCTCCATTTACCAAATGATATTTTATATGGAGCTATTAGTAAAAGAGAAATACATTGCTGTTTCCATTTAATCAAAATTTTATATCATCATGACAAACTCCCTCTCTCAAACAACATTAACTAAGATAAAGCATAGCTCTTGGGAAATTGTGTTTTCCAGTTCATGCTGCTGAAGAAACAATTAGAAGCTCAATAAGACACAGGCTAACCAGAAGTCTCATTTATAATTAATTAATTTATCAATAAGCCATTTGTTAAGCTCCCATAACATGCAAGGTAAGAATCCAGGCACTGTGCTCAGTGTGGAAAGATAAAAGAATTTAATCCATGCTTGCAAAGAGTTTACAGTCTATTAGGAAGAGTATGAAGCTAGTCAATGAGGGTAATAATTGGTCCTAATAAAAAGAAACTGATGATAACTGACCCTAAGACTGCCAATGGGAAGAACTGAAGATAACTGTCTAAATCATCCCAAAACAACTTTGGGCTCAAATAGTAGGGTATACCACCCAAGTCAATTCAAGGATCAAACATGCGGTATCAACATTTCCCAGGTAATATTAATGAAATGATTAAGCATCTGAAGAAATACTTTCTTACGTATACATACATATATATATATATGTGTGTGTGTGTATGTGTACATGACACACATACACATATACACACGTGTGTATGTGTATGTGTGTGTGTGTGTGTGTATATATATGTATGTATATATATATAGATGAGGGCTGTTCACAAAAAAATTCAGCCATAATTGCCTACTTTTCATATTACATGGCTGCTACTTTCTGGACAACTCTTGTATATGACAGGGTTTCCAAAGCTTGACTAATTATGGATACTATACAATACTGTCCTTGATCACTGACTGAGAAACACCTTGTGCAGTAAACATATACAAGGGCTGTCCAGAAAGTATCCAGCTATGTACTATGAAAAACAGAGGCATTTATGGCTGGAGTTTTTCCAGACAGCCCATGTATGGCTGCATGAGCAGACACAAGAGTGAAGCTCAAGGCTTGGGCATCTTTGAAAAGGAACTTTCTTGGGAATGGAGACTTCAAGTCGGAAGTAAAAAAGATCACAAGTTCACATGGGAGTCTGGCTAGGAGAACCTATAATAGATCACAAAAGCCTGGGCAGAAACTGGACTCACAGACTTTTGGTGAAAATAGGAGCTGGAGGAAGGGCCAGAAGGATCTCAACACTGAACCAGTAGCAAAACAGGAACAAGTGGAGGTGCCTCTTTAGTTACCAAGTCAAACCCCTGCCTCTCTGGAGAATGAGGCACCACTTCCAGACTGGACACTGGGTAGTGGTAAATGGTGACATTTACTGACCATAACATAATTCTTTCTTGATGTCTCTTATTGCACTATTCTTTACTACAAATGATGCCCTCAGGGATGAGAAATCTGGATGCGACCTATCCTACACTAAATAATCCCAGATTAGCTGAATTTGTTTTCATTCCTATGTCTATTTTTAAAGTGTTCCTGTAGCTTTTCTTATTATCAAGACACCAGGGATCACCTTTGGATGTCTCCTTGATTGCCTATAGCATCTCTTCCTCTACCTAAACTAGTGTGAGTTTAAAAACCAAATATCCAAGCTTGTCAGAATTTAGGTAAAGTAAGAATACAGGGCGAGGGGGCAGTAGTGAGAGCTCAAGGTGGGGGGCGGGGTGTGAGGTTGGGACTCTTCATAGAAATTTTTTAAAAAGTGAAGTGGTTATACTTATTTTGTTTGCTCATAGGGCTTTTTTTTTTTTTTGGTATTATTCTTCATTTGATGCTTTATTCAAGACCGGATGGATGGCCAAGAAATTAATACCAAATATATATATATGGTATTACCATGGGTTTCTCCTAAGGGTATCTAATGTCTCCCTTTCTTTACCATATATCAATAAAAGAAAAGTTATATAGAGGAATAAATAACAAGTTATTTCAACCAAGAAGTGTACCCTCAAAAATCGAATGACTTTAACAAATCATATTTAAGGGAGAGAGTTAAATCCTTTCACGTCCCTATAAGTCAATTTTTCTTCATGATTAAAGCAGCATAAATCATGAGTTTGATTCACTATTATCGTTCCAAATTAGGTTTTACATGATTTAACATTATTTCTATGAAGAAAAATGTTTAATATCATACAAAAAGTATTTCACATTTGTTCTGAATAACTAAATTAAATCCTGGCTATAATCTATCGAAAGACCTAGATGATAGCCTCTGTCTTCAAGTATACGAAGTTCATAAAAGTTTTTTTAAAATTCAATTTTAAGATTATCAAAAGAAATTTTATCCTAGCTTACAATGTGAACTAAGATTTGAATAAGAAAGCTCTCTAAATTCACACACAAGAAATTTAATTTTCCAATAACAAATTTGTAAATATTTTTGAATGAGAATTTAATTTCCAATATTATTTCTGTTTAATTAATACATCAAATACCTACCTTCACTACTTTAGCTACTTGAATGTATACGAAGTGCTAAGGTAAAATCATCTCTGATTTTTAGTTTTCTCAAAATAAAACCAAAAGTACCCCATGAAGTATGTATGGAGAAACTAGTATGACATTATCTGGCTATTGTAGCTATGCAAAGTAAGTTTAATTCTTTATGCCTTGAATTTCTATAAGGGTTCTTTTCTTTGAGGTGACAACCTTATGGATATGCCAGTGCCCAAATACATTTGAAGAGCTCAATTCATATATCCACTGAGACGGACAAGGAAGTCCAAGTAACTGTCAATATTAAATATATAGTCCCAAGAGTTGAGGAAAAGGGAACTAAGTTGTCTTGAGAATCAGCACAGTGTAGTGTAAATGCAAAAAGGATGGATTTGAAATCCCACCTCCACTCCATTCTACCTCCATCACTTACTAGCTGTTGGTCAAGTTACTTAATCTCTCTAAATCTCAGGGTTCCTGTCTGTAAAATGAGGATAACAACAGTAATATCCCCATTAGAAGGGCTGCTGTGAGGATTAAATTAGATGATGTATTTAAAAGGCTTGCACAGTGCCTGGTACATAGTAAGCCCCCAATATATTACAGCAGTTATTCTTATAATTATTATACGCCACTCATGGTGCTAGATGCTTTCACATATGGGTTAGATACCCAATAACACCACCATGAATCAAGGGAGTCTTATTCACATTTTTGCAAATGGATAAAGTACAGAACAGAGGGATAATTTTACCAATGTGACATCATTAGTAAGTGGCAGGGCCCAGATAATGTTACTCTAGACCATAAACTCTGAAACATCTTACTATATGTCGTCTATCAATCTTTCGTCATATAGGTTACAACTGTTATTTCCCCAGTTTATCACTTGTCTTTTAACATTATGGTGTTCCCCAAGCCACCTCTCCATATATAAGGTTTTAAGCCTAGGCACTCCACCACCAGGGAACCCCTTGCACTACTTTATTACTCTATTTCTGTACGTACTTTTTTCAGACTTACAAAAAAATTACACAAATAGTATACAAAAAAATTCCCATATACCCTTCATCCAGACTCACCAAATGTTAGCATCTTGCATAACTTCAGAAAAATTATGCATAAAGGGATAGAATGTTTTTATCTGGATGCTGAGATATGGAGAAAATTCCACATTTTTCTTTGTACTTTTTTTGTACTTTGATTTAAAAAAGGAATATATTTCATTTTTAAAAGAATAAAGTATATTCATTAAAAGCAGGTAAAATTTTAAGCTTGATTAACTTCCAAAAACTAGGGAGTACAGATGGTAAATGCTTTAGGTATTTGAATGAGAGCGTGTGTGTGTTTAATGGTGATTTGAGGTTTAAATTTAACCTTCCAAAGATGTATGGAATGTAAATAGGCAAGAAAGAGACAAGCCAAGTGTTTATAGTCAGCAAAGCATCATAAGCCAAAATACTGAAATAGCAATGAACATGGCTTGTGAAGATTGCAAGAAGAGAGACTAGGGTCTTAGAAAGGTGAGTATTGGGAAACAGTAAAAGAATTGAATACATTGTGACAGACCTTAGAAGCTAGGCTGAGGGATGTGAATATTGTCCTCTAAGCCAGAGGGGAGGCAAAGAAGAATCACAAGCAAGGCACAATGACTTTATTTATCCAACAAATCTTTATTTAGAGCCCACTATATGTCAGGTACTGTTCTATTCCAGAGACAGACAATAAAATGGTAGAAATCCTCATAAAAGTACATTCTAGTTATGTTTTATGAAGATTTATAGGTCAGAGGATTAATTGGGGCTGGGATGATTAAGGAAGATGTCACTTAGGAGGAGGAATTTGAGCTGAACCTTGAACATTTACAAGTCAGGCAGAAATGATGGAATGGTGTTTCAGATAGACAAAGGAGAAGAGGAAGAATGGAGTGGGAACAGATGTGTTGTGAGGTGTCTGAAAAGCTATGAGGGGATTTCCACTTATTCCAGGGGAAAAAAATTAAGGTCGGTTATGTGAACAGCTGTCAAATTGCAAAGGGTCTTGAAAGTCAGGCCAAAAAAATTGTTTTGTAATCTATGTAAATGAACCTGTAGGCATCAAAGCCATCAAAATTTATTCAAGTTAGAATGCTCTGATAAATTTCCTGTTTTGGTAAGATAGAGGAGTACAGTGAAAACTATTTTGGAAAAGGGTGAGGTGGAATTGAAGGATAAGGACCAAAAACTATTTAGGACATTATTGTTACATAATTCAGACAGAAAAGAGGACATGACTTTGAAAGACAGCTAAAGGGATTGATTCAAGAGATATTTCGAAGGCAGCATCCACAGGTCTTAGTGACTAACTAGATGTCCTGGATGAAAATGAGTATCAGTCAGGTATTCAAAGCACTAACACTGCTAGAGGTGGGTGTTGATGAGGTGGGTGGGTTTAAAGATTACAAGTTTATAAAGGACTGAAAAAAGTACTATTCTGGATATCCATCTAATATGCTGAATTACATAAATAAATATCTGCTATTTATACTGATTTAGGAAATATAACTAACCCATTTATAAAATGGCATCACTCACATGATTGCTGGAAAAATTCATACTACTTTTCCTCAAATTTCCTTTAGTCACTTCTACAGGGGAGACTTTAAGTGATAGCAGATTTAGTCCAGCGGTCTTTCAATAATAAACAATGTGACAGATTATGAGAATAAAATCATGGTATCACCAGGGCTTCCTAATTTACATCAAAATGCAAGTTTCTTGATAACTTAATAGCCTTTGTAAGCTTCTTACTCAATCTAGAAACTGATGTGAACTGAGCTATTCGTGCTTTTTCTATTCTCCCGCAACACATAATGTTGGTCACTAATCCCAACCTCTAAGAAAAGTGAAGCAAAATACAAATAAGAAATGAATCAAGTGAATAGTCTATGCCAGCCCCATACTAGGTTCTGTCCACAATTTAGGTTATGTTAATCTCAAAACCACCCTGGGAAATATTGTGTCTCCATTTTACAGATAAGAAAGCAGTGTCACAGAGAGGTTAATTCACTATGGTCACATGGCTAGTGTTGCATACTCAGGATTTTATCTACAGCTGCTATTTCCACCATAGCATCTACCTTGAAGGTATGGACTCAGATTTGGAAGGGACCTCGAAAAAGTCCTTGCCCTACTTCTTGCTAGGCTCCCGATAAAACCAAAATGAAAATAAGGACCTTTCCTATTTCAAGTGTAGATTCAAAAACTACACTAAAGATCAAGCAAAACTCTTCTTTTACACCCAGCAAGAACTGCTGTTTGAGCCTCCCCTGAGCAGTGAGGAGTATAGCTTTTTTCTCTAACCTCTATTTCCCATTCACCTCCAAAGGTAAAACTGATGGGGTGGTGCAGGTTAGTTACCAGAAAAATAAAAGCACTTACTTAGTCATAATGTGCTCCATCACACTTAAACATGTGGCATTTTAATTGTTTCTCCTGTGAAATAACAGACTTCTCAGTCACAACACGGATAGTAGGACTAACATTCAAATATTTTAGGAAAAGAGAAAACATTTTCCTGAAGCAGAAATCAGAACCAGTGGCAACTTATGGGGCAAGCTATGTTGTAGAACAGTATTTTTTTTCTTCCTATATTACCCAGAAAGGACATTTTGTAGAAAAGTGTAAATTACATGCAAAATGAAGAAAATTGAAAATATTCAAGATATTACCCAAAGTAGATCCATCTTCTCCTTTCCATTACAATACTGCAGACTTGCCATGATGACACTTTAAAATTGAAATGACATTTTTATTCTAAGCCCAGATTTTTACTTCCTCACAGCTTTTGCTTTTTAAGCTAAAAATTCTTTGTTCTCGATACAATGAATTTTTTGCTAAGTAATTAAAAACCAATTGTATTTAAACCTTTTGAGATGGCTGGTTTTATGCTGTCTAACTCAGTCAGGAGTTGGTTTCTAAACCCTCAAATTTAGCATCTCAAGGAAGAATGGTATCTATGGCATGTTTGAAAAAATGTTTTGAAATGAAGTGATGGGCACTTAAAAATAGAATTCAGAGAGGCACAGCTTCCCTCCCATCTTTTTTCACTGGGGGAGGAGAATGACACATCTGCGTTATGCTGCCAGAACACTGTCGCTGTGATTCTATTGAGCTTCAGAATGGAGGGGAGCTACAAAGACCACTCATAATTACAGTGTCGCTGCCATGAACATGCACGCAATTTCCAATTCACATACTCATATTCAAGTTAGAAACAGAAATGACCAGAACACCTCCCAGCACCTTGCCACCGAAGCCTTCCTTCCCTACTCCCACTCTCCACATCTCTGAACATTCCACTGTACCCCTAACCATCACAGGCCTTGCCCAACTGTCAGAGCTTTAATACAGCACCAGGGTACTCCCCCGTAATCACATTTAGTTTAGTTAAATTTCAATTTCAAAAACATTCAGGAATCAGAGGGACATAGAGAATGCAAAACTTTGTGGGCTAGTTTTGCAGCCTAATATGCATTCATATTTTTTTTTCTTCCAAGAAAAGCTGTATCAAAATTTGAATAACCTGCAAATGAAACTGGAAGATAAAGCAATCCCTCAACAATTGCAGGAGTTATCTTCTTGAAAAGTATATTTGGCAAAACCGTAATTGGGGTAAGAGAATTAAAGGGGGAAATCACACAATAGTAAGAGTTTTAAATAAATTTTTTAAACTTCAAAGTAAATACATGTCCTGAAAAACACCTGCTTCCAAATCAAACTGATTCCATCATTGTAAGCTTTCATCATTGATAGAACCATTTTCTTAGAATTGTTGAGTCACGATCCAATTAGCAGACATTCCAAAGGTTAGTCAACGCCCACACTGCGTCTCTTTACAAACTTCTCAAATTAGCAGTTACAGGCTTTAAATATGCTGAGGTAGTCAGGAAGAAGGGCCACCAGGTCACCTTTCAAGGGAAGACTTGCTGCTCAACTACAGGGAATGTGGCCAGCAAAGAGCTACCTGCTGTCAGCTCCCTCAGGCTCTGCCTTACCTGCACAGCCACATCACCTGGGGCTTGAGCTTCCCAGGGCAGCCTGCCTCCAGGAACTGAACCAAGCAGGCAGTAGTCGCTGAGGAGGACTTTACCAGGTTGGCCAAGGCTTTGTCAGTCCTGAATTGAAGCTAAACTTCTCCCTTGGGCCAGTCCTGCTGTCTTCTGCTTCTTTTCAAATATCTTACACCCCAAACTCTTCCAGGGAACACAATCTCCAACATGTCTTTTTCACTTACATTCTCTCTTTTTCTATTTACCATAAATCTCAGGGAAATGCTTGCATATATTCATTTTCTGGAATTATCGTGATACTTTAAAAGGACACTTTTCAGGGACTAGACTCCATTTTATTTAATGAAATAAAGAAATATATATAGATTTTTTCCTGCTATCCTGCATGGTGCACAGGGGAAGGAATTATGGTTCAGAAGTTCTTTTCATAGTAAAGATTAAACTATATCTTGCCTATAAAATTCTAAATATAAAATAGCACGTACTCATGCATGTATTCATTCCATATTTTTCAATATTAAGCACTTCCTACCTGCCAGGCACAGGTGAAACAGAAACAGCAGTAAAAAAAGCTGCCACTCTAGAAGAGTTTGCATTCTAGTGGTTCAGAAAGACAATAAACAAATCAGAAATTAATACAATGAAGAAGAATAAAGCAGGGTGAGGGACAGAGAATGACTGCAGAGGTATCTATTGTTTCAAAACCACAGGTAGAGAATGCCATAATCCATACGCTGTTTTGCTGGCATAGTCACATATCCATTTAGTATATCAATTTCATAGATAGTATACATCATTCTTGTTCTAGTGAGGAATTCATCACATTCAACTTCACTAAAATAATACTTATTCTGCACTGTGAGTCCACCTGCTGCACAAAACATAAAATCTTAAATCTATGTTATTAACCCATAAAGCAATTCTGTCTTGGGGAAAGAGCAGCCTGAGCCATCATAAGCTATAGAGAGATACAGCTGTCTCAGGCAGATGGCTTCATGGGCAACATATTCGTGGAACAATACTGCCAGATTTTTTTAAATATGAAAGGGTTTTCTGCCTCATTAGTACTTCATGGCTGACCAGCCACAAACACCTGGTGTTCAGACTTCTTCGTCTCATGAAAATGCAACCATACATCGTCTTAACTCAAAAGGGTATATGTTGTATAATCTTTATCCAAAGGATGTAATACTTAGATAATTTATAAAGGCATAGGCACGGGGGAACCCTTCATTATATAGCTTAATTGAGGTGAAAAACTGAAATCAGGACCAGAAGGGACTTAGAAGCAAATTAAATCACTTTGCTCCTTCCCAGTCCTCAAACTACTTGGTCCAGAGGAATCCCAGGTAGCCTTTACAGGCATCCATCTTCTACATCATCAATATAAGAATGACTAACAGACAACAGTCTCTGAGAATAACTGTGGATGCATCTCTACTTTGTTTTCTTCCTCATACTTTAGAACTTCGTTGTCATCATCCTCAACACATAAAGGACACCAAGAACCACTGTGTCTTTGCTTAAGACAGGAATCAAACCATGCCTACCCTGTTGTATTCCTATTATGAGGTAAAGGGAAAAAAAATAGACCTGAGAGTTTGGAGATACTAAATTCAAATTTAGCAGCTGTAATTTATTAGCTTTTTAAAAAGATTAATCGTCCCAAGTTTATAAATTTCAGTGTTTGAATCCGTAAAATGGAGATAACGTCTACCCAAATACTTCACAAGATCAGTAAAGGATGTGTTTTAAAGTACGTTGAAAACTATAAAGTGATCTGAAAATGTATTGTTACAACTGGAATTTGTTTGGATTTAAATTTTAAAGTATCATTCTGATATAATTTTAAATTGGGCAATAAAAATATATTTATTCATTTTAGATGTTATATTTAATATTTTTCTGTGTTATACTGTAAGAATATAAAAAATGACAGTTATCCTTGTTACCAGATTTGAGAGGGGGAATGTGGAGGGAAGATGTGGTTTTGGTTTTTGCAAATACTTACCGAGCACTTGCTATGTGCCAGACATCACAATAAATACTTTACATGTAATAATTATTTTATTTTTTAAAAACCCAATGAAAAAGTAATATTTTTATCCTCACTTTACGGATGAGGTAGATGGATACAAGAAGTTTAGAAATCTGCCCAAGGTCAGACGCCTAGTAAGTATTAAAAGTATTAGAGTTAACTCACATACTCAGGCAAGTTAGGTACATCATAACGTTGTATTACATCTCAAGTAGGGCAGAAAACCTATACATATCATTAATAATAATAACTATTGCTGACTAACAATATTAAGGCAGTAAATGATAAATGAAGAGGTTATCTGGGCTGACCAATAAAGTCTTCACATGAACCCAAAACAAGATCCAAAATTGTTTGTAAAATTCAGACAAAAAAATTATATAAAGGACAAACAAGAATATTATATTCTGCATGTACTTTTTTGAGCATGAAATAGGTATTATCTTATTGAAATACAATAAACATATAGAAAAATATATAAATTTCATATGTACTTTTGAAATATCTCATTCAGTGGGATCTCTTATAGATTGAATTTATTTCCTAATAAAAAAAGAGCAAAAATTGACTAAAGCAATGTCTGACTACTTAACCATTTACAAATCTTAATATAATCCATTTTATTAAAAAAAAATTACCATTTAATTACCATTTTCCTATGATCAAAACCATTCAATACTGGCCTATTATAATGAAAAATAACTTGAAATCAAATAATATGTATGCTTCCATAATAGAAAAAGGCATAAGGCAAATAAATTATTTTAATTTTACATGAGAAGCACTGTGATTTTCTATGGTACATACAGGATGCTGCCCTATTTACACCGTTGGATTTTTATATTTGCTATTACATTTTATAAGTAGGAAAACAATTTTGAGAGCTACTTTTCTAATGATACACTAAACAATGGCCAATAATGGCTTCTACTGGTTTGATTGCTTGCTGGTCCTGTGTATATACCATGTAACTTACCAAGCGATAGGTCTGGGCCTTTAAAACATTGAGATCAATAAAGTTTTCTTCATTGTCTGTCTCTTCTTCCTTAGAAAAATAAAAGTTTAAAAAGTTAATAATTATAAAAAGTAATCATTTAAAAAGTGTTTTCCAACTTTCATATACATAATATATTAAATTTAATACAAAGACTAATACAGGAAAGGATATTTAAAAGCGCAGTAATGTATATAAAGTTATTAATGGCGCTTCTGTTTTTTGAGGTTTTGATGGTGCCATTTATAAGAGGTCTCTTTTAATGGTTACTGAAGAAAAAAAAAAAAAAAAGGAGAACACCACTGCTGTAGAACTAGGGCTAAATAAACATAAGAACAGAACAAGAAATAGTCCCAAGTAGCATAAGGGTATGTGAAACAGAGAGATAGTGGGGAAAGTTAATGGAAATTTTGAGTAACATGACTAATACAGACAAAAATGAGAGGATGACAGACACAGAATATTCTCACCTGCTCCAGGGATCAATCACATTAATGAAAAATTTTGACATTCATCTTTTATATGCTCAAGTTTAATAAGTTAATAAGTCACCAGTACAGTACCACTTGGCCCATGGCCCCTAAATCTATTTAAAGATATTAAATATTAAATCTTTTTAAAGATATGAAATACATATATTTAAGATACTAACCTTGTATCTTAGATATTAACTAACTAATGAATAGTTCAGGTAGATTCCAAGCTAGCCCTTATCGCTATGTCAACTGGTGTCGGGGGGAGGGTCAGAAGTGACCCTCTGAGAGGTAATCCTTTTCCCAATATACAGTAAATATGGAGTCTGAGCAGGTTCTGTAAATATGTAGGACAAAACATTAGCTCTCCTTTCTCTTCAAATGTCTTTGTGGTAAAAAGTAACAAAGTGGGTGCGACAAATTTAACAGGAGTATCCCGAGCTTAAGGATATGGTAATAGAGCCAATGAAGCATGGTTCACAAGTCTTACAAAGAAAAACAAACAAAAGAAGTGGGTGGACACTTCCACACGTAGACTTGTACGAAAGTGGCAGTGGTAGATTTCAAAGATAATCATTATCTTCAAGAATTCTTAAGTATGTGAGACAATGGTTCTCAAAAGATGGTTCTGAGACCAGCAGCATTAGAATTACCTGGGAGTGTGTTAGAATGCAAACTCTAAGGCTCTATATCAGATCTACTCAGAAACTCCATATAAGATGTGAAAACTATGCTAATCTTTGGGGAACTGGAAAGATTTTAGTAAAATATAAAACAATATAAATTGTAGAGGGGAGCAGTGGGCACAGAGGTGTAAACAAAACCGATCTGTTTACATCTTAAACCTTAAGCATATATGCAGATGCACACCTTTGAAAAGCAGGTCAGTCTATTCTGTGTTTGCACTAAAGACTGTCTACTTAACTATGAGAGTAAATGATTGAAATGCCAATGACTCAATGCCCATGGGAGAAGAGACAAGTTTATAATGCTTTTACAATAACCTAATCAGTACTGTTTACATAGGCAATCAATAAGTACTTGTTGAGTTGTACTGGACTGAACATTAATAGGTAAAAAGCTTTAATAATAGGTACTAGGAAAAGGATTAAGTTACTAAACATGATTAAGAGAGCATTCAAAAGAAATATGAATATTAACAGATTTAGAAAAAAGTTTTAAAATAAATTGAGGATTCTAATCTCAGTAATTTAGAAGGCACTAAACAATTTCCTATCATTTCTTTACCTAATATCCACCCTCTTCTCTTACTGCCAATTACTAAGGATATGATTATACAGAGCAGGTGAGAATATTCTGTGTTGTAACCAATACTTGTTTCTTTTCTTTTTAACATTATCAGTGTGTCCTATCATGATTTGGCCAGTCTAAAACTGAAGTTTTCTAGTTTCTAGATGATCATATCAGAACTTCATACTCTGTTAGAAGTGATCTTTATCACCCTTGAGCCACCCCACAAATTCTGGTAACAAAATGAAGTAGTATCTCAATATTCAAAGGCTTTTTAGCACTGATTCTGTTCTCCTTAGCCAGAGGAATATGAGAGGTAAGAAAGGACCCTTTTCAATACCATGACAGCAAGAAGGAACCAACCCTTTCATCTTATGACAGTAGAAGATCTACCTACAGTTGGGGAGAAAGGTGCAATGAGACTACTTTCTAGTTTTTTTCTCCAATTTACATACCTAATAAGGCTGCTTTGAATTTTAAAGGGTTCACGGGAGAAAAAAAATAGCTATAATTTCTAAAAGTTACACAGCAATGTGCTGATAGATGATTTTTGTGGTCAAATATTTAATGAAAACCTACTTTGCACCAGGTACTGCAAAATAAACTGGAGATACAAAAAAAAAAAAAAAAAAAAAAAAAAAAAAAAAAAAAAAAAAAAAAAAAAAAAAAAAAAAAAAAAGCCAAAATTGGTTCTTTCCTCGTAGAATTACCTTTTTGAACTAGGTTTTCATGCTTTCTTTTTTTCCTGAACTGGCAGTTTTGAGTTATATGTCTTTAAAGCTAACTGTTAATGCACTAGAACTAGAATCGGGTACCTGTCAATAAACTAATAACTCATTAAAAGTTATTAAGAAGACAAAATGAAAAATATACATAAGTAAAATAAATAAGGTGAACAATTGGGAACATGTGAGATGTTAAAATTTTCTAAGCCTAAATGGAAAGAGCTATTACAGTAAGAATAAATTCTAAATTCCTAAAAATACCCAAAATGATATGGACCTAGTCCGTCTTCCCAGTTCATTGTAAGCTATCCTCCCTCTCATTCAGGAGATCTGGCCACAAAGGTTTCCTCTAGTTTCCTTGGTCATGCTAAGCTCCTTCCTGCTTCAGAGCCTAGTACATACAGTGCCATCAGGGTCTTGCCCAGTGCCTGCTACATAACAGATGCTCAATAAATACATGCAGAATAAATTAATAATTTTTATTTTAAATTTTAAAATGTCTCACATTAAAAAAGATATATTTTAAATTGACTAGTTTTATAATAATTTTTCTTCTGTAAACAGTAGTCATCTTTTTAACATATATGATTTAAAATATTTATATTGCTGATAAAACACATTAAATATTTTGAAAATACAAAGAAACATAGAAAATAATTATTCATAATGTATCTACTCATATACAAGGACTGTCCAGAAAAAAACAGCCAAACAAAAATGGTTACATGGCTAGATACTTTCCAGACAGCCCTCATATAAGTAATATTAACATACTGATATAATTCTTCTTCCTTTGAATATTTTACATAGCTGCATTTATACATATAGTATGCTGTCATTCCCATGTCATTAACATTTCTTTGTAAACGATTTTTTCAATTAAATAGTCTCTATTTATTAGAAAAAAATGTGTATTCAGCTTGTGCTATAGCCATAAAGTGAAGAAGCATTTCATTTCACATGACTGTAAAATCCAGTAATTTGACTGTAAGTACCTAGTGGTATATATTCTTTTGGGAGGGATAGAGTTTTTCAAATTTATTTTTAAGTACAGTTGACATACAATACTATATTAGTTCCAGGTGTACAACACAGTGATTCAATATTTATATATCTTATGAAGTGATCATCAGAAGTCCAATATAATCATCTGTCACCATTACATAGTTATTATGAAATTATTGACTATATGCCCTATGATGTACATTATATCATTGTGATATGTGTATTGTGTGCATTATATCTTTTAGAACTGGAAGTTTGTACTTCTTACAAAAATATTCTTAAAAAATAATTTTTAATAGATACATCATATTCTACAATTTGGATACAGTCTAAGTTTTTTAATGGTTATTTCCAGCATTTGCTATAAAACAATGCAGTGATTAATATCTTTGTATCATATAGTAGCTTCATAAATAAAGCTGAAATACAGACTATACTTATATTAATTTTAAAAATCACCTGTAAAATTTAACTGGTTTATGAGAATTAAATATACTATAGTTTTTTTCCTGCTATTTAAATTTTAGATGTATCTATACTTCCTAAAACACCACTGTTCATCCATGTGTGGTTCTCAGAAAGAGCTCATTGTTTCTATCATTTGACTAGATTAATCTTTTGTAGAGACTTGATCGTTCAGCTTTTTCACACTGTAGACATGAAGGTTAGAATGGGAAAAAGCCCAGATGCTGCCAACCAATTTAAATAATGTTGGTATTTAAAAGTATTTTTTAAAGTTCCTGCATTTAAAATTTTAAGCATAATGGAGTTCCTGAGAAATGAATGGTGTTCTTATGAAGCAGAATGTATTAACCCTAAATTCTACTGTTCTGTTCTAACTTATGGCTTACTTAAGTTTATGAATGGTTGTTAATATTAACTAGTGGTCTACTACTTCCTGTCTACAGTTTAAGAACTGCTAAAATCTAGACCTCAATCATTAAAGAACATGAGCATTAACTTACTAAAAGGTCTAAACAACTGAACTTGGTACCCTTCTTAAAAACTTCCTTCTGTGGAAAAAAATTAAACAAAATACAGGGTCCAGCAAAACTATCACCACACTTTGTATGTGAATGTCTTGCATGAGATAGACAACAATTTGAACATTTTACCTAAAATGTCACCTAAAGTGTGCTTGAGTGTGATACTGTTATGTTACAGAATTATATGCTTATGATTTTGTAATAAAAGATTTGGTTTAGATTACCAGCTCATAAAAAAGGGGCGTTATTTGTGTCGGACCTGGTATATTCCAGAAAAATAGGAGACCGGGAGAATTAATAGGAGGAGGAATCCAAAGGTGAAAATGAGCAGTAAGTTCAGTAACACTCTTACCACAAATTCTTCATCCACTTTATTTAATGTTAATTCTGCATCATCTTCTGGAATATTTTCTTCTTCTAATTCTTCTACTGGGTATGTTGGTCTAAAATAATAAAGTTTAATATGAGATGAGAACTAAAACAAAACAAAAAGCATTTTAGCAGGACAAAAAGGTATAATGTGAATATTAAGAATCTCCTCTACAACAGACCTTGTCCTTTTTTATCCCTATTCCTTAATCACTGTTAAATGCTTCATGTATTGCTCCTGAAACTTTCTATGTAAGGAAGCAAAATCGTTTATCTCCAAATTTGAAGAATAAATTTAGACAAATGGGATATATCATTACCCATACTTCCTTCACTTACTAATATATCACATTTAAACACCTATACATCTCTCTCATGTAAAGAAGTAAAATGATTTATCTCCAAATTTAAAGAATAAATTTAGACAAATGGGATATTATTACCCAACATACTTTCTTCACTTACTAACATATCACATTTAAACACCTATACATCTCTCTCTCTTTTTTTATTATGGCATGTATTCCATTTAACAGCAGTACCATAGTATTAATTTAACTAACAACTATGGCTGAACATTGAGGTTGTTTCTAGTTTTTTTAACTAGACAATACTGAAGAGATTGTCACTATATATTTATCATTAGAATAAATGTGTACAAGTGGAATGGCTGAGTCAACAACTTCGTACATTTTATTGTTTTAGCAGGTATTAACAAAACCAACTTCTTAGTGTTACCCTAATTTATACTCTCAACAACAGTGACTACATTTATATTATGTTCAAACTGTAATCTTTGTCAACCATGTAAGTGAAAATACCTCATTCTTATTTTAATTGCATTCTTTCACATGAGAGTGGTTGAACACATTTTCATGTTATAATTATTTTTGTTTCTTTTTCAGGGAAAGGCATATTTATACCTTTTGCCCTTTTGTATATTAAGAAAATTAATACATGGCCTAACCTGTGCTAAAAATATTTTCCTAGTTTATTACTTATAATCTTGACTATTCAGGACTGTTACAATTCTTATTACATTGATTTGGCAACCTTTTCTGGCATGGATCCTAGCTTTAACATCACAAAACACCCCACACCCCTTTGGTCTTTTAGTATTCCTACAGTTTCATTTTTCACATTTACGCCTTGTATCAATATGAAATTTATTTTGATAGAAGTAAGAAGAGTTTCAGTTTTATTCTGATTTCCAAAATATAATCAGTGGTCCTAACACTAAATATTAAATAATAATTTCTCCACCAAGATTAACAACATGTATTTTCCATATACCCAAATAGTATATGGGCTTATTTCTGGAAACTTACTTTAAAAACCCATATCTCAGACAGGTTAACAAAATACAAAACTCAACATTTAATATTTTTTATTAATTAGAATTAGATAATATCTCAAAAGCAATGTTATTCTAGGATTTGCCTTGGCATATTTAGATATATAAAAACAGTCATCTATAAATATATATCTTCTATGTAATTTACATGTTATATAGCTGATATAGTCTCTAATGCCTATTGTCAATGTCCCTCCCTTTTTTTCTTCCCCATGTATATATAGTCCTTATAAATGATCCAAATCACAATACATGGCCAAGAATAAGACATGCCCAGAAATAAAGAAAGTACAAAATTAAATTGTGGATGAGATACCAATAGCTTCTGGTGAATTTAGAATATATTAGGCAATAGATTTTTTAAAAATTTTAAATGCCAAATGCAGCAGCACATTTCATAACTTTTGTTGGAGTTCAATAAAGAAGTAATGTAGATCATGTAGTCATTTTTTATATTGCACTAAGTGGTAATGTTTGGGTTCAAATTGCTATTTTTTAGTTAAAAAATAAATGAGTATCAGTAATTTCATCTAGTTCAACCAGGTAAGTTTTTAAAAGTACCTATTAACAGAGAACAGATTATTTACTTAAGAGAATGTAATTGATTACACATTAAAGTATTAACAGGAAACAATATACGAGGACTGTCTGGAAAGTATCCACCCATGTAATATGAAAAATAGAGGGATTTATGGCTCAATTTTTTCTGGACAGCCCTAGTATGTATATATACCTTTCTACAAAAGTTATTTCTAATCACAATCACTGCTTGCTCATATATTACCTTGAATAATGCCTTTCTACAATTTCTAACCTACCAATAATCCCAATCTTCAAAGAACCAAATTTTATATATTTTCTAATTATAGCCTATATAAATTGGCAGTTTCTAAATATTTTATTCCCTTATCCATTTATTGAGTACCTATGATATACCAAGTGCTATGCTAATAGCCATGGAGTACATATGAAGATTTCATAATTTCCAGCAAGAAGGCCAGACCTATAAACAAATAACTTTAATACCATGGGATAAATACAATAATAGAAACAGAAACAAATCATTGTCAATTCAGAAGGAGAAGGCATGAACAATGTTAAGAGAATGTCAATCAGCTTCTTCAGGATTATTCTTGCTCAGTCACGTTAAGCAAAGAAAAAAATCCCATTTCAAGTATTATATTAACCTCCACTTTTTTTCCTTAAATCTGCAACTATCAGTTTCCTGCATGTGTATACCATGCTTGTGTGTATAAATAAATATAGGCAAGGAGACTTTTAAAACATTTCCTAAATCAACAATGATAAACAGTTACAGTTAAACCTTTCATAATTATATATTTGAACTGGGAAGGAGCATAATAATATCAGGACTGGTTCTGAGGACACCAGATAAAATTTTGTCTCTACTGACTTTTCTAACCACCTGTGGCATTTTCAGTTTAGAACAGTCAAGAGAAAATACTTCTTATCTGTTCAATTAAGCAGCTCTGAACCCTTAGCAGTGGTTCTCAACCTTCTAATGCCGCGACCCTTTAATACAGTTCCTCATGTTGTGGTGACCCCCATAAAATTATTTTCGTTACTACTTCATAACTGTAAGTTTGCTACTGTTATGAATCGTAATGTAAATATCTGATATGTGTTTTCTGATGGTCTTAGGCAACCCCTGTGAAAGGGTCATTCAACCCCCAAAGGGGTCATGACCCACAGGTTGAAAACCGCTGCCTTAGAGGAAAAAGCTATATGTATAAAACTACCATTGCCAGGTTGGATAATTTTTACCTTTTCCAGGAGAAACCAATATATTTTAATGTTTCTTCAGCTAAACAGTCAAGGACATAGCATACATGCTCTCCAAAACCTGACTTTAATTTTGAAGGAGGAAAATCTGCAGTTCTCCCCTGAAATACAAAAATTAAATAGGGTATTATTTTCTATTTATATTCCAAATGTCAAAATATTTTAAGCAAATTACTGCTGAATAAATATATCACTTCTCTATTTTTCAAATGATTTAACATAATTGTAATTACACTGATTCTTAAAAATTCATCTATTCAGTCTTTTTAAATCCACTGATACATAAAAAACTGGAGAAAAATGAAGACATTTTATTGTCAAAAGTATCAAATTAAAAGACAACACCTCCTCATGACAGCAGAACAAATCATTGATATTGTTAGTGTAAAAACCCATGAAACTACTCACTTGGTATGATATCCTCAAACAACCACATGATTCACTTGTCACAAATTAATAACAGGTGTGCCAAAAATTCTCCCTGCCTAGCCCCAGAAAAAGTTAGACATGAAAAGTACAACTGATATCATGGTCTACGAAATCAAAGTCTTCTTTCAAAATACAGTGTTTCATCTTCCCATTTTTTTTATCGTGTTTTAGAGAAGAATTGAGTATCCAAAAATTTACCTCTGTGACATATCAAGATTAATAAAATTATTCTTACTTTGAGCTATACAAGATATACAGTGAACACTTTTAGAAATGGCATTAATGTTATAATATCAACCATTCTGAGGTTTTATCTAAAAATAAAGCCATATGTAATATATATGTCTGGGAGCTGTCCAGAAAATAATCCACCCATAAATGCTTCTATTTTTCATATTACATGGCTGGATACTTTCCGGACAGCCTTTGTAAGTATATATGTATGTGTATCTATATAGATATAGTTATTCACAGAGAATTCATCTAAAAGACTTTATGTTGTTGAATTACCAATATTAAAATTCACAATTTGAGAATATGCAAAAAGTAGAGAGTTGTTTACACTTACAAATGATCGAACTTCAGATAATATGTTAGATATTGTTGCATTAGGGTCATCATATTCCTGAGGCTGCTCAAAGGGGTGTCCTGCTTTATTAATCAACCAAGCAGCAAGAGTGCAAAACATGTAGAACTGTTCACCAGGGTTGGTAGGCAGTGCGAAATAGTGTCTGTTTCAAAACAAGAGGGGAGAGTGGAACATGAAATATTGCAGTCTATAGTAACTAAAGGAGCCAAGTCAAAATTGCCAAGACTTATTTTAAATGGCTTTAAAATCAAAAGACAATGATAACTCACTCTTTGAAGTTTCTAATAAGCCATTAAAGTTTTTAATCAGGATTAGGACAATAACTACTGTACAAAAAAATATTACATCAAAGACCTTACACCCAAAAACTACTGGGCATGTTAAAAAACTGAGCATATAGAACCTTTGCCAAAATAATTTATGTGTTAGGAATAATTAATAAGAGATTACTTCCTGAAAATGGTAATTTGGAATTAAGAAAATCTTAAGAGTTTAAAAAAAGATGCATTTTTACATTTTTTTTTACAATGTCATTGGTCTCTTTACTTACTATTTCTAATCTATCAGCTAGGTTAAACAGTTCTCATTTTGGATGCATACTTGAATGAACTGAGGAGCTTGTCAAACAACTGCTCCTGGACAAAACAGTTCTTCCCTCATGAATTAAATCAGAACTTTTGAGAGTGAAGCCCCAGTACAGGTATGTTTCAAAACCTTCCTCAATGGTTGCAAGGTATAGCCAGGATCACATCTCCAGTTTGGTAAACAGTTGTTGACTTTGCTAAATCTCCTAGCCTACTAAAAGTAGCCCTGTGAGGATCAATATGACTTATACCTAAATATGTGAGGAATAAAATCCAACATTAAAGTCAGTATGACTAAAGATCTTACTAATATTTTGCTTTTTTACATGTAGCTATTATGCTCATATTTGTATTTATAGCTATTAAAGTTATTTTCCATAGAATCAGCAGTCTACTCATCTTTCCATTTTTCTTTTTTTCATGCAGGATAAATGTAAAGGTTCAGAAAGGTAACAGAAAGCTGGGAAGAACAAAAAGCCATAAAGTCCTTGCGGGTATGTTTGCAACGCTTTTGAAGCACCTACTGGTAATAACTCATCTTTTTCTTATTGGCTGATAAATCCCGGGCAGAGGAATAGATACTGACGCATTCTGTAGACCTAGGACAGTGATTCTCAAACTTTAGCATGCAGCAGAATCACCTGGAAGATTTGTTAAAACAGACTTCTAGGCCCCACCCCTAGAATTTCTGATACAGTAGACCTGGGAAGGGCCTTGTGGGAATGCCTTCTTAATAAGTTCCCAGGTGACACTGACGCTGCTCGCCTCAGGACCACACTTTAAGAACCATTAAACAAAGCTATCTGCATGCAAATCCATGATTCAAAGTATCCTGCTTAACTCCTGATGAACCAGTACAGAGGTTATATTAATAGAACTTAAGGCCATTTTCTTTTAGTTTGAAAAATATATTTGGGGAAAAACAAACCTTTATTAGCACAGTAAATATTGGTTATTTACATTATCGTGATCAATTCATTTATGTAACAACTCCCAAGCCTACGATTTACGTCATGGATTAAGCAACAATACTTTTTTCCTCTAACTTTTCTCCTATTATGGGCTGACTTAGCAATATGGACAATTTACATAAAGCCTACATATCTTATAATTCAAGTTACTGGAAAAGTGCAGGAAATGATATCAAAACTGTCAAGGGAGATTATTTGAGCTACCTATAGCCATTAAGAACTAATCTAAATTGTCTCTTACACAATAAAATAAACAAATGTAAGTATGTAGTCATGTAAAGGAAAAGCTCTAACTTATTCATCTGTCCATCGCTAAACTACATTGATCGGAAGAGAAAGTGCTAGCTATCTCATTATCCTCAGCAACTGATAGCCTGGGCTCTGGGATATGATGAACTTTTCCCCATAGGAAGGGCAGAACTTTAATCTCGGCGACAAAGAGACAGTTCCTACAGTTATCATTTCATTTGTCTTTTCCACTTCTCGGTTTCTGAGAGTACTGTTAATTGCCAAGGCAGAAGTTCTTTAAACCATAGCCATTAGTCAACAAGTTTAGTAACTGCACATAAAGTGCTCAGCAAGATCCTAAGTACCCGTAGTTACTAGCTGTAGGGACAGGTTCTTGGAGGGGAAAACAAACACTAGAGATAGATCGATCTAAAATGATAACAGCATTCATCTTTGGGGATGAGATTATGAGTAATTTTTAGTATTTTACAACGCATTTTCTTGTGTGTGTGTGTGTGTGTTTTTTTTTTTTGAGTTCTCTGCAATAAGTACTTTTATTTTATAATCAGAAAAAAAGTTTGTGACTTACTTAAGTGCGTGTGTGCTTTTAAGACCAGGCCATTTGTCCTCCAGTCCTTCCTGCTGTCCCAAAACTTTACTATAAGACCAAGAGTCTAAACTCCGTGAGCTCCACGGCCCTCCGTCTCCAAGTTCTGGGAGTTCGGGGATGAGGTGCCCTTTCCTGGCTAGGAAGATGGAGACAAGTGCTTGCTAACCCGCGCTCGGCGTTCCCCTGAAGGCGGGAGGAAGGCCTCTCCCCAGGGCCCAGCCGGTACCGAGGCGCCGGAGACCAGGGCACCCACCTGGACAGGGGCTTCAGGTTGTTCTTCCGGAGGAGTTCCTCCTCATAGCGCAGCAGCTTCAACTTCTCCACCAGGTCCTCCATCACCACGAACATGTGGTAGGCCGCGCCGGGGCCCCGCTCCACGACCATCTCCCCTGCCCCTTCGCCGCGGGACCGAGACACACCATCCTCCAAACCCGACGGCGTGACCACTGCCGCGGCGGCCGCCATCTCCAAACAAACAAAAAGAGCCCAGCGTTGGTTCCGGCCCGCAGCTGCAGCTAGGACAGCCGCGACCCGTTACCAGGCGACCGACAGGCAACCGGTCACCAGGGAAACTAGACCCCGCCTCCTTTCCGTCTGATCTCGTCTAAAATCCCTCCAACCAGGGCGGGCTTTCTGGATTATGTCATGTAATGGCTGCCCCTTGCCCCGCCTCTTGGAAGGAAGTGGCTAGGAGGCAGCCCCGCCCCTCGTGGGGGCGTGGCGTCCAGCGCCCTCTGTCGGACCGCGCCTCCTCCCTTCGCTGCTTAAAGGCGGAGGAGCGCCCGTGGGTGTTTTTGCTGTGCTTTCTAGCTGGCCCTTGGCCGCTTGAGGTGGGTTGGACCTGTGGTGACGATGGGCAGCTGAGTGGGCACCCGAGTCAGTTGGCAGTTTAAAAGATTAAAGAAAAAGGAAGACGGGCAGTATTGAAGGCTACGCTAGCCCTCTGATTTTTTTTTTTCTTCTCAAAATTCAAAGTTTTTCACAGTTGTAAAGATAGTCGATATTCTGAGGTTTCCCTTTCCTCAGCAACTTTCCAAAGGGAATTTACTTTCCTTCTTTTTCCCCTTAAACTCAGTCTCTCTGTCATTAGGGAATGCTGTGTGGGATTTAGCACTGTATTATTAGAAGACTACTGATATCCTTCCGTATTACTTCAGCGCTAGGAAAGGGGTGGTTGGTTAGAAGGGGGTCTGGGGAAAGAGTGGCAGAAGATGAGCAGAAGGAAGCACTGGGGAAGATTTGTTCTACCTCAGAAACAAGCATTCTACAGTATCTTTCTGATCCTAATCTGTTTCAAGCCCTTTACATCTAATGTAGTTTGGGGGTTCCTTGTTAAAATCAACAAAATAAAGGAGATAATCTTGAAAGGAATTTATTTCCCAGTGCTATAGCTCTAAGTGTGGCTAAAGACATTGTTACTACTGTATTCTGCAGCTATTAACAAAGGAAAAGCAAGAAAAGGGACATAACTGACCACACTGTTTTACAATTCTCAAAGAAGGCTTGTGTGTCAAGTTTTCCTAACAACTACATAAAAAATGAGGTAAGTGGCAGATGCATGGAGGTTTCCTGGAAAAAAACTTATGGCAAGGGGTTGAACATGTATTTCTGTTTATAACGTGATTTTTGAGGGATCGCTGATCTCTTATATCTGCTACTAGAGAATATAGAAGTCACTTTTTTTATATAACCGAAGTTTGAAATTTACCTATAATAGCTCTTTGTTTTTGTTAGAAAGTAGGCAGAAGAGCACTTTTCATTTTAATATCAGCCTAGACCTAACTTGTTTCTGATACTGATAAAGGTATCAAATTGAAAAATCAGAAAGGCAAATACCTTTCTATTTACCAAAGAAAGAAAATACATCAAGTAACTAATTTATGTAGAAAACAATCCAAAGGAGAAGGCCACCGAGAATTGCTTTTTGCATTGCCTACTGCAAGTCGTTGAACCAGCTGCTTTTAATGAAGGTGAGTGGGAAAATCAGATTTGACTCTCCCTCGCTGCCAAATTGGTCTTTTTCTTTGCCTCCTACGAACGGTGTTTCTTGTCCATACCTCCCACCCCAACCACCACAAGTGTGGGTGAGGGATATTGTGCTATGCTTGTATAACTTTCAGAGTACAAGACAGGTGTCTAGCTTTTTAGGACTGAAATATTAAAGCTCAGATAAATGTTTTGGGGTGCTTGATGAAACAACAAGCAACCTGTGGCTTTTTAAATGACTCTTAAAAAGGTGTCAGACTTTACAGATAAAATGGTTACACCAGGGAGATAGATGTTCACTCAAGGCATGCTGCCTACATAAGATGTTCTGACATTTTCAGAAAGTTATATATAGCACTGAGGATGAAATAGTCAAACATTGTTTTTTGGCTGACAAGAAACTCTTCAACAAAATATGTACTTTGGAGAGACAAAAAAAAAAAAAAGGCCTCTCCCAGAGCCTAGCCATTTCCTTCATAGGCACAATAATGATGCAGTCTGTCTTGAAGCCATACAAAGAATTGTTTGCGCCCTTAATTGTTGTGAAGAAGAAAAAACAGACTAAAATACAAAGTGTCCCCCAATAACTGTGGCACAGAAAGAATAAAAGAAACAAAGGAAAAAGACAATTGTTCAATACTGCCTTTCTTACAGAAAAAAGAAAAGAGAAGAAAACTGAAATGTCATTTTATTTGTATAAACTCCAGGAATTCTTTTTGCTGAACCTTTGTTTACCCACAATAGTTGAAAATGGTTCAAGAGGTCTTTTCCCTAATAAAAGTAGTTTGTTCACAAGTGTGAGAATGCACACTCAAATCCTCTTGCAGCCTTCTCAGCCACTTGGAAGCTTTGGAGTACGTTGTGTTAGTATTTTTGCAGGACTAGCTCATTCATTGACAAAGGAGTTCGATAAGAGCTTGAAGAGAATGGAGTGTTGAGGCATGTTCTTCCTTTCAAGAATCTTGAGATTTATCTCTGGTTTTGTGTGTTGACCACAATAATAGTTGGGCTTCTGACTGACTTTTATCTCTTGCAAACTATCTGTGAAATAATTGGAAACAATTTTTAAGGTCCTTAAGATCTTTCTGTGACTGGGGTAGTCACTGGAAACTGAACAGCATACCAATCAAAGGTGATTTAAGGTACATGGATTTCCCTGAAAGATGCTGAGCAAGGCTGGAGGTGAAAAGAAGCAGGGTCAAAAATGGAAGCAGGCTTTCCAGTTGTATCTCCAAATAAAATAAGTCCTCTAAGAAGACTTGGACAGGCTTAAAAAACAAAGCTGCTTTTTGTTATAAATAGCTTACATAACATACTACCCATTAGGTATGTTAAAAACTTAGAAAAACCTTAATTGAATAAAACTTTCTTAACCCATTAAAAAGTATCTGCCCAAAATCTAGCAGAAAAAAAGTCATATTCAAATGTGAAGCAAGAGGCAATGCCTTTTAAGGGCACGAACAAGGTGAAGATATTCACTCTTCAAAACTGTACTACAGATCAGAGCCAATATACAGAGACAAAAAAAATTAGGAGTAAGTATTGCAGAAGAAAAAATATTGCTGCATGTGATAAGATTAAATAAAAAGAAAAATGCAAGGGATCTACAGACAAGCTCTTAAGGCAGCTTAGCAACCGTGCTACATATGAGATCCAAACTAAAGAAAAATTGCTGGAAAAACAATCCTCAAAAACAAACCATAAGTACAGCACTCATGAATAAGTTTCTCATTATCATTAGGGAAAAATTGTTAAACTCTACTAAAAGTCATGGAAAAATCCAAGTAGGGATACAGTGTTCATGAATGAGACTGTTGTCTTTTCTTTTTTTCATGAATGAGACAGTTTTCTTTTTTTATGAGTAAAGCTTGAAGTAACCAAGGCAGAATCACCTCTTTATCAGATAACTAGGTATTCTAGTTATTTTATTTTTTAAATTATTATTTTGTAGTTACACTTGACAATATTGTATTAGTTTCTGGTGTATAGCCTAGTGGTTAGACTTTTATGTAATTTATACAGTGGTTCCCCTGATTAGTCTGGTACCCACCTAGCACTATGCACAATTGTTGCAACATTATTGACTACATTCTTTGTGCTGTGCTTTATATCCCCATCACTATTTTGTAACTACCAAGAAAATCAGTTGTCTTTATCCAATCTATAAACTCAGTGCAATTTCAACTAAAATTCCAAGTGATCCGATACTGAAATTCATACATAATAATAAATTTAAAGAGCATGTTATAATGTCAGATAGTTTCCTAACAAAATGACATCATAAGAATAAATAGAATATAGAGAGCCTGGAAACAGGCGAAAGTTTATATGAAAATTCAGTGTATGACACAGTTGGTATTACCAATTAGTAGAAAAAGATGAACTATTCAATAAATGCTATTGAAGCTATGGGTTATCCATATGGAAACCAAATTGCATCTCTGAATCCCAGCCTATAAATTCCATATGTATTGAAGACATAAATGTGAAATACTTGTAGGATTTTTAGAAGGAAACAAAATAAGAATATCTGGAATCTCAATGTAAGGAAACATTTCTTGAAATAAATAAAGAACAGATTTTAAAGAAAACAAACTCATCACAATTTAAGAACTTCTATATGAAAGAGGATTCTATAAACAATGAAGAAGATATTTGTGACCCATATAATGTCAATGGATTAATCTCCAGGATACATAAAGGTAATAGGTTATGGCAAGGCCTCTGTGCCATGTTGGAAGATATTAGGTGTGTTCTTGTAGGTGAAAATTTCTTGGCTTTAGTAATATTGACATTTTAGGCTGGATAATTCTTTGTTATTACAGGATGTTTTGTGTATTGTAGGATGTTTAACAGCATCTCTGGCCTCTATCCACTGGGTACCAGTAGCAGCCATTCATAGTGTAACAACCAAGAATGTCTCCAGACATTGCCATCTGGCCCCAGAGGAACATTATCATCCCTGGTTGAGAACCACTGTTCTAGATGCATGAGTTGAAATAGCAAATGCCTTTGTAAGGACCAGGAAAGTAATGGTAATGGTAAATGAGTGACTGAGTGATGTGCGGTGGGGTGTCTGTGGGAGGGACTCTGGTGAACTAGAAAATTCATACACCATGCCTAGGAAGGCAGATTTTTTCCATGCAGGAATTTGGCCCAGTTTTGCCATGTGTTATGATTTTACAGGGATCGGAACCTGGATTTGTATGTCAGTGTGAAATTCTAATATTCTTGAGGATTATCTTTCTACACAGTAAATATTATTTCAGGGCTACTTAGTTAAAGATACTTGATTTATTAATACATTGCAGTTCAAAATTGAGAGGACTTGTTCTTAACTTCCCTTTTTATATCAAATCTTATTCAATTTGTAAATCTAGTAAGTTTGTTGCAGTCAAGTTTAAGGAGGGATGTACAGTAAATTCCTACAGAAGTTTTAAACTGTTTGTAAACTTATATATTTTAAATATTGTCTTACCATTGCAGATAACTGTTAAATCTCCTGAATCTAAAAATTAAAAATATAAAGAAGTGGGAGGAGCGAAGATAAGTTCTATTAAGTATTCCAATACTGTTTGTAAATGCAGATTTCAGTATAAAAGCAAAAGTTACTGAGTGGTTCTGAACCAGGGGCAATAATGTCCCCCAGTAGCCAGTTGGCAAATCAGTTACTCAATTATGTATTATAAACTAGAATCATAAGTCAGTTTGTTTCTCTAATAGGCCAGATTTTCAAACATTAGATACTTAAGTATCAAATATGCATAAATTATACATAATTATTACTACTGTGGGTTTGACTTTCATTATTACTGTAGTCAGTGTTGCAACTTTCCAGGATTAAGATATACTCACCACCTGAGAACTAGTCATCATCTCAAGCTGAACCCAGGAAGTTTCCCATCCAATGTACCAAGAGATTCCTGGGCCAAAGTTAGGAGAAATTCTTCCCCAAAACACCAATGGGACAGACACTCAAAGTCAAAATTTGCTATAACAAACTCCCTAACTTAGAAAGGGAAGTGCTTTTATAACCCATTCCCTAGGGTTTACTTGGTTGTCTAGTTCTCCTCTATTAATGCACGTCTTCTAACTCCACTAAGATTAAAGTTAATTGCTTCAGCTAACTTTGGATCTCATGATAGATAGACAAGGGCTATCTGGAAAAAATCCAGTCACAAATACCTCTGTTTTTCATATTACATGGCTGGATCCTTTCCAGACAGCCCTCATATACCATCTAATTATAGTGTACATATTTTAAGGCTTAACTTTTCTCCATGGTCTCATTTTCTTGCAAAGGAAGCAAAGTGCACTTGTAAATTGAGTTCAGTTTACTGTCTCTGGTAACTGATTGGGGATGGTTATTGAAGGATTTCAAGTAGAATGTGTGTGTTGGAGAGGAAGACTTGAAGATTATTAAATTTGCACCTTGGAGTGTTCTGGTAATATTGTAGAGTAAGGACTATAGGAAGGTAAAAATTGATTCTAAAGGTAATTTGAATAGTCAGGTGAGATAGGGTTCTGAACTGGGATGGTGGCAATTGGAATTATAAAAGAAAGTGATAGATATTGGGAAGGAGATTCAACAGAACTTAGTAACGGGCACTATGGAGTGTTATCTGGGGCATTGATAGCACCACAAAGATGCCCCAGTTTGGGGCAAGAAAGCTGGCCTTTATATCCTGCTTCACTGGGTTGTTAGCTGTGGGCTGTCTCAGGCATCTCTGGGTAAAGTTGCTTCTGTTGACCAAGGTCAATTTTCTGTAGTTGGATGCAGCTGTGAAGACTGAACAGCCAATACTCACAGTAACTGGGGAATGGGTTCATCAGCCAGGTAAAAATGGATCTGGATGGGCACTGGCAGCTTTTGCTACCATAGTTGACTTTAAAGTGCAACATTGAATTTCTTTATGTGGGATGTGTAATGAAGTAATGAAGATGGTCTTAAACTGAGCTTTTCTTTTTTTTTTGTTAGACTTATAAAAGTATAAACCATTGAGCAGTTGTAGTATAAAGTATCAAATGGGGAAATAGCAGATAAATGCAAATATTGAAACATTCAATCTAGTTTTTTGATAAGACTTCTATTCCATCAAATACGTTAGTAACACTTTGATTTGATACATAGATGCTAATAAGAAGAATTGATCTTGTTTGTCAGAGTTTTGAAGACTAAATAGCAATAGGTTTATTCTTTCAGGGCTAGATTAAGAAGATTCAATTTGCTTTACAGTCTGAGATGGCATTTTTTCCACCAAGGAAAAATTAAATTCAAGACAGAGTAAGCAATAAATGCTATAAGAAGAAGCTTTCATAATGAAGCTTCCTAGAGCCTAAAAACCTGCTAGATGCTACACTTCATGGTACCACTGCATCTCATTGCCCAGTACACTAGGCTTTCGGATGGCCTGTTTTCCAAATGGTCATTGGCAGTTTGTCTTGAGACTTTGGTACCTGTTGCCCACACTATTACATGGTAATAAAATATTAAATTCAAATCCCTCATTTTCATTCGTAGCTATTTAGTGGAGATATTTCATGCTCTATACCTACATATTTTGCTTCATGAAGAGAATAAGTAATCCATTCTTCCTTTGCATCTATTGAGATTTTCACAGTGAGAGAACTTTTCTCTTTCTTTCTGAAGGTGTGAGTGTGAAAGCACAAACTAAGAGATCCAGAGATCAGTGTTTTGCTTTTGACAACCACAGTATTTTCTAGATTTTTTTTTTTGCACACACACAAAATTGAGTACATATAATATGTTAGGCACTGTTCTTGGGATGGTGATACAAAGACTTAGGAGCTTGTGTCTTGGCTGAAATATCACATACTCCAATGCAAACTCCATGTAAACTGGCAAGTGCAACCCAGGATCCAGAAAAGTAGAATGTTGTTTTAGAAGAAGACTCTCCAGACTTCTTTTGTCCTACCCCACAGGACAGAGTTAGTTGTGCCTCCTCAGTATCCCCATAGCCCACGATATTTTATTTCTCTGGAGTCCCATTTTTCTCCTAGGCTCTGAATGGTCAGGAAGAATTAGGGAAAATTAATAGGAGAACCAATATTATTAACAGAGACTCTTGCATGGAGAACCAAGCTTCAGAGAAAATGTGATGGCTCCTCTCCTTTGCGTCTAATGTGGAGGCTGATGCCCATTAGCCTTTTGCTTGGGTCTGCAGGGGCATGAGTTAACTCTCCTTGCCTAGGAATTTTAGCAAGCAGTCTCCCATAGGTAGTCAGAGATTTTCAGAATCTGGAGAAGATATGCACCTGTAGCCCATCAACTAAGAATTTGAATTAGAGTGTGTTTAAATTTATTCCAAAGAACTCACCCCAAAAGTAGCCCTAAATCAAGAGCATAAACTAAAAACTCTTTATGACTTTCTAAAATTTACCATTTTCGATTAAGTCTTTGTGGTTGTTCTACAAGTTCAGAATAGCTTTTTAAAAAATTACACCTGCGGAGTTCAGAGGAATGAGCATAAACTCTGTGTAAAACGTTTCTTCCTTCTTCCCAGTAACCCAAGGCAGGTGTGGATTTGTCATAGTGATTTTCTGAGGACGAGTAAATAATTGGTGGTTCATAGACCATGCGGTTGTCTGAACCCCCAGGAAGAAGGGAAGACCTTCCCTACTGTCTCTCCAAAGAGTAGGAATTGAAGGTTTTCCGTTTACCTCCTAGTGCTGTGAAAAAATAACTAACCATGTACCAGCTCATTCTTCCTCTATTAATGTGAAATGTTTATTCTTACTTGGTCCACTTCCAGACTTCAGACTTTGAACAGATTTCTCTTTGCTGATTCTCATGCCTGTAAAACTGTTTTTGTTTGTGTGGCATTAAAATAAGCTTTACTCGGATAAAACAACCCGCCTCTCTAATTCTCTGTCTTCTTGATTATCATGTATTTATTCTTCCAGATGCACTCTAAATTTGTTTAATGTTAAAATGTGTACTCTTAGAATACTTTTTATAATATTGAGTTTACTATTCAGGGATAGAGCATATACTCAAATCTCTTCTTGGGTTAAAAAGATCTCTGAAAAACTTTTCTATTTTTTATTTTCAATCTGACAGTCAATTTTAAAATAAATTCTTGCTATTTTTCTTATGCTAGTAAGTTAGTACGGTTGAATGTGAAAACTCCCTGTTTTACTTTCTGAAGGTAAGGGCAGATTGTTACATTGCGAAAGCTTTGAATGTCTTGGACTTCTTGGGAGAAGAATAATATTTCTGAAATGGGAGACAGAAACTTGTATAAGTAAAATTAGAAATTCCCCAGAGGATCTTGCTCTTTCAAAGGAAACACCAAGTCCTTTTATGAAATAAAAAGAAAGTGTTCTTTATTCTTGTTTGGAAAACAATGACAGCTCCCTTATAGTTTTCCCTACAGATCTGGGCCTCTTTCATACCCTTGTCTACATTGTTCCCAGAGTAATCTTCCTAAAATGCAAATACGGACATGTCACTGGCATGCTTGACATCCATACATTGATCCTGCATTTGGGAAAACCTCCAAGTTGCTTATCCTGCTACATACACCAGGGACAGATCTAGGTGTTTTGGGACCCAAAGCTTATGCAATTGGGGATGGGGGTTCTTTTAAATAAAAAAAAATATATAAAATTTTGAATTCAAAATCAGCTGCTGGGCCTTTGAAGGGAAAATGCAAATGAGGCTCCCTGGAGCATAAATTTCACTAATTTCTTGGTATAGCTCTGCCTCTATTAAGGAAATTGCTTTATCAGTGCAAATGAGATGAGGTTTTGGGGTCAGTAAGTAATGACCAAGATAAAGTATCCCACTAGCAAAAGGTGAAAAAACCAAAAAAACAAACAAAAAACCCTTCCACCTACCCTTCTAGATTCTCTGTCTGGGGCCCTGCAAAGTAGATTGACAAAAGACAGATGAACAAGAGAAAAACAGAGTTTTTTGACCTATATAGCCAGATTATATATGGGGAAAACTCGGTGATGAGCAGTAACTCAAAGGAGTGGTTAAAACTTGGGCTTATACAGCATAGCATCTTAACAAAGAACAGTGAAAATCTGGAGAAGTGACAAGTCAAAGGAAAAGTGTTTTTAGGATTCCAAGGTAACCGTATGGGGGAAAATAATGGAAGATAAGGGTTGTTTTGGTAAGGCACGTTATGCATGTTCTGCTCACTGCTGTCTCTGGACTGGTAAGAATCTCTGGTGACTAAGAGTCAATGTTTAATTTTAAGCAAATGTGAGGGAAGGCAGAGATATTTTGGTAGGTGTTTGCTATTTCTCATTTGTCTTCAGCTCAAAATAATCCCTATGCCAAAGTGGCATATTTCGGTGTGGCACATTCAGATCTCCCATTAGCAGCTAGAGATTGCTGGCTAGAGCTCCAAATCAAATGGCTACCTATGGCCAGGATGGTTCTTCCTAACATGAGATAGACATCTTAAGCCCTTTTTTATAGACACTACAATGAGGAGAATATTAAGCTCAAAATTTTGAGACTAAATTGGTTTCACATAAGTTCAAGTTTGACCCTTAAATTACTAAATTAAATAAAGTTAGTTAAATTGCTTCCCTGTGATTTGAGATTGCACCTCCACCCAGTAGTGACTAACTTCCTTCACTAATCCTTAACTACATGGTTGAAGTACCTGGTTGAAATATTTAACAATCTTCCTGTGTGGCTGAACCACAATTCTTCATGATATTTTAATAATGGCTGATTAGATTCTGTATCTCTTATACCTTTGGTTGACTTTGTTGTCAACACCACCAACGTCATGCTAATAACATCTATGATTTAGTCTTCTCACACCAGACACTGTTTCTGATTTCTCTTCAATTGAGACTGGAGAGGGTGGAATGATGAGAACTGCTACCTGTACTCTCATTCTTTCTTACCCTATATAATCATCCTTTCCTCACTCTATAAATTCACCCTTTTGTTTCCTCTAGAGCTTCTTTTTAAACATGGTACTGATTCCTTATTCTTTAGGTGACTTTTCTCTAAAGCACTTGTGTTAGTCCAAGTCTTCCAAGCATCAGAGGCTGAAATGGGATTAGACATGCAAGAATTTTATTAGGCTATCTGCCTGGCATGGAAAATGGGAAGGGAGTTGGCAAAGGCTTGTTGTCAGCAGTCAAATCTTGGTGCAAGACTGACCCCAAGTGAAGAATGAAAAGTAAGAGCACATTCTACAGTGCCATGCAGTTGAAGCTAGTTGAACGTTTTGTGTCATGCTGTACGTGGGTGAGATGAATATTCCTGATGTCGAAGAGGCTCTCCAAATGTTTTGCTCCCTTTTTTTGTGTAGGGAATGCAAGATACAGTAATTTGTCTTTTACATGCCCCAGTATGCTCCTGATCACTGGGTTCTCAAAACTTTACAGAAGGGACTGGTGTCTGCATTTTTGATCTCTCAGTCTCTGCAATGTGTGCATCTTTCCTAGTCTGCAGCACACTAACCACCTCTTGCTTCTGTCCAATCACCATTAGATCATGGATGTAATAGATAGATGTGATGTTCTATGGGATGTCCTGAAAGAGTCCATCTCTGTGGGCTATGACAGAGGGCAGAAGAGTTAATGTAGCCCTGAGTATAATTTTAAATGAATATTGTTGTCTACCCATGTGAATGTAAACTGTTTCGGATCTTTTCTGATTGGAGTTGAATAAAATATGTTCACTAAATTAATGGCTGCATATTGTGTACCTGCCGCTATGTTGATTTGCTCTATCAGCCACACTATGCCTGGTATAGTAACTGCAACATAGGATACATCTTGGCTGACATTGTAATAGTCTACAGTCATTTTCTAGGATCTGCCTGGCTTTTGAAGGAGCCAGAGTGTCAAATTATATGGAGATATGATAGGAGCCACCATTGTTACATCCTTTGAGTACCACCATTGTTGCTGGTACTCATCTTTGCCACACCACTCCGTGGGGTATGCTGTTTTTTATTTACCTTTTTGGTGGGGGCAATTTTAGAGATTTCCATTTGACTGTTTCCGTAATGATAGCTCTTATTCCAGAGGTCAGGGACAAAATGTGGGGATGGCTTCAACTGCCAAGTGTATCTGTTCAAATCATGCACACATACACTATGCTGTACTTCACATGGTGTGGCAGGGTCCTTTCTCTTAGAGCCCCAACCCTTCCTTCAGTCAGCGGTTACAGATGT
This sequence comes from Lyroderma lyra, assembly GCA_004026885.1. Classification (NCBI taxonomy): domain Eukaryota; kingdom Metazoa; phylum Chordata; class Mammalia; order Chiroptera; family Megadermatidae; genus Lyroderma; species Lyroderma lyra. The sequence goes on from PVJL010000009.1 coordinate 912,762, forward strand.
GAAAATGTGTTCGGGTCAGGGAACTAAGCAAGTGATTGTGACTTTATTGGACAACCACTCTCAGCATCTTGTTCCTCCATTCTTATCTTTTTTTTTTTTTCTCCAATTCTCAACCATTTATTTATTTATTTATTTATTTATTTATTTATTTATTTAATTGGGGTGACATCTGTTAGCAAGGATTACATAGGTTTCAAGCATACAATTCTACAGTGCCTTGTCCATTCTTATCTTAAGCAACACCAAGTTGCCCATCTGTTTTGCTCCTGGAGACACCATACTCTACTAGCCATCTCTACAGTTCCCTGGGTCAAGCAGCTTTGGCTGCCCTCTGGCCTTGCCAGTCATTTTGGTAATTATGGCCTCCTGGCTTCGACAGACAAGAGCTGCCCTCTGGCCTCTCTTACTCCAAGGCCCATCCTCGCCCCGGATATGAACCAGCTTAGCTATGTGACTGCTTCTAGTACTGAGCACCTTGGCCTGCAGAAGAAGGCCATCACAGAATTTCTTAGTGGTGCTGGTACCCTTCTCACCAGTGCATTCTCAATGGCCTTGATGAGTGGTGTGCTCTCTGGGCCCTGCTATGAAGCATAATCTTCTGGTGGGGCGTCTGACCTTATGTTCTTGCCTCAGTACTTAATCTCTTCATCAGCCTTCTGCTAGGGCACCTTGGGCATGTCTGCTTTATTGAGAGTTAGCCAGGCTTCTAAAAGATAACATTAGTGATGAGTTTACCTATTCTCTGGAGTCCTTGCTAGGGTGTTAAATCCTGGGGCTTAACAAAGTATCCCCAAGTCAATGAATTCTGGCTCATTTAGTTGCACAGTCTATTTCCATTGACCAAGCACTGCTAGAAGAGGAATTGCCTTACTCCTGCTGGTATATGCCACCTCAATTGTATAATTCTTTAGGTGTGTAGTCCCTTTCCTCCCTTATAAGGCCCAGCACAGCTCCAGCTGGGATAAGCTAGGATTTAACCCTAGTTATTGGCCTGGCAGCCAGGAGAGGAAGTAGGGTATCATGTGTTGCCTTGTCAAGGTGAAACTTCTGCTGTGCTGGGAGATGCTACAGAAATGCTAGTTCTTACTGGGGAGGGATATGCTACTTCTGCAATCTCAGACGGTCTGGAAGGTTACAAAGCCATTGTTCCGAGGACATCCAGTCAGATGTCCCTGTTCTATTTCAGGGTTCCAGGGTTTCCTCACCAGGTTCCTCACCTTCACACAACTGACCTTCCATGGCTAAGAATTCAAGTGCTTCTGGAGCTCTGGGACCTTAACAATCAAGTCTTCAGTCTACTGCTCAACTGTGTGTGGCCTCTCAGCAGGAGCTGGGCCTTTTTGTAAGCTACCACCTAGGCTCTGTGGTCTCATATTTAGCTTCTAATTGCTTGTGTACAACCCTCATCTCCCATTATCTTTCTGCAGGGTGTCAATACTACTTAGCAGTAACCAGTCAATTCCCCTACCTTTGGAAGCATTATTTTCCCCATATTTTTCAAATGCAAGTATTATCCCTACATGTCACAGTATTCACCATTCACCAAGGCTACCGGGAATGCACAGGTGAGTGGTCACTGAAATCTAGCAATGTAGTCACTGCCTTTTGCTAGAAGCTTCGTGTGCTCCACCTACCAATCATCTCTGCCAAGGAGTGGGTGAGCCAGTACCAAACCCTATGTCACAGCCTGCTTATTGAACCACTTGTGGTACCACTGGTGTTTGTTTGGGTCCTTCTAGAATAAGAAACCCAGACTGGGTTAAATATTAAAGGATTTCTTTAGAGAGGATGCCTCAATGAGAAAAAATGATGAGGGAGATAGTAAAGGCTGAAAGGGCTGACAGACCAAGGAAGAGATAGAAGTAAGGTTGAGTGGAAGCATGTGGTTACAGGCTAAGGAAGGCTTAGCAAGGCTGTCAGGGAAGTCCTCAAACCAAGCTCAGCCATCCAGTACTCAGCCACTGCCTGGAAGCAGCCCTTGGGCAGCATCACCACTGCACAGACAAGGCCATGGTTTTTCATCTGGCAGCAGTTAGAGCCTCTGGTCAATTCTGCTCATTCTCATGGCCACCACAGACTTAGCATCCTAGCTACTGTTAATGCATAACATACACCAAAACTTAGCACCTTGACACCATTCTATTACCCTTGTACTGTTAAAGAAAAACCAAATTGGTGACCACAGTTTGAATATACCCCTAGAGGAAACACTCATAGTCATGTAAACAAATTATAAACTGTCCTGATTTCCTTTAAATGCTGTTTGTGACATTAAACAAAACTTAAGCTTCCTTCATGTCAGTGTGGCTTTACAGCCTTCTAGCCAATTAGCTATAAATAAGCAAGCTACTCTACTCCAAAAGGAATGTAGGTTTCTAGTAACCAATTGCAATAGTGTACTTTCTCCCATTCATACTTTGTAATCTGAGCTGTAACTACTGAGGCCTGAGCTTCACAGGGATTTTGGATTTGCAGTCACCCTGTTTGCCAACAGTTTGTTTCTTACTCAATGAGATATTTATATCAAGTAAAGCTCTCGGAATTTTCTTTGGACAGTAGATTTATTTGGTGGGTCAGGAACTCAAATTGAGCATATTAAGCATGGCTTGTTTTTGCTCTGTAACACTTAGGGCTTCAGGTAGGAAAACTTGAAGGCTGAGTGACACCGTGGTTCGGCGCTAGACTCCTCTGAAGGCTTATTTTTTCATAACTGGCACCTGGGCTGGGATGATGTAAGGATGAGGGCTGCCTAGCGTACCTACGCATGGCCTCTCCATGTGGCCTGGCTTCCTCACAACATGACTGTCTCAGGGTAGTCAGACTTCTTAAAGGGTAAATTAGGGCTCCAAGAGTAAGTGTTCTAGTGAACAAGGAACATCTTTTATGATCCTGCCTCTTCTGTATTGGTCAAAGCAGTCACAAGCCCACTCAGTCTCATGGGGAGAGGACGAACCCCCAAACATTTTGATGTGACATGATTTTGTAGCCATTTTTTGTTTTAAAAAAAACAAAACTTGTCAACAGGTTTCAGTAAGGAAGGCTGTAGAAACCCTGCAGGTTACTCCATGGTCATTGCTAGCTGCCATCTTAACACTCTTCAGCTTGCCTTGCGATTGCCTGTTTACCTGCTCTGGGCTTCCTGGTGCACAGGTGCTTAACGGGCATTCAATGAACTGTTCTTTCCTGAAATTTACTTTGGGAGGAAAACTAACATATGCAATAGGGTACAAATAGGACAATGAAATTAACAAGTTCTTGATGTTCAAGTGTACTGTAAGAGTTAAGTTTTCTTTGATTCCTCATCTGAATTAAGTCCAGATTGCTGAAAACCAGGGATTATCCAAATAGAGACCTATTTCAGGATTATTCCTTTTTCTGAAGTGGTTAAAACACATTTCAACTACTGACATATAATTTCAAGTCTGACATATAATTCCAAAATAATAAAATTCTAACTTGCTTCCTGAAATGGCCTTTCTAAACTGGGACTTAGGGAACTGAGTTCTTATCCAAAGGCAATTAAATGGCCTTCATATGTAATTAGTGACTTCTTAAGGATGTCCTCAGACTATTCAAGTGCAATGTGTTTACCACTCATAAAGAAACTATAAAAGAATTGGGGAGAATGACAGCACTTTGTCATGAAAGATACTCAGAACAATTCTTTAACCTTTTCCTACTCAAATCTCCCTTTAAAAATATTACCAAAAAGTAAATGAAAAATAGTAGATAATAAAATAAACCAAAGTATGTAAACTCTATCTGCACAATGGTTAAAGTGTAAAATAACAGAAGTAGCAAGAGGGAGGTAAATGAAACTAAACCAAAATCCAGCTATGGCTACGTGTCAAATTACCCTTGAGTTTGTTTAATCTCTGTGTGATTTATACACAACGAGCTACCTAATTCATGATATTGTTTGGAGAACTCAGAAGTGTCAAGAGTTAAGGCAGTTTTTCCAAACTAAAATGAGTTGGGGAGATAAGAAAAATCTGCCATTTTAAATAAATTGGCTCAGGGATTAGCTAAAACTCAGTACAAAGCTATATTGCAAATGAAATCCTTATTGGAAACTTAGCTTTGACCTATCAGTAAATATAAAATTCTTATTTCAGTCTTGTGCAGCAATTGATAGCATTTATTTATCATTTTGATTTTGCTTGTGAAAATTTACATAGCTCAGTAATTTATACAATTTTAAAGAGAAAACACAGGTTCATTGAAATTAGGAAAACGGCTTTCCTAGCAATCCATGCCTTTTTATCATGGATTTGATAAAAACGTAAGTTTACTTGGAATTGTATAGAATCTAATTATTGGACTTGGGCTCTCTGTTGAAGATTGGTGGGATTACACCCTATCTTTCCCCTTGGTTTCTGTAGTCAGACAAGAATACAGTGAAGTGGACTGCTTTCTCCACAGTCTCCCCATGTCTCTTCTGGCAGATGTCCTTGGAGAGGGTATGAATGTGGAGATGGGAGATAGCTCTTTACTTAGTTTCAGCATAAACTACTGAGCTGAAAGCTTGAAATAATAATTAACACTACCAGGAGTCCAGAAAGGTCTGCTTGGGTAAGTATATCCTGATTAGAGACCAACTCTAGGAGTTATGAAGAGTGGCTACAAACTAAAGAGAGATTCTTTTAGTTTGAGCCATTAATTGAACTTACTGGAGTCTTAAGAGAATATAACTTAATATACATACATCAATAATATACGTATTTTTTATCATCTCTATTTGTCATTGGTAGTTTTGGGCTGTAAAATCAATGCAATTAACTGAGGATTAATCCTCTTAGATACCAAAACTGACAGTGGATGGGAATCTTCTTAAATGTGTGGTGTATATGATCCTGATAACATTAAAAACGAATTCACTGAATAGCAGTTATGCTGCTGCTGTGAAGATGCCTGTCCCCCACCAGCAGAGATGTTTTGACTCACACAGTTAGATACAACTCGTACACCTATGTATTTATAATCTGTAAAGGTTCAACCTGAAATGGAGATAGTAGCTACAGCATCCTCCTAGGAAAGTTACTGTTTCCATCTTGCATCAGGTTGCTGTGGATAAAGATTCAGAACGACCTTCTTTTTCACAAAATACTCCTTGTCGGATTAGCTACACTACCCTGTGACATTTTGCAGTGTGAATTTTCCTCAGCAAGTTATCATTCCATCCATCTTGGGCTTCAATATCCTGTTAATATTGTTCTGTCTTACAGCAAAGACTTTTCTCCTTTCTTAGGAAGAAATGAAACAAAAATTAAGCTATTCTGCTTCCTTTCACTGGATGATTTTTTTTTTTAATCATGTTCTTCAAGCAGTTGGTCTATCCTGTTTTTATTGCTTTCTTCTTTTGCAGATCAAATTTTGACTTCCTGATGCAATTGTTACTGTTGTGGATTATATGCCTGTCCCCTGAAACTTGGAGTTGTTGAATTTATGTACATGTTTTACAGTTTCTTTCCTCTTTTGCCTCTCAAATGATTCAGAGTTTAGTTTGAGCCTCCCATCAGGCCTGAACTGTCTTTCCCAATAATAGACTGTCTGGCATTTGAATGCTCTGAATGCTTTGAAATAAAACTTCCTAATATCTGGCATACTTTTCACAATGTGCTTGATGCTCTTTTCTTTGGTTGTAATAGATTCTGAGGTGTTTTCACTTTCTCGCCAAGTTTCTATTACTTCTACGTTAAAATGCATTGATTTGTGTTGGTCAGAGTGAAATTAATTCAAGGGAAGCAAATATTTTCTTTCAGAAAAGCAGCTTTTTAAAAATCCAGCTTCATTCTTTCAGAAGGATTTATCAGGCAAATCAAGAGTTTTAGACTATGTTTTTCTCAATGTCCCCTCCTTTGGAGGGCTTCCTATACCAATAGTCAACTCAGACAAAGTTTTGTAAATAGAATTTTTGTATCAGTTGCTACAATAGAAAAAAAATGCGATCAACTAACATGTCCAGTGGTATGTAGTTAATGTTCCATTTTATATATGGGCTCTAATTTGGGCAACATCGAAAAAAAGATGTTTTAAGATATTTAACGACATGGAAAAATGCTCGTGCAATCAAAAAGTAGGTTTGAAAATTGCACATAAACAGCATATCAGTCTTCTAAAATATATATGCATATAAACATAAGATTCATCATCATATTAAAAGTTATTTTGTAATTGCATTATCAGTTTCTTCTTTAATTTTGAAAAGTCTCTGTAATCATATGCTACTTTAAAAATAAGCTACTTTAAAAATAAAAAGTTATTAGGCCATATTTTATCATACATGTATTTCTGTTAATGGTGTCTGCCTTGTTGGGATTCCCTATCACTTTCATCACATCTTGTTTTAGAATCTGTTTAATCATCATTTATCAAGTGCAATATAGGGAGAGAGGAAACAGTTGCTTGCTAAATAAAGTTCTGATTACTTACTCTTTCATAATAGCTAGCATTTGAGTATTTACTATGTGCTAGGCATAGTGCCAAGGATATGAAGTACACAATGTTTTTGTATCTAATTTAGACATTACCTTACTTAAACCTTAAGAGAAATCTGGTGTTTTATATGGTACAAGGACACTGAAGCTCAGACTGTCCAAGGTCCCACTCATAGGCAGTGAGCTATATTCGATCAAAGCTCATATCTTTCCATTATAAAGTAAACATTACCATGCTTCTTCCATAGTATTTGGGCAATATAGCAGCCCCTAATGGAATTATTTGTATATACAATAAAATTTCTCCATTACCCAGCCCCTCAATTAGATATTTTTATTGAACTTTTTATTTGAGGTAATTGTAGATTTACATGCAGTTGTTAAGAAGTGATAGAGAGGGATCCTGTGTACCCTAGTATACTCCAATGGTAACATCTTATAAAACTATGGTACAATGTCACCATCAGGATATTGACATTGATACAGTCACGATACATCAGTCACGATACATCAGCACAAAGATTTCCTCATGCTGACCTTCTGTAACCACATCCACCTTGCTTCCAACCCACTTTACCCCTGACAACCACTAAACTGTTCTCCATGTAAACTGTTGTGTTAAGAATGTTATGTAGCCAATGGTTTAGTGGTTAGCTGTGGGTAAGAGGGGAGGGAGGGGAAGAAGAGGAAGCAGGTGGGACAGCAGGAAGCTGGTGGGAGAGGAGAGAGGGGGAGCCCAATATATGGTGATGGAAAGGGAACTGACACTGGGTGGTGAACCCATGGTACAACACATAGACCATGCACTGTAAACTGTACACCTGGAACCTATGTAATTCTTGCTAACCAATATCACCCGAATACATCTAACAGAAAATATATATTAAAAATAGAATGTTATATAGATAAAATCAAGCAATATGTAACCTTTTTGGATTGGCTTTTTAAACTCAACATATGTATAAATAGTTTCTTTTATTGCTGAATAGTATTCTGTGGTGGAGATACACCATGGTTTGTTAACCATTCACCCATTGAAAAATATCTGGGCTTTTTTCCATTTTTGGACAATTATTTAGAAAGCTGCTATGAACATTACATTCAGGTTGCTTTTTAAGTTTAAAATATTTTTCAATTACAGTTGCATTTAATATTATATTAGTTTCAGGTGTATACCATAGTGGTTATGAGACATTTATATTACATGAAGTGATCCCTCTGATAGGCCCTGTACCCACTTAACACCATAGTTTTTACAATATTATTGACTATATTCACTAAGCTGTACTTGATATCCTCATGATTATTTTGTAACTGTCAATTTGTGCTTCTTAACCCCTTTACCTTTTTCACCCAGCTCCCAAACCCCCTCCCAAATTACGAACATCAGTTTGTTCTCTGTATCTATGAGTTTGTTTCTGTTTTGTTTATTTTGTTTTTTAGATTCCACATATAAGGGAGATCATATGATATTTGCCTTTCTCTGACATATTTCATTTAGTATAATACCCTCTAGATCTATGTAGTTGTAAATGGTAGTATTTCATTCTTTTTATGGCTGAGTAATATTCCATTGTATGTAAGCACCGTCTCTTCTTTATCCATTTGTCTTTTGATTGGAACATTTAATGAATTTACATTTAATGTAATTATTGATAAGTATGTAGTGATGGCCATTTTATTGTGTTCTGATTATTTTTGTAGTTCTCTGTTTCTTACTGTCTTGGTCTCTTGTATGTTGATAGCTTTTTGAACTTTTGTGTTTAGATTTCTTTATCTTTATTTTTTGCATATCTCTTGCAGATTGTTGGTTTGTGGCTACCATGTGCTTCATATACAGCAAGCTATGTTTATAGCAGTCTAATTTGAATTGATAGTACCTGAAGTTCAAACACACTCTAAAATCACTACCATTTTTGCTCACCCCCTCCATTTATGTTTTTGTCATTATTTTTTATTTCTTTTGTGTGTATGTTTGTGTGTATACCTTAATTTATTGTTGTAATTACACATGATCTTCCTACTTTTGCTTTTTAACCTTTGTTGATCCACTGCTTTTATGTGTTTGCCTTGTCAGTGAAAACGTTTTCTTTATGATATTATCTTGTTCATATTTTTAAATTTTTTTCTTCTTCTTAAAAAAATCCCTTTAACATTTATTGTAATGGTAGTAAGGCACTCCTTTAGCTTTTTCTTGACTGGGAACTACTGTTCAGGGATTTGTGTAACAAGCTTTCATTCTCTGGGATAAATATGCAGAGATGCAATTGCTGAGTCATATGGTAGTTGCATGTTTAATTTTTAAAGAAACTGCCAAACTATTTTCTGAACTGGCTCTATAATTCCATGTTTCCATCAGCAATGTATGAGTGACTCATTTCCTCCATATCCTCACCAGTGTTTGGTATTGTCTTTAGTTTTTCTTAATATTTGTTGTCATTATGTTTAAAGTTTATTATTTTCATGTATTTTATTTTAAATTTTCTTTATTTTTTTGTGATAGATGTATAGGAATTATCTCATGGTAGTTTTAATTTACTTTTCTCTAATGTTTAATAACGTTGAACATGTTTTCATGTGCTTATTGTTATCTGTGTATCTTCTTGGATGCAATGTCTTTTCATGCTTTTTGGTCTGTTTTCTTATGTATTCTTTGCTTTTTTACTGTTGAGCTTTGAAGGTGCTTTATGTATTCCAGGAAAATACTGCTTTGACAGAGATGTTATTTAAAAATATTTTCTCTCAGTCTGTAGCTTATCTATTCATTATCTTAACAGGATCTCTTGCAAAGCAAAAGTTTAAAATTTTGATGAAGTCAAGTTTATCAATTTTTCCTTTTATGAATCATACTTCTAGTGCAATATCTCAGAACTTTTTGCCTAGCCCTAGTTCCTGAAGATTTTCTCTTGTATGTTTTTCTGAAAGTTACAGTTTTACATCTTATATATAAGTCCAGGCTCATTTCCTGTTTCCTGCTTTAATTATGGAATCAGCCATTCTAGGGTATTTTCTGCCTCAGTCCTAGATTCAACCATTTCTCCAAGGAGCCCTACGTCATTTTATTGGAGAATGGTATTAGAAACCGAGATCTAGGTATTAAGTGTACTTGTACCAGTGTGTCATTGATTTTAGGTCTTTCAGCCTACAGAGCAAGGACGTATGTGTTACACTAATTCGAGTACTAAAATTTTCATGTACATATCTATAAACATTTTTATATGTAACCATTTATATCTATATTAAGCTATCCCTAAGTTCATATTAATGTCTCCAACTCAAATCCATTAGCATATGGGTTATTCTAGCTTCCTCCCTTTGCTTATAATATATCTGTAAATTCCTAATAGTGAGAACCTGGCATCCATTATCAGCTATCTATTTACTTAATTGTTCAGTTGCAATAAACATGCATAGTGGTATCAGAATTGTTCATCTGTACCCCAGCAGGAAACAACTTTATCAATTAGAGTACAATTCTTATGTACAGTTTCTCTTGCTTGGTGTTAGAGATTCTTTCGACTCATTTCCAGAGTTACTTAAATCAGCACCTTTTCCCACATCAGTGAAGTTGTTTCATACATTTGTAGTACATTTGCAAACAATTTGTCACAGTTTGCATTTCATCCTTGAATCTCTGGACCTTTTTAATTTGCAAATTAAGGTTTACTCTTTGTGCTGTGAAGTTCTATGGGTTTTGACAAATGCATAATTTTATATATTCATAATTACATTGTAATATATAATGCAGGCCCTAAAACTATTCCCTGTACTTCATCTATTCTACCTTCCCTCTTCCCCCTCCTCCCTGGCAACTACTGACCTATCTACATGAACTCTATAGTTATATCTTTTCCAGAATGTAATGGAATTGAAATTATGAAGTATGTAGGCTTTTCATGGCTTCTTTCATTTTGTAACGTGTATTTAAGATCAATCTATGTCCATTCAGCCTCCTATCTATGTCTTTGATTAGAATGTTTAAAACGTTTATATTTAAAGTAATTATTGATAGACATGTAGTTATTGGATAAGAAAACAAGACCCTTACATATGCTGCCCACAGGAGACTCACTTCACCTCAAAAGACACACAGAGGATGAAACTAAAGGGATGGAAAGAGATAGTTCATGAAAATGGAAATGAAAAAAACAAACAACAGTAACAACAAAAAATTTTGCTGGTATAGCAATCCTTCTACCTCCCAGTAATTCCATTTCTGGGTATTCAAAGAAATCCAAAACACTAATTTGAAAAGGTATATGCATCTATGTGTTCATTGCAGCATTATTCACAATAACCGAGATATGGAAGCAACCTAAGTGTCAATAATATTATAATAACTATATATAGTGTCAGAGATGTACTAGATTTATCAGGGTGGTCAAGTTATATATATGACTAATCACTGTGCTATGAACCTAAAACTAATATTATATGTAACTGTAATTGAAAATTTTAAAAATATATTTTTAAAAAATTATGTCTTTTTTGGTTTGTTCATTTATATTTTTAAAGCTAAATTCTATTGTATGGTATATCCATTCAGTTATTCAGGGACATCTTTGTTGTTTTCAATTTTTTGTGATTATGAATAAGTTCAATATGTATTCATGTGCAGATTTTTCTGTGGACTTAAATTTTCACATCGATTGAGTAAATATCTAGGTATATGCTTGCTGGATTATATGCTAAGACTATGTTTAGCTTTGTAAGAAACTACCAAACTATCTTCCAATGTGATTACACCTGTTGACATTCCCATCAGCAATGAATGAGAGTTCCTATTGCTCTGTTTCCTCACCAGCAATTAGTAGTGTCAGTTTTTTCAGTTTTAAAAAAATTTAACTATTATGATAGATGTGTAGTAGTTAATTATATTTTTATTCTTAAAAATATGATGGAAGACAGATCATTTTGCAATGCAGAAGAATTAATTAAAAGCAATGATACTGTTCAAAGACACTAATAACCATTGACTTTGCCTCCCCCTCACAAAATGAGGGTATCCTAACTGCTAAGGAATTTCCTTCAAGACCCAGAAGAACCTATGTTTATAAACATTCCCTTAAATCCATGGATTTAGCCCCATTAGAACCAATGTACCTTTACAACAAACATTTGCAATGCCTTCTTTTCTATGCTAAAATGAAATTAATCAGTAATATAATCTAAAGGACAAATTCTTTAATTTTAAATAAATCATATATTATAGCATGTAAATGTTCAGTCATGACTATATTAAAAGACAATGAAGTAGTCAGGTATTAGTACCTTCTTTTTGAGGTAAGTAGGTGAGAAAATCAGAAGTCTTTTCATACAAGGAATTTGGCAATTGAAGCAGTCGTATGGGTGGATACTAGAATAAATCCTACTATTACTCTCGTGTATAAGAGAAATAAAGCTTATTTGTATATAATAACAGGAAACAACCCTAGCTGAAGTAGAAATAATGTGACAAGATAAATTATAGACTGTTGAAGTAAAAATAATGGGGATACATGATTCTTACAAATGAGTTCAACATTACAAGTCTGGTGTTAAAATTCCCTATATTATGGCATAGGGTGTGCTAATGGCAAAGTGTCACATCTCCTCCTATTTTGAAATCTCATTACATCTTGGGACATTATGTTCAGGCTCAGCTAAAAAGGCCTGGGAGACTATATTCTTCAATAAGCAGTAGGAACTTTGGGAAGGAGTGTAAAGAAGCTATAAAACAAGAGGCTATAGAGAAATTATGTGATGAACCATTAGAGACAATATGGTAGTAACAGCTGAGGAAAGGAAAACCCAAAATAATTTCAATACTATTTTCACAACATAAGTTTTTATCCTTGTACTATAAAAATAATAAAAGATGGTAAGAATATGAAATTTTGAAAACATTTTTATAATGAAATGTAGTGAGGTCCCCATATGTTTTGCTAATATAATAATAACTGGCATCAAGTATCTTCAAAGGAGTCCCAAAGCTATTATATAGTTGCAATGTGCCTTGTTGTTTTTGTAGTACTATAATTGTACTTCTGCACTGAAACCCTAATACATACTTGAAAATTCTATGCAACATTGATAGAAAGTAGAGAGAAAGTAAATCATTCCATAGTTCTAAAATAGTCTTTATTGGATTAAGCTTTTCTCTCTATAACATGCTCTCTTAAATTATGTTGACTTTTTGCATAAACACACGTAAAATCTTTCCAGTATCTCATCTACTAAAGTACAGAGTCCAGCAGAAGTAACGCCCTTTCTTTATGAGCTGGTCATCTATACCAAATCTTTTGTTACAAAATCCTAAGCATATAATTCTGTAACATAATATTTTAACTACTTTAAAAGGGGTGTTACTTCTGCTGGATCCTGTATCATTAATTTATACTTGTAGTGCATCTGGCACTTTGGGATATTAAAAAATTGTTCAAGAAAATTCTTCTTGTGAGGGATTGTCCTATGTGTTTTAGAATATTTAACATCTCTGGACATTAACCACTAAATGCCTAAGATTCCACATCTCTGTCCCTAATCATAAGACAAACAAAAATGCTCCCATGTTTCCAAGATGTACCCCAAGCTACACAGTAACAGTTTTGTTGAAACCCTCAACCAAATCTATGGTTTCTGCCTTCTTATGAAGAGTATTGCAAATTTCAGCTATTTGAGCCTGTAGAGTGAAAAATGGAAAAATAGTTTCTGTAATGATTTCCTGGTGGCTAAAGAGGCCATCGTGTTTTTCATGGAATGGGAGTTTTGAAGCTGAGTTGAAATGATAAATGCCAGATATTGCAAATGTGGATGCAAAAATGACCTTAAGGAGTAAACTGATTATTAGCAAAGAGGAAAGCTAGGTCAGAAACTAATTTTTCTCCTGTTTTGTTCTTGTGGTTTATTAGTCCACAAAACTGGGTTAGGACACAGGAACCAAGAAGAAAAGGAAACTAATATGCAAGCATGTACCATGTGCAAAGAGCACTACTGATACCTGCAAACCTAATCTTCATAAAAAGTCTGAGGAGGTTGCACTGTTCTCATTTAGTCCTAATTTAATTATAGAGAAAATTTGGATTCTGAGAAATTATGTAACTTTTCCTACTTCTGATGAAAAATAGAATCTGCCAAAAAAAGAGGGACAAGGAGAAAATTGGATGTTGGAAATAGAACATACTGGAATCATCATGCTGTTGAATAGGCAAGCAGGCTCATTAGGTAAAAGATATCAATGTTTTGAAAAAATAGAAAGCTTTGTGAAATGGTAGGTCCAGGCACTTGGTACCTTCTAACCTGATCTAAGGTCTTTTGTCCAGGTGGTAAGAATACACCCTATAGGTAGGAACAAAATACACCACTCAAGGTTTAGGCTTTTTGACCTGTGACTAGACCTCGCTAACTACTGGGGTCTGTGTTTGTATGATAATTAAACATTTCAAATTGAAAGATGGTGGAAATTTCCCTTAGATTCAATGAAATGAGTTACTTTTTGAGGGAGCATAGACAGAAAACTTGTTAAGTGTTTATTTTATGTACTGTCTTGGCAAGATCTATATTTAAATCAGTGGGTCTTCTGCTTTAATGCTGGAGTCTCAAAAGCAATGTACTAGAACATGCTCCTACCATCTCATTAGGGCCAATTGTTAAATTTTCAGGAGTTTTGCCATCTGTTTGTTAAATCATTAATAGTTCGAAATCAGCCGCGATGGGAATATTTACATCACAGAAATCAGCAAGCCCTACAAGTCAAGCTCCTACTCTCATCCCAGAACCAATTGTTAAACATTTATCAGCACACAGCATGCAGCTGTTTAAAGGTCATAAAATGGTTCCACTATGGTCATTGGCATTTATTAGTGCTCAAGGGATTTTGAATTTCTCAGGCTATCTTTCTAAGGCTTAAAATGATTTGCCATTTGGCAACTGCAAAAAAAAAATTATTTGCTCCTTTGCCATAACCCACTTTTAATTGGGATGAAACAAGTTAACCAAGTGACTTATTCGGGGAAAGAGCTCCAGGGCAGATGGTGATGTACATCAGTTTGTGGCTCGTTATCGTTAGGGGTTTTATTATTTCCATTTACCCTCCTTCTTTACTCCCATTGCCCTCTGCTGACCTTGGCAAACATTCGAATCAATAAAATGTTTATACTTATGTATAGGTTCTTCTAGAACATGTAGTGTTCTGCATACGTATGTTAACTTACAAAAACGGTTTATCTTACTCTATTTTATTCCATTTTGTACCTTTTCTTTTATACCCAGAACGAGTTTAACGGATTCTTAAGATGACTGTGTTGTCACCAGTTGTCCTCTGGAACGACTTCGCTAATCACTCTCCACCAGCCGTACTTAAAGATTCCCATCATTCCCACACTCTTGCCAATACTTGATAATTATCTAGCTTTCTACTTCCAGGCTAATAGGTGTAAAGTCTATCTTTTCTTAATTTACATCTTTTTGATTACTAATGGGCATCTTGCTATATACTTGCTAGCCTTTTGGATTTCCTTTTCTATAAATAGCCTATAGATACACTTTGCACAACTTTTTTGCGTGAAGTGTCTGTCTCTTTATTGTACATTCTAGATACTATTTTTTGTCAATTTCAGATCCTGCAAGTTTCTTTGGGAGAACAAATTTAAGTACCTTTTAGATCCTGTCAGGCCTGTACGTAGTGGTATAAACATGGTCAGACGTGGCATCCCCAGGGCTGGGACACACAGGAGCTCAGGGCTGGTGTATGACTGTCAAGAGGGTGTGTTTACCCCAACTTCCTGATGACTGTTTCTGTCTTTAATTCTGAGGCATCCAGGTCCCCTTGCCTCCTGCCTTCAGAGTACCTTAAAAATTGGACATAAGGAGACTTAAAATTAGACTTGCATTTTATCTCTTGGTTCAATGTCCGGCAATAGTGTATGTTGGGGATGACCTAGGAGTCTTCAGAAAGACTTGAGCCAGCCATTTCTTAGAGGTGGTTTAGTGTAATAGTATGATCTCCCCCACCCCCATCCCCCCACATGGGATAGGCAGAAACTGTCCAGGGTCTGCAGTAGATCCATCTGGAAACGATTTTTTTCCTAATAGGTCCCCAGTCTATCCAGTTGTCCTTTTTTTTGCCCTATCCTTGGGCAATAAAGAATATGACAATTAATGGGTCTGAATATCTCATTCTAGTGATTTGAGGCAGAAATGTCAACTCCAGTTCTTTGCTTTCTCTGAGGATCTTGACTTACAGTTGAATGTCATTTTAAGGTTTCTAATAGCTGTTAACTTTCTAATTCTGCTAGAATCTTTCTACTTTTCCAGAGGATGGGGGATTAATAAGGACAGTGAAGTTTCTGAATAAAGGACAAAGCCTGTGACAGCTATATTAGGATGGCCTAGGTAGAAATCACAGAGTCTTAGAGCCTCTCATTTAAATTATGCCACTGTAATTGCTATGGTTTCAACCCATCCAGAAAATAAATGTTTTATTGCCACTAGATAATCACCTATGGAGGCAGTCGATTTTAAAAAATTCATTTGGAAATGCTCAAACAATCTTGTCATTTGTGGTTTTAGTCTGTTATCACCTTTACATTTTTTTCAGCATTATGTTAACTACAGATGAGTTATAAACTGGTCATACCTTCTTTTATTCTAGAAAAGTTTCAAGCAACAAAACTCATAGACACAGATAACAGTTTGGTGGTTACCAGAGAATAAGCGGGGAGAGGAGTTGGTAGAAGAGGGAAAAGGGGGTCAAATACATGGTGATGGAATGAGAACTGACTCTGGGTGGTGAACACACAACGCAGTATACAGAGGGTGCCAAAAAATGGGTACACGTTTTAAGAAAGGAAAAAAACTATATTAAAATTATAATATTCAATGTATACTAATAACAAAAGATAAATGCAAGTCACGTTTAACTTCTGCAATTACAAGAGGTGCTCAACGTGGTTACCATCAGCATCCAGACACTTCTGATTACGGTGCTTGAGCAGCGTTGACCAAAGTGTCCATTTGTATCGCTGCACATGCCATTTCAATTTCTTCCTGAAGTACCGCCAGTGTAGCCAGTTTTCTATGGTACACCCCATCCTTTAAGGTCCCCCATACTCAGGGCTCCATTGTCATTGTACTTCCACAACATTCATGAATTCAAATACCACTTCAAAATGGCCTTGTGCTCCTCAAATGACAACTGTATTTCTCCCATTTTCTTTCACTGTCCTACCTGTCACATGGTGACTCTAGCATTCATTTGATTAATGCCATTTTTGAGCAAACGTCATACTACACATTGCTGCTGTAATTCATCTTCGAGAAGTAATACATAGATAATAGCTCTTAAAATGTGTATACATTTTTTGGCGCCCCGACATAGATGATGTATTATAGAAATGCTGTATGCTTGAAACCTATATAATTTCACTAACCAATGTCACCCAATAAATATAATAAAAATTTTAGAAGTATTTAATGTCAGCGGCAACTTGTCCCAATTGTAAAGAATTGTATCATGGTAGATAGAATTCAGCAAGGGCCTGAAGTTATATAATGACACCAGGCATCCTTCTGTATTTAAGACATCTTATCTTCATGAATTTTAAAACTTCATGATTTTCATTTTTGCCCAGAATTCAGGATGTAATTGTATGCTTTTATTAGGACTTCTTAAACTTCTTTGTGATTTTTTTCCTTTCTGTTATGTAAGGAGTTATTAGAACTTTAGTCAAAGCAATACATGAGGTCAGGCAATTA
Source organism: Lyroderma lyra (assembly GCA_004026885.1). Classification (NCBI taxonomy): domain Eukaryota; kingdom Metazoa; phylum Chordata; class Mammalia; order Chiroptera; family Megadermatidae; genus Lyroderma; species Lyroderma lyra. The sequence goes on from PVJL010000009.1 coordinate 929,933, forward strand.
ATTATGCCAACTCATCCTAGAGAAATTTCTACACACCTCATTGCTGAATATCACTACGGTGGTCACTTTCGAAGTACTCCCCTTGGGAAGCTATGCACCGATGCCAGCATCTAGTCTACCCTTCAAAGCAATTTTGGAACTCTTTTTCTGGAATGACCATCAGAGCTGTCATTGTGCCCCAAATCTTACAATTAAGTTCACAAAATTGCCACTGTGAGCTTACTGTGTCATAACTTTACCGAGCTGTCTGTACAGTGCTGCATCATAAGTGCACGGTGGCAAGTTGGTACAATGACAGCTCTGATGGCCATTCCAGAAACAGTTCCAAAACTACTTTGAAGGGTGGACTAGGTGCTGGCATTGGTGCATGGCTTCCCAAGAGGAGCACTTCAAAGGTGACCATAGCGATATTCAGCAATGAGGTATGTAGCACTTTTTGTATGATGAGTTCGTGAAATTAATGGTCCCACCTGTATTTAATAGAGTAATCTACTACTGCTACCTCTGTTACTATAGGCGTCTATCTTGATGACAGAAAGTTTTTTGAATACAAAACCTTTGTGTTTCCATAGCATTTCAAAGTCCATAACTATTCAATTACTACTGAATTACTCCAAAAACATATCAGTGATATATGAGTATATGTGTATATATCATTATATTTATTGGAAATGGGACATGCCTTCTGTGAGATCACAAGTTCAACCACTTGAGCTGGTTTGGCGTCTGGTAAGAGACTGATGTGATGCCATCACATTTATAGATGATTGTGGTAATTCAGGGTTCTGGAAAAACAGATGCAAGGAGAAGTCAGACCTGTAAGAGCTTTATTGGAAGAAATGAGCTTGTGAAACATAAATGTGAGAGGGAGAGAGTAGTTAGGTAAAGTCTTTAGATTGTGATACAGGTCTGACACTTGTGAAAGAAGAGAAGGGAGGAGAATTGAGAACGAAGCTCCTCAAACTGAAGTAAATCTCAGTGAAGTCATTTGGTCAACCATTAAAGAGTTCCAGAGCAAAGACTGTCTTTAAAGAAGTCCCGTGCTGGAACAAATGGCCAGGACCTTATACCAGAGTGACTGAGCATAATCTCCTGGGGAGTCTGTGTTCTTGACCCAGACACTGTCACACATTTCAAGAGCACAGCCCTCGGAGATTGTCAGTTAAGTGCACTTTTTATGGCAGGTTTTTCTCTTTATAGGGGGCACTCATTAGGCTGTCCACACATACCATTTTAAATGGGACAGAAAACAATGGTACTGTTCCATTTCAAATGGCACATATGGTCAGTCTAGTCTCACTGGGCCAAATTCAAGGTGTCAGTTGACTGACCATACGTACCATTTAAAATGGGACAGTACTATTGTTTTCTGTCCTGTTTAAAATGGTATGTCTAGTCAGCCTAGTCCAAATGGAGCATTACATTGCTATCACAGTCCACACTTGTACTATCCACTCAAGTTCAGGAAGCAACTCGTTTAGGGTTCCCATGGGTCTCTCTTCTTGAGTGAAGACTTTGAGTGGGAGGGTGGTGGGAATAATCATAGCTTTGCCATTGCAGTTGGTCTTGGGGCCTGGACTGATATGATGAGCACTAACAGACAGTCCAGATCTCTCTGGACTATATTATAACAGAGGAACAGAGAAGTAACTGTCCACAAGGCATAATTGTAAAAAATTTTTTGCCTGTTTCATGTGAATACAAATCTTCTGATTCTCATTCATGTTTGGGACAGAAAAGAAAACCCTTGTTAAATCTGTGATTGCATACCATGGATCTGAGGCCTTATTAATCTGCTCTAGCAATGCTATTGTTAATACATTCAGCACAGTGGCTCTGACAGAGGCTACCAGTCGGTTGAGGTTGCAGTGGTCCATGGTCATTCTCCAGGAATCACTCGTTTCTCTAGGGCCAGAGTGGCAAATTGAATGGAGATATGATAGGGACCCCCTTGTATCCTATTTAGAACATTACCAAGTAGGACCACCTTGTATCCTATTTGGAATGTGATATTGTTTTGTATACACTATCATATCTGGGCTGGGGGTATTTCAAAGACTTCCACTTGGCCTTCCCCACTATAATAGCTCCTACGGATGGAAGGACCCAATGTGAGGGTTATGCCAACTGGCAAGTATGTAAATCCTAATTATACATTTGAGGACTAGGGAAATAATGACTGTAGTTCTACAGACCAAGTGAATACACTGTAAACCAGTGGAATCCATTTATTACCTGGTCTTGGCACATCCCACTCTAACAGTGGAGCCTTGATTCTGTTCTGTGGATATTCATGTCAATGAAGAACTTATGTCCAAAAATCCTTTAAATGTCTTGGTATTCCCCTTTCCTCTATGTTGGAGTAAATGGCCATCCATGTTGTTGGGAAAGTACTAGTGAAATAATTACAGTAGATACCTACCATGGTTTCCCCAGTCCTTCTTCCTAAGGACACAACCACCTCTTTGGTCATTGAGTTCCAGATCTTAAAACTGCTCATATCCAGGAACTAAGAAAAATACATGATTTTTAAAATGAAATGACCACTTTCAGCCTTCTGGTCTTCCATTCTTGCCTTCTTTTGTATGTATTAAACAGCACCCTTATTAACTAATCATCTATTAGGTCTCTTGCTACACTGCATTTCCCTGCAGGTTAAACCCCCTTGGCTGCCCCTCCAACCCTGCTGGTGGTTAAGGTAATTTTGGCCCTCTGCTGTGTGGAATTTAAGCATTACCACCTATCCCCTATTAATCTTATTGCTATTAATGAGTCAAACTCTGATACCACCTTTCCTTCTCTTAGCCCTGGCCTGAGGAAGAGAGCAAATAGTTAACTTCTTAGAGATGCTGGTACCCTTCTCTCCAGCACAATCCTAATGGCCATGTTGATTGGTGCATTTTCTGGGACCTCCTGTTCAGAATCCTGTCACTGGTCTTCTGGCCTCATATAGCATATCCATTTCAGCAAGCCAACGTCTCTTTTAATCTCTTTCTCCACTGTCTGTCTGAGCAACTCACATTTATTTTTAGTTTGCACAGTGTGGAGGACCAGCACTTCCCTAGGTTCCTAAGAATCATTCTATCAGCATGCTACTTCAACCCTAGGGTCCTTGCCATATCCCATTAAGTGCTACCCCCTGAAGTCAATAAGCCTTTATTTATCCAGTCTGGCACACTTGCTCAAGCACCATCATAATCTATTTTGATAGATACTCATCTTGTTCCTGCCAGTACAAGTTAGCTAATTCTTGCAGTTCCTGTGGGATTTAAACTCCATCCACTCTTAAAAAGCCTGGCAAAACCCCAGCTAGGGTATGCTGGGATTTAACCCTACTTAAATCAGCCTTAAAGCCAGGAAACAAAGTGGAGATATTTCTTGATGTAGGCATCTCATGCTTTGTGAGGACAAGCCCTTTGAAGTGTCTTCCTGTATGAGGTCAACATTAGTCTTTAAAAGGGAGGCTCGGCTCTGGTTCAGGGTGTCCACAGAACCAGTCCTCACAGACACCCATCCAGACACCATCCTGCCATGTTTTGCCAAACATGACCTTGTCCTTACCATTGCAGACCCTGTGTTGGAGGAGCTTTCAATAGTCTTTGAACCTTCTTAATCTAAACTATCATATGGAAGCTTGCTTCTTAGCTGTATCTCCTCTCGTTCCAAAGTACATAAGGGCCTCTTTGTAAGCTACTAACCAGACCCACTGGTTCTCACACTTAGCTTTGAACTTTTAACTGCCCTACAGTGTCTCATTTCCCTTCTGTATTTTATTAATGGAACAGTAATAACCAGCCAATTCTCCTTTCCTTGTATGCTTTGTTACCCTTATTATCTTTTAAATGCCTGAATTGTTCCACGGGCAATAATATTCCTCCATTGAAATGTTTTTCTTGTCCTACCAAGTGAAATTTTTAGCAACTGGGCCTTCACCTTGTGCCAGGTAGTAGCTTTGTTTCACATACTATGTAGAATGGACTCTTTTTTACCACCCATCTGGTGATCAAACTAGTTCCTAAAATTCATCTTACCGCCTGCTTTCTTGGATTATTCCAGGTACCAATTGGTTAAGTTGCATCTTCCAAGAAAGAGTCAGCAAGACAGAGATTGAAAAGCACGAGTTTTATTGCTGGTCATGCCTGTGAAACATAAAGTGGAAAGGAGGCAGGAATAATGAAAGCTTTTCAGGCTATGATACAGGTGTGAGACTTATGAAATAAGGTAGGTAGGAAGGGGGATTGTATAGGAAGAACATGAGAACGATGTGAGACTGACACATACAGCTTTGAGAGTCTCAGTGAGCCTGACAGAGGGCTCCAGAACAAAGATTCTCTATCACAGGAGGCTTGCCTTGGCCGGAAATAACCATACTCTAGTATCCCTGTTTTTCTAAGCCATTGATTGGGAGCTGTCTGGGGAGGGTTGTTTTTGTCTCAAACATAGCACAGATCCTAAAGATGATATAACTAGAGGCTGTCAGTAGACTGTACTCCTCATTACAGGTTCTTTCTTAAAGGGAGATCTGAGCAATGTACCTTTGTGCTGTCATGCTGCCAGATAAGGTATGGGCTATACAAGGTGTGATTAAAAAAAAAAAATACAGTGAATGTTTAAATAATAATATTTATTACAGTAGAAGACATGCTGCCATTAATCCCCCTCAGAATACTCCCACTTGCTTTGAACACACTTATCCCATCGTTCTTACCACTTTCTGAAGCAGTTCTGGAAGTTCTCTTTCGTGAGTGTCTTTAGTTGTGCTGTTGTGGCTGCCTTGATGTCTTAAATGGACTGAAAAGCTTAAACTTCACTCTTCTGAAGATGGTAAGGGAGTGCCACACCCTCACATTGGGGTGGTGTCAGAGAAGGCTAATAGGAAACTGAGACTTTCATTTCTCTTAGGCAGTAAGGAGAGCCTTGGGGAGCCTGGAACTCCACCCCCAATCTATAGTAACGTAATGGTACCTCTGCCTTCCCTGCTGGACCTGTGTCAGAAAAAGCCAACTAAAATACAATGTATAAATAAGATGGTCATAAATTAAAAACATCTGTTTTGTAAAAGTCTCTGTGAAGAGGATGAAAAGACAAGCCATAGACTGAGAGGAAACCTTTGTAAACCACAAAGGACTCATGTCTAAAATATATAAAGTACTCTCAAAACTCAACAGTAAAAAGATAATCATTTAGAAAATGGGCAAAAACATAAACAGACATTTTACCCAAGAGTAAATATATATAGAGATGGTAAATAAGCTCAAGAAAAAATATTTAATATTATTAGACATCACACGATATCACTATACATGTATCAAAATGGCTAAATAGTGACAGCATCAAATGCTGGTGAAAAATAGAAGACTATTTTATAAAAACTGGATGGCTCACTCACATTGCTAGTGAATCATTCATATTTCTGAGTGGAATGTAAATGACACAGTTAGGCAATTTCTTAAAAAACTAAATATCTAGCAGTTGCCCTTTTGGGTATTTATCTCAGCAAAATGAATACCTATGTTCACTCAGAAACCTGCACATGGCTATTTATTCATGACAGCCAAAAACTGAAGATATCTCTGATGTCCTTCAAGCCCTAGGTGCTTAAACCAATTGTATAATAATATACCCATACCATGGAATACCACTCAGCAACAAGGAGGAATGAACATTAATACATGCAGCAACCTGGATGACTCTCAAGAGGATTATGCTGAGTTACAAAAGCCAATCCCAAAAGGTTACATAGTGTCTGGTATTATTTATAAGGCACTTTTGAAGTGACAAAATTATAGAGATGGAAAAAAGTTTAGTGAATGCCAAAGGTTAAGTGGGATAAGAGGAGGAAGATGAGTATGGTCAGAAAAGGTCAATATGAGGAATCCTGGTGGTGATGGAAATATTCTATATCTTGACTGTATCAATATCAATATTATAGTTGTTATGGACTGAATTTTGCCCCCCCCCCCAATTCATATATATATAAGTCTTAACCTCCAGTACCTTAACCTCCTGTATTTGGAGATAGGGTCTTTAAAGAGGTAAGTAAGTAAATTAAAATAGGATATTAGGGTGAGCCCTAATCCAATATGATGGGCTTTCTTATAAGAAGAGAAAATGTGGACACAGATACATAAAGAGGAAAGATGCTGTGAAGACAAAGAGAGAAGACAGCCATCTACAAACCAAGAGAAACAAACCCTGCCAACACCTTGAGGTGTTCAGCTTCCCTGAACTTCAGCTTCTGATGCCAAGAGGCCTCAAGAGAAATTTACCTTGATAACACCTTGATATTAGACTTCCAGCCTCCAGAATTAGGAGGAAATAAAGTTCTGTTGTTCAAGCCCCCTAGCTAGCCTATCATAGCCATGGCCACCCATGGTTATGGGAACCTTGCAAACTAATACACTGGTTTTAATATTATACTATAGTTTTACAAAATGTTACCTTTCAAGTAAACTAGGTAAAAGGTACGTAAGATCTCCTTTACAACTTCATGTGAATCTATAATTATCTCAAAATTAAAAAAAAAAAACCATTTAAAGTGATTCTGAGGTTCAAATGAAGCTCTCTCTGTTGCTAAAGCTTACACTCAAAACTGACCCAAATTTTTAACTCAATCCTATGTCAAAGGACCTTCAGTTCTCTAAGGTTGAGTTAAAAATCCAAACTACGAATTCAGATTTAGGTGATTGGCATGGGTGCTTACCTAGCGTCTGAGTAGTGAGAGGGCGAAATGTAGCATTTTACCATGGGTATTTCTGATTTTCTTTATTGTGGATCAATACTTCTTGGCTGCTTTCTTCCACATAGAAATGACCTTGTCTCACAGACTCAGAGCCTAGAGTAGGGAGTCACCTCAAGTGCTGTTGCAATCTTACAGGTAACTGACACCACAGTGTTCTGTGACTTTCCAAAAGTCATACTGCTATATAATTTTGTGTCAGTTATTTCATAGCAATTAGGAACATACTGCTTTTAAATAGATACTTTTGGTACCACATAGCCCCTAACTGCAAGCCAGCTAGGTTGGGCCTTCAAATGAAAAGTAGTAATCTAAATTAAAGAAACAGTATTCTAGTTACATGTTTAAAAAATAAAAATGCAAAAGACAAACTCATGAACTTGGGATGGTTCTGTCTGTTTCTTACGTGGTAAGAGATTTTTCATAAGGAATTTTCAGAGGTAATTTTGACTTTACTAGTGTTTTGCCTTATATGCTGACTTTAGAAATTAACCTTCTCATAAAATCCAATCCTACTTTGCTATTTTGACACTTCTTTTATCTGCAAGTATTCATTAACATTTCACATAATTGCCCCATTTCCAGAGCAAGCATATAATTTCCTACAGAGTGAAGACTTCATGATGCATATCCAATAAAGTCCATCCTGTCTGCTACTAGTTGATGCCTGAGGCTTACCAAGGGCTTAGAAGAGATTTTTTTTTTTTGATGTTGGTTTTATTGGATACTGTTTAATCTTACTGCCCATCTGCACCATTAAAAGGTGACCACTCATAGTGACCATTTCTGATGTCTAATGTTCTCAGTCATTGTTCTCTTATGAATTCTTGGCTCTTCTCTGAATATATACTGCTAGTATTTAATGTCATGTCAACATATAGGACCTTAAGCAGAATTAACTAGATATTTTCATAACTTTGTTTTTTACCAAGATAGTTATGTAAATATGGATCTAATTTTGATAATAATATTGAGGAATAGGGAAAGCTGTAGTAATATACCCACAAGAACTTACATGCTAGTAAAATATGAAGTTGAAGAATAGGCTTATTGAAACAAAGGTACTTTACTTTTTGACTAAAGAGAAAATTGCACAGAGCTTCAAGAAGGGTTATTTAAAATCAAGTGTGTGCATTTTTTTCCTGAGGAATTAAGAGCACTTATGGAAACAGATATCACTTTATTATTTTTTCAACTGAAATTACCATTATTTTTTATTTCCAAACAAACTACAATTTCAATATTCTTTAGTATTTTCATTAATTTAATCATATGCATAATTCCACAAAATAATAACTGACAGACTTTTTATAGGTATCTCTATTTTATGCTTTCAGAGAAATGGATTCCTTGGCCACTCTATATACACTGTAGATATGTTCTTTAGGAGAGACATGGAAAAAAACTTAGTCAGTTGGTCCACAGTGATGGATGTGTCAGCCAATATAAGATCCAGAAGGTGGGTCTAAGTTTCTTTTCTTCATATTTGTAACTTAACACACTGCATCTCAGTCTCTAGTGACAAGAAATCACAGCAATGTTTATATTCAAAATGCTTGATTTCTGGTATCTGTCAAATATTATAAAATGAACTTTGTTGGCTCTTAAATCAGGAGCAGTGTGATCAAATGATCTGTTAGTATGCACAAGCTAAGTAGAATTGTTCCTTTTGTACTATTATTTATAATTGGATTTATCCTTTCCAAATCAAGAATAGTTTGACATTAGCAGTTGATTTTCTGGTACTTCATCCAAGAAATTTCATGTATTTTTTTGTATCAGAACCAAACAAATATGAGTGACCAGGTTCCATCTTTATAAAATTCATAAAAGGAAAACCTCCTTTAATATATATATATGTATGTATCATTACAACTGATAAATATTGATATGGTTGCTATTAGAAACCTATAAAAACCTATAAAGATATCATTCTGTTTTCTTCTTTCAGTGAGAAGACTGTTTAAAGTAAGCCATTAATACAGTGTATCTAAAATAAGAAGCCATAAAAATAAAAATTTTACTTTCTATTAGAAAACTTAGGATGAAAAGTAGTCAGCCAGGAAGCTTTATAGACATGGAACCTTTTTAGACTGATTCTAGAAATGCTATTGGGTAAAGAGAGGTATGTCCAGCTCTCTAAAGTCATCTGTAGAAAGGCAACTTATGTATTTCTCTTTGTACTTACTAAATAGACATCATTCTTAAATAATCTCAAAGTTAACCAAAGTTTCACATATTAATTTCCTAATGTGTGCAAGGCTCCACAGAGCTTAAGGAGGTTATATTTGGTATCAAATATTAATCTGTATAGCTATTGTTTGTCCATGATTGTAAGTGAAAAAAGAAGAAAAAAGATGTGTATTGAATTTTAGGCCTGGTGACAAATAGGATAATAAGAAGAATAAACCACAAAATCAAAAAAATGTGTTGTAACTTAGGTTCCTCCAATAAGCAGAGCCTGAAATATGTCTTTTCATACAAATGATTGATTTGGGGAAGTAAACTCTGGGAATAGGGGAAGAGCCCCTGAGAAGACTAAAACAGGGAAGTGTAGAGAGCTAACACAGGATGTGTTGCTGAGTCAGCTATCCCTATGGCAACAGGAACTTAGACTTGATGGGGATGCTTTAAGGAACCATGAACAAGACTTTCAGAACTGCCAATGAGAGACACAGAAGAGAGGAGGAACCTCACCCCTACAGACCAAAATTAACACTAGAGGGTATTAATTTTCTCTCCCTCAGGATTCTCATTGGGAAGCAGAGATTTCCAGCAAGACAGACTTACAACAACATAGCTAAGATGAGGTGCCATCAAGAACAGCTGGGCACAGCTTATAGTTGACTCAGCAATGGCCACAGACAAGATGTGGGCTAATGGGATATGAGAGGGGTACGGCAGATGTCTAATGTGACGCCTGTTTTTGACACATCATATTTTGCTGTGTATAATGTGCTCCCATGTATAATGCATCCTCACATTTTTGACACAAACTTTTAAAGAAAAAATCTGTGTTTTAATTTTTTAATTCAAATTTTTATTTGTTTATATTTAGGTACTCTTTTTGTATTATAAAGGAATTTTAGCATTTTTTAACATATAAGAAATTTTATGTAACATAAAAAACACAAAAACAGATACGAGGTACAAGAAATTTTATGTATAAAGTTTTTTATATAAAAATGATTATCATATTTCAGGATATTATTTTGCATTTAGAGATATCATAACTGATTTCTAGAGTTGCACTTTTAACTCATAAGCATAAATAAAATAATTAAAAACATTTATATAGATACAGAATTAGTACTACCCATGTATAATGTACATCTTTATTTTTCCCTCACAAATTTGGGCAAAAAAGTGTGCATTATACATGGCAAAATATGGTACTCATTAGATGCATCACTGTTGGCTTGCCTTAAAAGTTCTCTTTCTTCACCTTAAAAGATGCAGAGGGTACTCTAACGTGCCTGTTCCCCAGAGTGATTGTTAAAGATTTGTAAAAGCACTTGGAAGCAATTTAAAGGATAACTCACTACAAAACTGAAAGTAGTTGAAGATGTTGTAGACCTGAAGCATGTAGAAATACAGGGAAAACAGAGAACCAAGAGGAGATCTCTGGAAGATTCTAGAAGGCTTTGATAAGCCCTTGCATATCATGTGACAGCTCTGTAGCACAATGGATCAGCAAAAGAAGATATGCACAAATGAAAACAATTATCATCTTTAGCATCTTGTAAAATAAATGTGTGAATTTAATAGATCAAAGCACCTACTAGCTGGGATATTAGGAGATTGTTTCTTGTTAGAAATAAACATTGAACTGACTGAGCAAATGTCTATTATATGAAGACTGTCAGGCCTACTCTGCCTCTCAGACCAATTTAAGATCTTCTACATTTTAATCCTGTCTACCCTTCAGTTTTAGAGCTCAAATTCACTTTTTTCTGCGGTGTTTTGACAATTGAAAGACTTCAGCTAGATTGTTCATTTCAGCCCTATTTGATCTCTGAGGATTCAGCCAGTAACTACTCTCTTATCCTCAAGTTACATGACAGTGATGCTTTTATTTCTTCAGAACTTTTGCAAAAATTAATTGTAAGTGTTAAATGCCAATGTTACTCTAAATTCTCCTCTGAGCCTTAATGCAGGTGCATATGTATTATATGTATAACCAAGGTTAACAATATTTCATAGGCCATCTCTCCTCCCAACAACTTGAAGATATTTTGAAGGAAATTTGCAGAGGACAGTCCAAACTGATACTTAAAGTGATAACAGATCTCAAAGCCTAGCAGCAGAACCTCTGCAAGCAGTGAAGGAAACATCCTATGGGCCTCCCTAATCTAGGGTCCAAAAAATGGTTCATTCTACTTTCTTTCAGGTACCCCTTCTGGGAGAGGCAGTGACACCATTGCAAGGGAAAGGTCCATAACCTAAAACTGTTGCTCTATTCTTTAATAATGGTATAAATGTTGTGGTAACTTTGCGACATAGACTTCAGAGCATCCCTTATCTCAGCCATTAGTATTCTTAAAAACCTTAATTCTATTTTTACTTTAGCTTGAACAATCTGTTTATAAATACATGGTGTTTTATCTCACAACTTCAAAAATATTCAAAGAATATCTAATTCTTCTAGTTTGAGATTCCATGAAAGTTTGTTCTCCCTATGGGGATGCTTTAAGACCTTAGCTGTTTCCTTAAATTAACCTTAGAGTGGCTGTGATGTCCAGGAACTATGTGGCCCTGGGGATTCAGACATAAAAGCTAGGATTGCCTGAATCTTAAAGAGAGTCCCAGTTTTATCGTATTTCATAATGGATCTTAGACAAAAATTGGCATGAGTGACTTTGGGGGTCCTGCTGGGGGCAGGAACCTCAGCTTCCAGGGGGTAGTACTAACCAAAGATTACACGTGAGTGAAGAAGGAAGGTAAGAAAGAGATGGGAAGAAAAGGGAAGAGTTTCCTAAATGTACCCTGCCCTCTCTTCCAAGTGTCTCCATGTGGCAGGAGGAAAGAGTAATGCACGGAGGCTAGAAAGCTAGGCTGAGCCAGATGATCAAGGGCTTTTTGTGTCCTGTCAAGGTGTGGATGGCATCCTTTGATCCAGACCCAGGAGTCCCACTGAACTGCTGAAGAGTCCATTGTCCTCATGAAGTAGTTTTTGTTTGACTTTTGTTTCCATGCATTCAACAAGAAAATATTGACCGCCTACTATGTGCTAGTATGTAGTAGGTACAATGCTAGTTTTTGGGGATACAAGGGTAGGTAATGCATGGTTAGCTAGTATCTGCCTTACATGTATATGTACGTGACAGAGAGGGAGAAAGAGAGAGGGAGAGAGAAGGAAATGCCCAATAATTATAATAGCAGCGTGTGATGTAATGTAGAAAATAGGTACTACTAAGCTCTCCGCATGGAGCTCAGGGAAGTCTTTACAAAGAAGGCTTTTCTTTGAAGCTGAGTTTGTTAACTTTGAGTGTTCTAGCAATCAGAACTGCAATGGGAATTGTAGGTGTGGGTAAACTATGACTTTGTGTAGGGTTGTGATCCTCTTTCATAGAACTCTCAGCACCTGTAGCAACCAGGAGCATTTTTTCTTTTCTTTTTTACTACTCTGTCTCAAACTGGGGAGATTTGCTCTGGACATGAAGGTCATAGAGCAGTTCCATACCAGGAAGTTGCATGAATCATGCTGATGGTGAAGGCTGACATGCATAGTATAGAAACCAGATCACTCTACTTCCAGAGGTAAATGTCTGCCTGTCCCATTATATTATCTATAAATGGACATTCTAATATCTGTACTTTTAAAATCTGCATGGACCCTGATCTGGGTAGGGTTTACATTGAAAGAAGCTGTCCTGTGAGACATCTTTGGTTTCCTTGATCTGTTATTAGGCAATTAACCAAACTTACCTTAGAGTTTACTCCCTGACTCATACTGCATTCATCATCCCTCACTTCACATCAGAATTCTACCTTTATTCTTATGGACTTAGTATTCCACTGGAGGGCACAGATTTCTAAGGAAGTATTTCTTTCTAAGTTGTATGTACCTAGAACTTAAAATTGAGCATAAATGAATTAAAAATGTGTGGTTTTTCTTATGGCTTTATTTTTCTTACTAAGAAAAAATTGTGACTGGTTACTTAAATTGATTTCATGCAAATATCTATAGTACATATGAGCAAAACAAATGCTTAATAAAAGGTTGTTTTGAAGGATCATACTGAAATATTTGAAATAAAAGAACTTAACCAAAAATGATAACTACAAGTGATGAAAGTCCTAAAGATCTGGTAAGATAAGGAAAGAGAAAGGAGAAATGTCTGTTTTGAAAAATATTCTGGAAGATTTGTGTCTGAGGGTATATTCTTACCTATGTTCAACCAGTTACACTGCAGAGGCTTGTTGGCAGCCCCAAGGATAAACTTTTCCCCATCTGTTGAGAAGAAAAAGGACTGTGGTAGTGGTTTCCTAGGAGAATCAAGTCATCTTTGAATTCTAAAATGAGAAACTGAAGTCTGCTAGATATTTACATTGTCTCAAGGGAGAGTCATTAAGTTAATCTCACTTTTTATTCCTAAGAAAGGATTCAGCAAGTTACAATTTAATTCTCATTATGTTCTTATTATTTGTAAATTTGAATAGAAATAAATACTAAAAGATAATTTAGATTTTCTGTATTCTAGGTACCTAACAATGCAAACTTCAATTTCTCCATTTCTCAGAAACTTGGAGGAAATAATTTCTGTCCAGAACAGTAAATTGGTGTCATATCCCACATTTATAAGCATACTTTAATTAAAAGATATAATAAGGGGTAGTGATCAAGATCTTAGTCTCCAAGATCAAATAATCCTTGGTGTGAATACCAGCTATTAAGCAGTTGTGTATTCTTCTCTGAGCCTTAGTTTCCTAATCTGTGAAATCAGTTAGGCAGGACCTCCTAAATTTGTTGTGAAGATGAACTACAGTAGACTCTCAGCGAACCGGAACTCAAGCAACTGGCACTCTCAAGCAAAGGGCAAAAATTTTGTTGATTGCTTGAGATTTTGCCAGTCAGTTCCTTGAGAGTGATAGCTGCTTGAGTTCCAGTTAGCCAAGAGTCTATTTACATTTATCCAGAATCTACCAATCCCCTTGGGTGCCAGTTGACTGAGAGTCTACTGTAAAATGTATTAAAGTACTTAGCAATGTGCCTGGTATGTAGAAAGTGTTCAAAAATATTAATTATTATTATTATTACTTCAGAATATAGATATAAAAGACAAATAATTTCCTAATAATGTTTGTATTATGATATCTATTAATATAATAATAATAATGACTGTCCTGAAAATTTCGTGGTCCTTCAAGTAAATTGAAGTCCATGGGTGAAGGCTCTGCTCAGTTCTAGTGTATGGCCCAACAGCATGCTTTATCAGTTGGCCTGTGCTTGAGACGAGACTGATTCCTGGGTCTAGCTTTTCTCTGGACACTTAGAGGAGATCACAGCTCTATAAATGCTTTTATCAATAACTGGGGATCCTGGATGGCTGGCTCCTCCTTGCTATGGTCAGTACCCAGGTACACAGTGTGCAGTAAGACACTAAAGGTATTTACCTTCCTGTGGCTGTTAATCAATTCAAAATTCCCAGAGACTTGCTGAGGAGTGGAAATTGTTCTAAACTGTTCATAACAGCACCTTTTTCTTTAAGGCTTTGGATGAATCTGTAACTGACTTCCAACTGTAGACATGTACACATTTTCCCCCATCTCATGGGAATGACTATCTCTTCTCTGAGAGGCTCTCCAACAGCTGTCCAGGGGCTATCCAAGAGCCCAGTTACTTCCTGATTATTTTAAGCTCTGGGAAGACCAAATTGCTTACTCAGGAAAAGCTCAGTCTTAACTTCTCCCAGCTGGAACTGGCCCTTGGGTACACTCTTTAGGACTCTGACCTGACTTCTGGAAAAAACTGGGGTCCAAATTCATTCCATTTAATTGGAGCTAAAATTGTCATTCTAAAAATCCTGTTTTTCTGGTTTTCTTTAACATTGGGTTCTTCCCAACACAATACTATTTTTCCGACTTAGGCACACGTTTCATTGGTATTCGGTTGTAATATTTGTGTACTAAAAATCCCTTTGATTTAACCCAAATTAAAGTTTTCAATACACATTTTAGGTCCTCTTTTACTCCATGATCTTTAAAAACATGTATATTTCTTTCTTACCCTTGAAGACTTTCTTCTCTCTGGGTGGTCACTTCCCGCAGGTCTCTGATAACTCACCTTACTGCCTCCCTCTCTGTTGAAGACTAAAATGTGGCCGGCAGGTGCTGCTGCTTAACTCTTCAGTTTCAGAATATTTCTCGGTGAGAACTGTTAAATATATCTTCAGAGACTTAACTTTTAAATTCTGAGTAATGGGAGGTTGCTTTTCCTTTGCTCTTGAGCTTAGAATCTTGTAGTACTTAATTGTACATCACTCCTAATCAGCCATTTCAACTACTAATCCCCAACCAGTAAGATACTAAGATACTAACGGGAGACATGCAAATGTGTGCTTACAGCTTTATTACTTGAATGCTTTCTGTTTCCTGTGGGATATCTTTTCCACGGCTACCCAGATTCTGTCCTGCACACTATCTTAGGCAAATAGCGTCCTTTTCATCTCATTTAATCTAGGTAAGAGGACTTGCAGAGGGTACCTTCTGAACGAAAAAACCTTCCTGACTTCTCTTTCTGTCCTGTCGTCTATCTCCTTTAGCCGTAATCGCTAAAATACCCTGTCAGTTATATAAAATTAATGTTACTAAGACTGACTTTGATAGTATTTCTATCTATAGCATGATAAGATTTAACATCATTTCAAATTCGGGGAGAAAGTATTCCTTTTTCTGGAAAATACCACTACTTTATGCAAAATCCAGTACTTTATTAAATATTCTATTCCCAGTTACATATTTAAAATTTTACTCATTGTTTTGGGACTACCTTAGGCATATATAGAGATATATAGATATATAGGTATATAGATATATATTTTTTAATTTACTATGGTTAAACTGAGCCTTCCCCTGCAGTCCCAGCCCACTCAGTCCCTACCTCAGTCTGAATTTAAGGTATTTTAAAAAATATTTCCCCGTATTTAAATAGACTTTCTGAATTCATGTAGTCTTTGAAACATTTTATTTGATCATCTGAGCTCTAAAGAATTTGTTATACTTTTGAATAGCTGTGCTATGTTTTTTAAAAACTTAAAACATTTAATGATCATTTACTTAGAATTATGTAAGCAACTTTTACTAAACTTTTGATATAACTGCAAAAAATCCCTACAAGCTATTTCTAAGTAACATAGGCAACAATCTAAAATATTTAGTAAAGCTGCCTCAGTTTAAAATATTATAAATGCAAATTAATATAAGACAAATATTCTCCTTTTATTAGAAAACTATGTAAAATATCTAATGCTGGTGATCTTGAGGGATGACAAGCATTCTAAACATGGCCAGTAGCAGTGTATATTAGAAAGCCCTTTTTGAAAGCAATATCTCAGTATATGTAGAGCATGTATAATTCTAAAGTCAGTTTCAAATTTTTAAAATGCTGAGACACAATATAAAAAGCACCCTATTTTTAGACCTGGTAGGTTACTAGAAAGACCATCTCCTGGTGGGTATAATGCATTAACATTCTGTGGGACCTGTGGACAATAAAAATATGAATACTTTTCATTCCTAAGCTTTTTATTTATATTTTGATTGTAAAACAAAAAGCTTTTGGCAACTTCTAAAACTCCATCTGGTAATTATTGGTAAGAAGGCCGCATTTCTGAGTTTCAAAGCTTTTATAATAATTAAATTGTATTGTATTATATGCCAGACATTGTTTTAAGCACTTTTATACATGTTAATTTGTTTAATCCTTCAAACCACTCAAGATGTTTTATCCTTATTTCTGTCCAGTGCCACACACATAAGAGTCAGAATCTGTATCCCAACAGTCTTATTCTTTACTGGTCTTTCTCAGCAAGATCAGTTATGGTACACTTACTCGTATATCCCTTCTGTCCAGATGTTATCAGATATAGATGACTATGGTCTGTACTATACTCTTCTCAGTTGCCATAATTATTTCTAAGAGTTAAATTCTAGGATTAGCCTTCATCTACATAGTTATGGATTTAATATTTGTTCATGAGTGAAAGTATATACAAAATATGTATCAGCCCTTAAGCCTGGGGTATAGCCAGTTAGTGGGAACACCGCCCAGTTGGAATGCAGCCAGCATTGAAGACCCAGTAAGATCATATGGATGTAAAGTGACTGGGTGTCAATCCACTCCATAACTAACTTGCCCAGAGATGTCTTCTGTGACTCAAGAAAATTCACAGCTAAGTTTATCACTAGCAATGTACTTTATTGTTTAAAGATTGCCTATAGGAACAACCTTGAGGAATATCACAAGTATGTGATAATTACAAGGATAAAGCAAGTTCTTTTTACATCTTGTATTACTTAATCTGGAAATTAGAAATCCTCACTGTACTTGGGCTTTCAGTTTACACGTAGATATTTTTTGTTCTATCACTTTTACTTTGAAGAACCATTTTTTAATAGGAAGATGCAAACAAAATAAGAATTCTACTGTCTGTTAACTGTCAAACACACGCTAAGTAGTAACGCCCATCCTTCCTCCCAGTACAAGCTCCAAATATAGCTTTGCAAAATCCTCTCTCATTCTTAACTCTTCTCACTAGCTTCCCTCAGACTGGAATTTGTTTTCTCATATTTTAATTGAAGCCTGTGACTATCCTAATTTTGAATTCATCCTTGATAATACCTTTCTAACTTTGATTATTTTCTTTTTATTCTTTCTGTTCTTTCTTGGTGGGAGAGGGGATTATTTGTGATACTATTATTTATATTGAATTCGAGAAACTTAATCCATTGTGTCATTTTTTTATAAAAGTATTTTCTTTTATTGCTAGCGTTGTGTCATTTTTCATTTTAGGGAGTTTTACCATGAAATTATAACTAAATCCTTGGAAATGTTTGGGAAGTTAGTTTTTTCTAAACTCTACAGCAATGACTATCTGTGCTTAATAGATTATTTTGCAAATAATATGATTATCTTTTTAATAAGTCTCTCCAGGAAACAACTCATTTTGTTCTTCATCTTTTTAGAAGAGTGGCATTATACTGTGTTTAATTAAGGACAGGTGGCATGTGTACTGTGTGAAGTAGTACTTTGAACATTAATTAGTCTTATACCTTGTCAAACAAGGATTCTAATATCTGAACTTATACAGCTTTTATAGAGTCGGAGCTTCTGTTGTTTGGGTCCACATCCTCTGGACCTTTGTCATGAATAGTGTCAGGTGCCTAGAGTGGATAGTTCCCTTTTGATAATGAGCATTCAGAAATTCACCTTTCCTAGAACTCAGTCTGGTTATAAATTTCTGGCAAAAGGACAGCTCAACTCTTTTGAATTATAAACCAAAGTATTCATAGCTTTTTATCTTCTTAATAGCATTGACATGAATAAAGATCTTATACTTCTCTGGGGATGGATATCCCTTTCATTATATCTGTGTATCCTAAAATATAATTCATACATTGCACACTTGCTGTATTAGTCATCTATTGTTGTATAGTGAATTAACCCAAAATGCAGTACCTTAATTAAAAAAAAAAACAAGAAGTTAACTCATGGTTACTATAGGTCAGTAATATGCATACAACTTAGCTAAGTGCCCATGGCTCAAGGCCTCTCAGGAAGTTGTAGTCAGTGTGTCAGCAAGGGTACAGGCTCAGCTGAAGGCTTGCTAGAAGCAGGATGGACTTCAAATTTACCCACACATGGTTGTTAGAAGGATTAACTTCCTTGTGGGCTGTTGGTCTTGAGGGTATTCCTTCATTGCTGGTGTGGACAAGAGGCCTCCCTCAGTTCTGTGCCATGGAGACCTCTGCATAGGACAGTCACAGCATGGCAGTGGCTCCCTCAGAACAAGGGAGCAAGTGAGCACCCAAAATGGACATCAGTCTTTTTGTAACCTAATCCTGGAGGGGGTATCTCATCATTTCTGCCATGTTCTATATTTTTACAAGTGAGCCACTAGATCTGGCTTAGGTACAAGAGGATGGAATTACATAAAAGTGTGAATTCTAGGAGATCACTGGGGCATCTTGAAAGTTGCCTATCACACCTACCAAACAGAGCATGCATGTGTGCACACAAGTGTGCATGTAAAGAAAAAAGAGTCTCAGCCACAGGCTTAATCTAATAATTTATAAGAAGCCAAGCATGATAAATGCCACAATAGAAGAGATGACATTCTATGGGAGTGTAAAGGAAAGTGGTTTGGAGGAGGATCTCAGGAAACTTTATCGAAGACATGGGGCTTATGTGTGACTTTGAAAGATGGAAAGGACTTTGACAGGCAGGTGTTGACATAAAGGATGTCCTGGGTGGAAGAAATAACGTGGGCTGAGCACAGGGCAGAATAAAGAGGCAGGCAAGTGACTATGACCAGAATCCTGGGTTGTATGAAGACTGGGGATGAAGGCTAAAACTTTTAAAAAGATAGCGTGAAACCATATTTTGATACCTTAAGTTTTATTTTGAAAAGATTATATTCTGTAGGTAACATAAATCTATTGGGTATTTGAGAAGGAGAATAAATTGGTCTAAGCATGTACCTAGGTCATATTCTTTATCCTTTATGACATGTGGTATGAGGTTGATAGCAGGTGTTATACACTAAGGCTTTGCCACTTGCTATGAATTTGGAATAAATTATTTAATTCCTTGCCCCTCAAACTATTCTATATAAAATAGACATATTAATACATATTTAATAGAGTTATTAGTAGGATTGAGTAATATTGTTTATATTGTCCTTAGCTAATTTCCTGCCACATTGCCAACACTTACTGAGTGACTTCTATTAATTACAAAGTGAACCTAGGTGCACCTTTTGTGTGTGTGGGTGAAGAGGATCTTTCTTATTACTTAAGCTATCTTTGTGAGCAGCAAAAAAAAAAATGAGAAAGCTTTGTTAGATCAATTTTTGTTGCTGACTTTTATTTACTTTATACATCTGGGTCTGAGTGCCCACTTAGAAGGCAAGACTCTAGAAACCACATCTCACATAAGATGTGTGACTGAAATGGTCACACCTGGACATGCCCAAAAGATAATTGTCTCCTGAGCCACTTGATGCTGCACACAGTAGCATCATGTAGAAGTGGAAGGGGGATGGGCTTTGAAATGGGGCTCAGATCCACTGCATAAATATCCTTGTGACTTTGAGCATTTTACTTACTCTCTAAACCTCTATTTTCTCATTTAAATGGAGACCAAATAGGAACTTAAATGGAGACTATTATAGCTCATAGCTAATTATCCAGCCTTTTAACATCTTTCAAAACACACCTTCATAGAGAAGGCTCTTTTAACTCATCTTTTTAAGGCTCTCTCTATAGGTGTTCTAATTAAAATTTTTTTTCTATAGTTTATACTCCATTAGCCCTGCAAACTAAAGGAGAGGGAATGCTGGGAAAGGAAAATCTCTCTTGCTCTTCCATAGATTTTCCTAAAGAGAGAAAATGTTGTGTAATTAATAAGTTTATTATAATCATATTTTTGAATTCTGCCTACTTAAGCATCTTATTTCTTCTTTTACTGTTTACCCTTTGGTTAGAGGAATGAAATACCTTAACCTTCACCTTCTTCCCTAAACTGATTTGGTAATATTTTTTTAAATCCCAAACTACACATTCCTCTGTACTTGTGCTTATCTTTTTATACCCAACCTCTTCATATTAGAAGGATGAGTGTCAGAAACATACTTCTATCCCCTAGCCTATTTAAAATCAGTATCGGTTAGCATATGGTAAATGCAGAGCATATAAAATATTACAGTTTACTAGAATAGGACCCTAGTGGAAAAAATATGACAGCTTGGTTGAAGGAACAGGTAAGAATTATGCCTCTGAAATCTGTGCCTCTGAAGATGTATGTGAACGAATTGTCCACATACCCTTTGACTAGGGCTTGGAGTACTGTTGAAGGGAGGGGCCAGATCAATGGCCTCTACAGAATCACTTCAAAGCAGTTGTCAAGAGCTTCTTGTTCTACCCAGGTAATTCTGAGAATTTCTGTTTCTTTTTGAACACAGAAATACTTTCCTGGGGATTGCTTGAACATGAACCAGAAGTAACCTCTGCCTCATTTAATACTTCCTTCCAGCCTTCCTCAGTTTCCCTAGGAATAGTAGGTCCACACTCAGTATGCAAATCTTTGGGTCCCTGGAAAGTTTTTGTGAACTTTGACTAGTTATTCAGCCTCAGAAAGGGTACTTCCACTTTAACAAGCAATGGATGGTTGTTTCTACAACTGACTTTAAGCCATGAATGTGTTGTGTGGTTTAGGAATGCTGATTATGGAAACGAGACCACCCTTCTCTCTTTGACCTCAGGATTGGGTAGCCCATTAAAACAAAAACATCCTAGCATCCTAGCATTTTTTGGAGCAAGAATTTCCCAGATGGTATCAAGAGGAGCCCTCACTTGCTTCAGTAGCTCAAGGATTGTTTAAATGCCAGTGACAACTGGATTGATCCTCAATTCCAAATGCACATGATGGAGAGTAAGTAGGTGTCAGGAGAGGGTGTGGGGAGCTTCCTTTCTTCTACTCTTTTTAAGGGGACATGCACTAATTAATGTCCTTAATTGAAAGAACAACTTTTTAACCTCCTGATAGAATGTTAAATAATAAATAATAATGTTAAATGTAAGATAAATTCTTTAGAAATGTGGGTTTACCATTCATTTCATCTTTGATTGTATTACATGCTAATTGGAAATTGTGGGCCTTTCTACTAGGAAAGAGAAAACCTGATGCCTTATTGAAACCTAGGAGTACTGTACCTAACATTCTTTCTTGTCCTCTTGACTAGTCTCACTGTGAGAATCTAAATTTCTTCTAAAGTAATCACATCAATTGCTAATCTTTGCTCTTAGAGATTTACAAATGGAAAAACTACATTACTTAATCTAATTACATTTAAGCTAAGCTAGCAGCTCTCCAGCTGTCAAGATCAACTACACAACAAGAAAAAGAAAACTATTTCTTTGCTCTTTTTTTTTTTTCTTAATAAGCTCAAATTGTTGAATAAGACCCAGGAAATATATGAGGGCTGTTCGGAAAGTATCAGCCATGCAATATGAAAAATAGAGGCATTTATGGCTGGGTGTTTTTCCAGACAGCCCTTGTTTATGTAAAAGCCTAAGTGCAAATGGAAACAATTGATGGAGTCAAGATCGTTTTGTGGGAGGGGAGAAAGGAGATGAGTGTTATTGTGACAAAGAGTTGTGTGAGGGTAGTTTTTTTTTTTTTTTTTTTTTTTACTTTTTTCAAATGATATAATCTTTTTAAATTAAAAAATTTGCCTTATTGAGATATAAGTTTACATATAGCATCATGTTAGTTTCAGGTGTACAACACAGTGATTCGATATTTGTGTAATTGCAAAAGGATCACTGCAATAAGTCTAGTTAATAGCTGTCACTATACATAATGACAAAATATTTCTTCTTGTGATAGGAACTTTTAAGGGGTGAGATGTTTTCAGTTTGGGATTTCAGAAATGAAACAGTTCTGGGTGATAGGGCAAGAATCCATCTATGGAGGTTGAGCGAAGGAGTGACTAGTTTTTGAGTTCTTGAATTTTTTTCCTCAAGACTTTTGGGTTTATCATCACATGGGCACGAAAATCACTCAGAATATTGTTAACATTGATGATGGAGACTGCATTTGGGGGCTAGTTTTCAAAATCTATGGGACCTGAGCATGCTTTGGTAGATTACAAATGAGGGAGGGGCATAGGAAAACCAAGATACATGATACCATGCCACAAGTCATTCTTTAAAAAACATCTCATACCTATAATAAATATAAAGACACTATAAGCTAACCATATGTCATTGCCAAGGTTTCCAGACAGGGCAGGTTTCGGCAGTAGTACACCCAATTGAAAAAACACACGCGGAGCCGACATGGGGGACCATAAGCACACCAGCAAGCCAGCTACTTCATTGCGCACCTGGGACTATATACACGTATTCAAACAAAAGTGGCATCGTGCCGCATCTGCCCAGTAGCAATTGTTTAGGTTTTCATGGTCACATAAGGCAGTACATGCGCAGTAACTGTCAGCCCCAGGAATTCCTCAGCCCCAGACAGGGACTGATTATACCAAGGTCAAGCCTCGGTGGCGGGCCTGGCTTTAACCCTTTGCAGTGGGCTTAGCTTTAACCCTCTGGGGACTGACACCATATATGCCCCATTCAGCTTAAGTAGAGTTGATACTCCCTAGGTATCCTTCTGTGAAGGGGCAAGGCACTTCAGAAGAAATTCACATTCTCACAGTGAGAACTAGAAGATACAGAAGTTAATAGTTTGGAAAGAGCATTGTTGTGCTGTTGTGCAAGGAGATTGCCAGCTCTATTTCCAGATTTCAGTGTGAGGACAGATAGGTAAAAGAGTCATCCTTTCTTAAGAAAAAGGAAAAGGGGAAATAGTGCCTTTGGGACTATAGGCTGGCAAGTGGCAGAAATCTAAACAGGTTATGGGTAAAGGGTAGTTTATTGTGGGATGATGTTTTCACAGGGCACATAGGAAAGATTGGAGAGTTGCAGAAGTAGGAGGCTGGGTCAGAAGACTGTGTGTGAGAAATGAGCATCTTGTTCGCAGTGTGAAATGCCAACCTTTGCAGAGATGTGAGGGTGGAAAGGAACAACCCAGGCTCTTCAAGGATAACTCGCCAGGGGGCTTCAGTACATTTGTTTGTGTCCCAGGGAAGATTCTACTACAAGCAGCTACTTAGCCAAAGATTTAGGTGCAAATGATTTATTGAAGTGGTGCTCTCAGGAGAAACCAGTTAGAGAGTGGGGGAAGCCAGTGTGGTGGGTGGGATTAGAATATAACTCAGCTGAGCCAATAACATGCAAAAAGTTGTTTGCTCAGGCTTCTGGGAAACAAACTTCTCATCAAAAGGTGCTGGCTTAAACTCCTTTTCATTGGGATTTGGTGGTATGCAGATGTCAGGACTGAGACTACTGCAGCCACTTTATCACTGCAAGCGAAGCCAGATTGCATATCCAGCCAACCCCAACAAGGCGAAGCAGAGACAGGGGACCTGGTAAGATGAGTGTTGGATCAAACTGGCTTGAAGCTCCCAGAATCTTCAGTTATGTTTCTCAGGAAATGTCTTTTGTTATCTAAGCCAATTTGTTCCAGGATTTTGTTGTTTTTGTTGCTATTGCTTGCCATAGAATTGTAAGTTCTCAAACACTTTAAGAATCTTATATTTGTCTAAATATGGTTTAATCTCAGGAGTGAGAGTAATCAAAAATGAGTGATGACATCAAATATTTCAGTTTACCTTCTACCACAGCAGAATTTTTTCATAGTATTACAATTAAATGAAAGAAAATTTAATTTCCCTTTGGAAAGGAAAGAGGAAATTATACATTTATAAAAATCTCTTCTAATTTGTGTCTTCAGGTCTTGGAGTTAGTCTTTTTAAAATGTGAGAGTAAAGAGCTATAGGCCCTCCAAACCTATTTTCCCCATTGAATTTAGCTTTTTATTTTATATGCAAAATGACTTTATATCCTACATGTGCTTCATAGATTGCATTTCTAATTCACATACATTCCCGTGCTTTTAATGTTGCATGCTCTGACATAGTTCTGCAAGTTGTCTCTGACGGGCTTTTTGTGCATCCTTTTGTCTTGCCTGTGAATTCCAGGGACGTGACAGCAGAAATAGATGATTGAATTTCAAGTCTACCATTGCTCTATTTTCTCACTTTTATTCATTTCCTTTTCTGAAGATTCCAAACACATCTGTTACTTTCTGAGGCTTTTGCTTTCTTCTACAGTTATCATCTTTCTGTCTTTTTTTCCTAAATTACTTCCTATTCAACTCAAAATATTTTCCCCATATTTTTCTCCCACCACAACCTAGAGTCAGCTATTTCCCATCTCTGCCCCGACTTATTTCAAGTAAGCACACATTTAGTGACCAGAGTAGTAAAGGAGATACACAGAAGAACTGTAGGTTTAAAATATATATATATATATATATATATATATATATATATATATATATATATGTAGTAATTGGCTTTCAGAAGTTATCTTCTGCATTTAATTAGCTCTGTATTATTAGTTCTCTTTAGAAATTTTAATGTATGTTTTGTTTCATTAAATCTGCAATCCCATTTTTATCTTACTATTTTATTTATTTTGATTTCGTTTGCATATGTTGTATTTTTTCATTTGGTTGTAATTAATATTTTTAAATTTTGGAATAATTTTAGAGTTACAAAAAAGTTGCAAGAATATTAGAGAGTTCCTGTTTACTTTTACCCAGCTTTCCTTATGTTAACATGTTACATAACCATGGTTCATTTGAGAACTCAGCAATGGTAAAGTACTATTAACTAAACTATGGATTTTATTTTCATTTCACCAGTTTATCCACTAATTTCTGTTTTCTATTCCACCCAACCTGGAATTCCACATTGCATATAGTAGTTATGTCTCCTTAGTCCTGTCTGACCTGTAACAATTTCTCAGTCTGTTCTTATTTTTTGGTGACTTTGACAGTTTTGAGGTACAATGGTCAGTAATTTGGAGACTATCTCTCAAGTTGGCTTTGTCTGTTGTTTCTCTCCTGATGAGATTGGGGTGGTGAGTTTTGTGAGAGAACACTACACAAGTGAAGTACTCTTCTTGTCATTTGGGGGGGTACATGATAGCAGCCTGGTTTTGTTAACCTTGATCACTTGATTAAGGTAATCTCTGCCTGGTTTTCCACTATAAAATGACTTATTCTTCTAAGCTGCCCAGACAGATGTACTGTTTTAAACGGGACAGGAACCAATGCTACTGCCCTGTTTCAAATGGTATATATGGTCAGCCTCATCTCACTGGGCTAAATTCAAAGTGTCAGTAGACTGATTATACGTACCATTTGAAATGTGACAGTATCGTTTTCTGTCCCATTTAAAACAGTACATCTGGTCAGCCTACTTCATACTCTATTTGTGGGAAGTGAATCACAAAATCCAACTCACACTCAGTGGGAGGGGAATTAAGCTGTACCTCTTAGAGTGGGGTAGTACGTATGGTTTGTACGTATGTTCTTTGGTGAGGAAAAAGTTATTTATTCAACCATTTATATCAGTATGGACTCATGGGGTTTTAAAAATTCTTTTTATTATAATCCAGTATTATTATCCAATATTATAATTTATTTTGCTAATTAAACTTTCCAGCTTTGGCCATTAGGGTCTCTTTGAGGTTAATGCTTGTGTACTATTGACACCTCCACTTTTTTTTTCAATTATCACTCCCTTTCCCCTCTTTAATCACCCCCCAAATTTGTATTCCCATACCACTCGTATTTACCTAGGCTAGAACAAATCTATTTTTTTAGAGAGAAATTATGGCTAAAATAATAACAAATATTACTTTATCACCAGTTTTTTATATTTATAGGAAAAATAAGTCTTACATGGACATAAAACAGTTACATATTTCATAAATTGCTTTCAGGAGAAAAATCTGAAAAATACAAAATTATTCAGAAATGTCAGTTAATACACTTGTGTTATTTTAATCAATCATATTCTGTTGGAGTTAATGGCATATTGTTCTCTTCTTAATTGTTGGGAAAAATCAGCTGTCTTCATTGTTAATTTTTTTGAAATTTCTTGGCAAGTCAGAGTAACTCATTTGAATTATCAAGAGAAATATTATGGCATAATGGTCTGAATTCTGATCCTCAAAAGTTGTTAATCACTGAAAATTAACTGCATCCCACATCCATATTAGCAGTTGGAATGAATATGTTTGTGTGTCATGATTATGGATTTGATTTCTCATCTCAGTAGATATAGAACCATATGCCCTCCTGGTACATCTCAAGACTGATTTGAAAGCCTGAGAGACTATTTTAAATTTGGATTTGGTAAAGATGTGAATATTTGGTATATTATAAATATTTGACTCCATGTCATTTGTCTCTCTATGTTAAGTTCTTTAAAGGCAGAAACCTTTTTATAATTTAACATTTAGTAGGTATATTCAGTCATAATTTTTTTTAACAAATGAAGTTTTAGCAAATGTGAGCTCATATGCCCACACGTAAGTATTATTTCTTGTATTAGATTTTATCATTCTCTGAAATGCACTATGGATTTAGTAGAAGGCTATAACTCATGAATCCTGTAAGTTGTTTTAAAGAAATGTGGAGTTGAGAACACTTACAGAATTTTATTATTTATTTTCCTCTGCTTGCTAAATAGAAACCAGTATGTGTGTCTGGTGTCTGCATGTTATATATACACTAGAAAAATTGTTTCATTCATAGCAAACCTGTGTCCTTGTTTTTCAGCTATTTGATTTGCAAGCGTAGAGAATACCACCTGGGAGGCTTGTCTTTCTGTGTTTCCTAAAAAACCTGCAATCACTTGCTAAGCCCCTTGGGGCAGCCATTATTTATAAGCTCTCTCTTGAGTAGTTCCAAGAACTGACATAAATCAACAAATAATTAAAGACACAGGAGAAAGAGCCCACTAAATGTGGCTCTATGGTTAATGCTTAATTATGTTATTTAGTAAGTGATGAAACATTTCAGGTGATGACTAACATTCTGAAAATATCAAACATTAAGTGTTATTACTGCTCTATGATGGAGAAAATCTAAATTCAAGCAAAGGGCAGGTCACCCTGTGCCAAAATTATTAATAGAATGGAACTCAATTCTTACCTTAAAAATCCTCTAATTATATATACACACACACACACACACACACACACACACATACATACATATGTATGTATGTGTGTGTGTGTGTGTGTGTGTGTGTGTGTGTATGTCTAGATTTAATTTGAGTTAGGGAATGGGCACCTGGAGAAGTATAGCTTTCACTGTTAGTTTCTTCCACAGTTTGGTAACTAGGGACTGAGCTAGAGAAACAACACATGGTATACATTTGATTGAGTAAACTGAGACCTGGCATAAATTTGATATCTTCTATTTTAATCTGAAGAGATGTCTAAGTTCCCAAACTAGCTCATTCTATGTAATGGAAAAAATGACACACAGCTTTTTGGTAAGCATATGGGGTCTGACAATTAAATTCAAGACCTCATTGCTGAATATCACTATGGTCACCTTTAAAGTATTCCCCTCGGGAAGCTAGGCACTGATGCCAGCACCTAGTCCACCCTTCAGAACAATTTTGGAACTCTCTTTCTGGAATGGCCATTACAGCTGTCATCCTATTAGCTTTGGTGTCCTGAATGTCATCAAAATATCTTCCTTTCAATATTTTCTTTATTTTGGGTAAAGAAAAAAGTCATTGGGGGCCAGATCAGGTGAGTCGGGAGGGTGCTCTAATACAGTTATTTGTTTATGGCTAAAAATGTCCTCACAGACTGTGCCTTGTGATGTGGCGCATTGTCATGATGAAAGAGCCGTGAGTTGTTGGAGAAAAGTTCAGGTTATTTTGTCTAACTTTTTTGCACACCCTTTTCAGTACTTCCAAATAGTAAACTTGATTGACTATTTGTTCAGTTGGTACAAATTCATAATGAACAATTCCTCTGATATCAAAAAAGTTAGCAATATCATTTTGACTCTTGATTTAAACTGATGGAACTTTTTCGTCGTGGAAAATTGACTGACTTCCTTTGTGCACTTTGACACTTTGTTTCAGGGTTGTATTGGTACACCTGTGTTTCATCACCAGTGATAACATGGCCCAAAACATCATCTTGCCTCTCCAAAAGGTCTTGGCAAACTTCAGCTCTCCTTTGCTTCTGTTCATCAGTGAGCTCCTTTGGGACCATTTTTGCACACAATTTTCTCATGCCAAGATTTTCAGTTAAGATTTTCTTAACTGTTTCTCTATTGATGTTTACTTGGTCTGCTATGCTTCTCACAGTCAGCTGATGAGTTTGATGCACAATTTGACAAATTGTTGCAATGTTTTTGTCAGTTCTGCTAATTACTGGCTGCCCTGACCTTCCTTTATCAGTGATGCTTTCTCTCCCCTCAGAAAGACATTTAATCCATGTGTACACTGCTGTTTTCTTCATGGCATTGTCCCCATAAACTTGGACTAACATGTTCCTGATTTCAATTTTATCCCCAAGTTTAACAAGAAATTTAATGTTTGTTCGGTGCTCTAATTCAAGCTCTGACATTCTTGCAATGGCACACAAAAACACTCAACAGTAATTGTGAATGCCACTCAGCAAGACACCGCCACACGTCGACACAAACACAGCTGTGAGACACAGATATACCAGGTTATGAAAATGTACCAAATTGTTTATACAGTGCTGCCAACATAAGCATACAGTAGAAGTTTATGAACTTAATTGTCAGACTTCACATGTCTCACTTGGTGTCAACGGAAGAGTACAGAAGTGCTGTAGCAGGTGTGTCAATTGCCTGCCTACTAGGTCTTGTTCTTTTTCTGCCTTTTCCCTGCTCTGCTGTGCCCCTAGAAAAAGTGATATCTCCCTGGCCCCCATCCCTCTGGCTTCCCTGTAGGGTTAGCCAATGGGAGGCACAGGCATCATCCAGGGGTTCTAGCCCCTCCCAGTCAGACCTGCATGCTACCACCACCTTCTTCCTTGCCCTCCAGTCCTAGGAATTATAGCAGCTTCTTATTACTGTTAATCACTGGCTTGCCTCACTTCCCCTTGTTGCCACCCATCACCCATGTGGCCAATTACCCTTAATTAATTTCTTCTTTATAAAAGATCAATGGCTGTTGTGTTTCCTAACTGGACCTTATAGACTATTAGCTATGTCAGTTCATAAATGTCAGTATGAGCAGTAGCTCCTATTAATGTCCTGCTCAGATCCTGTTTGCCGGGCAGGTTTACCCAACCTCTAGCTGCTGTGAGTGTTGGCTGCTAATGGCTCATGGCTACACTCTTCTCCATAGAACTGTCCTTGCCTAGATATATTTGGGAAGTTGTATGGCCTATTGGGACTGGCTCATGACCAATGACTGACTGATTCGAGGATAGGGAACTTAACCCCCTACCACAAGGATGAACAACTCTCAAGTGCCATTTATGCTCCTGTGCTCAGTACCATTGGCCAGAGACCAGATTTCAATCAGGCTCATCTTTGCTTGGCTTCTTTCCCTTCTCTGTCCTACTTGCCTTGCTTCCTTACGACTTTTTCTTGAAAGACCACCCTCAGAAAATCAGTTGCTTGAGCGTCTCCATTCTTGGCTCTGCTGCTAGAGAACCTGACCTAAGAAAGTATATTTTATAAAAGAAATAGAGAAAATAGGTTACTCTGGTGATAGGGTTAAATGGAAGTTGTGTAAAGAGCTTCAATTACAGATCCTAACAGTGAGGGCAGTGATGGTGAGAATGAAAAAAGCAACAGCTCAACATCTTGCAGGACTCTATAGCTGTTAAAAAACTCAATGTTTTAATGTCTAGAAAAACAGCACCTTATAAAATTAAGTTTTGAAAGGCTAGATGTCATGGCAAAAAGATGATATTGTGTTTTTTAAAAATTGAGGTTTTTGAATAATATTTTTTGAGAGTAAAAATACCTGAGGGTGATTAGAACTGCAAGTCTGATCTAAGACTAGAATTATAAACTGTTAGACAATTGCATGAAGGCAGGTTTTCTCAGACATGAATAATACACATTTCCTTTTTAGAAAAATTTATCTTGGTATCCCCAGTATTGATGTGAATAGTTATTAGTACAAATTTACTTTTTTTTTTTTTAAATCCACTGGTGTTACCTTCCAGGTGATATATCATTTTGACTTCCATTGATGAAAAGATGTCGCTTACATAAGCCCCTGTCCTTATTAACATGGAACAATATTGTACAGCTTGATGCCAAACAAAGGCAACATTGACACTGAAATTATGTAGCAGCTTTTTGGAGTGATCATTCAGGAGAACTGGAATATAGGTCATAGAGAATGCGTCCTCAGACCAGGAGGGGATGGGAGAATGATACAGGCAAAATAAGGTGAAATGAGGAGACCTCGAGAGTGACTGTCTCAGGCTCTGCTTTTAAGGAAATAAAAGAGGGTCGGGGAGCAGGACTGAGGTTCAGTGGGGAGTAAAGCCAGGAACAAAGGTCAACCCAGTAATGCGTTACTGATTAGGTCACCACCTTCAGTGACTACTGAATCCTTTGGGGCATTCTGAGGAACATTAGGAAATGTGTTTCAGAACTGTTATCATTTCTCCATCCCCTCCAGTCCTCCCATAGACATTATTACTTATATTTCTAGAGGGGTGTGTGTGTGTGTGTGTGTGTGTGTGTGTGTGTGTGTGTGTACAGATACACTGTGAGAGAATTCTTGTGATGCCCTCACTTCCCACTTCCAAATCTCTAGGCAGTGGTTTAGTCTCAAGGCAAGGGGCCCCAGACAGCTGGAGGAAGCCTTTGCAGAGCCGGTTGCTGCGGCGTGGTCAGAGTAAGAGGTTCAGCAAGTGGGCTGAAGTTGTGCCCGATGGGTGTCCCTACAGGCCACTGTGTGTAGGAGGAAGGGTAGCCACAGAGTAGCTAAAAGACTTGATCTGGAGTGAGGTCTGGCTCTTTGCCCCGTGGAAACTATAATAATCTCTGTGACCTTGGGTAGGTCAGCCCTAATTGAGTTGTATGGAAATTGAAGCTGAGGGTGCTGAGGAACCGACCCCCCGCAAAGTCATGGGAGGCTCCCATGAAGTCCTTTGAACCGTTGTAGGGTTCAAAGGACTTCATGAGAGCCTCTCCCAACTACAGTCCTTCTTCATTTGCAATGCACAATTGAAATGTTATCTTTGAGGGAATGTGGATGACTTCACAGAGGAGCTGTGACAGTCTCTTCCGAGGGTCAATTGTTCCTAGCAGTCTGGCATGTTCCATGTTTCATGCCGTAATCGCGTAGCCTTGTATGTCCGCTGAACTGGGAGACACTGATGTTTGTCTTTGTGCCCACAACACGAGCAAGTTGGCACTCAAACTGTTGAAGTAGCAAGTACCTATGAAAATAGTTGAGACAGAGGAAGAGTTTAAGGGAGGAGAAAAAGCAGGCGCGAAACAGCCATAGAACTGTATTCCAGGTTCTGGTGGGCACCTACCCCTTACCTCGCACAAAGCAGACCCATGGCCCTGGATTGCCTCTTTGGGGGAAAAAGTGTTTTTCCTTCTCAGTTGTTAAATAGGAAAAGAATATTATTGGGGGTGAGGGAGGTTGCAAGAGAAGGGGAGGAGCTTCTCGTGGCCCCAAGATGCCTTAGAGATGGGCCTGACTTCTCCTACAGCTCTTTTCTCCCTGTCTCCTGTCAGAAGAAAAGGTGGAAAGACAATAGAAAGTAAGAAGAGGTCGGTACAATGTGAGAAAAAAAAATAGTCGTGCTCCTGCTATATGTGTAGAGCTAGGCATTTTACTTCATCAAGTTTTAAAGATTAAAGAGGCTATTTATATCCACTGCTACTTACAACCTCCCATTTTATAGGTGAGGCAACAACTAAGGCTATTATATTATCAGAGCCACAGAATCAGTACATTTTGGAGCTGTAACTTAGAAACCAGACGGACTCCAGAGCCTGTGTTCTTGCCTGTGTCCTGCTAAAACACTTACTGGGCTTGACAACAGGCTCAGGTGTCCCCACTCTAAAAAAGATCCTGCCACTCGGAGCTGGGACTTTTCCCCCCACTCATCCGAATACAAGGGTTGCTATGCCTACCAAGAAAAATGCCAGGCTCTATTCCAGAACTTCTTTGCAGCTCTTCAGAAAGACAAATACCCTTATTTTCCCAGAGGGGTTGAAAAGGGTGCTTTTGTACTCACCGTAAGCCTTTCATCAGAGACTCTCTCTGTGAAACGCGATTAAATTCAAGGTGGCTCATGAAGTGTGTGCCAGAAATGCTTTCTCTTGTCCTTGCAAGAGCTGTGAGTTCAGATCTGGGCCCTGGGTGTTTCATAAAAGTGCTGTGCACGCTGATTGAGTGTATTTTGTGGCTCTGGAGACAAGAATGTTGGCAAGTGGAGAATACTTTGATACGACAGCAAGAACGTGGCATCTTGTTATATCAAATGCGAGTTACAGTTTCTTGGAGCTTAAGCACGTGCCAGGGGACATTTCAGTGCTTTCTTGGAGCTGTTAAGCTCTCCTTTGCCATTTGACCCCTTCAATAGATCCTTCCAGCTGGTCACTATTCCCTGCAGAGGCTGTAGGGGCAGAGGAAGCAGGTACTTTGCACTGCTGCTCACTCTCTGAGTGGTTTTAGGCAAGTCTGTCCGCCTCTGCTTCAGTTTAACTGTCACATGAGAGGATGAAGCTGGCTAGCATCCCAAGAGGCTTTCCACCTTGAAGTTCCTAATCTGTTTGGGTAGGTGATCTATTAGATAAACTAAGATGATTTATGTTACAGCAGACACATTCTCCTTCGAAAACACAGGGAGATTTCCTGAGATGATAAAGCTTTGCCAGACGCTATCGGAGATTTACAACTTAGATGAGTAATTAAGCCAATTAGGAATTATTAACCTATGTATATCTTGTGTTAAATCATTTTTATTGGAAAATAATGCAGACTTAGAAGTTTAATTGATATTTGGCACCATTTAAAGCACTATTTACCAAACGAGAGATAACTAGTCCAATCAGTTTGAATGTTAAGAGTGGACCTATCTAGGCTTATTTTCATTGGAGAAAAGAATCTCCATGCTTCTTCAAAATCTTTAGAAAATACATCAGCTGGCTGCTGGCTTTTCTTGATATTTTAAAAGGGCATATAATAAGCATAAATAGAAATATATGTAGTAGTTTTCTTAAGGTTGGTTGGTTGATTTTAAACCAGAATGCTATAGCTTACATTTTTTTTCTCTTGATCTTCAAATATTTATCTATCCTTTAGAACTACCTCTTTCAAAAGCCTGATCTATTTGTATGTTTGGGTTGATGTTTGGGTAATCTGAGGTAGCAGAAGAAGAACATATTTAATCATCTAACCTTTACAATAGGGAACATTTGAAATGTCAGCATTTTATTTCAGGAACAGCTGAGCACTATAAGGTTTTTATTTACTTATTTACATCCTGTATCTTTCTGAATAGGAATTTGAAACAGCTTTGAACAGCTTGTAATAAAGGGTAAAATAATAAGAAAAAATATGAAAGAGGAAACAGTCACTATTCCACCCAGAAGAGTCAATATTATTGCTGTGATGGAATATAAACCTGTTTCTAAGATTCTTGGAAATGGTGCAAGGCAAGAAGCAAATTGTATTATCTTTAACATTCAAAGAAGAGAACTGGTTCAAAATTCAGGTCTCTCAGCACATTATCTAAGGCAAGCAGTTCTCAACCTGTGGGTCACGACCCCTTTGGGGGTCGAATGACCCTTACACAGGGGTCGCCTAAGACCATCGGAAAACACATATCAGATATTTACATTACGATTCATAACAGTAGCAACATTACAGTTATGAAGTAGCAACGAAAATAATTTTATGGGGGTCACCACAACATGAGGAACTGTATTAAAGGGTC
The DNA here is from genome assembly GCA_004026885.1 of Lyroderma lyra. Classification (NCBI taxonomy): domain Eukaryota; kingdom Metazoa; phylum Chordata; class Mammalia; order Chiroptera; family Megadermatidae; genus Lyroderma; species Lyroderma lyra. Next base: position 964,293 of record PVJL010000009.1, read on the forward strand.
GCGGCATTAGGAAGGTTGAGAACCACTGATCTAAGGGATACTGGTTTAGTCTGTTCAACAAATATCTAAGCACTTACGTAGCTAGATCTGTCAGGTGCTAGAGGCAAAACTGTAGGTATGAGTGCTCTTGTCTTGAAGCTCACTATTTGTAGGTGTGATAAATATTAAACCTAGTTATACAGTAGATCCTCCATTAACCAGAACTCAAGCAACTGGAATTCTTAAGCAACTGGCAAAAAAAAAAATCAAAGAAATAATACTATACTTACCCAGCATGGCTGCCGGTTAACTGAGCATCTACTGTATATAACCTAGTATCCTTTTGTATCACTTATTGAAACAATAACAGTTTTTAAATTGGTTTAAATGTCTCTGGTTTAGAATCTGTTCCTTTCTCCTCATTCTGAAACTTGAAAGAGTAGGCATAAGGCAGATTAAGAGAAGAGAAGCAGAAGTGACCAGGTGGGCTGGTGGACCTGAGAGGGGCCAGTGTGCCTGCAGCAGAGCAGTACGGAGAAACAGGAAGGGCAGGCAGTGATAACCCTGTCAGCAGTTCCTCTACACACTGATTAAGTTTTTATCAAAGAAAAAATGTGGGTCTAAGTAGATAGCTCTTATTTCCTGAGAAATATTGGCATTTGATTTTAAAATTACTATGCTCAATAAATTATATACTTTAAGTTGTCTTATTGTTTTCAAATAAAACTTGGCAACCCTGTATCAGCTCTTCCACAAATTTTGTGTTTTTGGTTTGTTTGGTTTTGGGTGGGGTTTTATTTCGTGGGGGGGGGGGGAGTAGGGTGGGGTTTTAATGGTCCATGAAATCAAAAAAGCTGGAGACTATTGGTTTACATAGGACCCTCAAGAAATACACCTGGAGAGACATGAAGATAATAAAGGTTTAGAGTTGAAGCATGACTTAGTGACAGGATTTCCTCATAGGACTGAAGTAATGTCCTCTAAGCACATAAGCCATGGCTGCCCTGGACAGTTACTCAGATTGAACAATATACTAGGACACCCAGCTCATGGGGTGAGTGGAGATTGGAATCCTGCTCCTCTCATCAAATCATGTACCCTGGGTTAGGGCAGGGTTGCCTGGAAGAAAGGAAGCTTTTTTTTAATTTTTTTTTTATAGAAAGACACTAGCCAGTGACAATACACATCATCTTCCAGTGATGAACTTGATCCGAGGATAGAACTTAACAAGCCTGTGGTACTAGATATATGGCATGCAATTAGAGTCCCTGTGACATTCTTTCAGCGACTTGTATTTTAATGGATACAACTGTTCTTCAATACCCTCTAATAGAGGTCTAAAGTGCTAGCTGCTGCTAATTAATGATGGATCTATATGTTTTAGAAATTAAGCTGTCAAGTGCAAATGTGAGCAGCAGTACAGGAAGAAGGGGATATCTTCATGTCCCAGTCGTTAAGTAAGGCAGGCCCTTTATTGTTTTACATAATAGTTCACCAGTCGAATCCCGATAAGGCACGCCCTTGAGAGGGTGAAGTCGCCTGTACTCCTGGGAGATTGCTTCTTGAAAAGAGTATTAGCTTTCACTGTAGTCAGTTTTTAATTTAGTCCTTATTGGAGCAATAATTTTCTTAAAATCTCATTATAAAGCAACGATCAAAAACCTTTCAGAGAGGGTCTAGCCGGTTATCATCAATAGCCATGAGAAAAAAAAATACAAAACTGAAAGGTCTACTTTGCCTAACATGGTCTATTAAATGTACCTCCCAGGATGAAATAGCTACAAAATGTGTGCATGGGTTACAGGGTAAACTGACCTGTTCTATGAACTTTATTTATTTTCAATTGACCAATTATGATGGAGACTGCAAAAAACAGTGACTTGACTTAGTTAATATTTAGCCTAATTCCTGGAAGTAAGCAATTACCCTAATTATTTCTTTTTAAAAAAAATCTTTTTCTTTATAGTACACCAATTCGTGTTCATTGTAGAAAAATTAGAAAATAGAGACAAGAAAAAAAACACTCAAAACCCTGTCCTGTAAAGAAACAATACTGTCATTTTTATTCCTGCTGTTGAATAATTTATCCTCACATATATTTTGTGTCCGTGTATATTTTTAACGAAGATGTCAGTTGTAGTGACCCTACCTCTTACAGTTCACCTCAAATCAGCTTGTATTCCGACCCCTCCTTCCCCAGACCCAAGTCATGTGGGAAAGCTTAGTGCATCCCCCAAGATTTCTGGAACTGCTCAGGGACTGTCAACCTTGGTTATCTTTTCTTTCTCTATCACTTAGATGTTTCCTTATCTCCACTTGGCACATAGCTCCTTTTCCCCGTCCTCCCCAAAACATTATTATTCACGAGGCCGCATAAAGTCCCCTGGCCTCTGAACACCTTGTTACTTTGTTCTTTCTCTGTCCCTTTGCAGTTTGCTTCTTCATGCTTTCCCATGCCCCAAATTCTTGTTTATTTCTTACAGCATCTTGGGAAAAGGCCTTGATACGATGGTTGCATGGACTATGTAGGACCTGATGGCCTGAGTGGGAGGGAGGCAAAGTCTCTAAAAGGAATTCTAGTGATAGCTAATAAAATAATTTTTAAAAATCGCAGCTTAGGGGGTTCCCTGGTGGTGCAGTAGCTAGGCTGCGGCTCTCTCAACACAGTGGCCTGGGTTCGATTCCCAGCCAGGGAACTACCCCCCCCCCAAAAAAAAAAAAAAAACTCACCCTTTTATTTAATAAAATTAATATTTCTGAAAATTAAGTATAATGTAATTGACTTAAAAACAAACTGAAACCCAAATACACACAAACTATATTTTTGAGGATAGATTCCAGCTAATTTGGCTGTTGTACAACCATCGGATTCTTTTTTCTTAGCTGCCTGTTGTTTCCAGTGGTTAGATTGTTAGTGAAGGCACTCAGAATCTCTCCACTAGGTCATTTGTCTCAGTCCGAATTCTACCATGCATACCAGGGCTGTCTGGAAAAACTCCAGCCATAAATGTCTCTATATTTCATTTTGCATGGCTGGATACTTTCCAGACAGCCCTTGGCCTACGGCAGCTCCTGGGAAGCATACCAGACTGAAGTGCCAGCTGCTGCTCCTCTGACCTACAATCTCATTCACACTGACATCATGCTGCCCTTGACTGAGCACACTTGGGGGGTTAATGCAGGACCCTTGCTGCAACATGAGTGATTACTCTGGGTGGGTGACTTCGTCATGAGAACTCCTCATCACACTGGCTGAAACTTTCTTGGAACCCCATCATGCTCTGAAACTCGTCCCACCGCATCGTCCTTGCTCCTGTCTCCTTCACATAGCAGACCTTCATCATGGGCTGAAGGTCCTCCTTGCCTTCTCCAGCTTTCTCCTCTTTTTCTTCATGTGTATGTTTCCCAATAAATCTGTGATAATCCTGTCTTGGCATCTGCTTCTCAGAAGGACCAAAAATAATACACATATTTAGCAAGTGACCATAAAGAGGCATAAAAACCATTCATGCAAGCTTGGTCCAAGAGTTCTTGTCTCTTCAGTACTTGAAGTTCCTTGCATGACAAGTTTACTAAAGGCAGACACTGAAATATTCTAGTGCTAACCATTCTTCTGGCTATAGGCTCCTGTTCATGTGAGAACAGACATACTTATATTTTTCACCAATGAATAATTATTTTGAGCATCTCATATGCTAGTTAGAAAATCTTCCAGTGCTGATGGAGTTCGTTATTATTGAAGCACTTACAGTAACTGCTTGGAAAGTACAAATGCTTGGAGTGAATGCACTGAACAGGGTTCTTCAAATATTAACTAACCATGCCTGGGGAGTAGATTTAAAACTGGTGAATACACACATCATATGGTCTGTGCTTAAGTATTTTAAAGTAAATTACAGTGTCATGTGAACTTTGCCCATGTCAGTAAATGCATTGTAGCTAATGATCACATAAAGATCAATTGTATAAATATCCCACTAACTTTAATCAAGTCTACAAGATTGGGTGTTTTGGTTCCTAATTTTTAACTGTTAGTTTCTGATTTAGCAAAGCCTTTTTGTATACTTTGGGCATTGTCCAACTTTGCATAGAATATTTTTTAGAAGTAGAATTATTGAATCAAAAAAGCATGCCCTGTATTAAGGCTTTTAATATTCATTGCCAAAAAGTCAGTTGGGAAGTTTGTTTCAATTTATAGTCCAACCATTACTGTATAAATAAGCTTATTTCTTTTTTCTTAATGTTCTGCATGTGAAATTGTATAAAACATAATAGTTTAATCCAAAAATCAATTAAAAAAACCTCTGAATCCTTAACAAGTTATGAAATAGCACTTAAAATCCTCTTGTGTTTGCTGCTTCCCAACATCCATTTCCATGTCTCCCTCCCTTCCCACAGGCCAGCAAATACAAAGCTAGTTGTGTGAGAGATTGCAGGACAAAATGAACTCCATAGTTTCTATATCTTAAGCTTCTACTTCCTGGGAGTTTTCAAGATAACCTCTTGGGGTATTTAGGGGGAGACTCCTTGTATGGTTCTAGGAAATCTGAGGATCACCACAGTCTGTGGATTTGGAAGGGTTGTAGTATGAAATAGGTCCTAACCATCTACCATAAAAAAGAATGAAACCTTATCATGTGCAGCAACATTGATGAACCTAGAGGATATTGTGTTAAGTAAAATAAGTCAGACTGAGAAAGACAAATACCATATGATCTCACTTATATGTGGACTCTAAAGAGGTGAATAAATGAACAAACAAAACAAAAGTGGACTCATAGATACAGAGAACAAACTGATGGTTGCTAGATGGGAGGGGGGTTGGGGGATGGGTGAGAAATATCAAAGGATTAGGAAATACAAATTGGAAGTTAGAAAACAGTCATGGGGATGTGAAATATGCAGTATGGGGAATATAGTCAATAATGTTCTAGACTATGTATTATAGGATGTCAAATAGGTATTACACTTACTGGGCGATCACTTCATAGGTTATATAGATGCCTAACCACTGCGCTGTACACCTGAAACTAATATAAAATATTACATGTCAACTATAATGAAATATATACATAAAAATAAAATAAAGCAGGTACTAAGCATATGAACAGTGGGAGTGAAATGAACTGGGTTTCTTGCTTCTAAGCTCACTTATGGCCTTGTTTCAGCTTGCAGAACTAAATCAAAGCACTTTGGTGGGATGAAATAAACATGTACAGCAAATTTAAGCAGCATGACCTGGAGGAAAGAGCAGGGAATTTATCAGCAAATTGCCAAGATCACTACATTTCTACCTGGCCAAAGGTCCCCAGAGCATTCATCCAGGAATTTAAAAAAACAAAAACAAAACCAAAAAACTACACCAGTTATATGCTCTGCTGCATGTCTGTCTAGATAGATGTGCAGTTCCAGACTGGTTGTTTTCAGCTAGCATCTTGTGATGTCTGTTCACCCTCTTCCTAGAAATCCCTCCACCCTTCTCCTATTTGGAACTCCTGTTTCCTTATACCATGTCCTTTTATATTATTATTAATTTATTTTTAATTATAGTTGACATACAATTTATTAGTTTCTGATGTATGAGTGATTTGACATTTATATCCCTTATGAAGTGATCACCATGACAAGTCTAATAACCACCTGTCACTGTACAAGTTATGTTATTGACAGTATTCCATATGCTGTCCATTACATCTTTGTGAGTTATTTTGTAATTGGAAGTTTGTATCTCTTATCCTCTTCATCTTTTTTATCCATCTTCCCACTTTCTCCCATCTGGCAGCTCGTTCTCTATATATATGAGTTTATTTTTATTTTGTTTTCTTCGTTTTGTTTTTTAGATTCAACATATAAATGAAATCATATGGTATTTGTCCTTATCTGACTTATTTCACATAGAATAATACCCTCTAGGTTCATCCATACTGTCACAAATGGCAAGATTTTATTCTTTTTTTATGACTGAGTAATATCCCATTGAATATGTGTACCACAACTTTTTAATCCATCTATCCATGGATGCCTAGGTTGCTTTCATATCTTGGCTATAAAAAATGCTGAAATAAACATAGGTGTGAATATATCTTTTCAACTTCATGTTTTATTTTCTTTGGGTAAATAACCAGGTGTGGAATTGCTAGGTCATATGGTAGTTCTATTTTTAATACTTGAGGAATTTCCATACTGTTTTCCATACAATTCTACCAACAATGCATGAATATTCCCTATTCTCCACATCCTCCCCAACAGTTATTCTTTGTTGTCTTTTTGATAATGCCCACTCTGACAGGTGTGAGGTGCTATCTGATTATGGTTTTGATTTCCCGGATGATGTTGACCATCATCTTTTCGTGTGTCTGTTGGCCATCTGTATGTCTTTAGAGAAATGTCTATTCAGGTCATCTGCCCATTTTTTAATTTGATTGCTTTTCTGATGTTGAATTGCATGAGTTCTTTACATATTTTGCATATTAGCCCCATATTGAATATATCATTTGCAAATATCTTTTCTCATTCAGTTAGTTGTCTTTATGTTTTATTGATAGTTTCCTTCACTACGCAAAATCTTTTTAGTTTGATGGTTTCCTTTTTCGTAGTTCATGCTTTCATTTTGGAGGAGCACATTTCCAGTAGCTTCTTGAGAAAGAGAAGATGGGTAGTAAATACATTTTTTTGAGACCATGAATGTTTGAAAATGTCATTCTACCCTTACAGAGTTTGAGAAGTTGGTTATAGGTTATGAGTAATTACTCCATTTTCTTCTTGCTTTCAGTGATGCTGTTGCAGTCTAAAGCCATTATGATTCCTGATCCTTTTTGATCCACCTTTTGCTCCTAGAATTGGGTAGAATCTTTTATTCCCATAGTGTTCTGAGAGTGTAAAGGTCTTGTGGAGGTATTTTCATCTACTTCTTTCTATTCAGTAAGCATTTTTTCAGTAATAACAGTTTATCTCCTATCATTCTGGGAAATTTTCTTGAATAATGTTTTATATTCTGTTCTGTTTCGTCTTTTCTGTTTTTTTTTCCAAGATTTTCTGAAATCTAGAAAAATATTTCCCATCTCTTTATCTCCTATTTTTTGCCTCTTTGTCTTTATGATCTACTTTCTAAGAGCCATCTTTTACTTTATCTTCTAAACTTCTAATGACTTTACCTCTACTCTTATGTTCTCAATTCCATTATCTGTTTTCTGTTTTCTTAATTTTTTTATGGCACCCTGTTCTTTTATGGATGCAGCATTTTCCTATTTCTCTAAGAATGATAATACTCTGATTCCATTGGATTTTGTTGATTTTTCCCCCCTGCCACCCACACACAGTATTTATTTACTCCAAGATGATTATTTTTTGTGAGGGAAATCAGTTTTGTTTTCATTTCTATTTTCCATGATAGGAGCTTTCCTTAAATATCTGGTAATACCTGAATATGTGCTTAATATTAAGAATTGGGGATCTAAAAAGCTCATCAGAGGCTCTGAAAGTTTGATCTTTGGATCATGCTTATTAACTGAATTCACTGTAGGGTGATACACATTGATGGAAGGGGTGTGTCCCTGTATTCAGCATTAGATATACACTGGGTGACTTACTCCTAATCTTTAACTCTAATGTGCACTAGGATAATCAGTCCAGAAATCTTGCTTTTAGTTTCTCCAGAAAACAAGCTTCCAGATTTCTGTTAGAGTTGGGAGGGGGAATTGCTCTGCAAAGTAGAGTTGAGGACAGAATCTGGGAAGTTTAACTTCTTAAAGAGTAGAATAGAGTCTGACTACAATTTTAACAATCTTTGACTGCTGAGAGTTTCCAAGATCCAGTTTATTCCTTCCCTTCCTACCCCCTCTTCAGGCAAATTGATAAGAAGGCCCAGCATTTCCTCCTTTGGCACCAGAGACAAATACAAGCCATTCCAGGAGTGAATTCTTTTGTAATCTCACTCCCTAATCATGATTAAAATGAACTAACAAACAAAAAACAAAACCAAAAAAAAAAAAAAAAAACCCCAAAAACCCAGAACAACTCACTCGCACTCTCTGTTAAGACACTCAAGTCAAATCTAGACCACCAGAAAGTTTCATGATGTGAATAATACCATTTTTTTCTTACCTCTCAATGTGTGCATGGTGTCATCAGTCTACACATCTCACCTGTTCATTGGAAGGGTGTCTTAGTCTGCTTGGGCAACTGCAACAAATTACCATTGACTAAGTAAATGGTTTAAATAATAGCTATTTATTTCTCACAGTTCTGGAGGCTGGAAAGTCCAGGATCAGGACGCTGCCAGATCCAATGTCTGGTGAGGGCACTCTTCCTGATTTGCAGATGGTCATCTTCTCATTATATCCTTATGTGAGGAGAGGGGAGGAGAGGAGGAGTGGGGAGGGGAGGGGAGAGGAGCATAACATGTTCTCTTCTTATCAGGGAACTAACCTAATTACAAGGGCCTCAACTCCCAATACCATTACACTGGGTATTAGGGTTTCTGCATATTTATTAATTGGGGGAGGGGGCAGGGTGGGGCACAAACATGCAATCTATAACAGGGAGAGTCCAGGCCATCTGCATTGGTTGGCTGTAACAAATAGCTTTCAGAGAAGATTTTCTTCTTTCAGTCTTCCTCTCACCACCTGTTCCAAAGACCATTCCTTTGCCTTTAGAACACAGTGGTATAATTGGCAGGCTCTCACAGTTTCCCGGCACTAGTTAGAGATCAGTTTTCTTGGATCTATATAAGTTAGTACTTGCCCATCTTTCTCTAGTTTCCAAATTTTTGCTGATTTTTTTCTTCACCTGTTTTTCTGATTTGTATTTTCTCTCTTTTTTAACAAATTTCTTCCCCAACTTTTTATTGACTTGAGATAAGGCACACAATTAGAAGGATGCATTCAAGCTGCTCTTTTAATCCGGAAGTTCTGGATGGCTCATTTCTTCACCCCTTATCAACATTGGCGTTACCTTTTTATTTATTGCTAAATTCCTTAAATGTGTACTACATATAGTTCTACTTGCTCTGAAAATTTGGATTATCTATGTTATTAGGTTCCAATATGGTCACTGCACATACGACTAAAAGCCTAAAGTACAACTTCATGATTTTGGGCAGATTCTTAAATTCAACCATTCAGTTTTATAAGATTGCTTCCTATTTGTAGTAGCATTCTATTGTAATGCAGACAGAAAGGCCTCTACCAGTATTCCAGAAACAAGTTGAAATGAAAATGAATTATCTATACCTATCTCTACTCCATTTGTGTGAGGCAAATGGAAAGACAAGAAATTCATGGGTGTCAATTTAAAATAAAAGCCACTTTTGTCTTCTTGGTTATGAAAATTTGATCTATCTTTTAAGCAAATTTATTATAGCAATGGTTTTTAAATCTTGGTTATTACTGCCAGATATAAATTGATTTGAAAATGCAATTGTTAACTTTGAAAATAGTGATTTCATCAAATGGTAACTCAGTTTGGTTTCCAAGTTGATTTATAGGTTGGTGAAGTTTCTTTTTATCATTAAAAATATAATTCAAAATTATTTTCAGAGTAAAAGCAAGTAGATCAAATTATCCCCTCCTCTCCATAAACACCAGCATTCTAGTCTTCCCTCTTAGAGGCAGGGGACCAGATTAAATTTATTATGTATGTCTTGAAAAATGATCTGTGAGAATGCAATCATATACATGAGTAGGTGAGCTTTTTAAATACTAACAAGAGCATACTATTCTGCTGTTCTCTACTTTATTTTATTTAACCATGTATTTATGGAGATTATACCATGTCAGTACTTTTAGATCTCCTTTATACTTTTACTATTTTTTATGAAAATAGAATAAATATAGGGAAGTGCACAAAGTAAATACAGTTAGGTGAAGCAGGACAAAACAAAAGTCTGTCAGGTAACTAACTACCTGATTAGCCAAGCAATGGAACATTCCCAACCCTTCTTGTCCCCTCCAAATTACTGCCATCTCTTTTTCCTTGAAAGAAAGTATTTTCTGAGCCTGTATGATTACCCTTCCCATGTTCATTTTTAGTTTGACTAGCTAAGTATACACACTTAAACCTTATGGTTTAGTCTTGCCTGCTCAGAATTCTTTGCCTGTGTTATAATATCAAGTAATCAGAATCATGTGGTGTGAATGATTTCATTTCTGGCTTACTCATTGCTTTCCATTTGTCCTATCTATTTTATGTTTTCTCCTCCAAAACGTTCTTCTTTCTGGGCTTACGCAAATTTATTAGTCTATTTTTTTCCTCTACTACCTTAGAAGTTACCCATACTTTCCCATTTCTTTTACTAGTTAATCATGAGATTATGACATATACTTTTGGTTCTTAAAAACCTTAAATTAATTGGTATTTTACCCTCTTCTTCATGGGCAAGGCAAAAACCTGAGATTCCTTTTACATACCTCAACTTCTTTTAGTCTCCTCTAAACTTTTAAGTGATCATTGTTATGTCCTTTAATTCTATTTTAAACATTATCATCATCATCATCATCATTAGTCTGCTATTTAAAAGTTCCCCACATTCACATTTTCATTGCTCTTCATTCTTTCCCTGAAATTTGAGCTTCCACCTGGTATCATTTTTCTTCAACCTGCAAAACATGCTTTTAATATTTCTTGTAATGCACATGACTACTAGATATAAATTCTGTTTTAAGTGTCTTAAAGCTGTTTATTTCACTTTATTCTTAAAATATATTTTTGCTAGATTATAATTCTGGGTTGAGATTTATTTTCTTTTAGCACTTTGAAGATGTTTTTCCTTGTCTTCTGGCTTTTAATAACTTTGTTGAAAAGTTAGCTCTCTAATTGTTGCTCTTTTGAAGGCAGTCTGCCTTTTTTTTTGTTACTTCCAGCTGCTGAAGATTTTCTTATTCTTTCGATTTTAACATTTTACTGAGGGACTAGGTTGTTTTCTCTTGATTCTGTTTAGAGTTTTTTGGCTTCTTAAATCTGTATGTAAATGTCTTTCAGTTTTGGAAAATTCTTATTCTTCATTTCTTCAAATAATTTTCCTTACCCCTTCTCTCTCTTTTCTCCTCCTACTATTCTACTTATATTGTTCCTTCTCACTGTATCTTCTAGTTCTTCACTTCCTTTCTAATTGTTTCTCTTTGCTTCATTTGGACTAATCAATATTCCAGGCTACTAATATTGTTTATCTATCTAAACACTTGTTAAATCAATCCATTAAATTGTTGCTAATTTTAGTTATTTCCCAGTTCTTAGAGATTCTGTTTTCTACTTTATTATTGTTTCCAACTTCCTACCAAAATTCTCTAACTTATCTTCTTGAACAAAATAACTATAATTATTTTAAGGTCTATATCTAATAATTCCAACATCTGAAGTGCTTGTGAGTTTTGTTTTAGTTATTTCTGTCTGATTGTTATCTTGTCTCTGAGTTCCTGTTTTTTTTTTTGTTTGTTTGTTTTGTTTTGTTTTGTTTTGTTTTGTTTTACTGTGTGCCAGACATTGTATTTGCAAAAAACAGTTTTGCAATTATTTTCAGCTTGGGATAATATCTTCTCACAAACAGGATTTGTGTTTTAATTTTTTTTTTTTTTTTGAAATATGGGGTACTAATATGCAGGGATCACCTTAATCCAATTTCATCCACACAGCGTGTGGAAAATTGCTAATGCTATACGAGGTGCGATGGTGATGACTCTTGAATGATGTTAAAGCACCTCCTATGGTAAGTGGGGAGATACACATTGAGGTTTCAGTATGATCTGTGATGGCTATGTATTTAACACTGTGTACCTGGTAGTATTTTAAGTGCCTTCTGAGTATCATTAAGATCTGCCTTATAACAATTATCCCAGGATGGATATTGTTATAGATGTAAAATAGAGACAGGAGTTGGGTAACATGGCAATGGTACATGGCTTTACATGGAAAAGTTGGGCTTTGAATCCAGGTAATCTGGTTTTTAAACTATATGGTAGAGTGAGAAAATTCTTTACAGTGAAAAATACAGGTTATTGCTTATACCAATTCCTCTGAACTCCCATAGCTCAATCTTGGCTGCTGAATGTATTAAACCAAAAGGCAAATGTCATTAATAGGGTTATTTAACTTAGGTTTTTCAGGGGTAACTTTTGTGAATGGTCACCAGGCTAACTTAGAGAAATTGATTTGGTAAGAGATGGTTCTATTGAGGTAAATTTAGAATTTTAGTACTATATGTTTCTGGGAAATGGTAAAATTTGGAGTTAGATGAGGCAAGGTAGTTAGGAGTAGCACTCGTAAATTTGTCTAATAATTATAAATTTAAAACTATATTATCTATCTGGCATGTTGACAGTGGTGCTGAGTGTGTAGAAGAAAATCACAATACAATTATTATATGGGAAGGAGATTCTTTGAGAGAGATCTCAATTTGTGTAGACTCACTGTTTTGGTTCAGAATTGGGAGGAAGCAGAATTGTGGGTTCAGTGTGTGGTCTCTACAGACTGCTTCGCACTGAAGGCAGCAAGTATGAGAAAACTGCATCTTAGAACTGGGAATCATTGCTTGATTCATGTGTGAGATTTGTTTTTGTGTTTCTTTGCACAATGACTGCTCAGGCTGCTTTAGCATGAATAGTTGGCTCAGTACCCAGAAAGTGTTTGATTAGCTAAGTTAGGAAGCAAAATACCATATACTATAGTGGAAATTTACCCTGGATAAACGTAGCTCATTTAGTTGGATTGCTGTTATTTTCAGCATGCTAAGCCTTCTCTGGGAAAAAATGCCATAAGAACTTCTCTTAGAAACACAAGCAAAACTTCCAGGGAACCTGAGAAGCATTACCTAACATATGCTTCAGGATCAGCCAACATGACCTTGGAAGAAAAAATGCAATAAAAAATGAAAATGACTGGAGCAAGGCATAAAACTAGTCATACAAAGAGGGCTTTTATGAGTCAGAACTCGTGGTTGCAAGTGACAGAAACCAGATTCAAATCAGCCTAATCACAGCCATCCAAAGAAGAGGGGAAGAACAAATTACTGTCTTTGGCTGGCTACATTGCATGTTAGTATAAATTTACACTTGTTGGCAGGAGAGAGGACCAACATTTTCAGCAGGCCAAAATGCACTTTGAAAGACTCTGAACTTAAAGAGGGAGAAGAAGGAATGTACTAGCTCATGATATTAGGAATAATAGGCTTAGCACTGAATCACACTTAACTGATTCCAGAGGCTAAAAAAACACACTGCTGCCTTTGTACCATCCAGTTTGCCTTTGTTCTCTGGTCCTTTCTTTGTAGGCTTATTAACTCCTCCGGCATATGTGCTTTTCCTATGTTATGAGGGAATAGGTACACAGGTATCTTCACGTTTCCTCAGTCAGGTCTGGGACAAGTATTGTATTAGTTATCTACTGCTATGTAATAAACCATCCCCGAATTCAGCAATTAAAAAAACAAACATTTATCATCTCAGTTTTTGAGGGTCAGGAATCTGGAAGCAGTTTAGGTGGATGGTTCTGGCTCAGGGTCTTTCATGGGGTTGTAGGTAAGGTGTTGGCCAAAGCTACAGTCATTTCAAGAGGCTGGTCCAAGCTCATTCATATAGTTGTTGGTCGCAAGGCTTCAGTTTCTTGACATGTGGATTTCTCCTCCAGGCTGCTCACATAATATAGCAGCTGGCTTCCCCCAGAGTGAGTGATTAGAGAGTGAAAGAAACCAAAATGGAAGTCACAGTACCTTTTATACCCTAATCTCAGAAGTAACATATCACTTCTGCTATATTTTATTGGTTATACAGACAAACCCAGGTACAGTATGGGAGAGGACTATAAAAGGGGCTGAATACAAGTAGAGGGATCATTAGGGCCATCTGAGAGGCTGGCTACTTCCTGCAAGCACTGTAATAAGCAAAACTCTAAGGTGGGCCCAGGATTCTTCCTTTCTGGCATACACACTCTATATCAGGGGTGTCCAAACTTTTGGCTTCCTTGAGCAACATTGGAAGAATTTTCTTGGACCACACATAAATTATACTAATGATAGCTTATGAGCTTAAAGTAAAAGTAACAAATCTCATAATATTTTTTTTAAATTCATTTTTATTGTTAGACTTATTGGGGTGACATCTGTTAGCAAGGATTACATAGGTTTCAGGCATACAATTCTACAGTGCATTGTCAACTTGATGTATAA